>CM066033.1:1301273021-1301873021 GCA_033557465.1 Ichthyophis bannanicus
AGTATTAATCAAGTGGGCAGATAACTCAAGAGCTCTAGGAAGAGCGAACACTCCAGCTAGTTGAGCATTAGCAAATAGCAAAGCAGCCGACTCTGCACAGAATCAATTCTTTCAATTGCATCAGTTTTCCTTATTCATTGTGCAAAGCAGAACCATCAGTACAGTGTGAAGTTAAACAGTAGCAAGAAAAGAGCTGGAAAACTGTTTTTTCTCCAAGTGTAGAAAACACGAAAACTTAATGAGAGACATGTTAAAGTACTAGACAATCAGTAATTTGGATTGCAAAGACTACTGCTACCAGCCCAGTGGCTTACGTCTAGTGGGAAATTTCTGAGCAAAAACACAAACAGCAGCAATAGAAGAGGTAAGCATATTGGATCACACTTGCAATTAACAACATCAATTCTGCAGAGGTCTTTCCATAATAACTAAAACATATACGACATGAGAATTTAAGATCACTCCTCCAATCGTTTCCTGCAGATTAGCTTAAAAGAAACTAAGAGAATATCAGCATTTTTTTTTCATACATTTACTCATACACTATCATAGTTGAACTTTCAACACTATACATATATTCACCATACTGTTTTAATTACTTAATTCACTTGTTTGAATGTAATTGTATCATTCACTTTTTCCCTTTAAGTAAACAAATTTGCTTGACTTAACTTGACTAGCAATTCAATTATTTCCAGTTAAGTTACTAACTTCTCTTTCCTTTAAAATACTTAATTTTTCTTAAACCTTCATTACATCACACAATTTTATCAAATATCTAAATATATCAAAGCATGGAAGATCTTCCCATTCATTCACATCAATTATAACTAGAAATAGAAGTTGGAAAATATATCATCAATCATTTTTTTCCAAAGCATCCAGAGACATAAACACCAAGGAGTAATGTTTCTAATAATATTTTTCAGCATTACACATAGAATAGAATCAGTAAATAAATTCTCATAACCCAAAATAAGTTCAGATCCAGACCTAAAAAACAAAACTTATTTACTATACATACACAAGTAAAAAAAAATAGTTAATCACATTTAGAGGTTTTTTTTAACTTCCCTAATGGTTAGTCTAACAAAGAAAATCTTACCACAGTTGCTCAATACGTTCTTTCCTGCTAATATTGCAGTTATGCCAAACTGTTATCTGTGCCGGAAATCTCTACATTATAAAAAAACAAACTTCTGCAATTATGACATGAAAATCAGTCCTTTAAAACTTTGTTTGATTAATTCTATTTTTTTCATAGAGCAATGACTTACGTTTTTCCCTGTAAGTTTCAGTTTCTTTTATATTTACACTATTCATCCTAAACACAGGATTTTTAAATACAATGTCAGTGACTTGCTGCACTTTCCACCTTAAACCATACACGGTACATTCATGACTGGTATGAAATTCGCTTCAAAAGCCATTTCATACTGTAACTAACCTCAATTTGCTCCACTGAAATGTTCCAAGGGGAACGGCAAACTGTGGTTACTGGCAGTCATTGAATATTAACATAAGGGCGCTTCACCAAAATTTGCGCCTCATTTCACAATTAGGGCTTCCTTTTCTCTGCCCTATATCACTTCACTTATCTAACTGAGATCTCTAATTAACCTTACCGACTTTACATTACAATCACAATATATACACAGATATCTGTCAAGTCTTTAGTATACTCACGGCAACCACTGCCTGTGTCCTTGAGACTTGTCTACTGTTTCCAACTGCTGAAAGAACACAGAGATCCGAGTCACGGCACAACTGAAGAAAACTCCATGATCTGACCACAATACCACGGCTCTTTAGGTCTCTGGTCCATCAGTAGTGAGAGATAGGCAGAGAGTAATACAGAACACAATCACACACACACAAAGTGCTATTTTCTTTGAGCTCAGAGGGAAGACGGCAACAGACGGTCTATGGACACGCATAGTTCCACGCCTGCCGAATTCAAAGTCCTCCTCCAAAAAGCTCTCTTTTTATTAGAGAAAAAGAGGAAGTAACAATCATTTATTATAACCATGAAATAACACAAGGTGTCGCCAAAGTTCTTTTTACAGAGTAAGATCTGATTACAGTGTATTAGATGAATTTCACTTAATTATGGCAAAATTAGCTATAAGTGCAAAAGTTGCAAAAATTATGTTGTGTCAGCAGGGACTTCCAGCTGACTGTACAATGAACTATGGTTGCACAGTTCATAGGCGTTATGCTTAGTTAACACTGTTCCATCTATTTTAAAGACAGTTACAGAGAACTCATGATCATGACATCCTATTCTATTTAAAAGGAAGTAGGTGAAAAGTCAAACTTCTAAACACATTGTGTATCAAGAACTTCATCCATCTTCAGTTACATATTGGGGATTCTGATATCCCTCTTATCTGTCCATCTCTACACTAATGATCGAATTACCAACTATAATGACTGTCCTACCCCTTCCCTCATGGTCACATGGCCCTGGAGAAAACTCCTCGGTGTGAGAGGGTTTTACATCACCTGGAGGACAGGTCATAGCTCAAGGATCACTTCCTGCTACGTGATCTTCTCCTCTTCTCCTCCATGGCAACTGAGAGGCAGCCAGACTGGCCATGGGACTTTAATACTATGTCCCTGTAGGTCTCATCTGCATACCTCTCTGTCTTCCTTATGTCCTCCAAGTCTGCCACTCTAGCCTCCAGAGATCAGACTTGTTTCCTGAGGGCAAAGAGCTCCTTGCAGCTAGTGCACACATAAGACCTTTCACCAACTGGGAGAAAAATATACATGTGACACTCAGTGCAAAAGAGTAGATAGCCCCCATCTCTCTGCTGGACTGCTGTCTGCATCTTAGTTTTAAGATTTTGTTTAGCTATTGAAGTAGCTAGGGATACTTATACTGATACAACTATACCTAATAAGTTTAAGGGACTTGGTTCACCTCAAGACTAATCAATCTATTCTTGGTAAGGATAACCAGCTGACTCTGATAATAAATTTGACCACCTCTTCCCCTTTAATAAGTTTAAGAGCTTGTAAAGTTAAGATTATGCCTGGTGTGGGTGGGAGGGAAAGAACACTTAGTAAAAGCTAGCTTGCTACACAGTGCCCTGACCTGTGTTTCTAAGGTAATCTCTTAACAAGTTCATGGGTGATTCACATAGCGCTTGGTTTGATAGAGAGAGTCTTTAAAATTGCCGCTTTTAGCTGTCACTTGGCTTTAACACCTATTTAAAACAATTTCAGATGTATTTTGCCTCCTAACTGGAAGGCCTGTTATTAAAGGTCTCTATAAACAATTTATTTATTTCTCCTCGAAGAATATTTACCCTATTCTTCCTTTTGTGCTAAGCTGTACTCTAATTTGATTTAAATTAAAAGCTCCTTGCTCCTACTGACTGAGATTAAAATGTCAATTAAAAGTTCCCTGCTGCTACTGATGGACATTTAGATTTAAGAGCTCCCTGATGTTACTGACTGAGGTTTAAATTTAAAAGTTCCCTGTTCCTGCTTACTGAGGTTTAAACTTAAATTAAAAACTCTCTGGTGCTACTGAGTCCTGACTGAGTTAGCAAATACACTGGATTCTGAAGTACACAAATTTATGAGTTTTAACCCAAAGAATTCCCTTTTCCCCAAGATTTAGATAATTTCCAAGAAATAAATACTTACAAGTGCAGATTTCATTCTGGCAGCAGCAGTCCCTTTTGGTAGTCCTTCAACATTGTTCCTGGTAGTTACCATGGTGAACGTGGCCCTGCTGCAATACAAATATAGCATAGGTGCACTCAGCGCCATCTATGGAGGTGACGGTGTGTGCTCCTATACTAACCGCCTGCCGATCAAGTAGCACAGGTGCGCTGCCTGCGAGGCTCTCAGCCTGCCCACTCTCCACCCCTAAACCTCTCACTTGCACCCTTAATGCGCCATGGACAGTTAATGCGTCATGGCCCATGTTATCTAGAAACATAGAAACACAGAAATGTTGTTGTTAAGTGCCGTTGAGTCGGAGTCGACTCATGGCGACCCTCTGGATAGCTATCCTAAACTGTGTTTGGTCTTCAGTCAGGCGGCTCATTGTTGACAGACTGGTACCCGTAGCTGCTGTTATTGTATCGATCCATCTCATTGCTGGCCTTCCTCTTTTGCGTTGACCTTCTATCTTGCCAAGCATAATGTCTTTCTCTAATGATCTCTCTCTTCGCATGATGTGTCCAAAGTATGAAAGTCGAAGTCTTGTCATCTGAGCTTCTAAAGAAAGCTTAGGTTTGATCTCCTCTAGTACCGACTGGTTTGTTCTTCGGGCAGTCCATGGTATACACAGTATTTGCCACCAGCACCATAATTCAAAGGCATCAATTTTCTTCCTGTCTATCTTTTTCACTGTCCAGCTTTCACATCCATATGATGTTATTGAAAATACCATGGCTTGAACAAGTCGAATCTTTGTATGGAGAGAGACATCTCTGCTCTTGAGAATCTTATCTAGGTCTTTCATAGCCATTCTGCTAAGAGCATTGCGTCGTCTGATTTCTTGACTGCTTGTTGCTTCTTTATTGATAGTTGATCCAAGTAGGTTAAAGTTGTTCACAATTTCAATTTCTTCTCCTTCAACGATGAACCTGTTGATTATGCCAGTTGTCATGATCTTTGTCTTCTTTACATTAAGGTGCAGGCCCATTTTGAGACTATGTTCTTTGATTGTGAGAAGCAAATGTTTCAGATCATCTTCACTTTCAGCCAGTAATGTGGTATCATCAGCATAGCGAAGGTTGTTGATGAGTCTTCCACCAATCTTCACACCTCTGTTGTCTTCATACAATCCTGCTTCTCTGATGATTTGTTCTGCATATAAATTAAACAGGTAGGGGGAAAGTATGCAGCCTTGTCTTACACCTTTGCTTATTTTAAACCATTCTGTTTCTCCTTGTTCCGTTCGAACTGTTGCTTTTTGATCAATGTACAGATTGCGCAAGAGAACGATCAGGTGTTCTGGTATACCCATGCCTCTTAATGTGGCCCAGAGTTTCTCATGGTTTACACAGTCAAAAGCCTTGCTATAGTCGATAAAGCACAAATAGATATCCTTTTGGTATTCTTTAGTCTTTTCAAGGATCCATCTCACATCCACAATGATGTCTCTCGTTCCTCGCCCTTTCCTGAACCCTGCTTGCACTTCAGGTAGTTCTTGTTCCAGGTATGGTTGTAGTCTCTTTTGAATAATCTTCAGTAGAATCTTGCTGGCATGTGGGATCAGAGCGATTGTGCGATAATTTCCACAGTCAGTTGGATCACCTTTCTTTAGTATTGGTATAAACACAGATCTTTTCCAGTCAGTTGGCCATGATGTTGTCTTCCATATTTCTTGGCAGAGCCTTGTGAGTACGGTAACAGCTGCATCAGATTGCTGCAATACTTCTATGGGAATGCTATCAATGCCTGGTGCTTTGTTCTTTGATAAGGCTTTCTATGCTGCTTCAACTTCTTCTTTCATCACCAATGGTTCCCGATCATAAGGTACAGGTTGAAATGGCTGTTGGTCCACTTGATCTTTATCATATAAAAACTCTGTATATTCCTTCCACCTTTTCTTGATCTTCTCAGCATCATTCAACATAGAACCTTGAGCATCTTGTAACATTCCAATTCGAGGCTGGAACGTTTTCTTTAACTCTCGTAGCTTTAGGAAAGCCGATCTTGTTCTTCCTCTAATAGTTTCTGCTTCTATTTCCTTACAAGTGTCATTGTAGTACTTTTCCTTGTCCTGTCTTGCTGCACGTTGGAAATCTCTGTTGAGTTCTGCGATTGTCTTTCTTTCTCCTCTGGCTTTAGCTTCTCTGCGTTTCTGGGCAATTTTCAGAGTTTCTTCCGTCATCCATTTTGGCCGTTTTTGCTTTTTCACCTTTTGTAGAGACTTCTCGCTTTCTTCCAACACAACCTTCTTGATGTCATTCCATAACTCTTCCGGAGCTCTGTCATTTGTATCTAAAGCAGCAAATCGATTTTGCAGGCAGTCTTTAAATTCCAGTGGTATATTCTCAAGGTCATATTTTGCTGCATTCATGAGTGGTTTGCTCTTTTTCAACTTTAGCTTGAGTTTGCATACTAGTAGTTGATGATCTGTTCCACAGTCAGCTCCAGGTTTTGTCTTTGTTGATGTTACAGAGCTTTTCCATCGTTGACTTCCACATATGTAGTCAATTTGATTTTTATATAATCCATTTGGTGAAGTCCATGTGTACAGACGCCGCTTGTGTTGCTGGAAGAAGGTGTTTGAGATGAATAGATCATTGGTCTTGCAGAATTCTATCAGTCTTTCTCCAGCTTCATTTCTGTTGCCAAGTCCATATTTTCCAACTACTTTGCCTTCTTCTTTGTTGCCAACCTTTGCGTTCCAGTCACCCATGACTATCAGGATATCCTGTTTGCATGTTCTGTCAATTTCAGCTTGTACTTGTTCATAGAACTCTTCAATTTCATTCTCTTCAGCAGCTGTTGTTGGGGCATATACTTGAATTATAGTTGTGTTGATAGGCAATCTTCGTAGACGAATAGAGATTAAGCGTTCGCTGACTGCATTGTATTTCATTGCAGTTCTTGCAAGTTTCTTCTTTATTATAAATGCAACACCATTTCTTCTTTGTCTTTCATTTCCAGCATAGTAGACCATGTGATCATCTGAGGCTGGAATTTTTTCTTTAACTCTCGTAGCTTTAGGAAAGCAGATCTTGTTCTTCCTCTAATAGTTTCTTCTTCTATTTCCTTGCATGTGTCATTGTGGTACTTTTCCTTGTCCTGTCTTGTGGCACGTTGGAAATCTCTGAGTTCTGCGATTTTCTTTCTTTCTCCTCTGGCTTTAGCTTCTCTGCGTTTCTGGGCAATTTTCAGAGTTTCTTCCGTCATTCATTTTGGCCATTTTTGCTTTTTCACCTTTTTTAGAGACTTCTTGCTTTCTTCCAACACAACCTTCTTGATATCATTCCATAACTCTTCTGGAGCTCTGTCATCCTTATCTAAAGCAGCAAATTGATTTTGCAGGTAGTCTCTTAATTCCAGTGGTATATTCTCAAAGTCATGTTTTTCTACATTCATGAGTGGCTTGCTCTTTTTCAACTTTAGTTTGACCTTGCATACTAGTAGTTGGTGATCTGTACCACAATCAGCTCCAGATTTTGTCTTTGTTGATGTTATAGAGCTTTTCCATCGTCGACTTCCACAGATGTAGTCAATTTGATTTTTGTACAATCCATTGGGTGAAGTTCATGTATACAATCGCCACTTGTGTTGCTGGAAGAAGGTGTTTGAGATGAATAGAATGTTGGTCTTGCAGAATTCTATCAATCTTTCTCCAGCTTCATTCTGTGGCCAAGTCCATATTTTCCAATCATTTTGCCTTCTTTGTTGCCAACGTTTGCGTTCCTGTCACCCATGACTATCAGGATATCCTGTTTGCATGTTTTGTCAATTTTAGCTTTTACTTGATCATAGAATTAACCAATTTCATCCTCTTTTGCAGCTGTTGTTGGGGCATATACTTGAATTGTAGTTGTATTGATAGGCATTCCTTGTAGACGAAAAGAGATTAAGCGTTCGCTGACTGCATTGTATTTCATTACAGTTCTTGCAAGTTTCTTCTTTATTATAAATGCAACACCATTTTTCTTTGTCTTTCATTTCCAGCATAGTAGACCATGTGATTATCTGACGCAAAGTGCTTGATGCTAGTCCATTTCAGTTCGCTGACACCCAACAGATCAAGTTGTACACGTTCCATTTCATTCTTGACCACCTCCAACTTCCCTTGGTTCATGCTTCGTACGTTCCATGTTCCAATGTGTAAGACATCTTTACAGCTTCTGACTCTCATTTCATGCGCAGCTACATCAGCAGTCAGACTTCCCGAGGGCTTTGATCCAACCACATCATAAATGCTGGCTTTACTCTGAAAAGTCTTCAGCTCTTCCCCAGTAGCTAGTTGAGTGCCTTCTGACCTGGGGGTCTCATCTTCCAGCACCATAGCACAATTTGTTTTGTTGTAACTATCCATTGGGTTTTCATGGCAAGATACAGAAGTAGATTGCCGGGCCTTTGTTCCGCGCAGTTTAAGTTTGGTGTTGTTGCCATTGTCATAAAAATGTGATCCTCCGCCGTCAACACTATCCCATTCTGCTGCTGCCCAGATGGGTGGTTTGTCTTGGTCTGGCACCTCAGCTGAGACCTGTCCATCTTGGGAGACCCTGCCAGTAGTTAAACTACCGATAGTTTAGCTCTCAGCATCACTGATGCACGCAAGCCCTCACAGCACGACAAGCTGCAAACCAAGCTGCAAACAGTCCCCTTTTTACCTTTAGAGATCCTCTGTGTTTGTCCCATGCTTTTTTGAATTCAGTTACTGTCCTCATCTCTACCACCTCCACTGGGAGACTATTCCATGGATTCACTACTCTTTCCGTAAAGAAATATTTCCACATATCACTCCTGAATCTATCTCCCTTCACCCTCATCCCATGTCCCCTCGTAGCAGAACTTGCTTTCAATTGAAAGAGGCTCTCTCCCTGAACATTTATGCCACGGAGGTATTTAAACATCTCAATCATATCACCTCTATCCCACCTTTCCTCTAAGGTGTACATATTAAAATCCTTCAGTCTGTCCTCATATGCTTTATAATGAAGACCACTAATCATTTTAGTATCCACCCTCTGCACCGACTCCATCCTGTTCACATCCTTTTGAAGGTGCGGTCTCCAGAATTGCACACTATACTCCAAATGAGGTCGTTTCAAAGACTTATACAGAGGCATTATCACCTCCTTTTTTCTGCTAGCCATTCCTCTCCGTATGCACCCAAGCATCCTTCTAGCTTTTGCCGTTGCCTTTTCTACCTGTTTAGCTACTTTAAGATCATCAGACACAACCACGCCTAGGTCCCGCTCTTCTTTAGTGGACAAAAGTACTTCACCCCCTATACTATATTGCTCCCTTGGATTGCTGCATCCCAAATGCATGACCTTACATTTTTTAACATTAAATCCCAGCTGCCAAATTCTAGACCATTCTTCAAGCTTAGCTAGATCTCCTCATGTTATCTACCCCTTCCTGGGTGTCTACTCTATTGCAGATTTTGGTATCATCCGCAAAGAGGCAAACCTTACCTGAAAGCCCTTCCGCTATATCACTAACAAAGATGTTAAAAAGAATCGGACCAAGGACAGATCCCTGGGGCACACCACTGATAACATCCTTCTCCTCAGAGTGAGCTCCATTTACTTGTACTCTTTGTCGCCTCCCCCCCAACCAATTTCTAACCCAAGCAGTAATTTTAGGGTCCATCTCTAGGATGCTCAGTTTGTTTATAAGTCGCCTGTGTGGAACAGTGTCAAAGGCTTTACTGAAATCTAAATACACCAGATCTAGGGCTCTCCCTCGGTCCAACTCCCTGGTCACCCAGTCAAAGAAATCAATCAGATTTGTCTGACAAGACCTGCCTCTGGTGAATCCATGCTGCCTCGGATCCTGTAATCCGCTGGACTCTAGAAACCTCACTATTTTCTCTTTCAGCAGCGTTTCCAATAATTTACTCACCACCGAAGTTAAACTAACCAGCCTGTAGTTTTCAACCAAATCCTTACTTCCGGTTTTGTGTAAAGGCACCACCTGAGCCTCTCTCCAGTCCTTTGGCACCACTCCCGACTCCAACGAGGCATTGAAAAGGTCAGTCAGTGGAGCTGCTACTTTAAGTTGAGATAGTTTCTCACGAACACAGTCTTTTGAAAATTGTTCAAGATGTCCTTTGCTTCTGTTCCTATTTGTGGGTGTTTTCTGAGGTCCTGCTCCTGGTTCTTCATCTGTGAACACAGAAAATATTTGTTAAGCAATTCCGCTTTATCCTTATCAGCTTCTACATATTCCTCCCCTGCACCCTTGAGTCTGACAATACCACTCTTGCCCTTCCTCTTCTCACTAATATATCTGAAAAATGTCTTATCCCCCATTTTATTGCATTGGCTATTTCCTCCTCCTTTTGAATCTTTGCCTTCTTGACTACTTTGCTAGCTTCTCTAAGTTTTTCCAAATACAGATGCCTGTCTTCCTCTCTCTGTGATCTCTTGTATTTCATGAAGGCCTCCTTCTTTTTCTTCACTTTTTCAGCTACTTCTTTCGAAAACCATAGCGGTCTCCTTTTCCTTTTACCTTTATTTACCATTTTAACAAAAAGTTTGGTTGCCCTTAAAATATCCCCTTTCAGTTTTTCCCACTGTTTTTCTACATCCCTCAGCTGTTCCCATCCAACTAATGACTCCCTGAGGTATTGGCCCATCTTCGCAAAGTTAGTCTTCCTAAATTCTAAGATCCTTGCCTTTGAATGGATTCTAACAGCCCTAGTCCTAATACTGAACCACACCATCTGGTGATCACTGGATGCAAAATGATCTCCCACTACAACATCAGAAACACTTTCACCATTGGTAAGCACGAAGTCCAGTATGGCCCCTTCACGTGTGGGGTCTGTTACCAATTGCCTGAATAGTTCTCCCTGTAGAGAACCCAGGATCTCCTTACTTCTAGATGATACTGCAGCAGGAATGAGCCAATCAACATCTGGCATATTGAAATCTCCTATCAGTAGCACTTCCCCTTTCCTAGCAATGCTGCGCATGTCTTCAATTAACTCTCTGTCCACCTCTTCCTCTTGTGAGGGAGGTCTGTATATCACACCAATGTAAATAGATTTCTCTTTCCCTCTTTCTAGTTTAACCCACAATGCCTCCCCTCTCCCTTTTAAGCTCTGTAATTCCAAAGCTTTAATAGTCGTTTTTACATATAGTGCCACTCCTCCTCCCCTTCTTCCTACCCTGTCCTTTCTGAATAAAGTATAGCCAGGTAT
Organism: Ichthyophis bannanicus; assembly: GCA_033557465.1. Taxonomy (NCBI): domain Eukaryota; kingdom Metazoa; phylum Chordata; class Amphibia; order Gymnophiona; family Ichthyophiidae; genus Ichthyophis; species Ichthyophis bannanicus. The sequence continues at coordinate 1,301,283,895 of CM066033.1, forward strand.
AGTTACATCCCAATCATGGTTTTCTGTGAACCATGTTTCTGTAACTGCCACTAAATCCAAGTCAGCCAAAGCTTCAACATCAGGGATCTTATTTCCCATGCTACGGGCATTTATACACACTGCTTTCCATATGTTACCCCGGTTACCCATTTCCATAAAGGTATTTAATGTATCACCTACCTGGGGGCTTTCACTTACCTGGGGGCTTTCTTCACCCATCCCCAACGAATCTAATTTAAAGCCCTCTTCAGTAGATTAGCCAGTCTACTACTGAAGACGCGTTGACCTTTCTTGGACAGATGGATGCCATCTCTGCTATGCAACCCTTGGAACAGCATCCCATGGTCTAGGAAACTAAAACGCTCTCAATGACACCATCCACGCAGCCATGCATTCATCTCCAGGATGCGAGCCTCTCTGCCTTGGCCTTTACCCTCAACAGGGAGGATTGAAGAGAACACCACCTGTGCACCTAACTGCTTCACCCTCTGTCCCTGAGCCATGAAGTCACTTTTGATACGTTCCAAGGTATACCTGGCAGTATCATTTGTTCCAACATGGATTAGCAACATTGGGTAATAGTCAGTGGGCTTGATGAGTCTCGGCAAACTCTCCGTAACATCTTGTATTTTGGCACCAGGCAGACAGCATACCTCTCTGGACATTGTCTGGTCGGCAGATGGACGCCTCAGTACCCCTCAGAAGAGAGTCTCCAACCACCACTACCCTTCGTTTCCTTGTGGTCACTTATTCTGCAACTTTGGGGTACTTGAGATCTGGTTCTTCCCTTTCCAGGGATGCTTTCACCTCCTCCACATCCAGGGCTGCATAATGGTTCTTCATTTCAAGGGCTGTAGAAGTTGGATTGGTGGTTTTGCAGGCCCTGGTGACTTGTGTTCAACCATCGACATTCTGTTAGCACCCATCTTCTCCTCTGCTGGAGAGCTTGGTTGCTGCAAGAAGCATCTCATCAATGTACTTCTCACTGTCTTGAATGCTCCTCAGCCTCGCCACCTCCTCTCTGAGTTCCTCCACTTGTTTCCTCAGAGCTTCAGCATGCAGGCACCCTGCACATGGAACCGGTCCTTCAACTGGCATTAGGACCTCTGTCTGGACCGAGGCAGAAGCTGTAACGGGGGCAACAGCTTTAGCGATACGATTTTTCCCAGCCATTGTTCTGTTCGTGGAGCTTTAGGTATCTGTTAAAGCAAAAGAGAGAGATCTATCAAGTACCAGCCGGTTTCCCAGCTGTCCTTTCAGAGAAAAAGCAGTTAAATCTCCTTAATTATATTCAAAATGTGCTGGTCCAATTCTCTGTGCTTTGTCAAATGGGGAGGTGCCCTATAAAGCAAGACTACTCGCTAGGGGTGGGTGGGAGTCGGGGTGGGTAGGGAGGGATCTAACACCTGATTAGGTGTTAGCAGTTCCCAAAGCTGAGGAGGTTACTGGAGTTCAACCACCTACTGTGCTCAAGGAAAGTCCCACTAAAGCACCAAAAAGAAAGTAACCTTGCTTTAAAAATGTACAAAAAAACCTTTTAAGAGCTCCCAGTCAGAGAGCTAACAATTTAATATAATAAAACAAACCCTTAAATCCTTACTGTTGGTTTATCTGGAGAGCTTCTGTAGGAAAGCTTGTCACCACTTGTCCAATGTGTGCCTTTAGCATGCGCCAAACCTGCATTGAAGCTAAGCACCCTTTAGTAACAGATTCACTTAGTCTGTCTGGCATACTAAGCAGGGGACGTAGAAAACCAGATGCCAGGACAAAGGCCACTCTAGCTTTGTGGCTACTTAGGTTATTACAGAGCCTATTGATTAGGCACAGGAAAAGGTGGGTGCCATTGGAAAATAAGCAGGGATCTTGTGTGCTCCTCCTACTGAAATGTTAGAGTACAAAAGAGGAAGACAAAAAGACCGTCAGCTGGGATCCAAATATCCTTAGCAGCGTGGACAGAATAACTGGGTAGATGGGATGGATCCGGTGATCTTTTCTCTGCTGTCATTGTTTCATTTGCTGTGAGGTGTGGTGCATAGAGAACCGAAGGCCTAAGTGGAGCTTTGTAGCATTCAGCGTGAGAAGGGAAAACAACGTCTCTCCTAAAGCATTTTATAACAATTCTATGTCCATTTATATTGATGAGTTTTGTAAAACTCAATCAGTTCCATGTCATCAGAGTTGCTCCTTTGTTGCATTTTGTTTGAAATGTCGCCCCTAACGTGCTTGCCGTGTTAACACAACAGAAAAAGAAAACCATGCCTGAAATGAATTCAATAGTTTGTTTTGATCGAAATAGTCATTAAGTTGATGACTAATTAAATTCTCTGAAGACTTTGAAATCGCAGGCAGGGGAGAAATAGGTCTGTAATTATTGAAATCCAATTAGGTTAACCCTTCAATTCAGGGAAGAGAGGACTGCTTCCTGCTTTCATTTCTTACCTGCAGAGTAGAGAGGTGAGATTTAACAGTTTTTTTGAAGTGAGGGGGTGGACTTTTTACAGAAATACTAATTTTTGCTGTGTGACTCCACCAGAAGACTTTGTTGGAAAGATATATATTGGTATTTTCTCCCTGTATTTATATATAACAATATTTTATCAGTAGGACTGATGTCTTCTGCAGGGTTTAATAAAATGTTTTCGTTGAGCTCCGTCTGAGGAATAAAATGCTAGAAACATGACTAGCTTGGCTTTCAGAGAGCCAGAAATGCAATATACTTTAAAAGTTATGTGCAAATATATCATCTTGTTATAAGGGCATTCCACCTTTTACAAATGAATTATTAAAGCAAATAAGAAAATTAAAACAGAAGAAATATTAATTATATGAACACTATCATCCAGTCCACATCAGGAGAGGTTAAGAGAACCCAAAGAAAAAAAAAAAAGTCAAAGATGGATGCCTGGGAAATAAACTCTTATTCAGCCTAGAAGGTTCCTAGAAGGCAAGGAATCAAGAACCTTTGCTTTTCAAAAAAATCTTCTTATTGAGTTTTGTCAAAGAAGGTATAGCAATTGCCCTGAAATGAAACAGGCACTTGCAAGGAAACTTCAGAAAAAATGTTGCTTCTAAAGTCAAAACCCGTGGTTTTAATGTCTAAAAAGGGCTTTACTTCTCATTAGTGTAGGTCTGGAAACACCTGGCAAAATGTTAGCCCTTTGACCACAAAACATTTCATTCTTTTTTTTGAAAATGCAACTTCAAAATAATATTTTTATCCATCTCAGAATTAAAGGAAGCTAATAATGTGGCCTGTGTTGGAATCTCGTACTTAAATGATTCAAAAATGCAGAGAAATATAAACTGTCAACAGGCGAAACTTCATCCAGTCGTTCTGCACCACCGTCCAAATTTTTTTTAACGCCTCTGTGCTAATAATAAACATTCTTCAATTGTAATGCTTCGACGTTATGATATAACAAAACCTCTTTAAGATATTTTTGAAACAAAATTAAAAAGGATAAATACCATGTAGCAGAAAAATTTAAACAACGCAATTTCCTTTGCTCTCGAAGCATTTTCCAATATTTCCATCTGACGATGTACCAGAAGGCTGTCTTTCACAGATGATCTTATAATAGCTTGCATTGTGGACACAGAGGCTAACCGTGAATCATGCTGAGAGAACTTAGCCACTGATTCCTTTGTAAATTCAGAAAATTGCTGCAAAGTTCCAGACAGAGAAGCTTCAGTCCAAGAAACAATATCTCGGATATCCTTTAAAGATATTTCACCTCCCTGAGCAGACAAAACTGGTTATCTAGCGGTCATCACAGACGTATTCTCTCACCCCATGGGGAACTGCACTCTTCTGAGCAAAGGAACCTCAGCCTGCTGAGACTGCAGAATTGTAGGACTCACTTCCCCCGGAGAACTCAGGAGAAGGCCTAGGCTTCTCTCTCTCCTCTGGGGAACCATCCTTGGTCTACAAAACCATACCAGGTTGAGGGTGCGGGATAGTATCCCCCCAAAAACTAGAGGAACCCACAAAAAGAGTCAGTACTCATGGACATTGTAGAATCTCATTCTTCCTTCGATCCCATCACAACATACCTATCCACAGGGTCAACAACTTCAACAGCTTTTGTAGGATTAATATTAATCCCAACAGTACTCTTCTTCTTCCTCCTTTTCCCCATTCTGGTGGACCGCAAACTTGTGGAGCTTCTCAGTGCTCCAAAGGGGCTACAAAGAGGCATGACCTGCCACTTTGGGAGCGTGCCCATGGTGGGGACTGCAGTCTTATAGGCCCCCTCTGCTGACATCAGTCAAGCGGTGAAGCACGCATAGGCCAGGGCACCAACAGTTGTAAGCATTTTAATAAAACATACTTTGCCCATACAGTGTAAATACAATGAAATTGACTTGAATACTTGTTCTGTGGCCTATGGAAGATAACGATTCCATCTTCTGTAAGAGATAATAAAAGTGACATGCAGCCCCTATTCTGTACAGCTCCTGAGCCTATTTCCACCCTAGAATGCATGAACCCAATGTCCTTTTCTTTAAAAGATGTAATATCTACTGTACTTGTTGTTAAATGCCGTCAAGTCGATATCAACTCATGGCGACCCTCTGGATAGTTGTCCTAAACTTTGGTCTTCAATCAGGTGGCTCATTGTTGATTGAGTGGCATCCATAGCTGCTGTTATTGTATCGGTCCATTGCATTGCTGGCTTTCGTATTTTGCGCTGACCTTCAGCTTTGCCAAGCATAATATCTTTTTTTGATGAACTTTCTCTTTGCATGATGTGTCCAAAGAGGGAGGAGTGGCCTAGTGGTTGGGGCAAGTTACCTCAGGCCAGATGGTCAGGGGTTCAAATCCCACTAGAGGACAGCAACCTTGGGCCGGAAGGATTGGGGTTTCTAGTCCCACAGGTGCTCCTTGTGGTCTTGGGCAAGCCAATTAACCCTCCATTTCCCATATTCCCTGTAAAATCGTTATCTCTGAGTTATAATGCCCTGTTCAATGTAATTTCAGTTTGTTCAATGTAAACCACCTTGATATCATGAAAGGCAGTATATAAGAAATGTTAAATAAATAAACAAAGTATGAAAGTCAAAGTCTCCTCTGTATACCTCTCTGTTTACTTCAGCTCCTCTAAGTCTACTACTCTAGCCTCTAGAGATAAGACTGTTCCCTGAGAACAAGAAGCTCTTTGCACCTAGTACAGACATAAGACCACTCACCAACTGGGAGATAGTCATACATGCAACAGTGCAAAAGACTGGATAGTTTCCATCTCGCTGATGGACTGCTGTCTGCATCTTATGAGGTTTTAATGATTTGTTTTGCTATTTAAAGTTGTTCAGTTAGTTTAAGTTGTTAGGGGAATAGAGATACTTAAAGCAATTCAAATATACCTAATAAGTGTAAGGGACATGGTTTAATATTCACCTCAAGATGAACTGCAAGGACCTAATTAATCTATTTCTAAAGTCGAATAACTTGCTAATGAAGATGACCGGTTAAACCTGAAAGTGAGTATGATACTTCCTTTCCCTTAACTGCTTTAAGAGCCTATAAATCAAAGATTGTGTCTAAGATGGGTGTTTACACTATGCCCTATATGACTTAATAAAACACATAACTTCTGGCTAATTTCTTCTATCTGTGCCCTTCTCTTCTATTGCTAATTCCAGACTTCGTTCCTTTCACCTTACTGCACCTTACGCCTGGAACAAACTACGGAGTCTGTATGCCAGGTGCCTTCTCTGACCCTTTTCAAATCCAGGCTGAAAACTAACCTCTTCGCTGCCGCTTTCAAATCTTGACTCATCTGATCTCCTTGTGTTTCTTTGGCATTCCTCCTCGATGTATCCCTGTCTGCACCTTTTGTGTTGTCTGTCTTGACCAGATTGTAAGCTCTAATAAGTAGGGACTGTCTCTTACATGTCTGTGCTGGTCGCCGTATCTTAAAAAGGATATAGCGATTTTAGAAAAGGTTCAGAGAAGAGCCACCAAAATGGTAAAGGGGATGGAAGGATACTCCTATGAAGAAAGGCTAAAAAGGTTAGGGCTCTTTAACCTGGAAAAGAGACGGCTGAGGGGAGATATGATAGAAGTCTATAAATTAATGAACGGAGTGGAACGGGTAAACGTAAATCAATTGTTTACCTTATCAGAATATAGAAAGACTAGGGGACATGCAATGAAGCTACAGGGTAAACTATTTAAGACTAATAAAAGAAAATATTTTTTCACTCAACGTGTAATCAAACTCTGGAATTTGTTACCTGAGGATGTAGTAAAGGCTGTTAGTGTAGCTGGGTTTAAAAAAGGTTTGGACAAGTTCCTGGAGGAAAGGTCCATAAACCATTTTTAAGAAGGGACCCAGGATATCAATGCTTGAACCAATACAAGCATTGTGGAACCTGTGTCCCTTGGGGAAACTGCTAGGTACATATGACCTAGATTGGCCGCTATTGGAAACAGAATACTGGGCTTGATGGACCTTGGTCTGACCCAGTATGGCATATCTTATGTTCTTATGTAAAACTTCCTTTATGCCTTTCCACCCATTCCCCTAATTCCCAAAACCCTTTTCAAGCTTCAGAGAGACAGAGGCCATATGATTCTCATAGCTCCACATTGGCCATGGCAAGTGTGGTACCCTCTGCTTCTACAACTCTCTCAAGCTCCCTCCCTGGAGTTAGGATCTGCTCCAGATCTCCTGTCTCAGGAGGACAGAATGTTATGGTATCCCAATCCCCAATCTCTGTATCTCAGGGCTTGGTTGCTGAAGGCCTAGATCTTCATGATCTTAACCTCCCTCAGCAAGTAAAGGATATCTTTTATGCTTCCAGAAAACCTTCCACAAGACGCTCTTATGCTTTCAAGTGGAAAAGGTTTTCCATATGGTGTTCGCAGAAGGGTCTTAACCCCCTTGCGATACCTCTGGAGTCATTACTAGAGTATCTCCTTCATTTATCCAATGCAGGGCTTAAAACTAACTCAGTAAGAGTCCATTTGAGTGCTATTGCAACTTCTTTCAAGCCTCTAAATGGACAACCTATCTCCTCCCATCCTCTTATAGCAAGGTTTATGAGAGGCCTTCTTCTAACTAAGCCTCCCATTAGGCCACCACCAATGGCATGGGACTTAAACCAGGTTCTTGGTCAGCTCATGAAGCCACCTTTCGAACCCTTAGCTACTACCTCATTGAAATTCCCTTCTTGGAAAGTTATCTTTCTCATTGCAATCACATCAGCACGCCGCATCAGTGAGTTGCAGGCACTAGTAGCTGATCCACCTTATACAAGGTTCCATCATGACAAGGTAGTCCTTAGGACTCATCCACATTTTATGCCAAAGGTGGTCTCGCCTTTTCATTTAAACCAAGCAGTCTACTTACCTGTGTTTTTTCCAAGGCCTCATGCCTCTAATGCAGAAAGGAATCTTCATACTTTGGACTGTAAAAGAGCTTTAGCCTTTTACTTGTAAAGAACACAGCAACATAGGAAGTCCTCTCAACTCTTTGTTGCTTTTGATCCTTCTCATTTGGGACTTCCAGTCTCCAAGAGAACACTGTCCAGCTGGATTGCTCAGTGTATTTCCTTTGCCTTTCAGAGTAAGAATCTTCCTCTGGAGGGCCATGTCACAGCTCACAATGTGAGAGCCATGGCAGCTTCATTGGCTCATCTGCACTCTGTGTCTGTCGACGACATCTGTCGAGCAGCCACTTGGGCCTCGGTTCATACCTTCACAGCCCATTACTGCTTGGACAAGGACTCCCGCTGGGATGCCTTGTTTGGTCAGGCTGTTCTTCAACACCTGTTTCATACCTAATCAACTCCAACAAAAGAACAGCTAACTGCCACGAAGGCAGACAAAAGATACCAGTCCAAACTTGTGGCAGAAAAGGGAACCAAGCCTTTATTATCCAGGGATTGAGTGGTGCCAACACCTGACACTGGCCATGTTTCGTAAGAAACTTCTTCAGGGGTATGGCTCAACTACAAATAAATACATAAACAAAACCTAAACATAAAAACACATAAGCAATTAATGAAGGATAAAAACATAACCATTAATATCAATATTACTTAGGAACGTCTAAAAACATAACTCAAAAGAAAATGCGCTGTCCAATAAACAATGAGAAATAGACCTTATATATAAACAATAAAAAGGTAAAATATAGGTTAAAAATATAAAACAGCCACAATATACATCAAAAGTGCATCAAATTGCTTAAAAATACATATAAATATAAAAAGGAACAATCCAATAAACAAATATAAGTCATAAATAAATGTTGCACAATAAATAACATTGTGAATAGATCAAACCATGTAAAATGATGAATAAATAAATACAGTTAAAAGATAAAAGAAAGAATAAAAAGGAAGAATAAAGGAGAAACAATGATGACATAATGGGACTAAAAAAATTATATAAAATAAGATCATAAATATAACCCATTAAACATGTCAATATTTAAACCTGTTAAGAACAAAAATGATAATGATCATGTCTGGCAATTGATATTACTGAGGAGGACTACAGAGCAAGAGAAAGAGCAGGAGGCATCCAGCAGCAAATAGATGAGGATTACGATGACAATGGGCAAGAATCAATAACCTACCACTAAACCATGGGTGTATGGAATAAAGCCCTTGTAAAGATGGGATCCAAAGGGATCGCGTGCCTTAAAAAATAAATAAACATTGATAAATATAAAAACATCTATATAGTCTTCTAACTCACTTTCCTAAATTAGAAAATCAAGATATAATCTATAAGTCATATGCATCTACTACAGGAGACACCGGTATCACGTATTAATCTTATGAGCAATGAACAACTATATTTTGATGCATTCTAAAGTATGTAACAGGTAGCTGGAAACATTGCATATGGGTATGTAGAAACTGAACCGGCTTAATCTTGGTTAATATATGGACGTCAAAATGACGAATCTCCAAACTTGAATAGAATGACTTACAGTTTGAAAAAGAGCCTTCTATCGTATATCCAACGATGTTACCAAACCGTTTTAATCAAACTTTGAAGAACTGTGCAAATCTGTGTGCAAAACCAAAATAAACTGCTAACGAAAATGTATGCATACGACGGCATTGTTTTAAAATTGAAAGTGTAGAAAGGTAGAGGGAGCTGAGTGTAGCCTCGGCACGCCCTACCCTAATACTTGTAACGCAAAACATTAAAAAACTGAACACCTCTAAATTCAAAGTGAATAGAGCTGCTAACAGGCACGAATTAAAAAGCAAAGTGGTTTTGCACTTAAAATACGACCAAATCAAAGATGACCGGTGTGCCTTATACATGCGCTACAGAAGCACTATAGCGCGTGCCACTAGGAAGCAATTCTATTACAGATTGTTATAGAGCAAAAAATAAAAAAAAGGGGGGAAAACCAAATGTATCTAACAATAAACCATTTTATGCAAAAAAACCTTAATGACAGACGTACAGTAATGTATGATTGATTACAGACCGCAGGTATGTAAATTCAAGGGAAACCCAAAGGGGAAACCCAAAAAGACTAATCACAAAACTGACAGTCAAGAACGGAGCTTACTATAGTGTATCAGCATAGTGACCTAACATGAGACATGAAACCAAAGCAACGTATGTAAATGCTATAACCGGGCAAATGTAAGAAAACCATCACTTACAGTTGGAACAGACTTTCCAGGCGTGTCAAATGCTTCTGACAAACTAAAAACGTCGAAGCATGCGCTGTAAATACTAACCCAAAAAGGAGGAGGAGCCATGAACGGAACTTGCAAAAGAAACCAAAAAACAAAATAGTGGAATCAAAAAACAAGCATACAATTGTTTCTCAAACCGCTGCTATGTAAAATCAATTCCAAAGAATCATTTTGTTATTAAAAAGGTCAAAAGTATGGAATATAAAACCATGTCATGTAATTTATTTTTATTTATTTAGCAAGCATTTGTAGCCCGCTCCTTCCAGCGATCAGAAGCGGGTAGGATTACTATTGTGAAACTGCCGAATCAAGGCAGGTACAAATTTTGTTTACATACAGATTGTCAGAAAAGCACATCATACAGAGTTAACACTTCTTAGCTATGGGGGAGTTCATTTACATATATACATAAATACATATATACAGGATAATCTTCTTGGACACAGTGGTCAGGGGCTGCTCCATCTGTGGGTTTAGTTCAGGTTGAAATGTGATTGGAAAATGTGCGTTTTGAGTTTCTTTCTGAAGTCTAGAAGGTCATTGCTAGCTCGTAGTTCTGGTGGGAGTTGGTTCCACAGTGTTGGTGCCGCATATGAGAAAGCCCTGTGGCTGGTGTTAGCTTTGGCAGATCTTATATCTGTTGGAGTGTGAAGGATGTTGGAATTGTGGGTTCTTCTGTTTCGGGTAGGAGGTTGCAATCTTACTAGGTTGTTGAGGAAGGAAGGTGCTAAGTTGTGGATGAGTTTGAAGGTGGTTGTTAGTATTTTGTATTTTGTGCGAGCTGTTATGGGTAGCCAGTGTAATTGAATTAGTACTGGTGTGATGTGGTCACTTAGATTTTTCTTCATTATGACCCTGGCAGCTACATTTTGTGCCATTTGTAATATGTTTAGGGTTTTTTTAGGTAAACCTTGTAGGATGGCGTTGCAGTAGTCAAAATGTGGCATGATGAGTGCTTGGGCCACTGTTCTGAAGTCTTGGGGATCAATAATATTCCGAATGGGTTGGAGCACTCTAAGCTTGTGGAAAACTGCTCTGTTGGTCTTTCGGAGGTGTTTTTCCATCTTTAGGTCACAGTCAAATGTGACTCCTAGATACTTTATTTCTTTTTTTGTTTGGTAAGTGTTGTTACATAGTGTTATTGATGTGGGAGGGTCAAAATTCGGTTCTTTGGAGATATACATTACTTCGGTTTTTTTGTGATTAATTGACATACTACTTTGTTGTAACCAGTCTTGCATCTCTCCGATACATGTCTCCAGTGGGTTGTAGTCTGGGTTTTTAGTGTCTAGTTGTGTGTATAGCATGATATCATCGGCATAGATGTGGTAATTAATTTCGTGCCGTGAGAAAATTTTGCATAGTGGCTGCATATATATGTTAAACAGAAGTGCTGAGAGAGCAGAGCCTTGGGGGATTCCCTGTGTTTGTGAGAAAGATTCTGCTTTTTCTCCGTTGAATTGAACCTGTTGTGTTCGATTTGAGATGTAGGATGAGAACCATTTTAGTGGGGTTCCTGTTATTCCTATTGATTTTATCCTATTTATGAGGGTCCCATGATTAACTGTATCAAAGGCAGCTGAGATGTCAATGAATACAAGAATGTACATTTTCTTTTTGTTTTCAAGGCCCTTTAGGAGGTTGTTAAGTAGAACTAGTAACAGGGTTTCAACTCCATGATGTTGCCTGAAGCCATATTGCTGGTCATCAAGAGGAGCACTGTCAGTCAGATGGTCTTGGAGTTGTAGAAGGACCGTTTTTTCTATGATCTTTGCCAGGAATGAGATACTTGATATGGGACGGTAGGAGGCTGGGTCTTCTCCGTTGAGTGTAGTGTTTTTTAGGATCGGTCTAATGACTGATTTCTTTAGTTCTGAGGGCATGATTCCTTGTTGTAGGGATAGGTTAACTATGTGTGCTATGTGAGGTGCTATGTCTTGTTTCACTGCCTTGATCCAGGATGCAGGACAGGGATCTAGTGGGGAGGTGGTGCTTTTCAGGCTTGTGACAATGGCTGTGATTTGCTTGGTTCCTATTTTGTGGAAGTGCTCCCATAACTGGTTTTGCATTGTGTTGTTCTCACTTCTGATTTGTGGTGTTGGTGGGGGGGGTGGAGGACCAGGGGCCGTCAGTTTGGTCGCGTAGTGGTTTGCCAGTGTTTGGACCTTGATGGATTTGTTGAGGTTGGCATTTTGGTCGGTTTTGGTTAGTGATTTGACTAGTTCAAATAACTCTCGTGGGCGATTGATTGCCTTGTTTAGGATGTTGGTGTGATGTAATTTTTTTGCATTGTTCACGTCATCTTTGTATTTTGCGAGATGGGCCATGTATTTAGTTTTGAGATCGGAGGATTTGGTTTGTCTCCATTTTCTCTCTATTTTACGGAGCTCCCTTTTTGATTTTATTAGAATTCCTGTGTACCAGGGTTCCGAGTTGATCTTATGTGGGTTTGATGTGTGTTTCAGAGTTGGGTTAGATGTATTTTGGATGTGTGTGTTCCATCTGTTAGTTAGTTCGTCTAGGTCTGTGGACTCTAGGTTTATGTGGGATGCAATGGTGCTTATGAGGTGTTCCTCGTTGAGTTTGCTGAATTTCCTAATGGGGTTGGTCATTCTCATCTCCTTTGACTTAAAACAATTACCGTGGATCATCAAAAAAGAAACCCCAGGAAAACCAAACCAAAAGATTGGTTCATAACCAGTATATTGATCATAGAAAAACCGACAAATCCTTATCAAGATTAAGACCATGTGGATCCATAGAATTGAGAAGAAATATATACTTCTGTTCTAACCGTAAAGTGGTTTTTTCTAAGTCTCCACCTCTCCAGTTCTGTTGTACCTTTTTTATAACAAAAAACTTGATGTCCATTATTTTATGCCCCATTTGTAACCAGTGAGCCACTAGAGGTTTGTCATCCAACTTCCTTCTAATACAGCTCATGTGCTCAATAATCCTTGTGCGTACACTTCGGTTGGTTTTTCCCACATAGAGCTTCTTACAGGAGCATTGGATTACATAAACCACATTAGATGTTTCACAATTTGCAAAATCTTTAATGTAGAACTTCTTTTGTGTATCAGGATGAATAAAAAAGTCCCGAACTGGAAGAGTATGTACACAAATAGAACAGCGGCCACATTGATATTGTCCTTTATATTGTGACAACATTTTCCATTCTGTGAGAGCTGAGGGAACAAGTAGATTCCGGAGGTTGATATTTCTTTTATGTGCTACTATGAATTGGATGTCTTGAAATCCAGGAAGGTTCTGAATAAGATGCCATTCCTTCTTGAGTATTTTAATGATCTTATGAGATTGTAAAGAGTACAAGAGGGGACACACCAACCTGGTGTTGTCTTTTTTAGGTTTTAATTTTAAAAGAGTATCCCAAGGGGTGTCACATGCTCTTACATATGCCCTTTGAATGTAACGACTAGGGTACTGTCGTGCTTCAAACCTTGTAACCATGTCTTTAGCTTGATTCTCAAAGTCATGTTGCATTGTGCATACTCTTTTTACCCTGAGAAATTGGCTAACTGGAAGATTATTTTTCAAAGCAGGATTGTGAAAGCTAGTGTAGTGTAGTAATTGATTCCTATCACTAGGTTTTCTGTACAGTGTTGTAATGAGTTTATTTCCTTCCTTCCTTACCAAAAGGTCTAGATAGGGTATCTGTATAAAGTCATAAGTAAGCTGAAATCGTAAGTGTATATCCAATTCATTAATCCATATGTTGAATTCAGACAGGCATTCTACCGATCCCTTCCAAAGTATAAAAACGTCATCTATATATCGAATCCACACAAGGACCTCCTTTTTGAATGCATGTTCCTTTAAAAACTGTTCTTCAAAATGGAACATATATAAGTTTGCAATATCGGAAGCCATGGAGGACCCCATGGCTACCCCTTTTATTTGCTGATAAAATAAGTCTCTAAAGCAGAAAAAAATTTTACATAACGCAATTTCGGCCAAGGATAACAAAAACGTTGTAGGAATCCTCTTGTTATCTTGTCTGATGGTAAGAAAGTGTTCAATAATGCTTAAAGCTTCTACTTGGGGAATATTGGTGTAGAGTGATTCTACATCTAATGTTACTAACACCACATCTGAATCTAAACTTTGAAAAGAAGATAAAATCTCTATTGCATGTGAGGAATCCCGCACATATGACCACATCTGATTGACAAACGGGCGTAAAAAGATGTCAAGAAACTGTGAAAGGGGCTCAAGAAGAGATCCTATAGCCAATATAATCGGACGGCCTGGTGGATTCTCCATGGATTTATGGATTTTTGGAATTATATTTATAGTTGGAATGATGGGTTTTTCTACTGTTAGAAATTGCTTTTCTTTCTCGGTAATATACCCTATTTCATAAGCTGTCAGAACCAAACTATCAATGGTAATCTTAAGTTTATCGGTTGGATCGTCATCTAATCTGAGATAAAATGATTTATCACTAAGCTGTCTAATAACTTCTTGAATATATTGCTGTTTATCTAGGACAACTACTGCTCCCCCTTTGTCAGCGGGCTTGATAATAATACTGGCATTTTTCTGCAAGGATGTTATGGCACGTTTCTCACCCACTGTTAAATTGTGGAACGGTAATTGCCCATCATCCACAATCTTTTCTACTTGCTGTGTAACAACTCGCTCAAAAGCCTCAATGAGCGGATCTGAATTTGCTGGAGGGATCCAACATGACTTTTTCTTAACAATAGAGATATCAGGCGCACCTTGAACCCGGTTCTCAAAAAAATGCCGAATCTGTATCTTCCTAAAAAATTTATACAAATCAACTTGAACCTGAAAAGGGTCATATCTGTGAATGGGGACAAAGGACAACCCTTTACCTAATACTGACACTTCATCAGGAGTGAGGAGGTGTTTTGAAATATTTATAACATTTTGGTTCAAAACCTCCTCTCTTGCGAGTGGTCTGTCATCCAGCGGCCTCTCCCACGTCTTCGTCCCCGTCCCCGGCCCCTGTCCTGATTGTGCTCGTAGTATTTCCTGTCCATTTGTTGATTGTAACCTATGCCTGGAGTGTGGGGCGGAGGGCGTGACCGGGAGGCGTTCCGACCGCCTCCCTTCCATAGGAGGTCCATGTTTAAAAAATGTTTGGTCCTGTCCCTACCTTTCTCTTTGTGTTGATCTGGTTTATCTTTCTGAGTTGAAAATAATGATGCCGAAGCATCTGACTTATCTACTGATTCACTCCTGCTCCTTTTCTTTTTATGTTCTATAGGATTGCCTATATTGGATTCTTCTATTACATCATCCCTACAATCAAAGAATGTAGATTTCCTCTTAATCCAAACCCGGTCATTTTCAACTTTTCTACGCCAATGGTAGACATATCCTACTCTGTAGTCCTCCTCATCTCTCCTGAACTTCTCCATTTTTTTATTTTTAATATCCTTCTTAAAATCAGCCATATTCCTCATATGATCTGTGTGCACTTGATCAAAGCTACTGTCGCATTTTTTTAAATCACTTAATTTTTCATCTAATTCAACCTTATACAACTCTGATTTCTTGTTTGCTGTAGTAATAAGCAGAATCATCAAATCTAGCAAACACTTGTTGAGTGTAGCGTTCCAGCAGTTGACAAAACCTTGTTCACTTTGATAAAGTCCTGGAGCCTTGTTCATCCTCAAACCCCGTGGTATGATTTTAGATTTACAGCATTCGAGGAGGCAGGCTGCGTGTAATTCTTCTTTAACGAACTTCTGCGTAAGACGTACTGTATCTTCCCACAGGGACTGTACATTATCACTTTCATCATTACAATCAACCGGTTGTTCTTGAGATATTAACTTCTCCAAAACATCCTCCCCGAAGCTTAAAACATCTCTCCAAGGAGAAAACATGCTGCAAAAACAAGTCCAACAAAAGAACAGCTAACTGCCACGAAGGCAGACAAAAGATACCAGTCCAAACTCGTGGCAAAAAAGGGAACCAAATCAGAATATAGAAAGACCAGGGGACATGCAATGAATCTACAGGGTAAACTATTTAAGAATAAAAAGAGAAAATATTTTTTCACTCAACGTGTAATCAAACTCTGGAATTTGTTACCGTAGGGTATAGTAAAAGCTGTTAGTGTAGCTGGGTTTAAAAAAGGTTTGGACAAGTTCCTGGAGCAAAGGTCCATAAGCCATTATTAAAAGGGACCCAGGATATCACTGCTTGACCCAATACAATCATTGTGGAACCTGTGTCTCTTGGGGAAACTGCTAGGTACTGTCACCAGTAACCACCCCAGAGCCGGTAGCACCTAGGGTTGGTCAGCCTGGGCATCCTTACTTAGAAAGTATGGCAAGGCTTTTATGCATGCACTGCCTCATGGGAGTTGTAGTTTCCACTTACTTTCCAAACAAGAAGCAATTGTAGTCGAGTGGGTTAGGCAAAAGGGACAAGATTTTTATTTCCCCTTCCGGGCGGATTAAATGCAGTTGAAACACAGAACAAAAATAGCCATACACTTCTGGCATAAAGAAAAATACAGGAACTCAGGAAAACAGCTTCTTTTGCTTCAAAACTTCAAACATGCAGCACTTAACACGAACTCAAAGGTAACAGTCTTTTTTATATCAAAAAGACACACTCTGCTTTTCTTATGCTGTTTGAGACAGCCTTCTAAACAGCCTAGTTAGCAGAGTGAGATTATATGATCAGCTATAGTTAAAGTACAGTCCATTTGTTCCCCTGCTATGTCCTCAATAGCAGGCTCCGTCTGCATCTCTTCACAATCACTATCAGCTGAGTAAGTTTTCACCCTCTCATACGGTGTTTCAAAGCACACTCGCTCTCTCTCTTCCCGAGGCTTCCCTTCACAGCACTCTAATGAGCAGGGTTCAGAATTACCGTATACATGGGATTTTATATAAGGAGAGTCCAGCACATCTTGGCACACACATGGAAAACTCTGGCACTTAGTTTCCCCTCTATACCACTTGGGCAGCCTACCTTTTGGCTTTTGAAAAGAGGACCTTCTCAGCACTGCTGGGTCAGCAAAGAATCCAAACACTGGATGTGTTTTCCTGCCTTTTAGCTTCTCCTTCTCCTCGGACATACAAATGTCGTCAGGCCAGCACCTCTCTCTCTCTGGAGTTTCAGCGTGCTTCCAAACTAACCTCTCAGGCAATCTTTCAACTACTGCCCTCTTGGCTGCTGCTTCACTTCCTGTCCCAGTGCTAGTGCACTTCCCTGTGCCTTCCTTCGTGCTCCTCCCGGTGCCTGTGCTTGTGCTCCTCCCGGTGCTTTCTCTCTCGTTCCTCCCGGTCTTGTGCTGGTGCTCCACCCGGTGCTACTGCTTAAATCTAATGAGCACTTTTTATCTCTCTGCTTCTTAGGGCTCAGCTCCGCCCCTCCCCCAACCAGGTGTTTTCCCTTAACTCCTGATGCTGGGGAACCATTGCAGCAGGGGCGTGTTTTCTCCTCCCATGACTCATTCTGTTTACGTTTCCCTTGGCAACCCTGAGCCATGTGCTCTGCCTGCCTGTCAGCTTGTGAAGCCAATTCCTCTGCTTCACTGAACTCTATGGGGCCAGAAGGGTCTTCTACATGACAGTACTTATGACCTAGATTGGCCACTGTTGGAAACAGGATGCTGGGCTTGATGGACCTTGTTCTGACCCAGTATGGCATATCTTATGTTCTTATGTTCAGGATGGAGGATGATGGGGAGACACTGGGAAAAAGGGGAGACATGGAGAGACAGGAGAAAGTTAGTGAAAGACTGAGAAATAAGAGCTGGAGAAGGAGAGAGAAAATGGACGATGGAAGGGCTGGGATAAAGAAAAGTTGGAAAGCCTACATTTTTAAAAAAAAAAGGAAATTAAGAAGTGGTTTGTAAGAGAGAGGGAAGAAATCTAGATAAGGAAGCAGAAAAATGGATGGAAGCAAACTGAAAACAAATCAATGTTAGAGATTGATGGAAAGGAGGAAGTGAAAACAGTGGAGAGAGAAGACTTGGCAAATGGAGAGAGATCCCGGAAAAATAGTTAAGATAGAGGACAGCAGAACTTAAAGGCTAGGACCAATAACAGGGAAAATAAAATGACCAGGCAACAAAGGTAGAAAAAAAGATTTCTATTTAGTGACTGAAATATGCTAGTTTTTGGAATCTGTACCTTCGTTGGGGGTATTTCTCAGGCCTGAGAATCCAGGCCAGTTGTCCATGTTGTCCCCCCCTGCCCCCCCCCACACACACACATTGAGGAGCCACGATTCCCTGCTGCCACTGAAAGGTTTTGCTCCCTGCAGCCAGACCCCAAATTCGACCTCCCATGGCCAGGGTCCAGCTGCGGGGAACTTACTGCACACCTACCTACCTTTTTACTCGCCGGCCACCACTGAAACGCCGCATACCCAGCCGACCCTGGATGTACAGGGCTGACCTCTGAATCGGCTCTGTACGTCCGGGGAGATGACCCGCCCTCGTTCAGCCCCCATCTAAGGCTCCCTGTATGACTCGGCTGTTGTGCGATGTACGACGTGGCTTGGCATACATCCCCGCTATTCGTGGTTGTGAATAACCCCCAGATGGTGTAGTTCAGTATTAGTACTAGGACTGATAAAGTCCATTCAAATGTGAGGGTCTTATTTAGGAAATCTAAATTTGCCAAGATGGGACAGTACCCCAAAGAGTTGTTAGTGGGATGGAAACAACTGGGGGGTGTACAAAAATCAATAGGCAAAACTGAAAGGAGATTTTTTAAGGGGAACAAACCTTTTTCTTAGAAAAGTAAATACATGTAAAAGTAAAAAGTCTCTGGTTCTCAAAAGAAGTAGCTGAAAAGGTGAAGAAAAAGAGGGTGGCCTTCATAAAATATAAGATATCACAAAGAGGAAGACAAGCATCAATATTTGGAAAAACTTAGAGAAACTAGGAAAGTAGTCAAGAAAGCAAAGATACAATAAGAAGAAGAAATAGCGGGGATAAGACATTTTTCAGATATATTAGTGAGAGGAGGAAGTGGTATTGTCAAACTCAAGGGTGAAGGGGAGGAATATGTAGAAGCTGATGAGAATAAAGCATAATTGCTTAATAAATATTTTTATTCTATGTTCACAGATGAAGGGCCCAGAGCGGGACCTCAGAAAATACCCACAAATAGGAACAAAAGTGAAAGGGATCTTGAACGATTGTCAGAAGATTGTATTCGTGAGGAGCTACTTAAACTACAAGTAGACAAAGCAATGGGGCTAGATGGGATACATCCGAGAATATTGAAGGAACTTGGGGATGCTCTAGTGGCTCCACTGACTGACCTTTTCAATGCGTCTTCGGGAATGGTCCCAGAGGACTGGAGAAAGGCACATATGATCCCTTTACACAGAAGCGGAAGTAATTAGATTGTAAGCTACGATGAGCATGACTCTGATGGGCAGGGACTGTCTCTTGTATGTTGGCTACCTCTTGTAGGTCAGCTGTGCAGCGCTACGCACGTGGTGCTTTATAAGTGCTGAATAGTAGAATATAGGATGAAGTTGAGAATTACTGGCCAATTAGTCTGACCTCTGTCACGAGTAAATTAATGGAATCTCTGCTGAAAGAGAAGATAGTGAGGTTTCTGGAGTCCAATGGATTGCAGGAACTGAGATAGCATGGGTTTACCAGAGGCAGGTCTTGTCAGACAAATCTGATTGATTTCTTTGGGTGGCCAGAGAGTTGTACTAAATGAGAGCCCTAGATGTAGTATACTTGGATTCCAGGAAAGCCTTTGACATCGTTCGCACAGGCGACTTATAAATAAATTAAGCACCCTAGGGATGGACCCTAAAGTGACTGGGTTAGAAATTGGTTGAGTGGGAGGCGACAAAGTGTACAGGTAAATGGAGCTTATTCAGAGGAGAAGGATGTTACCAGTGGTGTGCCGCAGCAATCTGACTTGGTCCAATTCTTTAACATCTTTATTAGTGTTATTGTGGAAGGGCTGTCAGGTAAGGTTTGCTTCTTTGCAGATGATACCAAAATCTGCAACAGAGCAGACACCCAGGAAGGAGTAGATAACATGAGGTGATATCTAGTTAAACTTGAAGAATGGTCAAGGATTTGGCAGCTGAGATTTAATGCTAGAAAATGCAGAGTCATATATTTGGGCTGCAGAAATCCAAGGGAGTGGTACAGTATAGGGGGCGAAGTACTTCTGACCACGAAAGAAGAGCTGGGCCTCCCAAATATAAAAATGGGAACAAAGTAGATACCACACCCTTCACAGAAGATGAGGTGTTGGAACAACTTGCTAAACTGAAAGTGGGCAAAGCCATGGGTCTGGATGGGATACATCCCAGGATACTGAAAGAGCTCAGAGAAGTTCTAGCAGGGCCGTTAAAGGATGTATTCAACAGATCCTTGGAAACAGGAGAAGTTCCTCAGGACTGGAAAATGGCTGATGTCGTACCTCTACACAAAAATGGTGACAGGGAAGAAGTGTCAAACTACAGACCTGTGAGCCTTACCTCGGTGGTGGGAAAAGTAATGGAGGCGCTCCTGAAAGAGCGAATAGTGAACTTTCTCAAAACCAACAGGTTGCAAGATCCGAGGCAACATGGTTTTACTGAAGGACAGTCTTGCCAAACTAATCTGATTGAGTTCTTTGAATGGGTGACCAAGGAACTAGATCAGGGGCATGCGATGGATGTCATCTACCTGGATTTCAGCAAAGCCTTTGATACTGTTCCTCATAGGTGGCTTGTCAATAAACTCAGTAGCTTGGGGATGGGTACCAAGATAGTAAACTGGATTAGAAATTGGTTGACTGACAGACGACAGAGGGTGATGGTACATGGAGCTCACTCGGATGAGGGGAAGGTGATTAGCAGGGTGCCCCAGGGTTCGGTCCTGGGCCCGGCACTGTTCAATGTATTTGTGAGTGATATTGCTGAAGGACTGAATGGAAAAGTCTGTCTTTTTGCAGATGACACAAAAATTTGCAACAGAGTGGACTCCCCCGAGGGAGTGGATAACATGAGAAAAGATCTACAAAAGCTGGAAGAATGGTCTAATGCTTGGCAATTACGATTTAATGCGAAAAAGTGCAGTGTCATGCACTTAGATAGCAGAAATCCAAGGGAAATGTACGCGATAGGGGGCGAGAGGTTGGTGTGCATGGTTCAGTAAAAAGACCTTGGTGTGATTATCTCTGATGATCTCAAGGTGGCAAAACAGTGCGACAAGGCGGTGGCAAAAGCCAGGAGGATGTTGGGCTGCATACAAAGAGGGATTACCAGCAGAAAGGAAGAAGTTCTTATGCTACTGTACAGATCACTGGTGAGGCCTCACCTGAAATACTCTGTTCAGTTTTGGAGACCATATCTTGCAAGAGATGTAAAAAGACTGGAAAGTGTTCAGAGGAAGGCGACCAAAATGATTTGGAGCCTGCGTAAGAAACCTACGAGAAGAGACTTGAAGACCTAAATATGTACACTTTGGAGGAGAGGAGAGATAGGGGAAATATGATTCACACCTTTAAATACTTAAAGAGGAACGATGAACAAACCAGCCTCTTCCAAAGACGGGGAAGCTGCAAAAATGGAAGGCATAACATGAAGCTTCAAGGTGGAAAATTGAAAGGCAATGTCAGGAAATATTTTTTCACTGAAAGGGTGGTGGATGCTTGGAATGCTCTCCCAATGGAAGTGGTGAGGGAAAACACAGTGACGGAATTCAAAACCGCATGGGACAAGCACAGCGGATCCCTTTACAGCAACAGGATAAAAACAAAATAAACTGAACCATCTAACTTCTCAACAAGTAGAGGTGTCCTACATGGAGTGGTAGGTCCACCCCTAAACAAAGACAGGGGAGGTGTGACCTTCACAGAGCGTCAGGTGCACCTACTCTTGCCGTATTGCTGGGCAGACTGGATGGACCATGCTGGTCTTTATCTGCCATCATTTACTATGTTACCTGGGCGTGATTGTTTCTAATGATCTTAAAGTGGCTAAATAAGTAGAGAAGGTGATGGCGAAAGTCAGAAGGATGCTTGGGTGCATAGGGAGAGGAATGGCCATCAGAAAAAAGGAGGTGATAAGCCTCTGCATAAGTCTCTGTTGCGACCTCATTTGGAGTAGTGTGTGCAATTCTGGAGACCGCACCTTCAAGGGGTGCAGAGAGTGGCTACGAAAATAATCAGTTTTCTTTGTTATAGACCATATGGGGACAGACTTGAAGATCTTAATATGTATATGTTAGAGGAAAGAAGGGTTAAAGGAGATATGATAGAGGCATTTAAATACCTCTGTGGGATAAATGCACAAGAGGAGAGCCTCTTTCAATTGAAAGTAAGCTGTGCAATTAGGGGACATAGGATAAGGGAGAAAGGGAATAGACTCAGAAGTAATATGGAGAAATATTTCTTTACAGAGAGTGTTAGATGCATGGAAGTCTTCCAGTGGAGATAGTAGAGACAAGTACAGTATCGGAATTCCAGAAAGCAAGGGACAAACATAGAAGATCTCTAAAGGAAAAAAAGGGACTACAGTAGTTGATATGGAAGGGCAGACTAGATAGGCCATATGGTCTTTTTCTGCCGTCATGTTTCTATGTTTGGTTGCCAATGAGATTTGTAATTGCATATTTGAGAAAGAATTATTGAAAAAAATAAAAATGTGTATTTTCCTATCTCCAGGAACAAGCAGGAATGTAGTCCTCATATATGGGTATCGTCGGTACCGATGGAGCCTGCGCGGGAACGCTCCCCAGCGTCCAATAGGAACGCTTTTGGGAGCATCCCTCAGCACATGCACGCTGCCTTCCTACCTTTCCAACTGTCCCTCTTCAGTTCTTCGTTTTCCGCGGAGCCGACAGGACCTATTCCCTGTCACCGCAGAAAATTCCATCTTTAAATTTCTTTCTTGTGGTCGCGTTTGCCTACTGCACGATGCCTACTGGTACCACCGGTTCTCCAGGACCAAGCAGGAAGTCAGTCCTCACATATGGGTGACGTCGGCGCCGACGGAGCCCTCGCGGAGCAATTTTCCCCAGCTTTCAAAGAAAGCCTTTGGGAATTGCAGCGCGCATGCGCGGTCGCCTTCCCGCCCAAGGGTGCCATCTTAGCCAGTCTTCTTTTTTCCGCGGAGCCCTACAGACGTACCCGTCTTGTCCCCGCGAAAAAGTTGATTTTATTCGTAATTTTCTCTTTTTTCCTTCGGTTCGACGCCGGTCTTTTTCCCGCCCGGACTCGCGACGCCGGTCACAAGTCCTCTTCTTCTTTTCGGTTTTTTTTTTCTGATTTAGTCAGTTTCGTTTTCGGTTTTTTTCACTGGCAGCCCGGTCCTTTGACCTCGCAGGGGCCCTTTTTCCCCCGATGGCTGCCAGTGGTTTCAAGCGGTGTGGTCAGTGTGACCGAAATATGTCACTAACTGACACACACGATAATTGCCTCCGCTGCCTGGGCCCGGATCATGAAGAAATGATCTGTGGGGCCTGTGGCAAAATGTCCTCCAAAGCGTTGAGAAGTCGGCGGCATCAACGGGATAGGATCTTCGCTGACCCCAGCCGTACCCGGACCTCGTCGGAGGCCTCGGCGTCCAGAGGTTCCAGCTCGGACCGTCGCCGGAGTTCCTCCGACAGGGGTTCTCCCTCCGGGGACCATCGACGGAAGGTGAAACCCGCGAGGGCGGCGTCGGTGGACGCTCCTGGCTCCGCGAGGGCCAGGTCGCATAGCCCCGATAGCCGTCCCGGGTCCTTGGAGAAGGAGCACCTCTCGAAGCGACCTCGCATGGAGTCGGAGCTGCCTGCTCGGGTAAGTCCTGTGGTCCTTCTGGACTCGCCTCCGAGACCGCCGACGTCGGGCCCGACGCCGTCGGGGCCCGAGTCGGGGGCTGCTGGGTCACCTGAGGTCGGACTCAGGTTGACGGCCTTGGAGAGCAGACTGTCTGCCTTCATGGACCAGCAGCGGGCACTGCTCGCTAGCCTCGCTGGCGCCGCTGCCCCGACCGCCGGGACGTCGACGTCTAAGTCGACCCTGGAGACCGAGCCGATCCTCGAGTCCATGCGAACTCGAGTCGATCCTCGGTCGAGGTCACCCTCGGCCTCCCGTTCGGGACCGAGGTCGCCGACGCCGACTCCCTCGGCGTCGGGGCGGCCGACGCCGCGGCCTGCCCGGGCCGACCCCACCGATTCCTCGTCGGAGTCGGTCTGGGAGTCTGAAGAGGAAGAGTCACCTGATTTTTTTCGGACTCGGTGTGTCCCCTCGGACTCACCTGAGTCCGAACCTCAGAAGCAGTCCCCCCCGGAGGATGCCCGGTTCTCGGACTTCGTCAGGGATATGGCCAAGGCTTTGGCCTTCCCTGCGGATCCCGAGGAGGAGCCTCGAGCCGAAGAGCTCGACGCCCTCCAGTATGACTCTCCCGCCAGGGAACACTTTACTGTACCGGTTCCTCCCATGCTGGAACGACTACTCTTCCGCATGTGGGAGAGTCCGGCCTCCTCGCCGGTCCTGAGCAAGCGGGTCGATTCTATCTATCGAGTCCGCAAGAGCCCTGGCTTCCAAAAAGCACAGCTACCACACCATTCCATGGTAGTGGAATCGGCCATGCATCGTCTTAAGAGCCAGAAGATGCACTCCTCGGTGCCTCCTGGCAGGGAGGCCCGTAACCTGGATGGCCTTGGTAAGAAGTGTTTCCAGGGCTCTATGCTTGCGTGTCGTGTCCAGACCTACCAGCTATACATGGGCATGTATCTCCGAGACCTGGCTAAAGAGCTAGCCGGATTCTCCGCTGGGTTGTCCGAGGAACCTTTGCGGAGGTTCCTAGCCTTGTCCACTGGCATTCGGGAATGCTCAAAATTCATATCCCGAGCAGCCTATGATGGCTTTGAAGCATCGGCTCGAGTGGCCGCAGCCGGCATCGGTGCCCGCCGACAGGCTTGGCTTCAGTCGTCTGACCTTGAGCCCTGGGTGCAGGACAAGTTGGTCGATGTCCCCTGCCGAGGTGAAAACCTCTTTGGCAAACCTATGGACGAGAAGGCTGCACAACTGAGACAGAGACTCTCACCAGGACTAGGCTTTCTAGGAAGACCTCCGCCCCTTCCCAGAAAAAGAAGGGCTCGGGAAAGAAGTCCTTTTACCCAAGAAAGGCAGCTGCCTATAAACACTACCCCCAATATCAGGCCCCCGCAGCTCCCCAACAGGGCCAGCAGGCCAAGGGACGGGGTAACGGGTCCCGTAGGCAGCAAGCCCCCAAGCCTGCACCACCAGCCCCTGCTCAGCAGGGTGGGGGCTTTTGACTCCTTCAGCATAGCCTCTCCCCCTCCGCTGGCTCCTCCCAGCACCGGAGGCCGGCTGGTTCACTTCGCCCACAGGTGGTCCAACATCACTTCAGATACCTGGGTGCTTCAAGTCGTAAGAGAAGGCTATCTTCTCCACTTCCACCAGGTCCCTCCCTCCTATTTCCCGGGAGAACCTCCACGACTCCCTCTGCACAGGGACTTACTCCTTCAGGAGTTAGCAGGTCTTCTACAGGAACAGGCGGTGGAACCGGTGCCCCACCATCTGAGAGGTCAAGGCTTTTATTCCAGGTATTTTCTAGTACCAAAAAGGACAGGAGGCCTCAGACCCATCCTGGACTTGCGCAACCTCAACAGGTTCCTCGTGCGGGAAAAGTTCAAAATGCTTACCCTTGGAATCCTTCTGCCCTACCTCCAGCAGGGAGATTGGCTATGCTCCTTGGATCTAAAGGATGCCTACACGCACATCCTCATCCACCCAAGCCACCGCCAATACCTAAGGTTTGTGGTGGCAGGAAATCATTACCAGTACAGAGTACTGCCCTTTGGCCTGTCCTCCGCACCGCGAGTCTTCACAGAATGTCTCGCGGTGGTGGCGGCCCATCTCCGGCTTCACGGCCTCTATGTCTTTCCGTACCTCGACGACTGGCTCATCAGAGCAGCGTCCGCTCCGGAGGTCACCAACGCCACACACCGCACGGTGACTCTTCTGCAGTACTTGGGCTTTGTCATCAACTTCGCAAAGTCCACTTTGCTCCCCTCACAGGATCTCGAGTTCATCGGCGCAAGACTGCACACTCCTCAGGCACGAGCTTTCCTGCCTCTCGACAGGGCTCAACGGCTCATGGACCTAGCCGACCGTTTTCGCAGCCAGCCCCTGGTCTCCGCCAGGCGCTTCCTGAGACTGCTCGGCCATATGGCTTCCACCGTCCATGTGACCCCCAATGCCCGCCTGAATATGCGGCCTGCTCAATGGTGCCTTCGCAAGCAGTGGCAACAAGCCACAGGCGGCCTAGCAGACCTAGTGCACGTCTCCGAGCCGCTAGCCTCGTCTCTCCGGTGGTGGCTTCATCGGCCGAACCTGGTACTCGGCATGCCTTTTCAGTCACCTCAGCCGGCCCAGGTGCTGACGACAGATGCGTCCCTCCTGGGTTGGGGAGCACATTGCCAAGGGGCACGTACTCAGGGCCTCTGGACCACGTGGGAGTCTGCTCAGCAGATCAACTTCCTGGAGCTCAGAGCGATCCGCCTGGCTCTCAAGGCTTTCTCCCACCTGACCTCTCACCAGTCCGTCCTTGTCCAGACGGACAATCAAGTTGCCATGTTCTACGTGAACAAACAGGGGGGCACGGGCTCCTTCCTTCTCTGTCGGGAAGCACAGAAGCTCTGCTCTTGGGCCGTCAGTCACGGCGTTCTTCTCAAGGCAGTTTATCTCCCAGGCCAAGAAAATTGCCTGGCGGACAAACTCAGCAGGATCCTCCAGCCGCACGAGTGGCGCCTGGATCCCTTGGTAGTTCAGAAGCTCTTTCTAAAGTGGGGCCTCCCCACGATGGATCTCTTTGCCAGTCCTCTCAACCGGCAACTTCCTCGCTTCTGCTCTCGTCAGCCGCATCCCCTTCGAGTTGCGGTAGACGCTTTTCTACTCTCATGGTCGGAGAGCCTCCTGTATGCTTTTCCTCCCATCCCGCTAGTCTCTCGAACTCTTTTCAAGGTTCTCCGAGACAAAGCTTCCATGATCCTGGTGGCCCCTCGCTGGCCCAGACAGCCGTGGTTTCCACTCCTGCTGCAATTAGCGGTAGAGGATCCATTCCCTCTGGGGTTTCAACCGGATCTCCTCACTCAGGATCAGGGGTCTCTGCTACACCCCAACCTCAGATCTCTCAATCTAATGGCCTGGCTGCTGAGAGGGTAGTCCTTGCTCCCCTTCTCCTGCCGACAGAGGTGGAGGAGGTCGTCCTAGCTTCGCGGCGACCTTCTACCCGCAAATGCTACGCCCTTAAATGGCGTCGCTTTTCCGTTTGGTGTACCCAACAGTCTCAGGATCCCTTCTCCTGCCCGGTGTCGGTGATCTTGCAGTACTTGCTATACCTCTCTAATCTGGGACTTAAGTCCAACTCCGTCAAAGTTCACCTCAGTGCTCTTTCAGCACATCATGTGCCGGTGGACGGCAGACCTCTTTCCAGCGACCCTCTCGTAGTGAGGTTTCTCCGAGGTCTCCTTCTACTTAAACCACCTCTGCGCCCGCCAGCGCCTGACTGGGATCTGAATGTGGTTCTACAGCGGATCATCTGTCCGCCTTTTGAACCTATGGCTACCTGTTCTCTCCGTTTTCTTTCTTGGAAAACATTGTTCTTGATAGCCCTCACTTCCGCTAGACGCGTAAGTGAATTGCAGGCCCTCGTGTCTGATCCCCCTTACACTCGGTTCTACAAAAATAGGGTAGTCCTATGGACTCACCCAAAATTTCTTCCAAAAGTGGTCTCCCCTTTTCACATCAATCAGGAGGTGGTACTTCCGACCTTCTTTCCCAGACCACACTCCAGCCGAGCTGAAATGGTCCTCCATACCCTGGACTGTAGAAGAGCATTGAACTTCTACCTTGACCGTACGCGGGAGCACCGTAAAGCTGCTCAGCTTTTTGTGTCTTTTGATCCCAATAAATTGGGACTCCCGGTCTCCAAGCGTACTCTGTCCATCTGGGTTGCGGACTGTATCACTTGGGCTTATGGGGCAGCCGGACTCTCCTTGGATGGTCGAGTCACGGCTCATTGTGTTCGGGCAAAGGCTACGTCAGTGGCTTACCTCCTCTCTGTTCCGCTGGCAGACATCTGCCGGGCCGCTACTTGGTCTTCGAGCCAGACTTTTGCGGTCCATTACTGTCTCGAGAGGGAGTCCCGCAGGGACAGTGCTTTCGGACAGGCAGTCCTCCGTAATCTCTTTGAGGTTTGAGCAACTCCTACCCTCCATCCCGGATGTGGGCTACCGGTGGGTAATAATTCAGCGAAGATTCCTTCCTTCTGTGCTGCTGAGCTAGAGGGAGCTCATTTCTGTGCTTAGGGTCTCCGGTAGCCTTAAGCTTGGGAGTCCCATATGTGAGGACTGACTTCCTGCTTGGTCCTGGAGAAAGCGTAGTTACTCACCTGTAACAGGTGTTCTCCAGGAGCAGCAGGAATCAGTCCTCACAACCCTCCCTCCTCCCCTTGGAGTTGCAATCATCTGCTTAAGTTTTTTTGCAAATTTTTATGCTGTCTTTTTTAGCTATGTCATCTGACTGGCTAAGATGGCACCCTTGGGCGGGAAGGCGACCGCGCATGCGCGCTGCAATTCCCAAAGGCTTTCTTTGAAAGCTGGGGAAAATTGCTCCGCGAGGGCTCCGTCGGCGCCGACGTCACCCATATGTGAGGACTGATTCCTGCTGCTCCTGGAGAACACCTGTTACAGGTGAGTAACTACGCTTTCTTTGCTTTTCTTTAAAAAAAAAAAAAACACTTTGACTGTTTCTTTTCAGAAACTTTCCTCTTTGGTGCTAGGCGCCATTTTGGGCATTAGGCCCCATTTTCCTAAATCATGGAAAAGCCAACTAGTGGTTTTAAAAAATGTACTAAGTGTGGCGGTACCATTTCCTTCACTGACACCCATGATTGGTGTCTAAAATGTTTAGGACCTGATCATTCTCCAACTGAATGTCTCTCCTACATGGGGATGACCAAAAGAGGAAGACAGAACCGGGCCGTAAAGCTCGGTACCCTCTTTTCTTCAGATGCCAGATCCATTGCATCGACATCATCAAGGGCCTCTTCTTCCTCCCATGGATCTCAGGTAACTAAACATAAAAGCCGTTCCTCAATGGGTAGCTCTCCTGCTAAGCATCAAGAGGCCATTGGCATTGCCCTTGAGGGAACCAAACCGGCAAAACAGCCCCGGCGGGAGGCTTCAGCTTCCAAAGCATCAATGGGGCTTCAGGATGTTCTCAAGGCCTCAACCTCGCAAGAACTACATGTGCCATGCTCAGGGGTTCCGGCCGTCCTCAGCAATACTGACACCCAGGCATCGGCAGCATCGATAGACCAGAGGTTCCTCGCTATCGAGCGCAGTATTGCAGCTCTTCTTTCGGCTGCGGTACCGGTGGTCCCAAGGGCACCGGTGCCGACACCGATGCCGGTACCAATGGTACCGGCCCAGGTGGGGACGCTTCCCATGCCATCTCTGGCTGGAGTGGACAAAGCGGTACCGGGTCACCTCGGTACCGACTTCGATCGGTACCGGGATCGTGCTTTGCAAGAGCATTGGGGTCAGGAATACTTCGATTCCTCCGATTCCGAAGACTCTGACAATTTTCTGGCACTAGAGGGTTTCTCCTAGAAGATCCCTCTTCTCCCCAACACAGAATGTCACCTCCAAAGGACATGTCATTTCAGGATTTCATCCGTGATATGGCCAAAGGTCTTTCAATCACAGTAGCTCCTGAAGAGGAACCCAGAGCAAAGGAATTGGAAATCCTCCAATATTCTAAAGCTCCTAAGGAGGCAGCTACTCTGCCTATCCATGAAATTCTGCATAGCTTGATGCTCAGAATGTGGGAGACACCTCTGACTACTTCTCCTCACTCTAGGAGACTTGATACTATGTATCGAGTTCCACCATGTCCTGGATTTCAGAAAACTCAGCTGCCACACCATTCAATGGTAGTGGAATCAGCCATACGTAGGATGAAAAGTGCAAAGAGGCATGCATCCAATCCTCCAGGTCGTGAATGCAGGATTCTGGATGCTTTTGGACGCAGAACTTTTCAAGCTTCCATGCTTTCAGCTAGGATCAGTTCATATATCCTATATATGGGAATGTTCCTTAAGGAAGTCACAGGAGACTTGGAAATTATGAGCCCATTTCTTCCAGATGATAAGAGACACGATTTTCTTTCTCTAGTTAAGCATGCTCAAGTTGTCTCCAAGTTTGTCAATCGTGCAGCCTTTGACTGCTTCGAATGCATCAGCAGAACTTCTGCTATTGCCATTGGCGCATGACAGATTGCCTGGCTACAGGCATCAGACTTGGAGACTTGGGTACAGGACAAGTTAGGCAACATTCCTTGCACGGGGGAGAATCTCTTCAGCAAGAACTGGCAGGAAAAGGCTAACGAATTAGATGCTGACAGTGCTACCTTAGATAGATTGTCAAAGTCTACAGCCACTCCAGCCAAAAAGAAGCCTTATAGAAAACCGTCTTTTAGCAAGAAGAGGAAGTTTTATCCTTCCTATACCCAGCAGAGTCAGACTCCAGGTCAGGTTGCCCAAAAGGGACAAACTAGACAGCAAAAGAAACCAAAGGGCCCGAGAGCCCAACCAGCTCTCCAGGTTCAGCCCCCTCAAGGGCTTTGACTCCTTCCTAGAGAGCTTTGCCTTCCTGCCTCTGAGGGGTCCCCAACCCCCCAATATTCCGGGCAGGTTATGCCACTTTGTCAACAGATGGCATCAGATAACAACAGAAGCTTGGACTTTGTCCACTGTAGGAGAGAGGTACAAACTTCATTTTCACAGCATACCCCCTCCTACAATTCTAAAGCAATTCAATTCACAAACCTCTGCAGACAATCTGCTAGATCACGAGGTCTCCACACCTCTTGCCCAAGGGGCAATTAAGGAAGTACCCATTCTTCAACGGGGTGCAGGGTTCTACTCCCCCTATTTTCTTATTCCAAAGAAAACGGGGACACAGACCCATTCTAGACCTCAGAGAATTGAACAAATATCTGTTTCGAGAGAAATTCAAAATGATTTCTCTAGGAACTCTTCTGCCATACCTTCAAAGCCAGGACTGGCTTTGCTCTCTAGACTTAAAGGATGCATATACTCACATTCTCATCCATCCAGATCACAGGAAATTTTTACGTTTTCTTTTCAGGGGAAGACATTTCCAGTACAGGGTTCTTCCTTTTGGTCTGGCTTCAGCACCAAGGGTGTTCACGAAATGCATGGCAGTAGTAGCCGCATTTCTACGAACCCTGGGGATTTTTGTCTTCCCTTACTTAGACGACTGGCTCATTCGAGCCTCCACAGTTGCAGAGGCCAGCACTGCACTGTCCCGTACAATGCAAATTCTCCAATACTTGGGATTGGAAATATCTCCAGGAACAAGCAGGAATAAGTCCTCACATATGGGTACGTCGGTACCGACGGAGCCTGAGCGGGAAAGCTTCCCAGAAAGGAAGCTTTTGGGGCCTCCCACTAAACATGCGCGCTGCCTTCCCGCCTTCCTGACCAGCTCTCCTCAGTTTCTCTTTTTCCGCGGAGCCAGCAGGTCGTGTTCCTGTCACCGCTGAAGAAATTGTTAAATTTATTGTTTTCTTTAGACCGCGTACCTGCCTTCCCCATACCGAAACCGGTACCGCCGGTCTCTCTTTCTTTCTTTTTTTTTTTTTTATTGTCATTTTCAGTTAATATACATAACCAAAATACAGTGAAAGGTCAATCCGAACAATGCAAAAGCAGTAACAAAAGAATAACAGATAAAGGAAATATGTCTAGGATAAAGTCCACATTATGGGATCAGTAGTGTCCATAATAATAAAGAATACAAACACAGGAAAACTAGAGATAAGTTAATCTCAACTTTTAGAGGCTCATTCAATTAAACATCAATCCTGTCTACCAGCTGCCGCCCTTCCAAAAACTTTCAAGATGAGACACCTCCGTAAAGGTATACATCGCTTCCTCAAGACCTACAACACATTTGCAGGGAAAACGAAGGAAAAAAGAAGCACCCACTGCTAAAACACGGGGCTTAAGCTGTAAAAATTGCCGCCGACGCAGTTGGGTGCTCCTTGATACATCAGGAAAAATACTGATTTTATGCCCACAAAATTTTACAAATTTAACCTTAAAAAAGGCCCTGAGGATGCGCTGTTTAACCTCGACGGAGGAAAAAGTAACTAATAAGGTGGCACGCGTTAAAATGTTATCCTGAGAATCCTCAAGAAAGGCTGTTAAATTATCCATTGTAGAGGCAATTTGATCTAGGCCCCCCTCAACCGCATTTATCTTTTTAACAGAAGAGGGAATATAGTACAAATGTGAAACATTTAAAGAATCAGAAATGGCTAATACCTCCTTAAAGAATTTTTCAAGCAAAATTCTATGAGATAACAAACTTGAATAAGGAAAATTCAAAAACCTCAAGTTGCAACTACGGTAAGAATTCTCCAAGGCTTCTATCTTAGCATGCAAGGATAAGGAATCCTTTATAGCAGTAACACTAGATGCATGCAAAGAGAGAACCTGTGATTCTAACTTGGTAGTAGCCAAATCAGCTTGCGCAATTTTCTGATCAAGATGCCCGAAAGCTTCAATGGCTTCCTGCGAGTATTTGCATAAAGAATTTAATGTAAACCAACATTTTTTTATCAATAGACTGTAAAGCTATCCAAATATCCCGCAATGTAATCTCTGACTCCAAAGTAGAAGCAGGGAGCTCAAAAGACCTACCTGCTTCTAGCGTTTGCACGGGGAACGGCAGAACTATGGGTTGAAATTTAATCGCCGAACTCGAGGACTGTTTAGACAAGACTGAAATGTTTCCTGGAGCAGGGCAAATCGGAGGAGACCTGCTCTCAGGGCTGAGAGACACCCCCTCAGGGGAAGAGTGAGCTAGAGGAAGGGGAGCAAAGTGCTTATCTAGCGGACCGACTGATGATTTTACAGCATCGGAAACGGTCTCAGGGGCCTTAGCACCAGATTTAGCCTTTCGCTTACCCATAATCCCACTAGCGAGATAACAACTACTCTCCTACGTATAACGATAAACAACAATTTATCCAAAGAAAATATACCATACAATAGGCGTCTCAATAGCGTCGAAGGAGCGTCAAAGGGGCAGTGCAACCCCCTTTGACCACGCCCCTGCGATACACGCCCCGCGTACACGCTCCGCGTCACAGAGGAGATCCTCCTAAATAGAAAACAGAAGGACCACACAGGTAGGGCTGCCTCAGAAGTGCCTGCCCGATGAAAAGGGGAATAGAGTAGGAAGTCCTCTCCTGTAAGCGGCAGCAGCAGCCTCCCGAGCCGATGGCTTGGCTCCAACACCTCCCGCAAAGACAGCTGATCCAAAGTATCACTCTGACCGGTGCAGTTTTAAGCTCCGAGTGAAGTCCCCGCAGGTAGGGCTGCCTCAGAAGTGCCTGCCCGATGAAAAGGGGAATAGAGTAGGAAGTCCTCTCCTGTAAGCGGCAGCAGCAGCCTCCCGAGCCGATGGCTTGGCTCCAACACCTCCCGCAAAGACAGCTGATCCAAAGTATCACTCTGACCGGTGCAGTTTTAAGCTCCGAGTGAAGTCCCCGCAGGTAGGGCTGCCTCAGAAGTGCCTGCCCGATGAAAAGGGGAATAGAGTAGGAAGTCCTCTCCTGTAAGCGGCAGCAGCAGCCTCCCGAGCCGATGGCTTGGCTCCAACACCTCCCGCAAAGACAGCTGATCCCTCTTTCTTTCTTTTTAAAAAAAAAAAAAAAAAAATCTTTTAATTTTTCCTCAGCACAGCTTGGTAGCTTTTGTTAGGCCTTCAGGCCTTCTCAAATTCTCCTCATGGAGAAGCCAGCTCCTGGTTTCAAAAAGTGTACCAAGTGCAGTGCTGTCATTTCTGTCACAGACACCCATGAATGGTGTCTTAAATGTTTGGGACCTGACCACTCCATACCGGACTGCCCATCCTGCTCCCAGATGTCTAAACGTGGGTTGCAGAACCGGGCCAACAAGTTCCATGTGCTGTTTGCTTCGGATAATCCAGCATCACAGTCATCCAGGTCTTCCTCTCCGGATGGATCTCAGGTAACCAAATCCTCTGTGGGCAGGTCCTCAAAGAGCAAATCTCCTTCAAAGCATCGAGAGGCTCTCTCTTTTGAGTTTGAGGATCCTGCCCCAGCCAAACAACCCCGGCGGGAAGCTCTGGCTTCCAAAGCACCATCTATGGGGTTACAGGTTGACATCGATGGCACGGCCTCGACTGATCACCTGTTGGACTGCTCTGGGGTACCGGCCCATACCGGTACCGACATCCAGGCAGCAGTGGCGTCTATGAGCAATACTGTTCAGACCATGCAGCAGGCCATGTTGGCTTTTATCAATGCTGCGACGCCCTCGGTATCGCGTTCAGCGATACCGGTTCCGGTTCCGGTATCGTCTCCCATACCGGAACCGAAACCATCGACTTCCAAACGCAGATCGGTTCCGCATGCCGGATCCGGGTTTTTACCCGATACCGATCCCATACCCGGTACGCCCGATGTCGATACCGATCGGTATGCGTATCGTGCGTTGGAAGCAAATAGAGAATACTCTGATTCCTCAGAAGATTTCAACTCCTCTGAGGACTCTGATGAGCTCTCTCTGGTTCTTCATGAAGACCCCTCTTCCCCAAAGAGGAGAATGTCTCCACCAGAGGATTTGTCCTTTCAAGAATTCATTATTGAATTAGCTAAAGGACTTTCTATTACCACATCCTCAGAAAAAGAACCTAGATCAAAGAAATTGGATATTTTAGGATACCCCAAGGTTCCTAAAGAGGCAGTCACCCTGCCTATCCATGAAATCCTTCAAGAACACTTGATGGACTTATGGGAGGCTCCTCTAACGTTGTCTCCTTATTCTCGTAGGCTGGACACCATGTACCGGGTCCCTCCTTCTCCTGGTTTTCAAAAGACTCTGTTGCCTCACCATTCCATTGTGGTGAGGTCTGCACTGAAAAAGATTAAGAGTACCAAAAGGCACTCTTCTACCCCTCCAGGACGAGAATGTAAGACCCTAGACTCTTTTGGCAGGAAAAGTTTCCAGGCTAGTATGCTTATAGCCAGGATTAACTCTTACAGTCTGTATATGGGCATGTTTCTTAGAGAACTTGCCCTAAAGATACGACCTTTTGCCTCCTTTATCCCTGAGGATAGAAAAGAGGAGTTCATTTCTCTGGTGAAACAGCTTTTAGATGTTTCTAAGTTCTCCAACAGAGCAGCTTTTGATTCCTTTGAGGGTGCCGGTAGAGCTTCGGGCATTGCTATTGCAGCCCGACGACTTGCTTGGCTCCAGGCCTCTGACCTAGAACCCTGGGTCCTAGATGGCTTACGGAATCTGCCCTGTACAGGTGAGAACTTATTTGGTAAGGACTGGCAAATTAAAGCCACCCAAATGGATGCAGAGAATGCTACTTTGGATAGACTTTCTAAGTCTACCTCTGCTCCTGCCAAGAAAAAGTCTTTCAAGAGGCCTTACTACAAGAAGGCCAGATTTTCCACAAATGCTGGCCAACAATCTTCTCAGCCTCGCTTTGCTGCTAAACGTCAGCAACCTAAACAGGCAAAGTCAAAGCCTGCAGTGTCTACCACTCCTCAGCAGGTTCAACCCCCTCAGGGGTTTTGACTTGCCCCTAGAGAACTTAACATTTCTGGCTCTAGAACAACCAGAGCCCCTCACCATTCCTGGAAGGTTAGCTCACTTTGCTCCCAGATGGGAGCAAATCACATCAGAGCAATGGACCCTCTCTATCATCAGAGAGGGCTACAAACTTCATTTTTCCAACCTTCCTCCATATACCATGGTGAGGCACTTCAATTCTCCCCCATTTCTCCTGGACCTGTTGGGTCAGGAAGTCTCTTCTCTCCTTGCCCAAGGGGCAATAGAAGAGGTTCCTCTTCTTCAACAAGGGACAGGATTCTACTCCCCTTATTTTCTCATAACAAAGAAGACAGGGGGATTCAGACCTATCCTAGATCTGAGAGAATTGAACAGATTTCTGTACAAGGAGAAATTCAAAATGCTTTCTCTAGGCATTCTCCTTCCATACCTTCAGAGTCAGGATTGGCTTTGTTCTCTAGATCTCAAGGATGCGTACACACATATACTCATCCACCCATCCCACAGAAAATATCTAAGATTTCTGTTTCAGGGAAAACATTTCCAGTACAGAGTTCTCCCCTTCGGTCTAGCCTCTGCTCCAAGAGTGTTCACCAAATGCATGGCAGTTGTTGCCGCATTTCTAAGAGGTCTGGGAATTTTTGTATTCCCATATCTGGACGACTGGCTCATCCGAGCTCCATCTCAGTCAGAGGCCCAGATTTCCCTGGACCGCACAAGGCACCTTCTGCAGTATCTGGGACTGGTGGTAAACCTTCCCAAGTCTCAACTTACCCCTACTCAGTCTCTAGAATTCATAGGGGCCCAGTTGGACACCACCACTGCAAGGGCCTACCTGCCTCAAGTCCGGGGCCAACGTCTGCTGTGCTTGGCCTCCCAAGCTCAGTCCAGCAGTCACTTGACAGCCAGAGAAATGCTGCGACTTCTGGGCCACATGGCCTCCACGGTACACGTGGTGCCCTACGCTCGTCTTCATATGAGAGCAGCTCAATGGACCTTGGCCACCCAGTGGACTCAAGCATCAGGACCGCTCTCCGACCAAATACTCACCTCAAAACATCTGTTTTGGTCCCTCCAATGGTGGATGTCAACCAAGAATCTGTTGTTGGGGGCCCCCTTCCAACCTTTGTTGCCCCAAGCAACCCTCACAACAGATGCCTCTCAAACAGGGTGGGGAGCCCATCTACAATCCCTCTCCACTCAGGGTACTTGGTCTCCGCAGGAGACCACCCTTCACATCAACCTCCTGGAACTGCGAGCAATCTTCTTTGCCCTCAAGGTATTCCATACCCTCCTTGTCAACCTGACCGTCCTAGTTCAGACAGACAATCAGGTGGCCATGTTCTACGTAAACAAACAAGGAGGGATTATGGGCCTTCGCCAGAGAGCATCAAATTCATCTTCTGGCAGTATATCTTCCAGGGGTTCAAAACTCTCGGGCAGACAGACTCAGTCGAGTTCTGCTCCCACACGAATGGTCCCTACATATGGACCAGATAGGCAAAATCTTTCAGGAATGGGGAACCCCGGACATAGACCTCTTTGCAAGTCCGTGGAATGCCAAACTTCCCCGGTTCTGTTCCAGGATTCTGTGTCAGGGAGCTCAGGCCAACGACGCCTTCCTCCTGCATTGGGGTCAGGAATTCCTATATGCCTTTCCACCCATTCCTTTGATTCCCAAGACTCTGTTCAAACTACAGAGGGATCACGGATCCATGATCCTCATAGCTCCACGCTGGCCACGCCAAGTGTGGTTCCCTCTACTTCTGCATCTCTCCCAGGGACCCTCCCTGGACCTGGGAGCTGCGCCAGACCTTCTCTCTCAGGAGAAAGGGACTTTGTGGCACCCAAACCCCAAGTCCCTACACCTCAGAGCTTGGTTACTGAAGGCCTAAGCCTTCATGACTTCAATCTTTCTCAACCAGTGAAAGATATCCTTCATGCCTCTAGGAAACCCTCCACGAGGCGTTCCTATGCTTTCAAATGGAAACGTTTTTCCATTTGGTGTGCTCAACAGGGTCTTGACCCTCTAGCACTTCCTCTGAATTCTCTACTAGACTATCTCCTGCATCTTTCTAATGCAGGCCTTAAGACGAATTCAGTAAGAGTCCATTTGAGTGCTATTGCAGCATCCTTAAAACCTATAAATGGACAACCTGTCTCCTCTCATCCGCTTGTTGCAAGATTTATGAGAGGCCTGACTCTAACTAAGCCTCCCATCCGACCTCCGCCGGTAGCATGGGACTTGAACCTAGTTCTAGGTCAGCTTATGAAGCCACCTTTTGAGCCTTTACACTCCACCTCCTTGAAATTTCTTTCATGGAAGGTAGTTTTCCTCATTGCAGTCACTTCAGCTCGCCGCATCAGTGAACTGCAGGCTTTAGTGGCTAATCCACCTTATACTAGATTTCATCATGATAAGGTGGTCCTTAGGACGAACCCCCACTTTATGCCCAAAGTGGTTTCGCCTTTTCATCTTAATCAAGAGGTATATCTACCTGTCTTTTTTCCGGCTCCTCGTGCATCCAGTGCAGAAAGGAACCTTCATACTTTAGATTGCAAAAGAGCTCTTGCCTTTTACCTCAACAGGACCCAGCCACATCGAAAGTCTTCCCAGCTTTTCGTGGCTTTTGATCCTTCTCATTTGGGACGTCCAGTCTCCAAACGTACACTTTCCAATTGGATTGCTCAGTGTATTTCCTTTGCTTACCAGAGTAAAAACATTTCTCTGGAAGGCCATGTCACAGCTCACAATGTGAGAGCCATGGCCACTTCTATGGCTCATCTTCACTCTGTCTCCATAGATCAGATCTGTCGAGCCGCCACATGGGCCTCGGTTCATACCTTCACAGCCCATTACTGCTTGGACAAGGACTCCCGCCGTGATTCCTTGTTTGGTCAGGCTGTCCTCAAACACCTGTTCCATACTTGAACAACTCCTGCCCACCTTCCCAGAATGGATGCCTGAGATCCATACGAAGATGGCGAACCGTGGAACGGGATCTCCCAGGCATCTTAGCTAGGGAGTCCCCATATGTGAGGACTTATTCCTGCTTGTTCCTGGAGATAGCACAGTTACTTACCTGTAACAGGTGATCTCTGGGAACAGCAGGAATTAGTCCTCACAACCCACCCACCTCCCCTAGGAGTTGTATCTTCTATCTATCTATCTTCCTTTCCTCTCTCTATTGTCTCAGCTATAAACTCGAACTGAGGAGAGCTGGTCAGGAAGGCGGGAAGGCAGCGCGCATGTGCAGTGGGAGGCCCCAAAAGCTTCCTTTCTGGGAAGCTGGGGAGCTTTCCCGCTCAGGCTCCGTCGGTACCGACGTACCCATATGTGAGGACTAATTCCTGCTGTTCCCAGAGATCACCTGTTACAGGTAAGTAACTGTGCTAAACTTCCCGAAGTCTCAACTAGTTCCTTCCCAATGTTTAGAATTCAAAGGAGCCTGTCTGGATACCAGACAGGCAAGGGCTTTCCTTCCACAAGCCCAGTGTCTTCGCATTATGCAGCTACCTTCCCAAGCAGCAGGCAAATCCTCCCTCACGGCTCGGGAACTACTGCAGTTACTGGGACACTTGGCATCCACAGTTCATGTAGTCCCATATGCTCGACTCCACATGCGAGCAGCTCAGTGGACCCTCTCCACACAGTGGGCACAGGCCACGGGTCATTTGTCGGACAAAATAACAATCTCTCAACGACTACTTTTGTCCCTCCAATGGTGGCAGTCACTAGAAAATCTGACAGTGGGGTCTCCTTTCCATCAACCCCTCTTTCAGGCCACCCTAACAACAGATGCATCACAGGTGGGTTGGGAAGCACACCTGAATCATCTCTCTACCCAGGGCACCTGGACTCCACAGGAGGTAGGTTTACACATAAACCTCCTGGAATTAAGAGCAATTTATTTAGCTCTTCGAGTGTTCCACGCCCAGCTCAGCTACAAGACAGTCCTAGTCCAGACGGACAATCAGGTAGCCATGTTCTATGTGAACAAGCAGGGCGGAACGGGCTCTCTGTCGTTATGCAACGAAGCTTTACGACTATGGGCCCTCGCCAGAGAGCATCAAATTCACCTTCTAGTGGTATATCTTCCAGGCATTCAAAACCTTTGGGCAGACAAACTCAGTCAAGTATTGCTACCTCATGAGTGGTCACTCCACCTAGACCAGGTAGCAAAGATATTTCATCTCTGGGGCACTCCAGACATAGACCTCTTTGCAAGTCCACTGAATGCCAAACTTCCCCGGTTCTGTTCCAGGATTCCGGCACACAACTGTCAGGCAAGGGATGCCTTCCTCCTTCACTGGGGTCAGGACTTCCTTTATGCCTTTCCACCCATTCCCCTCATCCCCAAAACACTCTTCAAGCTTCAGAGAGACAGGGGTCACATGATTCTCGTAGCACCATGATGGCCACGCCAAACGTGGTATTCCCCGCTTCTGCATCTCTCTCAAGTGGCACCTCTAGAGTTAGGGCATGCTCCAGATCTCCTTTCCCAGGAGAACGGGACGCTATGGCACCCGAATCCCCAGTCCCTGCACCTCACGGCCTGGTTGCTGAAAGCTTAGACCTCCAGGATTTCAACCTGTCCCAGCAGGTAAAAGATATCCTTCAGGCTTCTAGGAAACTTTCCACAAGAAGATCTTATGCTTTCAAGTGGAAATGTTTTACTATATGGTGCTCCAAGAGGGGATTAAACCCCCTGGTCATACCCTTAGAATCGATACTAGAGTATCTCCTTCACTTATCGAATTCTGGGTTAAAGACCAATTCGGTAAGAGTCCATCTTAGTGCAATTGCAGCTTCTTATAAGCCTCTGAATGGACAACCAATTTCCCCTCATCCACTCATATCAAGATTTATGAGAGGCCTTCTATTAACCAAACCTCCCATCAAGCCCCCACTGGTGGCATGGGATCTAAATCTTGTTCTCGGGCAGCTCATGAAGCCACCTTTTGAGCCTTAGCCACTGCAGCCCTTAGGTTTTTGACCTAATTGCAATCACCTCTGCCTGTCTCATCAGTGAATTGCAAGCTTTAGTGGCTGATCCTCCTTATACTAGGTTTCATCATGATAAGGTTGTTCTTCAAACTCACCCACATTTTATGCCAAAGGTGGTTTCGCCTTTTCATTTAAATCAATCAATTTACCTTCCTGTATTTTGTCTGAGGCCTCACGCCTATAATGCAGAAAGAAATCTTCATACTCTGGACTGTAAAAGGGCCTTGGCCTTTTACATACAAAGAACACAGCAACATAGAAAGTCCTCACAACTTTTTATAGCTTTTGACCCTAGTCATTTGGGACTTCCAGTCTCCAAAAGAACTTTATCTAAATGGATTGCCCAATGCATATCCTTTACTTATGAGAGTAAGGGTCTATCTCCAGGAGCAAGCAGGAATGAGTCTTCACATATGGGTACGTCGGTACCGACGGAGCCTGCGCGGGAACGCTCCCCAGCTTCCCAAAAAGGAAAGCTTTTGGGAGCATCCCACAGCGCCTGCGCGCTGCCTTCCCGCCTTTCCTAACTGCCTCTTCCCAGTTCTTCTTTTCCGCGGAGCCAGCAGGTCGTGTTCCTGTCACCGCTGAAGAAGTTCTTTGTTTTATTTTATTTCTTTGGTCGCGTGTCTGCCTTCCCCGACGTCGGACCGGTACCGCCGGTCTTTCTTTCTTTTCTTATAAAAAAAAAAAAAAAGAACATATTTTTCCCTCACTTAGTGTGTTTTTCCTCTTTGGGCCTTAGGCCTCACGAAAAATTTTCCTCATGGAAAAACCAGCCTCCGGGTTTAAAAAATGCACTAAGTGCAGCGGTACTATTTCTGTTACCGACACCCATGAATGGTGTCTTAAATGTTTGGGTCCTGACCACTCCAGTTTGGATTGTTCGTCCTGCTCCTTGATGTCCAAACGAGGTTTACAGAACCGGGCAGCCAAGCTCCATGTTCTGTTTCCCTCTGATGCAGCTTCAGTGGCATCGACGTCTTCCAGGGCTTCTTCTTCCTCCCATGGATCTCAGGTAACCAAACATAAAACCAGCCGGTCCTCGAAGGGTAGATCTCCTTCCAAGCATCGAGATGCCTCCGGGCTTGCCCTCGAGGATCCTGCACCGGCAAAACTACCCCGGCGGGAAGCTCTGGCTTCCAAAGCTCCACCTATGGGGTTACAGGTTGACATCGATGGCACGGCCTCGACCTGTTAGAATGCTCTGGGGTACCGGCACAACCTTCCGGTACCGAATTCCAGGCATTCATGGCGTCGATGGATCAGAATGTTCTATCCATGCAGCAGGCTATCACGGCCTTCATTCAAGCTGTGACGCCGCTGATACCACAACAGACCCCGTTGTCGGTATCAGCCCAGGTACCGACTGCATCGACATCGGCCATGGTGTCGTCTGCAGCGGTTCCCTGCCTAGGGATGCCCATCGGTACCGATAACGCCCGATGTCGATACGGCTCGGTACGCGTATCGATCTTTGAAAGAGCACCCTGACAGTCGATACTTTGATTCCTCCGAAGATTCTGATGCATCAGAGGAGTCTGCTGAAGTATCCATAGCCCTTCCTGAAGAGCTTTCTTCTCCAAAAAGAAGAATGTCTCCTCCAGAAGACTTGTCCTTTCAAGACTTCATAAGAGAAGTGGCTAAAGGGCTTTCTATTTCAGTAACCTCTGAATCAGAGCCTAGAGCTAAAAAATTAGATATTTTAGGTTATTCTAAGGCTCCTAAGGAGGTAGTCACTTTGCCAATTCATGAGATTCTTTATGATCACATGATTGACTTATGGGAGACTCCTCTCACTATCTCTTCTCATTCTCGTAGGTTGGACACCATGTACCTTGTCCCTCCTTGTCCTGGTTTTCATAAAACACAGCTTCCTCACCTTTCTATTGTGGTGGAGTCAGCTATGAAAAAGATAAAGAGTGCAAAAAGACACTCCTCTGCTCCTCCAGGAAGAGAATGCAGGACCTTGGATGCTTTTGCTAGGAAAATCTTCCAAGCCAGTATGCTCATTGCCAGAATCAACTCCTATAGTCTTTATATGGGAATGTTTCTGAAAGAAGTTGCAGATAAGCTGCACACTTTCCTCCCTTTTCTTCCAGGAGATAAAA
Organism: Ichthyophis bannanicus; assembly: GCA_033557465.1. NCBI lineage: Eukaryota > Metazoa > Chordata > Amphibia > Gymnophiona > Ichthyophiidae > Ichthyophis > Ichthyophis bannanicus. Next base: position 1,301,326,330 of record CM066033.1, read on the forward strand.
GGGAAGAATTTCTTATTTGGCTTAAGCATACTCAAGATATCTCAAAGTTTTCCAACCGTGCAGCTTTTGACTCCTTTGAGGGTGCCAGCAGAGCTTTGGCCATTGCCATAGCTGCTCGCAGAATTGCTTGGCTCCAAGCTTCTGATCTAGAATCTTGGGTCCAGGATGGCTTGGGAAATCTTCCCTGTACAGGAGAGAACCTGTTTGGCAAAGATTGGCAAATAAAAGCCACTCAAATGGATGCAGAAAATTCTGCTTTGGATAGACTTTCAAAGTCAACCTCCATTCCTGCCAAGAAAAAACCTTTCAAGAAGTCTTATTTCCTCAAGAAAGGCAGATTCCATCCTGCTTCTGGCCAGCAATCTTCTACAGGTCGGTTTGCTGCTAAGCGTCAGCAACCTAAGCAAGCCAGGCCTAAGCCTACAGGGGCTGCTGCAACTCAGCAGACCCAGCCTCCTCAGGGCTTTTGACTTCATGCTAAAACAGCCAGAGCCTCTCACCATTCCAGGAAGGTTAGCTCATTTTGCTCCCAGATGGGAGCAAATTACAACAGAGCAGTGGACCCTCTCCATCATAAGGGAGGGGTACAAACTTCATTTCTCAAACCTTCCTCCTCACACCATGGTGAGACATTTCAGTTCTCCAACATCTCTCCTCGACCTTCTAGGTCAGGAGGTGGCTACCCTTCTTGCCCAAGGGGCAATAGAAGACGTGCCCCTTCTTCAACAAGGGTCAGGGTTTTACTCCCCCTATTTTCTGATCCCAAAGAAAACGGGGCTACAGACCCATATTAGATCTCAGAGAATTGAACAAATTTCTATGCAAGGAGAAATTCAAGATGCTTTCTCTGGGCACTCTCCTTCCATACCTTCAGAGTCAGGATTGGCTTTGTTCTCTAGATCTCAAGGATGCGTACACCCATGTTCTCATCCATCCATCTCACAGAAGGTTCCTCCGTTTCCTTTTCCAAGGGAAGCATTACCAATACAGGGTGCTTCCTTTCGGTCTGGCCTCTGCTCCAAGAGTGTTCACCAAATGCATGGCAGTAGTAGCTGCATTTCTATGCACTCTGGGGATATTTGTATTCCCATACCTGGACGATTGGCTCATCCGAGCTCCATCTCAGTCAGAGGCCCAGACTGCCCTGGACTGCACAAGGCGCATTCTGCAGTATCTGGGACTTGTGGTAAATCTCCCAAAGTCCCAGCTCACCCCTACTCAGTCCCTAGAGTTCATAGGGGCCTAGCTAGATACTACCACTGCAAGGGCCTATCTTCCTCAGGCCCGTTGCCTACGCCTAGTGCAGTTAGCCTCCCAGATTCAGTCAAAGAGCCATTTAACTGGCCGGGAGATGCTACAACTACTAGGCCACATGGCATCCACAGTGCATGTGGTCCCCTATGCTTGCCTTCACATGAGAGCGGCTCAATGGACTTTGTCCACCCAGTGGACTCAATCTTCAGGGGGTTTGACAGACAAAATAGCAACCTCCAGGTGCCTCTTTTGGTCTCTACAGTGGTGGACGTCCACCCAAAATCTGTTGCTGGGGTCCCCCTTCCAACAGTTGTTGCCCCAAGCAACCCTCACAACAGATGCCTCCCCAACAGGTTGGGGAGCTCATCTACAAGACCTCTCCACTCAGGGCACTTGGTCTCCACAGGAGACCTCTCTACATATCAACCACTTGGAGCTCCGAGCAGTTTTTCTAGCTCTCAAGGTCTTCCATACCCTGCTCAGCTACAAGACAGTCCTCATTCATACGGACAATCAGGTAGCCATGTTTTACATAAACAAGCAAGGAGGAACTGGCTCTCTGTCGCTTTGCAACAAAGCTTTAAGATTGTGGGCCTTCGCCAGAGAGCATCAAATCCATCTCCTGGCAGTATACTTTCCAGGAATCCAAAACTCTTGGGCAGACAGACTCAGTCGAGTTCTGCTTCCACACGAATGGTCCCTGCACATGGACCAGGTACTCAGAATCTTTCAAGAGTGGGGAACCCCGGACATAGACCTCTTTGCAAGTCCGTGGAATGCCAAACTTCCCCGGTTCTGTTCCAGAATTCCGTGTCAGGGAGTTCAGGCCAAGGATGCCTTCCTCCTTCACTGGGGTCAAGACTTCCTGTATGCCTTTCCACCCATTCCCTTAATTCCCAAGACTCTGTTCAAACTACAGAGGGATCAAGGATCTATGATCCTCATAGCTCCACGCTGGCCACGCCAAGTGTGGTACCCTCTACTTCTGCATCTCTCCCAAGCTCCCTCCCTAGACTTGGGAGCTGCTCCAGACCTCCTGTCCCAGGAGGAGGGAACCTTGTGGCACCCAAACCCCAAGTCCCTTCACCTCAGGGCTTGGTTGCTGAAGGCTTAGACCTTCAAGATTGGAATCTTTCTCAGCAGGTGAAGGATATCCTCCATGCTTCCAGAAAACTTTCTACTAGACGTTCCTATGCTTTTAAATGGAAAAGGTTTTCCATTTGGTGTGCTGAGAAGGGTCTTGACCCTCTAGCACTACCTTTGAATTCTCTATTGGAATATCTCCTGCATCTCTCCAATGCAGGCCTTAAGACGAATTCAGTAAGAGTCCATTTGAGTGCTATTGCAGCATCCCTTAAGCCTCTCAATGGACAGCCTATTTCCTCTCATCCTCTTATTGCAAGATTCATGAGAGGCCTAACTTTAACTAAACCTCCCATTAGGCCTCCTCCGGTGGCATGGGACTTAAATCTGGTTCTTGGTCAGCTTATGAAGCCACCTTTTGAACCCTTAGCCACCACCTCCTTGAAATTTCTTTCCTGGAAGGTTATTTTCCTCATTGCAGTCACATCAGCTCGCCGCATCAGTGAGCTACAGGCCTTGGTGGCTGTTGTTGTTGTTAAGTGCCGTCGAGTCGGAGTCGACTCATGGCGACCCTCTGGATAGCTATCCTAAATTGTGTTCGGTCTTCAGTCAGGCGGCTCATTGTTGACAGACTGGTACCCGTAGCTGCTGTTATTGTAGCAATCCATCTCATTGCTGGCCTTCCTCTTTTGCGTTGACCTTCTATCTTGCCAAGCATGATGTCTTTTTCTAATGATCTCTCTCTTCGCATGATGTGTCCGAAGTATGAAAGTCGAAGTCTTGTCATCTGAGCTTCTAAAGAAAGCTTAGGTTTGATCTCTTCTAGTACCGACTGGTTTGTTCTTCGGGCAGTCCATGGTATACACAGTATTCGCCGCCAGCACCATAATTCAAAGGCATCAATTTTCTTCCTGTCTGTCTTTTTCACTGTCCAGCTTTCACATCCATATGATGTTATTGAAAATACCATGGCTTGAACAAGTCAAATCTTTGTATGGAGAGAGACATCTCTGCTCTTGAGAATCTTATCTAGGTCTTTCATAGCCATTCTGCCAAGAGCAATGCGTCGTCTGATTTCTTGACTGCTTGTTGCTTCTTTATTGATAGTTGATCCAAGTAGGTTAAAGTTGTTCACGATTTCAATTTCTTCTCCTTCAACGATGAACCTGTTGATTATGCCAGTTGTCATGATCTTTGTCTTCTTTACATTAAGGTGCAGGCCCATTTTGAGACTATGTTCTTTGATTGTGAGAAGCAAATGTTTCAGATCATCTTCACTTTCAGCCAGTAATGTGGTATCATCAGCATAGCGAAGGTTGTTGATGAGTCTTCCACCAATCTTCACACCTCTGTTGTCTTCATACAGTCCTGCTTCTCTGATGATTTGTTCTGCATATAAATTAAACAGGTAGGGGGAAAAAGTATGCAGCCTTGTCTTACACCTTTGCTTATTTTAAACCATTCTGTTTCTCCTTGTTCCGTTCGAACTGTTGCTTCTTGATCAATGTACAGATTACGCAAGAGAACGATCAGGTGTTCTGGTATACCCATGCTTCTTAATGTGGCCCAGAGTTTCTCATGGTTTACACAGTCAAAAGCCTTGCTATAGTCGATAAAGCACAAATAGATATCCTTTTGGTATTCTTTAGTCTTTTCAAGGATCCATCTCACATCTGCAATGATGTCTCTCATTCCTCGCCCTTTCCTGAACCCTGCTTGCACTTCAGGTAGTTCTTGTTCTAGGTATGGCTGTAGTCTCTTTTGAATAATCTTCAGTAGAATCTTGCTGGCATGTGGGATCAGAGCGATTGTGCGATAATTTCCACAGTCAGTTGGATCTCCTTTCTTTAGTATTGGTATAAACACAGATCTTTTCCAGTCAGTTGGCCATGATGTTGTCTTCCATATTTCTTGGCAGAGCCTTGTAAGTACAGTAACAGCTGCATCAGATTGCTGCAATACTTCTATGGGAATGCTATCAATGCCTGGTGCTTTGTTCTTTGATAAGGCTTTCAATGCTGCTTCAACTTCTTCTTTCATCACCAATGGTTCCTGATCATAAGGTATAGGTTGAAACGTCTGTTTTTCCACTTGATCTTTATCATATAAAAACTCTGTATATTCCTTCCACCTTTTCTTGATCTTCTCAGCATCATTCAACATAGAACCTTGAGCATCTTGTAACATTCCAATTCGAGGCTGGAACTTTTTCTTTAACTCTGGCAGCTTTAGGAAAGCCGATCTTGTTCTTCCTCTAATAGTTTCTGCTTCTATTTCCTTGCAAGTGTCATTGTAGTACTTTTCCTTGTCCTGTCTTGCTGCACGTTGGAAATCTCTGTTGAGTTCTGCGATTGTCTTTCTTTCTCCTTTGGCTTTAGCTTCTCTGCGTTTCTGGGCAATTTTCAGAGTTTCTTCCGTCATCCATTTTGGCCGTTTTTGCTTTTTCACCTTTTGTAGAGACTTCTCGCTTTCTTCCAGCACAACCTTCTTGATGTCATTCCATAACTCTTCCGGAGCTCTGTCATTTGTATCTAAGGCAGCAAATCGATTTTGCAGGCAGTCTTTAAATTCCAGTGGTATATTCTCAAGGTCATATTTTGGTGCATTCATGAGTGGTTTGCTCTTTTTCAACTTTAGCTTGAGTTTGCATACTAGTAGTTGATGATCTGTACCACAGTCAGCTCCAGGTTTTGTCTTTGTTGATGTTACAGAGCTTTTCCATCGTTGACTTCCACAGATGTAGTCAATTTGATTTTTATACAATCCATTGGGTGAAGTCCATGTGTACAGTCGTCGCTTGTGTTGCTGAAAGAAGGTGTTTGAGATGAATAGATCATTGGTCTTGCAGAATTCTATCAATCTTTCTCCAGCTTCATTTCTGTTGCCAAGTCCATATTTTCCAACTACTTTGCCTTCTTCTTTGTTGCCAACTTTTGCGTTCCAGTCACCCAAGACTATCAGGATATCCTGTTTGCATGTTCTGTCAATTTCAGCTTGTACTTGTTCATAGAACTCTTCAATTTCATTCTCTTCTGCAGCTGTTGTTGGGGCATATACTTGAATTATAGTTGTGTTGATAGGCAATCCTCGTAGACGAATAGAGATTAAGCGTTCGCTGACTGCATTGTATTTCATTACAGTTCTTGCAAGTTTCTTCTTTATTATAAATGCAACACCATTTCTTCTTTGTCTTTCATTTCCAGCATAGTAGACCATGTGATCATCTGATGCAAAGTGCCCGATGCCAGTCCATTTCAGTTCGCTGACACCCAACAGATCAAGTTGTACACGTTCCATTTCATTCTTGACCACTTCCAACTTCCCTTGGTTCATGCTTCGTACGTTCCATGTTCCAATGTGTAAGACATCTTTACAGCTTCTGACTCTCATTTCATGCGCAGCTACATCAGCAGTCAGACTTCCCGAAGGCTTTGATCCAACCACATCATAAATGCTGGCTTTACTCTGAAAAGTCTTCAGCTCTTCCCCAGTAGCTAGTTGAGTGCTTTCCGACCTGGGAGTCTCATCTTCCAGCACCATAGCACAATTTGTTTTGTTGTAACTATCCATTGGGTTTTCATGGCAAGATACAGAAGTAGATTGCCGGGCCTTCCTTCCGCGCAGTTTAAGTTTGGTGTTGTTGCCGTTGTCACAGAAATGTGATCCTCCGCCGTCAACACTATCCCATTCTGCTGCTGCCCAGATGGGTGGTTTGTCTTCGTGGTGGCTAATCCTCCTTATACAAGGTTTCATCATGATAAGGTAGTCCTCAGGACCAATCCACACTTTATGCCTAAAGTGGTCTCACCTTTTCATCTGAACCAAGAGGTGTATTTACCTGTCTTCTTTCCAGGTCCTCATGCATCAAGTGCAGAAAGGAATCTTCATACCCTGGATTGTAAAAGGGCCCTTGCCTTTTACTTACAAAGGACTCAGCAACATAGAAGGTCTTCCAAACTCTTTGTTGCTTTTGATCCTTCTCATTTAGGACTTCCAGTCTCTAAAAGGACACTGTCCACTTGGATTGCTCAGTGTATTTCTTTCGCCTACCAGAGTAAGAACCTTTCTCTGGAGGGCCATGTCACAGCTCACAATGTGAGGGCCATGGCAACTTCTATGGCTCATCTAAATTCTGTGTCCATCGACCAGATCTTTCGAGCAGCCACTTGGGCCTCGGTTTATACCTTCACAGCCCATTATTGTTTGGACAAGGACTCCCTCCGGGATGCCTTGTTTGGTCAGGCTGTCCTAAAACACCTGTTCCATACTTGAACAACTCCTACCCTCCTTCCCTGGATGGATGCCTGAGATCCATAGGAGGAGATAGAGCCCTTCTCAGGGTCTCACAACCTTGGGGATCTCCCAGGCATCTCTAGCTAGGGAGTCCCCATATGTGAAGACTCATTCCTGCTTGTTCCTGGAGATAGCACAGTTACTTACCTGTAACAGGTGATCTCTGGGAACAGCAGGAATAAGTCTTCACAACCCACCCACCTCCCCTAGGAGTTGTATCTCTCTATCTATCTTTCCTTTCCTCTCTCTCTTTGTCTCAGCTTTAAAACTCGAACTGGGGAGAGGCGGTTAGGAAAGGCGGGAAGGCAGCGCGCAGGCGCTGTGGGATGCTCCCAAAAGCTTTCCTTTTCGGGAAGCTGGGGAGCGTTCCCGCGCAGGCTCCGTCGGTACCGACGTACCCATATGTGAAGACTTATTCCTGCTGTTCCCAGAGATCACCTGTTACAGGTAAGTAACTGTGCTTCCTCTTCAGGACCATGTCACAGCTCATAATGTGAGAGCCATGGCAGCTTCTATGGCTAATCTCCACTCTGTGTCTATCGATGACATTTGTCGAGCAGCCAACTGGGCTTCGGTACACACCTTCACAGCCCACTACTGCCTAGAAAAGCCTCCCTTCGGGATGCCTTCTTTGGCCAAGCTGTTCTTCAAAATCTTTTTCAAACCTAAACCAACTCCTACCCACCAACCCTGATGGGATGCCAGAGATCCATGGGAGAAAGGATTCTCACCTTCGACGGTGGCACCTTCCTGGGGTTATCTCCCTGGCATCTTCAGCTAGGGAGTCCCCATATGTGAGGACCACATTCCTGCTTGTTCCTGGAGATAGTGTAGTTACTCACCTGTAACAGGTGATCTCCGGGAACAGCAGGAATTTAGTCCTCACAACCCACCCACCTCCCCTAGGAGTTGTCTCTCTCTCTCTCTCTCTCTCTCTCTTTGTCTCTTTCCTCTCTCCCTCTATCCTTTCACTCAGCTACAAACTTAACTGAAGAGGGACAGTTGGAATGGCGGGAAGGCTGCGCGCATGTGCTGAGGGATGCTCCCAAAAGTGTTCCTATTGGATGCAGGGGAGCGTTCCCACGCAGGCTCCATCGGTACCGACGATACCCATATGTGAGGACTAAATTCCTGCTGTTCCCGGAGATCACCTGTTACAGGTGAGTAGCTACGCTTTATAGGCCACATGTAAGGAGTGTTTTTCATAATAAAACTACATTGAATTAATGTTTAAAATATTTTGCACATTATTTTAAATGCACTACTTATTATGGGCTACTATTTACTAAAGCAGGGCTCGACAAATCCCAAGTGCCAGGTCGTCATGGAAACTAAAATATTGGACCTGGTGCCTGGGGCTCGGAAGTGTTGGCATAGGCCGCAGTCACGACTGGGACCAGTTTTGGCCGCCCGCGGAGATCCCATCCCACACGGGCAGAAGTATTGCGATTGTGACTGGCAGTGGCTTTGGCTGCCTGCGGGATCCTATCCACCACGGGTAGAATTGTTGCGATCGCGCCCAGCAGGCTCAGACTGCCTGCGGGGATCCCCCAGGCAGAGGTTTTGAAGGCTGCGAGCACCGCCCAGATGTAAGCTGTCTGTCTGCGGGAGATGAGATCCCTGCGGGCTGACACCTTACATCTGGGCTGCAATTATAGCCTTCCCCTTCTCTTTGCCCATGGGAGATTGGATCTGGAAGGCAGCAGGCTGCCCACAGGGATTCCCATGTCCTGTGGGAAGATCAGGAGAGCCGTTGCAGCCTGCAATAAAAAAAAAAAAAGGTTAGACAGGAGGGTGGAATGAACTACAAACTTTTAAAGGGCCAATAACAAAAAAATAAAAATAAAAAGGGAAAAGAGTATGGGGGGAATGGAATGCTAGGGGGTGGAAGTGCCAGGGGGAGAGAGAAGAGTCTGTTTGGAGAACAGAGAGTTGGGAGGGGTGTGCAGGGTTAAAGGGATGAATGCATGGGGACAAAAGAGCACACTGCCTATTTACGGAAGGTGCATTCCCCTCCCCTAAGAATGAACATACAGACACCCCACCTCCATAGGACAGACATGTACCCCAGCTCCACACTACATGTGCATGCACACATAGGAACCTCACCTTTGCATCACACACACAGATGCACCCCAGCTCTGCAGCACACACATATATGCACTGCAGCCGTGCACCCCACCCACCACACAAAGGCACCGACCACCACATCCCACTCACAGACTAGCACACCACCATTGCAGCACACAGACGCTTGCTATCTGAAGCTATAGCTGTTCTTATCTAAAGATGACGTGCGGTGTAGGAACTCTGGCGCTGGTCTCATGAGAGAACTAGGGGGAGGCACGAGACAGTCACATGCACCGGTTCCTGGGATTTGGGCCTGGCTCCTAAATCTGTACAAAATTTGTCAAGGCCTGTACTAAAGTGTATCTTTTTTTGCACTTATCTCACATTAATAGCAGCCGTAATGTGCAGCCCCCTGCCCCCTCTCTGCCCAGTCCCTGCCCCGACCTATGGTAAGCTGTTAGCACTTTTGTGGGGGTTTTTGGTTTTTTTTTAACTGCATGGCTGTTTTGACCATGCAATGACTGCTAACAGTCAAGGGGCCAGTGGCTGACAGCTAGCAAATACGATGACTTCACAAGCTTTGGTTTGGTGTGCCACCAGGCTCAGGCAAACTTGAAAGTGTGTAAGAAGCCATAATAATTTTGTCACAATAACAGACACCTCAGTGAAACCAAAGGTTTTCATTTATTTATTTATTACAATCTTGCAAGAGGGGGTGGCTAAACATCATATTCTTGATAAATAGGCACACTTGACATACAAACAGTTCCATATTTATTACATCCATTTCTCCTACAAATTCCTCCCCTCTTATTCCATTGGTACAGGTACTACTAATCTCCTACCTATTAGTGATCTTTATTCAGGTCATGTGAATCTCCGCCTCTGTTTACTTCTCTTAATCCTTGCCCCTCTTCCCTTATTTACCTTATTCTCCAGGACCAAGCAGGAAGTCAGTCCTCACATATGGGTGACGTCGGCGCCGACGGAGCCCCCATGCGGAGCATTTCCCCAGCTTTCAAAAAAAGCCTTTGGGAATGCAGCGCGCATGCGCAGTCCCCTTCCCGCCCAAGGGTGCCATCTTGTTCAGTCTTCTTTTTTCCGCGGAGCCCCACGGACGTGTATTGTGGTCACCCGTGAAAAAGTTGATTTTTCGGTGTGGATCCGTGTACTTACTCGGTTTGACGCCGGTTCCCTTTCCCGCCTGGGCCCGGTACACCGGTATTGAGCCCGGACTTCATTTTTCGTTTTTTGTCCTTAGAGACTAGCGTTCGCGCCATTTTTTTCATTTTTCCCTGGCAGCCCAGTCTTTTGACCTTGCAGGGGCTCTTTTTCCCCCGATGGCTGCCAGCGGGTTTAAGAAGTATGATCGGTGTAAGAAACTGATGTCTCTCACCGACACACAAGACTGCTGCCTCCGGTGCCTCGGGCCCGACCATGACCCGCTGGTCTGTGTACCGTGTGGTAAAATATCCTCAAAGGCATTGAGGAGCCGGCAGCATCAACGCGAAAGGATCTTCTCTGATTCCGCGTCAGGCCGAGCCTGGACTTCATCAGAGGCCTCGACGTCTCGAGAGTCCGACCCCTAGCATCGTCGTGGCTCCTCTGAGAGGGGGTCTCCTTCGCGGGAGCACCGCAGGAAGAAGAAACCCGCGAGGGCGGCGTCGGTGGACGCTCTTGGCTCCTCGAGGGCCAGGTCGCATAGCCCCGACCGCCGTCCCGGGTCTTTGGAGTCGGAGAGGCCTGCTAAACAACCTCATGGTAGAGACGGAGGCCCCGAGTCACGTGAGTACTGTAGTCCTCGTGGACTCTCCTCCGGGGGAGCCGACGTCGGGCCCGAGTCGGAGGCTGCTGGGTCTCCTGAGCTCGGACTCAGGTTGATGGCCTTGGAGAGCAGCTTGGCTGCCTTCATGGAACAGCAGGGGGGACTGATCGCCGGTCTCACCGGTGTATCTGCCCCGACCACCGGGACCTCAGCGTCCAAGTCGACCCCGGAGGCCGAGCTGATCCTCGAGTCCATGAGATCTTGAGTCGATCCTCGGCCGAGGTCCCCCTTGATCTCCAGTGCGGGACCGAGGTCGTTAACGCCAGTACCCTCAGCGTCGGGGCAGATGGCATCGGTGCACGCCCGACCGGAGCCGCTCGACTCCTCCTCGGAGGGGTCGGGGTGGGAAACGGAGGATGAGGAGTCCCCGGACACTTTTCAGACCGGACTCACCGGAGTGTGAACCTCGGAGAGGGTCCCCCCCAGAGGATACCTGGTTCTCAGACTTCGTGAGGGACATGGCCAAGGCCTTGGCCTTCCCCGTGGACCCCGAGGAGGAGCCTCGAGGCGAGGAGCTCGAAGCCCTGCAGTATGACTCTCCCCCCAAGGAGGCCTTTACTGTACCGGTTCCTCCGATGCTGGAACGGTTGCTCTTCCGCATGTGGGAGGCGCAGGCCTCGACGCCGGTTCTTAGCAAGAGGGTCCATTCCATTTATCGAGTCCGCAAGAGCCCTAGGTTCCAGAAGGCACAGCTGCCGCACCACTCCATGGTTGTGGAATCGGCCATGCATCGTCTGAAGAGTCAGAAGATGCACTCCTCGGTGCCTCCTGGCAGGGAGGCCCGGAACCTGGATGCCCTCGATAGAAAGTGCTTCCAGGGCTCTATGCTTGCTTGCCGTGTCCAGACTTACCAGCTGTACATGGGCATGTACCTACGAGACCTGGCAAAGGAGATTGCCGGGTTCTCTGCTGGTCTCTCCGAGGAACCTTTGCAGAGGTGCAGAGGTTCAAAGCCTTGTCATCTGGGATCCGGGAGTGCTTGAAGTTTATATCTCGAGCAGCCTATGATGGCTTCGAGGCTTCGGCCCGAGTAGCCGCGGCCGGCATCGGTGCACGTCGTCAGGCCTGGCTACAGTCATCGGACCTCGAGCCATGGGTGCAGGACAAGTTGGTCGATGTCCCTTGCCGAGGTGAAAACCTCTTTGGCAAGCCCATGGTGGAAAAGGCTGCAGAACTCGAGTCCAAGACTCTCACCAGGACAAGGCTGTCCAGAAATACCTCTGCCCCTTCTCAAAAGAAGAAGGGCTCGGGGAAAAAGTCCTTTTACCCGAGGAAGTCCTCTGCCTACAAATCTTACCCTCAATACCAGGCCTCCACAGCTCCCCAACAGGGTCAGCAGGCCAAGGGGCAGGGACATGGGCCCCGTAGGCAGAAAACCCCAAAGCCACCAGCTCCGGCTCCTGCACAGCAGGGAGCGGAGTTTTGACTCCAGTGGCATAGCCTCTCCTCCTCAGCTGGCCTCTCTCAGCACAGGAGGCCGGCTGACCCTGTACGCCTACAGGTGGTCAGCCATAACAGGGGATTCCTGGGTGCTCAGCATAGTCCAGAAGGGCTATTTGCTCCACTTCAACCAGTTACCCCCTCCTACTTTCCAGGGGAGCCTCCAAGACTCTCTCTACAAAGGAACTTACTCCTTCAGGAGTTGACAAGTCTTCTAAAGGAGCAGGCGGTGGAACCGGTACCCCACCACCTGAGAGGGCAAGGCTTCTATTCCAGGTACTTTCTGGTACCAAAAAGAACAGGAGGCCTCAGGCCCATCCTCGACTTGCGAAATCTCAACAAGTTCCTGGTGAGGGAGAAGTTCAAGTTGCTTACCCTTGGAATACTGCTGCCCTACCTCACAAGGCTCTGCCAAGAAATATGGAAGACAACATCATGGCCGACTGGAAAAGATCTGTGTTTATACCAATACTAAAGAAAGGTGATCCAACTGACTGTGGAAATTATCGCACAATCGCTCTGATCCCACATGCCAGCAAGATTCTACTGAAGATTATTCAAAAGAGACTACAACCATACCTGAAACAAGAACTACCTGAATGAAGTGCAAGCAGGGTTCAGGAAAGGGCGAGGAACGAGAGACATCATTGCGGATGTGAGATGGATCCTTGAAAAGACTAAAGAATACCAAAAGGATATCTATTTGTGCTTTATTGACTATAGCAAGGCTTTTGACTGTGTAAACCATGAGAAACTCTGGGCCACATTAAGAAGCATGGGTATACCAGAACACCTGATCGTTCTCTTGCGCAATCTGTACATTGATCAAGAAGCAACAGTTTGAACGGAACAAGGAGAAACAGAATGGTTTAAAATAAGCAAAGGTGTAAGACAAGGCTGCATACTTTCCCCCTACCTGTTTAATTTATATGCAGAACAAATCATCAGAGAAGCAGGATTGTATGAAGACAACAGAGGTGTGAAGATTGGAGGAAGACTCATCAACAACCTTCGCTATGCTGATGATACCACATTACTGGCTGAAAGTGAAGATGATCTGCAACATTTGCTTCTCACAATCAAAGAACATAGTCTCAAAATGGGCCTGCACCTTAATGTGAAGAAGACAAAGATCATGACAACTGGCATAATCAACAGGTTCATCGTTAAAGGAGAAGAAATTGAAATTGTGAACAACTTTAACCTACTTGGATTAACTATCAATAAAGAAGCAACAAGCAGTCAAGAAATCAGACGACGCATTGCTCTTGGCAGAATGGCTATGAAATACCTAGATAAGATTCTCAAGAGCAGAGATGTCTCTCTCCATACAAAGATTCGACTTGTTCAAGCCATGGTATTTTCAATAACATCATATGGATGTGAAAGCTGGACAGTGAAAAAGATAGACAGGAAGAAAATTGATGCCTTTGAATTATGGTGCTGGCGGCGAATACTGTGTATACCATGGACTGCCCGAAGAACAAACCAGTCAATACTAGAGGAGATCAAACCTAAGCTTTCTTTAGAAGCTCAGATGACAAGACTTCGACTTTCATACTTTGGACACATCATGCGAAGAGAGAGATCATTAGAGAAAAACATTATGCTTGGCAAGATAGAAGGTCAACGCAAAAGAGGAAGGCCAGCAATGAAATGGATCGATACAATAACAGCAGCCAGTCTGTCAACAATGAGCCGCCTGACTGAAGACCGAACACAATTTAGGATAACTATCCAGAGGGTCGCCATGAGTCGACTCCGACTCGACGGCACTTAACAACAACCTCCAGCAGGGAGATTGGCTATGCTCCTTAGACCTAAAGGATGCTTATACTCACATCCTCATTCATCCAGACCACAGACAATATCTCAGATTTGTAGTGGGAGGAAATCATTTTCAGTACAGAGTACTTCCATTTGGCCTAACCTCCGCACCCAGGGTTTTCACCAAATGCCTAGCGGTGGTAGCGGCCTATCTCAGAGTCCAGGGCATATTTGTCTTTCCATACCTGGACGACTGGCTCATCAGGGGTCAGTCTCCACAGGAAACCAGACAGGCCACCCTCCGCACTGTCTCTCTTCTACAGCATTGGGGTTTGTCATAAACTTCGCAAAGTCCACTTTGCACCCCTCACAGAGCACAGAGTTCATAGGAGCAAGACTGGATACCCTTCAGGCAAAGGCTTATCTGCCTGTAGACAGGGCCCACAGACAGATGGACTTGGCCAGACAGTTCCATAGCAATTCTCTAGTTTCTGCCAGGCAATTCCTGAGACTCTTAGGCCACATGGCATCCACAGTCCATGTTACTTCAAATGCCCGTCTGCACATGAGGCCTGCTCAGTGGGGCCTCAGAACTCAGTGGCTGCAAGCCACAGGACACTTGAGAGACAAAGTAAGGGTGTCCAAACTGCTGGCGGCCTCCCTGCAATGGTGACTGCATCTCCCGAATCTAGTGCGAGGAGTGCCTTTTCAGCCACCGCCACAAACCAAAGTGCTGACAACAGATGCTTTTCTTCAGGGTTGGGGTGCACACTGCCAGGGGGCATGCACCCAAGGCCTCTGGTCCGCTTGGGAGGCCGCTCAGCAGATCAACCTCTTGGAGCTGAGAGCTATCCACTTGGCTCTCCAAACTTTCTCTCATGCCCTCTTTCACCAGTCTGTTCTGGTTCAGACAGACAATCAAGTCGCCATGTTCTATGTGAACAAACAAGGAGGCACAGGGTCCCGACTTCTGTGTCAGGAGGCTCAAGCCCTGTGCTCATGGGCAGTCAAATAGGGCATGCTTCTCAAGGCAGTTTATCTACCTGGCCAAGAGATTTACATGGCAGACAGGTTGAGCAGGATTCTGCAGCCACACGAATGGCAGTTGAATCCTCTGGTGATGATGATTCATCTGGTCCAGCAGATCTTCCTAAGGTGGGGTCTTCCAACCATCGATCTCTTTGCCAGTCCACTCAACCGTCAACTACCCAGGTTCTGCTCCAGACAACCGCATCCTCTGAGAATAGCAGCAGATGCGTTTCTAATCTCTTGGTCTACGGGCCTACTGTATGCGTTTCCTCCCACGTCTCTAGTGGCCCGGACCCTTTTCAAGGTGCTTTGGGACAAGGCCTCAATGATCCTGGTAGCCCCCAGATGGCCGAGGCAACCGTGGTTTCCACTCCTTCTGCAGTTGGCTGTGGACACTCCACTCCCTCTGGGGGTGCAACCCGATCTCCTATCTCAGGATCAGGGATCTCTCTTGCACCCCAACCTCCAGTCCCTCAATCTGATGGCCTGGATGCTGAAAGGGTAGTTCTAGCTCCCTTCCTGCTGCCTAGGGAGGTGGAGGAGGCGGTCTTGGCCTCTAGGAGGCACTCCACTAGAAAATCTTATGCCCTCAAGTGACGTAGGTTCTCCACCTGGTGTGCTCAGCACAAGGAGGATCCTTTTTCGTGCTTGGTGCCAGTGGTGCTGCAATATTTGCTTCACCTGTCCGACCTGGGCCTTAAATCCAACTCTGTTCGGGTCCACCTCAGTGCTCTCTCAGCGTAACACTCACCGGTGGAAGGTCAGTCTCTGTCAGGCCACCCTTTAGTGGCCCGCTTCCTCAGAGGCCTCCTTTTGCTCAAGCCTCCGATTCGTCCACCTGCACCTGAGTGGGATTTGAATGTGGTCTTGCAACAACTTACTTGCCCATCATTTGAGCCGATGGCTACTTGTCCTTTACGCTTTCTTTCCTGGAAGGCGTTGTTTTTGGTAGCTCTCATCTCAGCCAGGCGAGTCAGTGAGCTACAAGCTCTGGTCTCAGAGGCAACATACACAATGTTCTATAGGAACAGGGTGGTCTTACGGACTCACCCAAAGTTCCTTCCAAAGGTTGTCTCCTCCTTCCATCTCAATCAGGAGGTGATTCTTCCGACTTTCTTTCCCAGGCCGCATGCCAGCCAGGCTGAAATGGTCTTGCATACCCTGGACTGTAGGAGGGCGTTGTCCTTCTACCTTGCCCGTACGCAGGGACACCGAAGGGCTGTTCAGCTCTTCGTATCTTTTGACCCTAATAAACTGGGGTTACCTGTCTCCAAGCGTACCTTGTACTTCTGGGTGGCAGACTATATCGCCTGGGCGTACAGGGCAGCCGGCCTCTCCTTGCAAGGTCGAGTCACAGCCCACCGTGTCAGGGCGAAAGCCACGTCAGTAGCTCATCTCCGCTCTGTTCCGTTGGCAGACATCTGCCGGGCCGCTACTTGGTCTTCAAGCCAGACTTTTGCGGCCCACTACTGCCTCGAGAGGGAGTCCCGCAGGGACAGTGCTTTCGGACAGGCGGTACTCCGTAATCTCTTTGAGGTATAGGCAACTCCTACCCTCCAGCCCTGCTGTTGGGCTACCGTACAGGGGCGTTCTCAGAGAAGATTCTTTCACGCATGTTGGGGCTCTAGAGGGAGCTCATTGTTCAGCTTTGGGTCCCCAGTAGCCTGAAGCTGGGGAGTCCCATACGTGAGGACTGACTTCCTGCTTGGTCCTGGAGAAAGAGTAGTTACTCACCTGTAACAGGTGTTCTCCAGGAGCAGCAAGAATCAGTCCTCACAACCCTCCCTCCTCCCCTGGGAGTTGCAGTCATATAATTCATTTTGGTTTTTTGCTGTCTTTTAGCTATGTCATCAGACTGAGCAAGATGGCACCCTTGGGCGGGAAGGGGACCGCGCATGCGCGCTGCATTCCCAAAGGCTTTCTTTGAAAGCTGGGGAAATGCTCCGCATGGGGGCTCCGTCGGTGCCGACGTCACCCATATGTGAGGACTGATTCCTGCTGCTCCTGGAGAACACCTGTTACAGGTGAGTAACTACTCTTTCCTTTTATGGTTGTATGACCGGTCACATGATTTCTCAGAAATCCCCCTTCCTTGCTGTGCAGGGTCTTAATTTTCATGTTCTTTTAACTTTTCTTAAGCTTCGTTTCCCATTTTCCACATCACTATGGGTTTCTAGCAATTTTTATCAACATGACCCACACAGTCTTCCTTCTGTCCTTGAGCTTCTAATTCTACTCTATATTTCTTATGTGCTATAGCCTAGAAGCTAAGGGGGGGGGGGCGGTTTGTATGGGGGAAACCTAAGATTTGCAAGGCCAAAAGAAAATGTTTTTACTAGGTGCAAAATAAGAAAGTTAGCATGTGAGCCTATGTATTGTGGCAAGCAAATAGCATCCTATAGATTTCTATTTCTACTTTGACTTCTACATATATTTTGTAAAAACAATTTAAACATTTTAAAACATTTCTAACAAGTGTGACCCTAAAGGCAAAAAACGTTGAGAAGCATTGCCCTAACTGAATTTACTTTAAGTGAAAGTTAGCTTGTTACACTTTGCTTGAACTGGCTTTAATTTAACTAAAAGTTAGCTGTTTGCACCATTCCCTAACTGCCTTAATAAAACAGAGAACTTTAAAAATGATACAGATTTTATTGCTTATACCCAAAGAATTCCCTTTCCCCAGGAGTGTGAGAATTTCTCAGCAGTTAAATACTTACAAGTGTAGATTCCTTCCCAGCAATAGTAGATACCATTAAAATCATCAGCCGAAAATTTCTCAGATGGCGGCGGTACATTCATCCTAGTCAGTGTGGGTTGACAGCGAACTAACTTTCTAATAGTCATAGAATTTTTGGTCAAAGGTAAACAGGTCACAGAACAAGTAATAAAAAAAAATCTGACCATCTAAGAGGCCAAATATTAATACTCATGACATTCCAGCTAGGTTTAACAACAGTGGGCTTAAATATTAAATCCAAGGAATAACCAGTCATATGGGTGGGACACTGCAACAACTGAACATAATCCAAAGGCAAGTATGTCCAGAAACTCAACTGGCATTACTAATTTAGGGTTATCAATATGAAGCATTCGGTCTCTAAAAATAATTACATTAGACAAGGACAGTAAAATCTCAGCAGTTACTCCTCCTGAAGGAATGCTTGAGAAGGATTTATAGGCTGGTATACTAAACCAGGACCAAAACATTCTGTATTCCATTATCATTTTCATAAAAAGAGAGTTAGTGGAGAGGGCTGAAAATTGGGATGCTGCGGATGCCCCCAGAAAACCCCACTGAAATTATTGCACCTTCCAACATGCTGAAGTTCTAGTCATACCAAAAATATCCTTTCAATTGTTCTCCATTCCATCCAGTTTAGATTCCCCGTAAGGACTTGCATTCTTTTTTTACTTAGCAGTTTCTTCTTGTTTTTTTTTGTTTCCAGCTCAGTTGGAACCAGGACTGTGAGCTTCCTGTGCATCTACCTAAGAATTGTTTACCATGTTTTATAGCCTATTCCAGTGACCATCACTGACTGTGGGGGACATACCCCGGAGCTCCTTCCCAAATGCTGCAGTCATGAGTCCTGGATCCAGCCACTAGGTGTCACCATTGCACGAGAGGAAGCTATTTTAGACCTAATCAGTGGAACACAGGATCTACTGTGAAAGGTAACAGTTTTTGGGCCTTTTGACAATAGTGATCATAACATAATCACTTTTGATTTAATAAATGGAGAGAGGATAGCAAGGAAATTCACTGTGCTAGCATTTAACTTTCAAAAAGGAGATTAAGATAAAATGAGTAAAATGGTTAAGAAAAAACTAAAAGGAGCAACTGCTGTAGCGGCAGAGCGCAAACAATCCAATAATACCAGGAGTCTCTTCAGAAGGTCCAAATCATTTATTTGTGCACAAGACTCAAGCAGAATCACATTCAAAATGGCTGAGCAATGGCTGTTAGTAAAACAACAACTTTTATACTTTTCTTCTCCATTCTGTACATAGGCAAACTTCTCATTGGTCCCGGTACCCCTTCTACCCCATCTATTGGTCCCGGTACCATTACGTAGCTATCCAATGAGGACCTGGGTCTGGGCTCAGCACCTGTTTCCCCCCCTTACAATCCTCATTACAATGGTCAGTTCTTAGACTCTTGATACCATTCTCCTCCAAGGTCGCTGGCTGACTAGAACATGTGGGAAAGCAGGGCACTGTAACCCTTCTCTCAGCAGAATTAATTAGTTCACAGAAGCTTTCACACTCTTATCAGTACCAATTAAAGTTGTTTTTCTATCTCCTCTAAGTTTCGTTTCTGCTTAGCTATGCTGGGTTATGCTTAGTTAAGTTTCGATTCTATGGAAGCAGTATTGGGGGGGGTTTCACTCCTCTGGGCCTAACCACAGGCTTCATTTACAGGTCAAGCTGCTTCAGCCTGTCTGTTTAGTTCAAGCAGCATGGATCATAGGCCTTCGCCTACCACATTCCCCCCTTTGATTATTCTCACCCGCAAGTGAGAATCAAATCACATAATACTAGGTAAAGGTATCACTCTGTGGTATAGGGTAGTAGTTTCACATAGCTAGTATCTTTGTAGCTGCCTTGCGCTCTACAGTGTTATTAATAACGGAAGTTATCATTCGCAAGCAAAGTGGCAAGAAACAAGGGAGCAACAAGCAGATAGTCTGAGTCCATAGTTTGGCAAGAGTGGGAAAAAGAACTAAAGGAGTAGAAGGTTCAGGAGCATATATGCCGGACCACCAAGATGTCTTCTTTGTTGTGCTGTTGTAAAACTTCTAATTTAGACAGTCCAGCTGTCCAATCTTCATAGCAAATTGTGGTCCGATGCGAACAAAACACAAACTGTCAACAATGGGGTGGGCCAATACCCACTCACCAGTAGTATTATGTAAATCAGTCTGATTGTAGGGGATGGAATAATTCAGTTCTTGAGCCTCCCAAGGCCACTGATCTCCCATCTTGGTTCCTCCACAAAGAAACAGTCATAAATGTGGAGACTAGATGCTACTGCTTCGGCAAGTTCAAGAAACAAGTTCTGGGAGGCACGAAGAACCTTCAGCCCAGTTCGCGTGGTACTTATACAGGCTGCACAGGGAGGTAAAGCAAAAGTCATTTCAAAGCACCCCAAGGCTGCTGCCGAAATAAAGCAATAATAAGAATTCATAATGGGCATAGTCTCTGGAAAATTGGTAGAACTGTCAGCATCCACAACAGATAACAGATGTAGAGTTGATTGTAGATCCTCGAGCTTCTGCCGTACGTAGACCTACCAGCTTTGTGGCAGGAGTAGGGCTGTAGATTCCAAAGTATCACTGTCCTCTGGGATGTCTCAGGTTCTTAAAATATCATAGTACAGTCTCTCAGGCTATTAATGCCTCCTTAGAGCAGTTCACTTTTTAGGAGATCAAAACAGTTTTGTTCTCAGAGCATTTGAACACAGTCTCTTAGAAGACTCAATTTCTTAACACAACACAGTCTATTTCTGATGATTGCAGCTTTTTCCAGATGCGAGGCTTACCTTCAGATAAACGGACAGTCTTGAAATAGTGCAGTTTCCGAGGGACCAATAAGTCTTAGGTCCGTGGCTATTGTCGTAGGGTGAGGCGCAATGGAGTCTCGGGATGCTGTACAGTAGTCCAGTGACCAGGTTCAGAAACAGTTGCTGGCTTTACTCGACTATGATGGATCCAAAGTTCGAATTCTGCGACTTTTACTGCAGTTGGAGTTGACAGGATGACAACATAGGGTCCCTTCCAATGCAGGGCTAACGGTATCCTTCTCCACTCTTTGATCCACACCGAGACTCCAGGCTTGAAAGGATGCAGGGGTTCAGGCAAATTGATGGGTAACACAGGTACACTACCAAAAAACTGCCTCCAGTTTTGCAACTGATTCCTATAGATTTTGGGGTGCTGAATCCAGGAAAAATAGCCAAAATGTTCCATCACGTCACGTTTTCTTGCAAAATTAGATTTCTTACCCATATAAGGAATGTTCACATAATTTCTTTTTAGCCGACTGCAGTTTATTTTCTTGGCCCAAAATAGAGGTTGTAATGGTTAACTAACTAGAAACACTCCCTCATGATATTTTAGAGTGTTTTGTATTCATTTTATACATTAACAGGACAATTGGGAGGCGGGGGGCTAAATCCAGTACTCGCGCTGGCGCATGTTCTTTCCTGTTCGCCTCGCCTCGTTCGCTCGCTCAAACACGGTGGTTGCGACATGAACGTTCCTGTCAAATTTCAGTTTCTTGCAAGTTCATTATTACCTTTTGTTTGCTCAGTCGTAATCCAGCTTTATTCCAAAGTGGTTCACTACAGTTGTAGTTTGCAGTGCTGTGTATTTGTGATGGCTCACAGAGCCAGAGGTTGCGTCAACTCTCCGGACAGTTTTTGTTTTATATGTGGGGAATATACCGTGAAAAAGCGGCAGAGGAACATTTCTGCATTTATTAAAAAAGTATATTTCGCCTATTTCGGTTTGAAGTTAGGCGATCAAGACAAACCGTGGGCTCCTCACAAAGTGTGCAAGACATGTGAGGAAGATCTACGCTTATGGATGAAAGGTAAAAACAAGCATTTCTTTTCGGAATACCTATGATGTGGCATGAACAAAGAGACCACAGCAGTGACTGCTATTTTTGCTCTTGCATTGTGAAGGGATACAACTTAAAAAATAAGAACGTAATAAGTTACCCCAACCTTCCCTCAGCAATTAGGCCTATGCCTCATAGCAACGAAGTACCTGTGCCTGAACCACCAAAATCTTTGGATCATATTTGTGTGGACGGTTCTGATCATGATGAGACTCATCAGATGGCTTTTCCCGATGAGTCCAGTACTTCTGAGTTTGAAACTGAACCAGATCCGAAACCTGAACTTTTCTCTCAAGCTGAATTGAATGATTTAGTCCGGGATTTAGGACTCCCAAAAGATGCTGCCCAACTGCTAGGTTCTCGGCTTAAACAGAAAAATCTATTGTCACCAGGAACAACTTTTTATTGGTACCGCAACCGCGAGACACAATTTTTGAAGTATTTCAGCAAAGAGGAAGATTTGGTATTTTGCAACGATATATACGGAGTGATGGAAAAGTTTAAACTCAAGTATGATCCTGCTGAATGGCGGCTGTTCATTGATTCGTCAAAAGACAGCATAAAAGGTGTTCTTCTTCATAATGGCAACACATTCGCTTAAGTTCCTATTGCTCACTCTGCTATTCTCCAAGAAAAATACGAGAATTTGGCCCTGATTCTTCAGAAGATTCGTTATGATGAGCATAAGTGGATGATTTGTGGAGACTTTAAAATTCTATCCATGCTATTAGGGCAGCAATCCGGTTTCACCAAATATCCCTGCTTCCTTTGCTTGTGGAATAGCCGGGCCCGCGACCTACACTGGGGGAAAAAAGACTGGCCAATTCGGGAGTATTTGAGACCCGGTGAGAAAAATGTTCTTCATGAGAGCTTGGTACCTCGTGATAAAATTCTATTACCACCTCTCCACATTAAGTTGGGTCTCATTAAGCAATTCATCAAGTCCCTTCCAAAAGATGGTGAGTGCTTTCGGTACCTTTGCTCAAAGTTCCCCCGACTTTCTGAAGCAAAGCTAAAGGAAGGAGTGTTTGTTGGCCCTGATATAAGGAAACTCATTTCAGATGGAGCATTCGCTGAAACGATGTCTGAGAAGGAAAAAGAAGCCTGGGATTCCTTCAAGGATGTTGTTCTCAAATTCTTGGGGAACAGGCGGGATGAGAACTATAAGGATATTGTTGCCAGGATGCTCAATGCCTTCAAAGAACAAGGCTGTAACATGAGCCTGAAAGTCCATTTCTTGCACTCCCATGTGAACTACTTTCCCCAAAACATGGGGGCGTACAGTGAAGAACAAGGTGAAAGGTTTCACCAGGACATCAAGGACGCAGAGAGAAGGTACCAAGGAAGATGGAACACCACTATGATGGCTGATTTCTGCTGGTTGCTGCTGCGGGAAACCCCAGATGAAAAATACGCCAAGCAGCGCACCAAGAGAAGCATTCGGGGGAAGAAGAAACGGGCCCACCAGGAGATTGATTGACCCAAGAATGACTTTAAAATCTAAACTGTGTTGACAAATATCGTGTTTTTACTAAACTTTGAAATAAAAATTTGCTAGTTATTACCACAGTGTCGGATCTCATTTATTAGAATTTTATTTTCACACCATCGGGTGTTTGTCTTCATGTATTGCAATGGTGCGGTTTGCGTTTTCTATTCTTACATACATACCTGTACAACATTTTTTGCACATTTCTTTGCTTTGCTTTGTGTCTAACCTCGCTCTTATATGCTCAGTGTTTGTGCACATGTATGTGGCTGTTTTAAGTGCAGACAATTTTGCTACCATCACAGTGTGTTTTGTTGACATTATTCTTATGTGCTGCCTTGTTACAATTTTCTTTATTCTTATTTGAATAACTACTAAACAATTAGTATAAAGAATTCATCCAAGAAACTTTTATCTCGATCGCACTCAATCTGAAACGTTCACCTCAAACTGCTAACCCAATGTAGCAAAAAATCTGTACGTGATGGAGCAAATTGGTTACCAGATTTGGATTCAGCGCACCAAAAAACGTAAAAATCAATCGAAACATTAGAGGCAGTTTAAAAAAAATTTTTTTTTAGTGTACCTGTGTAATCGATTGTGTACCCAGGTATGAAGACTCTGCAAAACAGAACTTAAAACCAATAGTTCATGCCTAATAATTTCAGATCCTATCTGTCTCACATCTCCTTTTATTCCCTATAAATAGGCTACAGATTCTCAGAATCTCAAAAAGGTGGAACTCCTAAAGACTTAGCAGGGGCTAAGTATATCCTAAGAAGGGCTATAGGAAGAACCTGGGGCCACTTCAGGTAAACCTCTTGACAAAGTTTGGACAACTGAGATTTCAAGGTTCTATTCATACATTCTACTTTTCCTAGAGTTTTGAAAGCTGTAGGTAGTATGCACCTGATAATGTCAATATCTTGGGGCCATACTTAATGGACTTGCTTCCTAAGGTTATCCACCCTCATTATTTGTACAGGGTCCCATGTGCATGCAAGGTTGTAAGGGCATACTTAGAATCTGGGTACACATTTAGACAGAGCCCTTTTCCTATTGTTAGTGCTCTAGTGAGGGCTGTCAGTTCAGCTTTCTGTGGTCAAGTTTCTGGGGCCAGGGCTGAGGACTCAACTACCAAATCAGGGGTCACCACTGCATATCTAGCACAACAATGTCCATTGATGATGAAACTGCCTTCAGCCACAAAGAAAGTCTGTTCAGGGTTCTCCAGAGGGCCATCAGTCAAATCCAGTCGGCTTGAGAATACAGTGTCCATAATTTCTAAACAGTCATGATCAGGGAATCAAGACCAACTGGTAACAACATAGCAGGATTCAAAGCTTGACTGACCTTCAGTTTTATCTGGGGGTTTTCACGCAACATACTCTGATACTTCAACATTCGTAGATTTGTTAGCTAGTAGTTTCCTTTGTGTTTCATATTGGTTAGAACAGAGTGTGGTACAGTAACTGGAAGATTCTGTCTCAAAGTGATCTTGTTAGTTTTGCTCACTAGGAGGGCTGTAGCTGTAACAGCTTCTCAAATAAGGTCCAAGAGATTGAGTCAATACTCCTAGAACATTTCCTTGTGACTCATGAACATAGAGACTGAAAGGTTTTCTGGACATCTGGTAGACCCAAAATTGGTGACAACATCAGAGTGGTTTTCAAAGATCAAAAGGCTGCATCCTGTTCAAATCCCCATTCCAATGGAGACTTTTCCATTCCTTTGGTAGTTTGATACAATGGTTTTGCTAGCAGCGCAAAATTGGGGATCCATATACAACATACTCTGTGGCACCCAAGAAGGCTCTCACTTGCCTCCTGGTGGTTGGAGTAGGAATACTGCATACAGCTTCTTTGTGTTCTGGTAAGGGTCCCAGGCGTCGAATTCCATTGGACAACGGGAATCCTAGGTATTTAACTGGTTTGACATAATTGTGCCTTGGCTCTTGAGACTTTGTATCCAGCCTCATTAAAAAGGTGCAAGAGTTCACTGGTGGCTTGTAGACATTCACTTTCTGAGTTGGTGGTTATGAGCAAATTGTCCACATATTGAAGTAGAATTCTTTTCTGTCAATGGTGACATGTGTAGCTTCAGCAGAGATCAGTCCCAAGAGAATATAAGGATTTTGGTACCACTGGGTGTATAGTTTCAGCTGCATCATTCATTCTTCTTAGATCCTGCACTGGGCGGTAATCACCTGTCCCAGGCTTCTTAACAGGACGAAGGGGAGTGTTCCAAGGTGACTGACATTCCTTGAGAAGTCCATACTTCAGCAGTTTCATTAAATGACAGTGGATTCCTGCAACGGCTGGTCAGGGAAGAGGATACTGCTTCACATGCACTAGTTCCGCTTCTGGCTTGAGGGTGACGATGACAGGGGAGCCCTCTCTGGCTGCCACTTACTCTATAGCTGCTTCCCTTTCTTGCTAGAACACTGTGCTCGGTTTAATATTATTTTTTAAATCAAGTACTCCCTCCTCTCCCCTGGGGTGGAGTCAAGATACGGGCATTCACTTCTCTAATGTCCTTCTCTGCAATGGTCACACTGACTCGCACCCAGTTTTTACTTCCTCTGCTCCTTCGATCAGGATAACCTCCTCCACCTCATTCAACTAAAATATCAGCAAGAAGATCTGTTCTCTTCTCCATCTTTACACTTACTTTCTCTGTCACATTCAACAATTCACATACTTTCTGATCAACTTCCATTAACTATCATGCCCGCAAATCCATCCAGTTTCTGTAATTTCTGTTTTATATCTCTCTGGGACTGACTGACAAAAATGCAAATTCTCCTGGGCTGCTGGATCCATTGGGGCATATAGTGAGGGCTGCCTGCACTATTTGGATTCCACTTGGGGTTATCAAGACTGATGGGTTTGAATAATGCTGTTCATTAGTTCAATTAAATCCTAAAGCTTTCAGTTCAGTAAATCAGTGGCAGAGGGAAAGGCACCTAAACAAGTCTGGTCAGCTGACTGGCTGGCAAACTACTTGGGAATCTGCAGGGAGGAGTTCCCCCCCCCCCCCCGCCCTAGGCCCACACTGTTTCTCCTAGCAACGCTCTATCCGGGAGGGGTTTTTTGTTTTTTTTTCCTACTTCTCTGCTGTGGGTACATTAGTTCACGCCTACCGGGGGGTGGCATCATCGGTGGACTGGGCCCCCTCCCCCCCCCCCTTAAGCACTCTGAATGGAGCTGGGGCTTCTTAGGGAGCTGCTTACAGGGAGAGAAACTGATGGGACGGGATATCTAGAGATTCTGGGGCAAAATATGGTGAACTAAGGAAATATGGAGCAACTAGCAGAAGCCACTCCCTTTCACATAGCATTCCTAATTGGGACAGAGACATTTTATTACCATAGTCTT
The DNA here is from genome assembly GCA_033557465.1 of Ichthyophis bannanicus. Classification (NCBI taxonomy): domain Eukaryota; kingdom Metazoa; phylum Chordata; class Amphibia; order Gymnophiona; family Ichthyophiidae; genus Ichthyophis; species Ichthyophis bannanicus. The sequence goes on from CM066033.1 coordinate 1,301,352,581, forward strand.
CAGTAAATCCCTTACTGAAATTCTTGATCATACTTGAAAAGAAACTTATTAAAAAAACCTTATTATTACTGTAAACATAGGGCAGGCAGAAAACATAAGCTTATTGCAACTTTTTTTTTTTTTAAACAGGGACAATTTAGATACAGTTCTTAAAATATAAAACTATTATTTTGCAACATGTTATAACATCTATTCTTATAGAGAGAACTATAGCTATCTGTTACGTATAACTGGAATGAAATTACTTAGCATGGAAACTAACTGCCAGCCGTAGTCTGCATGTCTCTGTAAAAGAAATTATTATTTTATTTTTATTAAATCTTACAGTTCAGAAAGCAGATATTCAAGAGACATGAAATGGATACTTTTCCATAGCGTTGGTGGATATCTGGAATGCAAACACTCCGCAAGATAAACTCTTCTTTTTTTTTTTTTTTTTTTTTTTTTAAACTTTCAGATTTCAAAGATAAAATCCTAACACAATTTCTTATTCACTCAGAATTTAAACCATTCATTCTCAGGTTGCAATCTGGTACACTTCCAACCCAGAATGCTGCACCGTCCCCCAAGGTTCTTAACCTCTACTTTAAGGGTCAAAGGGAAAAACACTTTATTTGCTCTCTTTTGTCCGTGTCAGTTAGTTTTTGAAACGACAGATATACTTCAAAAACAAAAGAACTTCTGAGTCACTGTAGTTATCACAGCTGTAAAGTAATAACTAGAAAACTAATTATAAATTCATCTCCTATCACACTTTGATTGAATGAGTCCTTTATTTTAAACAAGCAAGAGACTGTTCAATCGAGAGCGGCTGTCTCATTTTTTTTTCCTAGCAAGCTGTGTGAAAGTCACACCCCTTCGTTCACTGGGAACGAAATGAAACAACTTAGTTTCACAGGCACACAGAGACATGCTAGCAAGAATCATTTAAATCAGTGTCAAGTCGTGATCTAATAATTACTTTGTAGGTCAAAGGAAAAAAACCCCAAAAAACAGTTTGCTTAATTTCTCTATCATTTCTGTTCGAACCATAAAACACAGGGCAAAGCTAAGCCCACAAATGTATGAATGATACCTAGCAGCCTATCTGACCAGAGTAAGTAATCTCACCCTGCACACTAAAACTGAACTAGACCCTACACCTCCTGGATAGTTTCTGAAAGGTAACAATAATATAACAGGAGCAGTTGACGTAAAAATACAGATAGAGCAGAGAATATAACTAAAAACAGTTTACGGAGCTCCGATGAGGTTAATACGACCTTCAAAACTAAAATTCTGACTAAATATTCCTATCGAATGATATATAATACATGACCATAGTAGAATGAACATCACTATTAAAACAAAGTAAATAAAACAGGTATAATTGTCCTAAAATAAGCTCCAATTAGCCCAGCAGCAGAACGTTGAAAACATGCCTTCATAGGGTTAAAAAGCACCTCTGCACAGACACGCGCCTTGTCAGTCTCACGCTGTGCTGTAGGAAGGAGGCTGAATGAGTGAGACATGTTCTTTGATTTTACAGCGACTCTAGGCGTTTACCCAACCGAATATGATCTTACATTATACGAGAAGGGAAACGCGTGGTTTCAACAAATACCAAAAAACAAAGACACACAGAACGACAAACATGCTAGCATTTCCCCAAATAGCCCAATCCTGTCTTTTCTGACTAGGCTATACCAAATTCAAAATCAAAGTCAAAATCAAGAAGACGATGGTCTCACCCCGCGAATACACTATGCAGGGTTAATCGGACCGTCTTGAGAGGGGATCAGGCTCTCTTACCAAAATTCCAAGTTCCAAGATTCCAAGTTACAAGTTACAAGTGGCCAGTTACTAGTTCCAAGTTACAGACTGCAGTTCTGACTCATCTGTCTAGACATTCCAAACACTATACTCACCGGATCCGGTCCCCGTTCCCAAGCAAGCGCATGAGTTGGACCTCGGACTCCCCTCACGGGTTCGAGGTGTTGGCTCCGACAGGGTCCAGCACCTGCCGAGGCCTGGCCCAGCTCCCTCCGATGCAACTGGACCGGTGGCGCCTGGGAGCCGAGCCCACGTCGGAAGGGCACGAGCCCGGCAGGACCAAACCTATAGAGGCGGAAAGTCGTGGTATATCAGCTCGTATACCCTCTACTCACCACAAGTTCCCGGCCAACGCACCAAGAATATGTAGCGGCAGAGTGCAAACAATCCAATAATACCAGGAGTCTGTTCAGAAGGTCCAAATCATTTATTTGTGCACAAGACTCAAGAAGAATCACATTCAAAATGGCTGAGCAATGGCTGTTAGTAAAACAACAACTTTTATACTTTTCTTCTCCATTCTGTACATAGGCAAACTTCTCATTGGTCCCGGTACCCCTTCTACCCCATCTATTGGTCCCAGTACCATTACGTAGCTATCCAATGAGGACCTGGGTCTGGGCTCAGCACCTGTTTCCCCCCTTTACAATCCTCATTACACTGGTCAGTTCTTAGACTCTTGATACAATTCTCCTCCAAGATCGCTGGCTGACTAGAACATGTGGGAAAGCAGGGCACTGTAACCCTTCTCTCAGCAGAATTAATTAGTTCACAGAAGCTTTCACACTCTTATCAGTACCAATTAAAATTGTTTTTCTATCTCCTCTAAGTTTCGTTTCTGCTTAGCTATGCTGGGTTATGCTTAGTTAAGTTTCGATTCTATGGAAGCAGTATTGGGGGGGGTTTCACTCCTCTGGGCCTAACCACAGGCTTCATTTACAGGTCAAGCTGCTTCAGCCTGTCTGTTTAGTTCAAGCAGCATGGATCATAGGCCTTCGCCTACCACACTGCAACGGTTAAGAGTTTACATCAGGCCTGGGCTTTATTTAAAAATACTCTCTTGGAAGCCCAGGTTAGATATATTCCACGCTTTAAGAAAAGTGGAAGGAAGGCCAAATGACAGCCAGCATAGCTTAAAGGTGAGTTTAGAGAGGCTGTTATAGCTAAGAGAAAATCTTTCAAAAAATGGAAAAATAGGATGGTCCCAAGATGGCAGAGGAGTAAGACGCTGAGAGAGGTTTGCGGAGAGAACGGGATTACGGATTCAAGCCAATGGGGAAAAAGAGGAAGCAGCGGACACCGAAGCCCACCATCACCTCTACCCCATCTGGCGGCTTGATTCAGTTGTCCATTATACCCTTCTGCTCCTCTACTACGGCGGATATGGCTTCAGCAGGTCTTGTTGACTGGTTCAGTGGATCTGAGCAATGAGGTGGATTTGAGCCCCACTCTAGACGTTGCCACCGCAGCCCGGAGGAAGCGCCGAGGAGGAGCTGAGTGCAGGAGTGCCTCCAGGTCAGGAGGGCACAGCAGCAGGGGGGGGGCCGGGGGCCACCTCTAACCTCAACCCGAGTGACTCCGTAGCTTCGGTTGGGGGCAGGGATGTAAATGCCTCTCTCGGAGCAAGTTTTGGAGCGGAGCAGTTGAAGACCAGCTCCCCAGTTGCCTCGGAGGTCCGGGTGGTTTGCGGAATGAAAAAAGGAGTGGAGGAGTGGCCTAGTGGTTGGGGCAAGGTACTTCAGGCCGGAAGGTCGGGGGTTCAAATCCCACTAGAGGACAGCAACCTTGGGCTGGAAGGACTGGGGTTTCTAGTCCCACAGGTGCTCCTTGTGGTCTTGGGCAAGCCACTTAACCCTCCATAGCCCATGTTCCCTGTAAAATAGTTATCTCCAAGTTATGATGCCCTGTTCAATGTAATTTCAGTTTGTTCAATGTAAACCGCCTTGATATCATGAAAGGCGGTATATAAGAAATGTTAAATAAATAAATAAATATAATAAATTAAAAAACGGCACGGGTAACTATGGATAGCTTATGGGAAGCCATCTCAACACTTCAGAGATCCCTGCTACCTGTTGTGGGAGGTATTTCGCAGTAATTAAATGCTGTAAAAGTTCGGTGTTCAGCAATGGAGACAAAGTTGGCGGATCAGGCGGATAAGGTGACTCGGCTGGAGGCCCAAGTGGAAGATCTACAAACCTTGGGTGTGACCCAGACCAGAGAGCATTTGATTTCTGTAAGGCATTTGGAGTTCAAGGATAATCATCTCTGAAGGAATAATTTGAGGTTTTTGAACTTTCCAAGATCTCCTTTGATGGAACCCTTGGTTTTGGTTCGTAAGTACTTTACAGAGGTCCTCCTGCTACCCGTGGATAATTTACCTCCTATAGTTAGAGTTCAATATGGTGCGATTTCTTCTGAAGCGAGTGCAGAGATGGGCTCTGAGGGTGCAATCGGACCTGACCAGTTGGAACTATTGGAATTTTTAGAAAGTTCCCTGGAAGTGGTGACTAGTCAAGCTACATTATTAGTCTGCTTTGCTTTTGAATCTGATCGCAACTCTGTTCTTAGATTGTATTTCCGTAAAATGTCTGTTTCCCAATTCATGGGGTCAAAAATTATGATATTTTCTGACCTTTCTAGGGATACCCAGAAAAGGCGGAAAGAGTTTTTGGCTTTACGTCAAAGGTCTACCGCCCTGGGGGTTCTATTAAGATTAAAGTATCCATGTAAATATTTGGTTTTGTATCAATCTAAGCAATTTCTTTTTTTTGAACCCCAGTAATTGGTTCAATTTCCTCGGGGAAAGGAGGGTGAGGGGAAGGCTTGATTCCTGTACTGGCTGCTATATTTGATATCTTTGCTCCTAAGATGGTAGGGGTGTTCTCCATATTTGAGGGGGGACTCCCCTTTGTTTTTCTTGTTTGGGACCTTATTGGGGTTTTTTTTTATTGTGGTCTAATCCAAATATGTATGATTTCTTATATTTGAAATGTTTGCCTGTGCTGGAAGTGTGTATTCTTATTCAGATGAATTCTGGATTAATATTGGAAATTCAATAAGATTTAAATTTAAAAAAAGGAAAAATAAGCCAAATATCAAAAACAAAAAACAACATAAGTAAATGGCAAGTTAGATGCAAGGCATTGAAAAGGCAGGCAAAGAGAATTTACAAAGAAGCTTGCCGTGGAAGCAAAAGTGCATAATAAAAACCTTTTTGAAGTGCATTTACAGCAAAACACTTATGAGAGAATCATTTGGATCATTAGGTGATGGAGGGGTAAAGGGGGCACTATGAGAGGACAAGGCCATGGTGGAGAGACTGAATGAATTTGTTGCTTTAGTCTTTACTGAAGAGGATGTAGTAAACTTACCCATGCCAGCGATGATATTTAAAGATCATATATCAGAGCAATTGAAACAAATCTCTATAAATCAGGAAGATGTAATACAACCATTTGATAAACTAAAGAGCAGCAAACCACCTGGACAGGATGGTATACATGCCAGGGTGCTGAAAGAACTGAAATATGAGATTGCAGACCTACTATTAGTAATCTGTGAACTATCATTAAAATCATCTGTAGTACCTGAAGATTGGAGTGTTGCCAATGAAACTCCACTATTTAAAAAGGGGTCCAGGGATGATCTGGGAAACTACAGACTAGTGAGACTGACATCAATACTGAGCAAAATGGTAGAAACCATTTTAAAGAATACAATTACTTAACATTTATTTATTTAAAAATATTTTTTATTCCACCTTTCTACCATTCAGAGCGTTTTACAGTTAACCAACAATCTAACAGGGTCTTAGAAGGCGCACTGTTGTACAGGGGACTAAAAGACTATAACAAGAAAGTGCATTGAACTTTGAGCTATTTATAGCATGGAGATAGTCATGGTTTAATGACAGAAAGACAACATGGATTTAGCCAAGGAAAGTCTTGTCCCACTCATCTCTTAAATTTTTGTGAAGGTGTGAATAAACAGGTAGATAAAGGTGAAGCCAGTTGATATAATATATCTGGATTTTAAGAAAGCCTTTGACAAAGTCCCACATGAGAGAGACCAGGGAGTTGGACCGAGGGAGAGCTCTAGATGTGGTGTATTTAGATTTCAGTAAAGCCTTTGACACTGTTCCTCACAGGCGACTTATAAACAAACTGAGCACCCTAGGGATGGACCCTAAAGTTACTGCTTGGGTTAGAAATTGGTTGGGTGGGAGGCGACAAAGAGTACAAGTAAATGGAGCTCACTCTGAGGAGAAGGATGTTACCAGTGGTGTGCCCCAGGGATCTGTCCTTGGTCCGATTCTTTTTAACATCTTTGTTAGTGATATAGCGGAAGGGCTGTCGGGTAAGGTTTGCCTCTTTGCGGATGATACCAAAATCTGTAATAGAGTAGACACCCAGGAAGGTGTAGATAACATGAGGAGGGATCTAGCTAAGCTTGAAGAATGGTCTAGAATTTGGCAGCTGGGATTTAATGTTAAAAAATGTAAGGTCATGCATTTGGGCTGCAGCAATCCAAGGGAGCAATACAGTATAGGAGGTGAAGTACTTTTGTCCACTAAAGAAGAGCGGGACCTAGGCGTGGTTGTGTCTGATGATCTTAAAGTAGCTAAACAGGTAGAAAAGGCGACGGCAAAAGCTAGAAGGATGCTTGGGTGCATACGGAGAGGAATGGCTAGCAGAAAAAAGGAGGTGAGAATGCCTCTGTATAAGTCTTTGGTGCGACCTCATTTGGAGTATGGTGTGCAATTCTGGAGACCGCACCTTCAAAAGGATGTGAACAGGATGGAGTCGGTGCAGAGGGTTGCTACTAAAATGATTAATGGGCTTCATTATAAAGCATATGAGAACAGACTTAAGGATCTTAATATGTACAACCTTAGAGGAAAGGCGGGATAGAGGTGATATGATTGAGATGTTTAAATACCTCCGTGGCATAAATGTTCAGGGAGAGAGCCTCTTTCAATTGAAAGCAAGTTCTGCTACGAGGGGACATGGGATGAGGGTGAAGGGAGATAGATTCAGGAGTGATATGCGGAAATATTTCTTTACGGAAAGAGTAGTGGATCCGTGGAATAGTCTCCCAGTGGAGGTGGTGGAGATGAGGACAGTGACTGAGTTCAAAAAAGCATGGGACCAACACAGAGGATCTCTAAAGGTAAAAAGTGGACTGTTGTAGTTGTTGTTATGGAAGGACAGACTAGATGGGCCTTGTGGTCTTTTTCTGTCATCATGTTTCTATGTTTCTATGACTTGGGAAATTAAAAAGTCATGGGATAGGAGGTAGTGTACTATTCTGGATTAGGGACTGGTTAAAAGATGAAACACAAAGATTAGGGCCAAATGGCCGATTTTCTCAAAGGAGAAAAGTGAATAGTGAAATACCCCAGGGATCTGTGCTGGGCCCACTGTTCTTTAACATATGTATAAATGACCTGGAAATTGGAATAACAAGTAAGATGATCAAATTTGCAGATGATACAAAATTATTCAAAATTGTTAAAACACTAGAGGATTGTGAAAAAATGCAAGACTGGATGTCCAAATGGCAGATGAAATATAATGTGGACAAGTGCAAAGTTATGCACTTAGGGAAGAAAAACCCAAACTACAGTTATACGATGCAAGGTTGCACATTAGGAATCACCACCCAGCCAAAGGATTTAGGCATCATCGTAGATAATACATTGAAACCATCTGCCCACTGTGCAGTGGTGGTTAAGTAAGCAAATAGAATGCTTGGAATCATAAGGGAAGGAATGAAGAATAAATTAAAGGATATTATAATGCCTCTGTATCATTCTATGGTGTGACCCCACCTTGCATGTTGTGTGCAGTTCTGGTCACCATATCGTTAAAAAGGATATAGCAGAAATAGAAAAGGTACAGAGAAGAGCAACAAAAATGGTAAAAGGGATGGAAGGATATCTCTATGAGGAAAGGCTTAAAAGGTTAGGGCTCTTCAACTTGGAAAAAAGATGGTTGAGGGGAGACATGATAAAGGTCTATAAAATAATGAATGAAATGGAACGGGTAAAGTAGAAAGACTAGGGGGCATGCAATGAAGCTACAATGCAGCATGTTGTTGTTGTTGTTAAGTGCCGTCGAGTCGGAGTCGACTCATGGCGACCCTCTGGATAGCTATCCTAAATTGTGTTCGGTCTTCAGTCAGGCGGCTCATTGTTGACAGACTGGTACCCGTAGCTGCTGTTATTGTATCGATCCATCTCATTGCTGGCCTTCCTCTTTTGCGTTGACCTTCTATCTTGCCAAGCATGATGTCTTTCTCTAATGATCTCTCTCTTCACATGATGTGTCCAAAGTTTGAAAGTCGAAGTCTTGTCATCTGAGCTTCTAAAGAAAGCTTAGGTTTGATCTCCTCTAGTACCGACTGGTTTGTTCTTCGGGCAGTCCATGGTATACACAGTATTCGCCGCCAGCACCATAATTCAAAGGCATCAATTTCCTTCCTGTCTGTCTTTTTCACTGTCCAGCTTTCACATCCATATGATGTTATTGAAAATACCATGGCTTGAACAAGTCGAATCTTTGTATGGAGAGAGATAATGCAGCATATTTAAGACTAATTGGAGAAAATGTTTTTCACTCAACGCGTAATCAAACTCTGGAATTCATTAGAGGATGTAGTAAAAGCTTGTAGTGTGGTGGGTTTGAAAAAAGGTTTGGACAAGTTCCTGGAGGAAGAATTCATAAACCATTATTAAAGAGGACCAGAGAAATCCATTGCATACCCCAGGAATCTGTGTACTTTTTAGGAACCTGCCAGGTACTTGTGACCTGGATTGGCCACTGTTGGAAACAGTATATTGGGCTGGATGGACCTTGGTCTGACTCAGTATGGCAGATCCTATGTTCTTGAACTACCTTAGCCCGCATTTGTTCAGCTTGTTTGTCTTCAATAGACTGTAAGCTCTCTTGAGCAGGGATTATGTGTACAGCGCTGCGTATGCCTTCTAGCGTTATACAAATGATGAGTAGTAACTGAATGCTGACTCTGCATCATCCACAGCCAAGCTGAGAAATGGAAGGTCTGAGCTCAGAATCGAACCTAGGTCTTTCCACTTGGGATCACCACTGGACCAGTCCATGATGACGTTTTATAAGAGTAATGATTTATGATAATGCGCTGTCCAGTTCTTCTCACGCTCAGCCTTATTTATGTATTCCATTGCAGTGCAGACCTCACCATCAACAGTGTTCAAAGCAAGTTACCATCTATAAATCAGTCTACATGTTGTTACATGAAACATAAACCCACTCCACACATTTTATAAAAATAAAGTAAAACCCTGCCCTCCAGCGCAAACCCCTGATCTGTACTTTTCACTTTTCCCAAAGTGTCTCTGTGAATTGTAAATCGGCCACTGGTTTGCACTAGATGGTGTTAAACAAAAAGTCTTATTGCTTGGAGGCATAATGGGCGGTAATTTGATAAGGAGGCGACTATTTTAAGGTGCTAACGCTGCATGTAAATGTCGGCATTTTAGCCATTTATATGTGTAAGTGGCCACGTATAAAGTTCAGGCCGTCATAAAAGTATCAGGGTTGTTAGCATGGCACAAACATTCGCTATGTGCGTGCACATGGGCGGAGTTTGGGGAGGGTGCGGGCAATGCGAACAAGTATGCTCGTTAATCATAAAATATGTGTACTTGAAAAATATAGGCACAATTTCTGCCACTTATGCTAGTATTTTATATTTATATTCAACTCTGGAATTCGTTACTAGAGGATGTAGTAAAAGCTGTTATTGTAGCTGGGTTAAAAAGAGGTTTGGATGAGTTCATGAAGGAAAAGTTCATAAACCATTATTAAAGAGGCCCAGGGAACTTCACTGCTTACCCCAAGACAAGCATTGTGGAACCTGTGTGTCTTTTGGGAACGTGCCAGGTACTTGTGACCTGGATTGGCCGCTGTTGGAAACAGGATACTGGGCATGATAGACCTTGGTCAGACCTAGTATGGCATTTCTTATGTAAAGAAAAGTAGGTGCTTAGTTTTCTTTATAAAATGTTACTTAAGTAGGTGCTTCCTTATAAAACTACCCTCTGTGTGTGCCATCAGTGACATCGCTATTGAATAAAAGTCTCTGTCCAGGTCAACAGCCGCAACATTCCGAGACTCCTTCATAGTTGATTTACATAATTGTATTGGTGTTGCTTTCCTAACGACCCCCAACTTTTTCCTTGCCCTCCTTTGTTGCAAATAAATAGCTCTGTAAATTGAAAACGACAGTGCTCGTCTTCCTCCCCTTGGCGCTTTCCTGGATTTTGTGTTCCTCGCTAGGAAGGCTCCTAGTGAGTAAAGCCTCATCTTTTCCACCTTGCTTTTACTTTCAGGAAAACAGTCTCACTGATGACATTGGCATATCAAGTTGGAAGGAGCAGGTTTTCCTTTCCCATGGTGCCCTACTAGCCAAGAGCTGCCAAGCTGCCATGGAACTGGCACAACACGATATCACTATGCAAGCTATGGCATTCGATTATGGAAAGCACATGTCCATGAGCCACAAGGTATCTGATTTTCTTATTCCTATATGAAAATGAGCTGGCGTGTAGTGTTTAGTATATCATCTTTGTCTGTCCTACATCCAATAAGCATACATGAAATCTTGCACCAGAGAAGGATGCCTCAAAGCAGTTTCTCCAAATGGGTTGGTTTTGCACATACCATGATGGTCATGAACCTCACTTCTAAGTCAGGGTACACAGAGTATGATCTGAGTGTCTTAAATTTACTGCTAATGCTCGCATAGTACTTGCATCGTGCCAAAGAGAGTTTCCTTCTGTGGAGCAGCCAGTGCTTAAACCCAAATAAACACACACACACACATGATTCATAACTTGCAAAGTATATGTGATCTTCTTCCGGTGATAAGTTGTCAAGAAAACCCAGAGGCAGCTGGTTCACCAGGACTTGACATCAAAAAAAAAAAAAAGTATGATCTAATGTCCCAGAAAACATTTTGTCTTATGCTGCATGTAATAGATTTTTGAATCATCACATGTAAAATATACTTCAGGGTAGTTTCTGATCTCTGGAATCCATTTTATATAGTTTGGACATGAAGATGACCAGAGTTTAGAATCTCAATCGGATATCTATGGACAGGTTTAAAATATGCTAGACTGAGTTTCTTAATGTACCACAGCAATCTATACCTCCAGTGTCAAGAGTGTGTTATCTCCAGGAACAAGCAGGAATGAGTCTTCACATATGGGTACGTCGGTACCGACGGAGTCCGCGCAGGAACGCTTCCCAGCGTCCAATCAGAAAGCTTTTGGAAGCATCCCAACACGCCTGCGTGCTGCCTTCCCAACTGCCTCTCCTCAGTTTTCGTTTTTCCGCGGAGCCGGCAGGGCGTTCTCCTGTCACCGCAGAAAATTCTTCTTTTATTTTTTTAGTTTTCTTGTGGTCGTGGCTGCCTTACCCGACGCCATTGGTACCGCCGGTGTTTCTTTTTTCTTTTTTCTTTTCTGGTAAAATATTTTCCCTTTAAGGAATATATTTTTCTTTTTTAGTGTCTCACGATTCTCAGGCCTTCTAGGCCTCTCCATTTTTCCTCATGGAACCGCCAGCCACTTTCCCCAGGAAATGTACAAACTGTGGTGGTGCAACTTTATTTTTAGACACTCACAATTGGTGTCTAACCTGCTTGGGTCCTGACCATTTTCCTCCGGAGCCCTCGGGCACCAGTATGGTGAGAAGAAGTTTTCAACATCGAGTTCCCCTCGACACGCTGTCTCCCTCTAACTTCAGGGCACCGACCATATCTTCTTCTACACAGGATCAGGTAACCCAAAAACAGTTTGTTAAGACTAGCCAGTCCTCGAGCGGCAGTTCTCATGCACAGCATAGAGATGCCTCCGGCCTTGCCCTCGAGAATCCACTGGCTTCAAAACCCGGTGGGAGTCTTTGGCCTCCAAAGCCTGTGTGGGGTTTCAGGTTGTTCCTGGGGTTCACCCCTTACAGAACATACCTGAGCCATGTCCGGTGGTGGCATCCGCTTCGAGCGGTACCGATACCCCGGCATCGGCACTGGTGTTGGATGAAATATTCCTCACCAAGGATCGTCGTCTGGCGTCCTCGGTACCTACGGGCCCGGTGGATACGCTTCAGACCGACTTTACAGTATCGGTATCGACACCGATATTAGTACCAACGTCAGTACCCTCCAGACGTGCATCGATAGACTCGCTTCCTTCGATGCCGAGTCTGGAATCAATCTCCAGTCTGGAGGACTGGGTACCGACTCGCCTTGGTACCGACTCCCGTCAGTACCGAAGGCTCGATTCCGATACTTCGGATCCGCAACTCTCGGTTCCTCCGATACCGTTAGAGTTGCCACCGGCTGGTCTTCTTCCACCGGTATCAGATACGGTACCGAGATCGGTACCGATATCCACAGTACCATTACGGTCGGTACCTTCCATGCTTCTCTCGTCAGGTTCGCTTCCCTCGATGCCGAGTCTGGAATCGATCCCTAGCATGGACGATCTGTTACCGACTGTCGCTGGTTCTGACCTGCAGTACCAGCGACCACCATCTAAGGATCCCATACTGCACCATTCAGGATCTTCTATTCCTATATACTGGAATAGATCCCTCGGTGCCAACGCTAGTTCTTCATCAGATCTAGCCTATCTAAGGGAAGTTCCCTCTGGGGATCCTTCTTTCCAGACTTCCCTCCTGGATATGGCAAAATCACTTGCCATTCCTATTCCTGGACAAGATCCTACACAAGGGAATACAGAATACCTCTCTGTTCCTAGCGAAGCAAAGGAGAACATAATGCTTCCTTTGCATCATTCTTTGCAGGATCTCCTTCTACGAATGTGGGAAGCTCCTTTAAAGGTACCCCCACTTTCCAGAGCAACTGATCTCCTATATCAGGTGCCCCCCTCTCCAGGGTTTCAAAGGACTCAACTTCCTCATCATTCCATTGTAGTGGAATCAGCATTGAGGCGAGTGAAGAGTAATAAAAAGCACTCTTCTTGTCCGCCAGGTCGTGAGTCTAAGACACTAGATGCCTTTGGACGTCAAACCTTCCAGACATCCATGCTTTCAGCAAGAATTCTCTCATATATTTTGTATATGGGTCTGTCTCTTGAGGAGGTCACAAGAAAATTACATCTTTTGACTCCTTTTCTTCAAGAGCCCAAACAAGCAGACTATTCCTTACTGGTTAGTCATGCTCATAATATCTCTAGGTTTCTTACTCGTGCTTCCCTAGACTCCTTTGAGTCTGTTAGCAGGGCTTCTGCTATAGCTATAGGGGCACGACGTAGAGCCTGGCTCCAAGTTTCAGACTTGGACAAATGGGCACAAGAAAGACTGGGAAATACTCCTTGCACTGGAGAAAATCTCTTTAACAAGGAGTCTTTACTCCAGGTTACTCAGTTATCCACTGACTCTCCTGTTTCCAGGGGCTATTCTACGCCGCCTTCTTTCCCAGTAGGTAGGAAAGGTCCTACCAAACTTTCTTCCCCTAGGGGGAGAAGGTTTTGTCCATCATCTGCCCATCATACAAATGTTCCCAAACAGGGGAAACATCGCCCTGGTCTGAATAATCTACAAACTCAGCAGGGTCAACAAACCCAGCAGTCGCAGGGTTTCAAATAGATCATTGTCCCTCTTGGTTGCTGGTTAGGGTAGCAGTTTGCTTCTTTTCACTTGCAGTATCTGCACTAAATTTATCCTAACCTACCTAGATATCTCTTCATGAGACATCTTTTCTCTAAGAGTCTTTATGATGATCCTGCCCATATTTAGCAGATTTCCTCTTCCTCTAGGAGGAAAGAGAGGTAACATCTATCAATAGACAGTTGTTTTCCCTGTATTGGCATGTATCATCTCACCTGTCGGAGACTTCCTCCATAATTGGTCTCTTGCAACTCTGTCTTACCTCCCTCTTACTACAACATTTAGTTTGTAAAAGTGACTTTTTTACACGGGTAAGCCCTTATGGTCCTCCACCTGTTCTACCGAGGGATTCTCCCTTCTGGAGTTGTCTTCCTCCTTGTTACCTTAGGGCAGCTCCTCAGACAATAGGAAGTCCTACCATGTCTGTTTCTTTTTTCCAAAAAAAAAAAAAGAGGAGGGAAAAGAAATTCTCCATGCTGCCCTGATAGTTGCTGCAAATGCAGCAATTCCTAGTGGTTAAACCATTGGTTTTGTTCACTACACAACCAGGGTTTCCCCTCCACTAGCAATCCTCCTAGCCTCAGTGCTAAGTCCCAAACAGGGTATCAACCTCGTTTGGGAAACCCTATTATCACAGTTTGGTTGGTTAACTTCTATTCTTCGCCTCTTGCCCTTGGCAGAATAGCTGGTTACCTGCTGGCTTTCCACAGCCAGTTTTTCTTCTGACCAACCTGCAGCATGCTCTCTGCAACTCTACTACAGTAGCTTTGCACTATGGGCCCTTGCTAGAGAGCATTAGTATCTTGCCTAGCAGATAACCCCAGATGGTTAAAAGGGGTTTCCCCAGTCATGTTTCATGCCTGGCAGGTATTCTCTACCCTTTCCATCTTATCTTAAAAATCTTTTGAGGCATAAGCCTCAGGCCTTTCAATACGTGAAAGCCTAAAGAAGGGCCAGTTCCTTGGCTTGGCCCATATCTCCTGGGGTCTCCCGTCAGAGATAAATTCTTCACTGGCAGCTAGAGGATACCTAATACCCATCTTGCCCTCACTAGGGTATCTTCCTCCAGAGGCCTCCTCTATCCAATCTCCATACTACAATTCTGGAGATATCTGGACTTCCTGTCTGCAGACTGCTGTTATCCTCTGCCATTTTCACGTAGGCCATCCTGGTTACTCAAGAGCTCAAATTCTGCAAAGAATTAAGCCGCTTTTTTGTCAGGGACACCTTTCCTCTGACTATGCCAGTCATAACCAGGAGAAGAGGATTTTTTTCTATTTTATCTATTCAAGCAGGTATCAACCTTCTTGCTATTAGATAAATCTTTCTCTCTCCCTATAAGGGGGGATGGGGTTCTCTGGATATCTCTCCATCCATATACCTGGAGACATGTCTCTATATGCCTGCCTATTCATCTAGGTATATATATACATATATATAGATATAGATATATATATATGCTGATTTATATCTATCTGTGTGTCTTCTGCCCATACATATCTCTTTATAGATATATGCATATTGTCGCGACGCCACCCTGGTGTCTAATGGGCACCAAGGTAGGTCGGACACAAATAAAGATAAGGTTGGGATTGGTACGTATTTTTCAGGGCCCAGGGATGTATAGCCTTGGTAGCATCCTTATTACCCAATACCCAAAGAACACAGGTTTCCAAATGGAGGGAAAATAAGGCTTTATTTCCCTTGTCTTGCAAAGGTTCAAAGGATCAGTCCCAAAACAACAAAAGAAATGTCCTTACATCAGGTTAGAAAAAGTAAAACTCAGGTTCAAAGCAACAACTGTTCTCTTCATAGAGGTGATACAAAACAAACATTTCCTGTTTCACCAGTTTACTGCTCACATGCTATGCAAGGATTCCCAGCTTCCAGTGGTACAATAACTACAATCCATTTCCTCATCTGAAAGGGATTCTACCACTTCCACTTGCATTGGTTCCTGATCATACGCCTCTGAAACAGAGTCCGTGGTTCTGGGCAACCTATAATTGGGCTTTTCAGCCAAACGCTGTATGACTTCCCAATGCCTTGGGTTCAGAGTGGGGCGTCGGTCATGTACTGTTCTACAAGGCGAATATTCTTCCCTCTTCATAAGTTTTATATTAGCTTTCTGCAAACACTGCTTATTCAAAAGTCTCTCATTTGATAAAAGCTTTTCATACCTTGTATCATGAGAAGTGTTACATGAACAGGGGCCTTCTGTTTCCTGTCCTCTCCACAGGCTAGCTCTCTGAAGGCTGTTCCCAACTAAGTGTGGGTTATCTTGTAGTGCTGGCTTCTCTCCTTGGGGTGAGGCTTGCGGCCTACTCCTGCTGAGATTCTGCCCTGCTCCTGCAATCTGGCGTGGGTTTTTCAACCGTCCTTCGGTTGACTTCACACAGCTGTCCCAGTACTGCTTTCGTGCCCCCGGATCTCCTGGATCATTCCGTACTCTCCGTCCTTTCAGGTCTCTCTGGCCTGTTCCTCCTTCCGGCGCTCCAGCAGCGTCTGTAGCTTCTGCAGTTTCTGCTACCTCTGCAGCTCCTGCCGCTCCTCCGGCTTCTGCAGGCTCTGTAACTTCTCTGCCTTCTCTGCTGCTCCTGCTGCTACCACCACTTTCGCTTTTACCGCCACTTCCCCCCTTCCAGTCTTCCAGACTTTCTTTAAGAGGAGTTCCCGCCTTCCTGGATTGGAGGCTGGCTGGCTTTTGGTCACACCCTGTGGGGCGTGGATCCTCAGTCTTCCGGAGGTCCCTCTTGCTCCCCCTATCAGGTTCCTGAAAATACTGCAGCTTGTGCATGCCTTTTTTCGTGTTTAAAATATTTTCTTCTGTTCCCCACTGGTCTGCTGCATCACAATATATACCCTATATGTGTATATATTTAAATCTACATATATATATATATATGCACATATATATTAATACATATAATGAGATATATTTTTAGATAGATCTGTATCCATCTACTTATCTATCTGTCTGTTAGGATCAGATATCCTGACATTCCTTTATGATCCTGACAGATGGGCACTAACCCTTTCAATGCTGTACCAGCATACCTAGGGGACTACACCTAGAACCACTCCTGTGGTAATTAACCTTTTCAGGTTAGGTACTCCTGAAGCTCTCCATGTACCTTTCTTTCCTAATTGACCCCATTTAGGAAAGACATTGCGGAGCTTCTGTTGCTCTAAAGCTTAGCGCTCCTGAGTCTGTCCTTACCTTTTTATCAGATACAAGAGTTTCCATACCCTTTCTTCCCTACATTGACTGATTCCAACCCCAGTCCAGTTGGGTCAGACTAAATTTTTCTCTTGACCCTAAATTTGTACTGTTTTTGGACCAAAGCAGCTTAAGCTTTCCTTAATAGTACCTTCTGTGTCTCCGCTGAAGCTCTACCTCTCATATTACCCCAGTTTTCCTCTGGGGCTATTTTTTCTCACCCTAAAGGGTTCTGACCTCCACTTGTTTTTTGTTCTATTTTATTACCTCTACTTCTCAGTGAGGTACCCCTTGAGCACATTCCCTGGCTCTTCTATCAGATCCATATGTAGCTCAGTGCACTTGTGCAATGCCAACAAGGGAGGCCCAGATTACAATATCTTATTACTAAATGCCCTCGATACAGGGTCTTCCCCTTTGAAGCCCTGTTCTAGCCAGCTGTTCCACAGCTCTTTTCTGTATTCAACTCTTGCCCTCCATCCTCAGGATGCCTGGCCATATGAGGTGTAGCATGTTTTCAATCTTCAACATGTTATGACTCCAGGCATCTTAGCTTGAGAGTCCCCATATGTGAAGACTCATTCCTGCTTGTTCCTGGAGATAACACAGTTACTTACCTGTAACAGGTGATCTCTGGGAACAGCAGGAATAAGTCTTCACAACCCACCCACCTCCCCTAGGAGTTGCATTTCTCTATCTCTATCTTTCCCTTCCTTGCTCTCTCTCTTGTCTCAGCTTTAAAACTTAACTGAGGAGAGGCAGGCGGGAAGGCAGCACGCAGGCGTGTTGGGATGCTTCCAAAAGCTTTCTGATTGGACGCTGGGAAGCATTCCTGCGCGGACTCCGTCGGTACCAACGTACCCATATGTGAAGACTTATTCCTGCTGTTCCCAGAGATCACCTGTTACAGGTAAGTAACTGTGCTATTTACCTGCTTTGAAAGAAGCTGATAGTGAAGCACTAACGGCAGAGCATTCTCGGATGCTTGAGGACAGATTCAATCTAGCTACTTTCTGGGAAACATTTCGTGAGAAATTGGTAGCTCTTGCGAGTTGCGACCCTGATCGGCTTATGAAACTGTTCTTCAGGCACTTTGAGAAAACCTTGTTTGGATATGGCGATCAGAGTAGTTTCCCCATGGGTCCAAAGGAAGAGGAAACCTTTCTTGTTATCCCACCGAGGGTTGTCCAACTTGGGGGAGGGCTTATTTTTCTTAAAAATTCCGTGTAAATGTAAAACTAAGCATAGGAATAATGCCCATGGTCTTTTTTTAGCCTTCTCACCTCGTGCTCTTTTTCAGTGATACGTTTGAGAGCTATATTGTTGGCTCTGCAGATAGGTCTCCCTAAGCCTTGAATGTAACCTTGATAGGATTTGATGTTTAGCCAGAGAACGCCACCTATTTACATATTGTTCTATGTAGCGTCTGCATAGTTCCACTGCAGCCTGGATATCCTCTCCCACGTATTGGTGGACTGGTATAAGGTCAGTAAGATGAGGGATTTCTTTTTCATTTGAATTGTTTGATTAATTTTCTCTTTTTCCCCTTCCTTACTGGATGCTTATAATCCTCTCGAAGGCTTTCCTTAAAGTTAATGTAGCATTCTGGATAAAAATTTAAAAAAAAATGTTGCAGGTACTTCTCCAGTTGTTCAGCCAAACTATGTGCATTACATAGTAATGTAGTATATGACAGCAGATAAAGACCAGTAAGGCGGCAAGAGTAGATGCATCTGCCGCTCCTTGCAGGTTACCTCTCCCCATGCCTTTGTTTAGGGGTGCACCCACCACTCCGTGTAGATCACACTTATTTGTTCAAATATAAGAGATAGTTATGTTTATTTTGATTTTATCCTGTTGTTGTAAAGGGATCCACTGTGTTTGTCCCATGCAGTTTTGAATTCTGTCACTGTGTTTGCCCCCACCACTTCCATCGGGAGGGCTTCCAAGCATCCACCACCCTTTCAGCGAAAAAGTATTTCCTGACATTCTTTCAGTTTACCCCCTTACAGCTTCATGTTATGCCCTCTAGTTTTACAGCCTCCCCATCTTTGAAAGAGGTTTGTTTGTTCATTAATACTCTTTAAGTATTTAAAGGTTTGAATCATATCTCCCCTGTCCCTCCTCTCCTCCTGAGTGTACATATTTAGGTCTTCAAGACTCTTCTCATAAGTCTTCTGATGCAGGTTCCAAATCGTTTTGGTCTGCTTCCTCTGAACTTCTTCCAGTCTTTTTATATTCTTTGCGAGATATGATCTCCAAAACTCACCAATGATTTATGCAGTGGCATTAGTACCTCTTCCTTTCTGTTGGTAATGCCTCTCTGTTTGCAACCCAGCATTCTTCTGGCTTTTGCCACTGCCTTGTCACACTGTTTTGCCACCATGAGATCGTCAGAAACAATCACTCCAAGGTCCTCCTGGTCTGTGCACACCAATCTCTCGCCCCCTATCGCATACAGTTCCCTTGGATTTCTGCTTCCCAAGTGCATGACACTGCACTTCTTCACATTAAATGTTAACTACCAAGCATTAGACCATTCTTCCAGCTTTTATAAATCTTTAATCATGTTATCCACTCCCTCAGGGGAGTCCATTCTGTTGCAAGTTTTGGTGTCATCTCCAAAGAGACAGACTTTTCCATTCAGTCCTTCAGCAATATCTCTCACAAATATATTGAACAGTACTAGTCCCAGGACCGAACCCTGGAGCACACCGCTAATCACTTTCCTTTCATCCGAGTGAGCATTTACCATCACCTTCTGTCGTCTGTCAGTCAACCAATTTCTGATCCAGTTCACCACCTTGGGACCCATCCCCAAGCTGTTGAATTTATTGATAAGCCTCCTATGAGGAACAGTATCAGAGGTTTTGCTGAAATCTAGGTAGATCACATCCATCGCATGCCCCTGATCTAGTTCTCTGGTCACCCAAAGAACTCAATCTGATTTGTTTGGCAAGATCGTCCTTTGCCTCGGATCATGCAACCTGTTGGTTTTGAGGAAGTCTACTATTCACTCTTTCAGGAGCGCCTACATTACTTTTCCTATCACCGAGGTAAGGCTTACTGGTCTGTAGTTTATCACTTCTTCCCAACTACCACTTTTGTGAAGAGGTACCACATCAGCCCTTCTCCAGTCCTGTGGAACTGCTCCTGTCTCCAAGGATCTATTAAAAACATCCTTTAATGGCCCTGCCAGAACCTCTCTGAGCTCTTTCAGTATCTTGGGATGTATCCCATCCGGACCCATGGCCTTGTCCACTTTCAGTTTTGCAAACTGTTGTAACACATTATTTTTTGTGAATGGTGTGATATCTACTCCATTCCTATTTGTATATTTGTCAATCACAGGATTTTTCTCCAGGATTTTTTAGTGAAAACAGAGCAGAAGTATTTATTTAGCATTTTCGCTTTTTCAATGTCACTTTCCATGAATCTGTCCCCAGCACTTCTGAGTCCTGCAATTCCACCTCTGATTTTCCTCCTCTCCCGAATATAAGTGAAAAACTTTTGTCGCCACACTTCACATCTTTAGCCATCTTTTCTTCTGCCTTTGATTTTGCTTTCCTTATTTCTCTTTTTGTCTCTTTTAGTTTGATCCTGTATTCTCTTCTGTGTTCCTCTGTTTGTGAGCTTCTGAATTTTGTGAAAGCTGCGTTTTTTGCCATATTTGTGTAGCCACTTCTTTGGAGAACCAAATAGGCTTCCTTTTCCTCTTGTTTTTATTTACTTTCCTTACCTATGTATCTGTTGCAACTTTTATTGCCTCCTTTAGTTTAGCCCATAGCAATTCCTCTTCCCTTATCCCCTCCCACCCTGCCAACTCCTCCTTCAGGTACTTGGCCTTTTGTTCTGAAGTCAGTGTTTTTGAAGTCAAGGACTTTGAGCTTGCTGATACATCTTCCTCAAAGCATAAACTAAGAAGGGTTCAGTTCTGCCTATGAATAGCATAAGGGGCCCAGAATATGCTGGGTGTAACGTTTTGATGATAAATATTTTAATATTTTGCATATCAAGCCAACCAGGCTGCGTAAGAAGAGATTTTGAGGTGGAGGAGCTGCCTGGTGGTTAGAACAGCAGGGAGCCAGAGTTCAATTCCCATCTAACCCCCCATTGCCTGAGATACAAATTGCAATTGTAAGCCTTTTAGGAACAAGGAAATACCTACTGTATTTGAATGTAACTCAGCATAAGCTACTAGTCAAAAAGGCATGAGCTAAATCCAAATAATAATTTCTAGTAATTAGCAATTCCCTTCATCAACCAGTGATAAAAACTATTCGGTAGCAGTCATTAATTTTGTCACGTTAAGTAGCTTGTCTATGGTTTCCATTCTCCTGATCACCTTACAATAAATAGAATTACATGTACCATATAAAGGAAGAGAAGGAACAAGTATTGGAAAGGGGCTGTAGATCTGAGGAGTGACTATGTAGCTGTGTACTGAGCTAAGGAAGAGAGGAAGTTGTGACTATCTGATGAAGGTGTGCACCAGCGCAGGAGTGAGGACCTGCTCAGTGGGAGACCGACACGGTATTTAAAGCAGGAGAATGGCGGGCAGGGGTAGAGCCATAAGTAAGCTAGGACCAGTGGAGCAACACATGCCAGGGGTCAGGTGGTGCCACGGCCAGGTCAGAAGTGACAGGGGATAGCTCCTTCCTCCTACCTCCCACTTGGCCACCAGGGCTTTTAAAGTAGGTTTCCTAGGGGTAGGAGGCTAGGGAAAAGTCTTTTGGTTCTTTGAGACCCAGATCGAGGCTGGTGAGGTTTCTTGGGCATCGAGTACACCGGGGATTTGAGGCTTTCTGGCTTGGGGTCCTAGGCTGAAACAGAGAGCCTCCAGTACTTTACATTTACAAATGGTAGCAAAGTTAGTGCACTTTTAACTTTAGAGCATTAACTGTAGAATTCTATCTATGTAAAAATGTGCACTAAGCTTAATGCAAATTCTTTCTTAGGTTTTAGCAGGGATTTTATTTTTTAAAGTCCAGATGGAATAGCATATCATTAGCTTATCATTAACTTTCTACATAAGATATTAGTGTGATTTTACCACTTGAGTACGGTAAAATGTGCTCAAAAAACTAACTAATGCTTTATTACATCTGGGTTTTAATGCGGAAGAATGCTCCAGAAGGGCTAGGAGCACAGCTATCTAAACATCTTCATAATCCATGCTTCCACCTCTGTTATTGCCGTAGAGAGGTAGGAAGAGGAGATGGGGGCTGCAAGGGGGTTATGGGGTAGTAGTACCAAGGGAATAGGGAGGGCTGTTTTGCTTTGAAAATCCTGCAAAGTCCATGGAGTATAAAGTACATTTGTACTTTCCAGCAGTGCAGGCTCTGATAGAAGTATGCCCCGGGAGGGTCACTTTATAGCAGGACGCCTGGGCCGTGTACATACATGGGTCTGCATATCTTTATAGAACTGCCTCAATATAAACTCCCCCCCCCCCATCCATAGTAAGCGCAACCTTTCTGCCTAATTGGGGTTTATTTTCTTATTTTCTCTTGAGATAATTGAGGGGGAGGTTTAGCTATTTTGTTATTTTTAATTTGATGTGGTGTTCTTTTTTGTTTTGATCCATATTGCGAATGTGATGTTGTGATCCTCTGAGAACTGTCACAATTAGCAGAGAATAAATTTATATAAATGAATAGATGCATGCATAGTTCATAACCTATGAGGCCAATTTCATTAATGTACGTACAGCCCCTGTATGGCTGGGCAGAATTGGGCGTGCAGAGTTATGTTGTTGTTGTTAAGTGCCGTCGAGTCGGAGTCAACTCATGGCGACCCTCTGGATAGCTATCCTAAATTGTGTTCGGTCTTCAGTCAGGCGGCTCATTGTTGACAGACTGGTACCCGTAGCTGCTGTTATTGTCTCGATCCATCTCATTGCTGGCCTTCCTCTTTTGCGTTGACCTTCTATCTTGCCAAGCATGATGTCTTTCTCTAATGATCTCTCTCTTCGCATGATGTGTCCAAAGTATAAAAGTCGAATTCTTGTCATCTGAGCTTGGTTTGATCTCCTCTAGTACCGACTGGTTTGTTCTTCGGGCAGTCCATGGTATACACAGTATTCGCCGCCAGCACCATAATTCAAAGGCATCAATTTTCTTCCTGTCTATCTTTTTCACTGTCCAGCTTTCACATCCATATGATGTTATTGAAAATACCATGGCTTAAACAAGTTGAATCTTTGTATGGAGAGAGACATCTCTGCTCTTGAGAATCTTATCTAGGTCTTTCATAGCCATTCTGCCAAGAGCAATGCGTCGTCTGATTTCTTGACTGCTTGTTGCTTCTTTATTGATAGTTGATCCAAGTATGTTAAAGTTGTTCACAATTTCAATTTCTTCTCCTTCAACGATGAACCTGTTGATTATGCCAGTTGTCATGATCTTTGTCTTCTTTACATTAAGGTGCAGGCCCATTTTGAGACTATGTTCTTTGATTGTGAGAAGCAAATGTTTCAGATCATCTTCACTTTCAGCCAGTAATGTGGTATCATCAGCATAGCGAAGGATGTTTTATTTTATTTAATTTTTATTTAACGTCTCTTCTATACCGCACTATTCATATCAGTGCAGTGTACAGTTAACAGAACCTTATACAATGCAGTCGGACTACATTGTATTTACAGTAAGCAGGAACTAAAACTTGGATAGAAATGGGAGTAACTTTCTACGGACAATATACATTAACGCTTCTACTTTTGTTGATGAGTCTTCCACCAATCTTCACGCCTCTGTTGTCTTCATACAATACTGCTTCTCTGATGATTTGTTCTTGAAGGACTAGAAAGGGGGACTGTTACTTCTGGAGAGAAATCTGCAATTGTGAGTATATACTTCTGGTAATTTTCTAAAAAGAATTCTTTGTATTAAAGCTACTTAATCTGTGAACCCACTGTTTTTTGTTAGATCAGTTAGGGCCTAGTAGCAGCAATTAAAGTTTGAATTTAAAACACAGAGGAGAGCTTTCTGGTTACATTTCATACCCAGCAGAGAGCTTGTAGTTTAAATTTAATAGTCACTCAGGGCCAAGTAACAGCAAAGTACTTTTAGTTTAAATTTAACACACAGAAGAGAGCTTTCTGGTTAAATTTAGTACCCAGCAGAGAGCTTGTAGTTTAAATTTCATAAGAAGTTAGAGCCTAGCAGCAGCTAAGAGCTATAATTTAAATCAAATCAGAATTTAGTTTACCTCAGCAGCACAAGACAGGGTACTGTGTAGCAGCCCTCTTTTAATAAGTGTTATTTCCCTCCCTCCCTGGGATAATCATAGCTTTATAGGTACTTACACATCTTAAAAGACAGGAGGTGCTTTCAGGTGAAGCTCATTACCCAAATCAGTCATACACTAAGGACCTGAGATTAATTAAGCTTCAGGTGAACAAGGTATATTAAACGTATTAGGTACAGTTTTATTGGTATAAATACCCATAGCAACCCCTAGTAAGTAAGAACTTAAAGATCTAGACACAAACTTAAAACTAAGATGCAGACAGCAGTCCAGCAGCGGGATGGGGGCTTTCCAGTCTTTTGCATTGAGTGTCACATGTATGATTTTCTCCCAGTTGGTGAGAGGTCTTACGTGTGCACTAGGTGCAAGGAGCTCTTTTCTCTCAGGGAACAAGTCCGTTTTCTAGAGGCTAAAGTAGCAGACTTGGAAAACAAGACAGACAGAGAGGTACATAGATGAGACCTACAGGGATATAGTCCTGAAGTCCCACCTCCAGTCTGGCAGCACCCCTGTTGCCATGGAGGAGAGAGGTCACGTGACAGGAGAGCATCACCCTGGTGTGGCAGGAAGTGTGATACTGTAACTAGGACCTGTCCTCCAGGTGATGTAAAACCCTCTCGCACCGAGAAAGTTTCTCCAGGGCCATGTGCCCATGAGGGAAGGGTTAGGACAGCCGTTATAGTTGGTGATTCGATCATTAGGCATGTAGATAGCTGGGTGGCTGGTGGACGTGAGGATCGCCTGGTAACATGCCTGCCTGGTGCGAAGGTAGCGGACCTCACGCGCCACCTAGATAAGGTCTTAGATAGTGCTGGGGAGGAGTCTGCTGTCTTGGTACATGTCAGTACCAGTGACATAGGAAAATGTGGTAGGGAGGTTCTGGAGGCAAAATTTAGGCTTTTAGGTAGGAAGTTGAAATCCAGAACCTCCAGGGTAGCATTCTCCGAAATGCTTCCTGTTCCACGCGCAGGACCCAAAAGGCAGGCAGAGCTCCGGAGTCTCAATGCGTGGATGAGACAATGGTGCAGAGATGAGGGTTTTGGATTTGTTAGGAACTGGGGAACATTCTGGGGAAAGGAGGGGCTCTTCCGAAGGGATGGGCTTCACATTAACTGGGATGGAACCAGGCTGCTGGCATTAACCTTTAAAAAGGAGATAGAGCAGCTTTTAAACTAGATATTAGGAGAAAGCCGACAGTCGCCCAAGAGCGGATGGTTCAGAAGAATGTATCCTTGAAGGATACTACCAAAAGCAGAGAGGTTCCACAAAAGAGTAAAGTAGCCCAAATGCCCTCAAGTAAGGAGCAGACAGAGCTTAAAGATCCCAATTTACCCATGTCTAACAATAGCCAAATTAACATGAATAAAATACATTCTCTAAAATGCTTGTATGCAAATGCTAGAAGTCTAAAGAATAAGATGGGAGAGTTAGAATATATAGCACTAAATGAAAGGTTAGATATGATTGGAATATCAGAGACATGGTGGAAGGAGGACAACCAGTGGGACACTGTGATACCTGGGTACAAACTATATCGTAATGATAGAGCTGAACAAATTGGTGGAGGGGTTGCGCTCTATGTTAGAGAGGGCATTGACTCAGAAAGGATTAAAGTTTTGTAGGAAACAAAATCTGCTGTAGAATCTATATGGATTGAAATTCCATATAAAAGGGGGAAGGCAATGGCAGTGGGGGTGTACTATCGAGCACCTGGCCAGAATGACCAAATGGATGATGAAATGCTCAAAGAAATCAAGGAAGCTAACAAAAGTTACAGCGCAGTAATAATAATGGGTGATTTCAATTACCCCGGTATCGACTGGGTCAGTGTCACGTCAGGACATGCTAGGGAGATAAAGTTCCTAGATGAAATAAATGACTGCTTCTTAGAGCAGCTGGTTCATGAACCGACCAGAGGGGAAGCCATATTAGACCTAGTCCTTAGTGGAACACCAGATCTAGTGCAAGAGATAAGGGTGTTGGGGCCACTTGGCAATAGTGATCATAGCATGATCGCCTTTGATTTAATTAGTGGAGGAGGGATAGTAAGGAAATCCACAGTACTACCTTTTAACTTTCGAAAGGGAGACTATGATAAAATGAAGAAAACAGTTAAGAAAAAACTAAAAGGAGCAGTTGCGAAGGTTAAAGACGTACATCAAGCTTGGGTGTTGTTGAAAAATACTATCTTGGAAGCCCAGACCAGCTGTATTCCACGCTTTAAGAAAAGTGGAAGGAAGTCCAAAAAACTGCCACCATGGTTTAAAGATGAGGTCAGAGAGGCTGTTGTTGCCAAAAAAGCATATTTCAGGAAATGGAAAAAAGAGCCAAACGACGAAACCTGGAAACAGCACAAGCACTGGCAAGTCAAATGCAAGGCATTGATAAGGCAGGCAAAGAGAGAATTTGAGAAGAAGCTTGCTGCGGAAGCAAAAACATGAAATAAAGACCTTTTCAAGTACATTCGTAGCAAAAAACCTGTGAGAGAGTCAGTTGGTCCATTAGATGATAAAGGGGTTAAAGGAGCACTAAGAGGCGACAAGACGATAGCGGAGAGACTGAATGAATTCTTTGCTTCAGTCTTTACTGAGGAAGATGTAGGGATGTTACCCATGACTGAAGTGGTATTTAAAGGTGCGGAAGAATTGAAGGAAATATCGATACATCGGGAAGATGTCTTACAACTATTAGATAAACTGAAGAGTAGCAAATCACCTGGGCCGGATGGTATACATCCAAGGCTGTTGAAAGAACTGAAATATGAGATTGCAGAACTGCTATCAGTAATCTGTAAACTATCATTAAAATCATCTCTAATACCTGAAGATTGGAGGATTCCCAATGTAACACCAATTTTTAAAAAGGGTTCCAGGGGTGATCCGGGAAACTACAGACCGGTGAGCCTGAAGTCAGTACCGGGAAAAATGGTAGAAACCATCATAAAGAATAAAATTACTCAGCATGTAGATAGTCACAACCTAATGGGAGACAGCCAACATGGCTTTAGACAAGGAAGATCTTGTCTTACTAATCTGTTATGTTTTTTTGAAGGAGTGAATAAACAGGTGGACAAAGGTGAGTCGGCTGATATTGTGTATCTGGACTTTCAGAAAGCCTTTGACAAGGTCCCTCATCAGAGACTTTTGGCAAAACTAAAGAGTCATGGGATAGGAGGCAGTGTACTATTGTGGATCAGGAACTGGTTAAAAGATAGAAAGCAGAGGGTAGGGCTAAATGGCCAATTTTCCCAATGGAGAAGGGTGAATAGTGGTGTACCCCAGGGATCTGTGCTGGGTCCGCTGCTTTTTGACATATTCATAAATGACCTGGAAAGTGGAATAACGAGTGAGGTTATCAAATTTGCAGATGACACAAAACTATTTAAAGTTGTTAAAACCCAAGCGGATTGTGAAAAATTGCAAGAGGATCTTGATAAATTGGAAGACTGGGCATCAAAATGGCAGATGAAATTTAATGTGGACAAGTGCAAGGTTATGCACCTAGGGAAGAACAACCCAAACTATGGTTACACGATGCAAGGTTCCACATTAGGAACCACCACCCAGGAAAAAGATTTAGGCGTCATTGTGGATACCATGTTAAAACCCTCGGCCCAGTGTGCAGCGGCGGCCAAGAGAGCAAATAGAATGCTAGGTATGATAAGGAAAGGAATGGAAAATAAAACAAAAGATATTATAATGCCTCTATATCGTTCCATGGTGAGACCGCACCTTGAATATTGTGTGCAATTCTGGTCGCCGTATCTTAAAAAGGATATAGCGATTTTAGAAAAGGTACAGAGAAGAGCCACCAAAATGGTAAAGGGGATGGAAGGATACTCCTATGAAGAAAGGCTAAAAAGGTTAGGGCTCTTTAACCTGGAAAAGAGACGGCTGAGGGGAGATATGATAGAAGTCTATAAATTAATGAACGGAGTGGAACGGGTAAGTGTAGATCGATTGTTTACCTTATCAGAATATAGAAAGACTAGGGGACATGCAATGAAGCTACAGGGTAAACTATTTAAGACTAATAAAAGAAAATATTTTTTCACTCAACGTGTAATCAAACTCTGGAATTTGTTACCGGAGGATGTAGTAAAGGCTGTTAGTGTAGCTGGGTTTAAAAAAGGTTTGGACAAGTTCCTGGAGGAAAGGTCCATAAACCATTATTAAGAAGTGACCGAAGATATCACTGCTTGACCCAGTACAAGCATTGTGGAACTTGTGTCTCTTGGGGAAACTGCTAGGTACATATGACCTATATTGGCCACTGTTGGAAACAGAATACTGGGCTTGATGGACCTTGGTCTGACCCAGTATGGCATATCTTATGTTCTTATGTATATAAATTAAGCAGGTAGGGGGAAAGTATGCAGCCTTGTCTTACACCTTTGCTTATTTTAAACCATTCTGTTTCTCCTTGTTCCATTCAAACCTTTTGCTTCTTGATCAATGTACAGATTGTGCAAGAGTACGATCAGGTGTTTTGGTATACCCATGCATCTTAATGTGGCCCAGAGTTTCTCATGGTTTACACAGTCAAAATCCTTGCTATAGTCAATAAAACACAAATAGATGTCCTTTTGGTATTCTTTAGTCTTTTCAAGGATCCATCAAACATCCGCAATGTCGTCTCTCATTCCTTGCCCTTTCCTGATCCCTGCTTCCACTTCAGGTAGTTTTTGTTCCAGGTAAGGTTGTAGTCTCTTTTGAATAATCTACAGTAGAATCTTGCTGGCATGTGGGATCAGAGCAATTGTGCGATAGTTTCCACAGTCAGTTGGATCACCTTTCTTTAGTATTGGTATAAACACAGATCTTTTCCAGTCAGTTGGCCATGACGATGTCTTCCATATTTCTTGGCAGAGCCTTGTAAGTACGGTAACAGCTGCATCAGATTGCTGTAATACTTCTATGGGAATGCTATCAATGCCTGGTGCTTTGTTCTTTGATAATATCTATCATGTAGCCATCAATATGTACAACCCATTAATCATACTATATATCCTTTTGTCGGAGCCTGCCGAGGGAGGGCTGGAACAGCATAACCAACCCTCACCAGACGGCAAACTTCCTTTATTTTATTTTATTTCTCACCCCAATAGTGTTGCAGTAAAACAGTCACTTATCTTTGATGAATATCGAACAGTAACATTTCTTGTTTTCTTCTGAGTTGCTAACTATGAAGTTGCACGACGTGCACGTTTCGGGTAAAACCCTGTTTCAAGTGCTCTGATCTTCTCATTCATGCAATGAAAAAACGCTGTCTCCGCGGTCATGGGTATTCCTCATTCATGGTATATTCTCAAGGAAATATTTTGCTGCATTCATGAGTGGTTTGCTCTTTTTCAACTTTAGCTTGAGTTTGCATACTAGTAGTTGATGATCTGTACCACAGTCAGCTCCAGGTTTTGTCTTTGTTGATGTTACAGAGCTTTTCCATCGTTGACTTCCACAGATGTAGTCAATTTGATTTTTATACAATCCACTGGGTAAAGTCCATGTGTACAGTCGCCGCTTGTGTTGCTGGAAGAAGGTGTTTGAGATGAATAGATTGTTGGTCTTGCAGAATTCTGTCGGTCTTTCTCCAGCTTCATTTATGTTGCCAAGTCCATATTTTCCAACTACTTTGCCTTCTTCTTTGTTGTCAACTTTTGCGTTCCAGTCACCCATGACTATCAGGATATCCTGTTTGCATGTTCTGTCAATTTCAGCTTGTACTTGTTTATAGAACTCTTCAATTTCATTCTCTTCTGCAGCTGTTGTTGGGGCATATACTTGAATTATAGTTGTGTTGATAGGCATTCCTCAGACGAACAGAGATTAAGCGTTCGCTGACTGCAATTTATTTCATTACAGTTCTTGCAAGTTTCTTCCTTATTATAAATGCAACACCATTTCTTCTTTGTCTTTCATTTCAGCATAGTAGGCTGTGTGATCATCTGATGCAAAGTGCCCGATGCCAGTCCATTTCAGTTCGCTGACACCCAACAGATCAAGTTGTACACGTTTCATTTCATTCTTGACCACCTCCAACTTCCCTTGGTTCATGCTTCGTACGTTCCATGTTCCAATGTGTAAGACATCTTTACAGCTTCTGACTCTCATTTCATGCGCAGCTACATCAGCAGTCAGACGTCCCGAGGGCTTTGATCCAACTACATCATAAATGCTGGCTTTACTCTGAAAAGTCTTCAGCTCTTTCCCAGTAGCTAGTTGAGTTCCCTCTGACCTGGGGGTCTCATCTTCCAGCACTCTAGCACAATTTGTTTTGTTGTAACTATCCATTGCGTTTTTATGGCAAGATGCAGAAGTAGATTGCCGGGCCTTTCTTCTGTGCAGTTTAAGTTTGGTGGTGTTGCCATTGTCACAGAAATGTGATCCTCCGCCGTCAACACTATCTCATTCTGCTGCTGCCCAGATGGTTGGTTTGTCTTGGTCTGGCACCTCAGCTGAGACCTGTTCATCTTGGGAGACCCTGCCAGTAGTTAAACTATTGATAGTTTAGCTCTCAGCATCACTGATGCACGCAAGCCCTCACAGCACGACAAGCTGCAAACCAAGTGAGGGTGCAAAGTTGTACCTGATTTTAATTCCGCAGTCCCTGCAGGATCAGAATCGGGTCTAGCACCTGGGTGTGCAGGCCTGGACTCGATTCTGTCCAGCTGTATGTCCCAGCGACTACCCGGCTAGCTCAGCTGATCCCATGAATGGATCTGCAGTGCCTTGGCATCCCATCGCCATGGCACCACGGCTCCATTCACGAGCCGCGATCCTTGCCCACCAAACCCGAATGCCTATTCTCTGTAGCCCAACCCCCGATCTGGCCTTCCCAGGCCTGGGTCAGGCTGCGGAGAATCCCCTGCGTCCACTCACCTGCGTCCTCGGGTCTTGCACCGCGATCCCCCTCCGTCCAGGGGGACTTACTTCATCTTTGAGGTGGAATAAGTCCCCTGTCTAGATTTGAGGCCCCAGACGTAGAGGGCCGACATCTGAATCAGCCCTGTACGTCCGAGGTCATGGCCTGCCCATGCCCTGTCCTCTCTCCACCTCTGCAACGCCCCCTCCCACCCCTGTCTAGGCCTTCCCGTACAATTCCACTGTTCATACAAGGAGGATATTGACGTCCATCCCCGCTATTCGTGGGACAGAATGACCCCCTATGAGTGTATCTCTAAGCTCCAGCCCCACACTGCCCAAACTCTGCCCCTTAGAATGCAGAGAACATACACTTGTGAAAGTATCTGCTATATGCCAGTAATGCATAGTTTTATGCGTATACAGTATTGCCTTACATAAAACAGTATGTGTGAATAAGGCTTATAAAATGTACCCCGTTAATGTACAACACTTGCATATTATTAATTATGTTTTTTGTCAGTCCCAGCTTTCTGCTTCTCTGAAAGCTAAGCTGCTGAATTCTAGTGCTAGTTGATTTTTCACTGCTGAAGTCTTTAGACTGTGTCAATTACAGGAAAGAACTTTTGACGTCAAAATGGCCTGAATGAATGAATTGGTTATAATAGATATATGAAAGCTTGAATTGGACTCCAGGTTGGCCAGTGGTAGGTTAAGCTCTTGTTTTTAAAGAAGTGCTCAACCCTTGTTTGCAGCTGAACTCCGATCTCCAGCCTTTTCTTAAGGGAAATGCCGACGACGCTTCAGCCTTCAGCCTCAATTCTGCTCCTGTAGTCCTGCATCAAGAATTCCTTGGAAGAAAGGCATGGATTCAGCAGATAGGAGAGGTAAAACTTGAAGTGAATTAGGCAGCATATGGTTAGCTGGAGTTAAGGGGGTCTTTTACTAAAGAGCGCTAGCATCCATAGCGCATTAGGGGAACAAGAAGTTCTCTGGGAACAAGCAGGAAGTCAGTCCTCACATATGGGTGATGTCAGCACCGAAGGAGCCTGCGTGGCAGCATCTCCCAAGCTTTCAAGGAAAACCCTTCGGGAGATGCACCACGCATGCATGGTCCGCTTCCCACCTAAGGGTGCCATCTTGCCTCAGTCTCCTTTTTTTCACAGAGCCCTTCAGACGTTGTCCTTTTTTCCCAGGAAAAAGTCAGATTTTTTCGTTAAATTTTGTCCAGTTTGCAGTTCCTTCCCACCCCTGAGCCAGCTCGCCTCAGCATTGCTTCTCGGGTTTGTCTATCCATTTTCCACATTTTCATCGAGGTCTGCCTTGACCAGTGTTCGCGCCCTTTTATAGCTGAAGGCCTTGGACCCCCTTTTTCCGATAGTCTTAAGTGACTTTGACTGATGTGACAAAGTTATGTCACCTACCAATTCACATGACTGCTGCCTCTGATACTTTGGCCCGGAGCACAACTCCAACTGCGAACTCTGCAGAACAATGATCCCAAAGGCCTTAAAGAGTCGTCATTAGCAGCAGGAAAAAAATTTTCATAAGTCTGACTTCGCCCCAGTCTCCGGTAACACCATGCTCCAGGGTCCGCTCCGATACCTTGGTGCCCTGCGAAGCCAGAGCCTTCTCAGAGTCCCGTGGCCACAGTTCCTCCGAGCGGAAGTCCCTGGAGATGGAGCATAAGAAGAAGAAATCCTCGAAGACCACCTCGGAGGACGGATCAGGGAAGAAGGTAAAAATCCCACACCAGGTCCCGCAGCGTGAATCCAAGGAGTTAGGACAGGAGTGGCCCTCTAAGTTGCCCCGCAAGGAATCATCTGTTACCGCCAACTGGCCTCGGGCCTCTGAAACCATTCTCATCAAGGACTCATCCTAGACAGTACTGACACCAGACCCGAAGTCCTCAGTGCCCGTGTCGAAGGCTGCGGAGCCAGCTGGCATGGAGACCAGAATGGCAGCCCTAGAAAGCAGTATATTTTCTCCAGTGGCCGTGCAACGGGCGTTTATGTCCAGCTCGTCTAGTTCATCCACCCCAAAGACGGGCCCTTCGACATCGAGGACTTTTCTGGACATCGATCTGGTCCTTGAGTGCCATCGGCTTCAAGAGCCCCAGGTCAAGGTCAAGGTCCCGGTCCCATTCTTCGGGACACCGGTCCTCCCAGCGAGCACCCATGGTTTGAACCGACGATCCTCTGGAGGTTCTGCACCATGGAGTGCGGTCCTTGACCGAGGTAATCGTGCGGAGTCTGACTTGGACTTCGAGTCCAAATGGGAGACCGAGGACAAAGAGTCCATGAACATGAGGTGGCACTGTGATGTGCCCTCGGACCTGTCTCCTCCTGTGACCCAATGCTACTCCCCACCCGAGAACATTGTGTTCCTTGATTTTGTGAGGGATATAGCCAAGGCTGTTGCGATAGAGACCGAGGCCGAGGAAGATCTGGAAACCGAGGAATTTGAGATACTCCAATATGAGGCACCCCCGAAGGAAACCTTTTACGGTCCCAGTGCCCCCGATCCTCAACTGTCTCCTCCGTATGTGAGAAACACTGGTGTCAGTACCAATTATCAGCAGGCACCTGGACACCATGTACCGGGTACACTGGAGCCCTGGGTTCCAAAAGGCCCCAATCCCTCACAACTCAGTGGTCGTGGAGTCAGCAGTGCGCTGGCTTAAGAGCCAAACGACACACTTGTTGGTACCAGCAGGGAGGCCCAAACCCTTGACGCCCTCAGTTGAAAAACCTTTCAGGGCTCAATGCTAACATGCCAAATCCACTCATAACAGCTCTACATCAGCATGTACCTGAAGGAGCTGTTGAGGGAGCTCAGGGGATTATTGTCAGGCCTCGATGGAGAACTCCTACAGATGTTCAAGACCCTAACCTCGCCGGTAAAGGAATGTTCAAAGTTCCTGTCCCAAGCAGCCTATCATGGCTTCGAGTAATCGGCTAGGGTGGCCGTCGCAGGCATCGGGGCACGACACCAAGCATGGCTGCAGTTGCCTGACCTGGAACAATGGGTACAGGACAAACTGATTGATGTCCACTGCACAGATGAAAACCTGTTTGGGAAACCCATGGTAGACAAAGCAGTGGAGATAGAGGCCTAGTATGTGAGGAGAACCAGGCTCTCGAAAAAGGCCTCGATGAAACCCCAAAAGAAAAACCTGGGGAAAAAGCTCTTCTTTCCGAGGAAAAAAGGGGGCTTCAGCACTACTACTCAATTCCAAGCCTTCTCAGGCCCTCAGCAGGCCCAGCAAGAAAAAGGCCAGGGACATGATCCCAGAAAGCATAAAAGCCCAAAGCCTCAGGCACCGGCTCAGGCCCAGCCTGTGGGAGGCTTTTGATGGCCCTGGCATGAGCCCCACACCCCAAGGGGGTCCTTTGCTGCCCACAGGGGGCGCATAGCCCTGTTTGCCCACAGATAGACAGCTATCACCACTAATGCCTGGGTGTTACAGGTGGTTAATGAGGGTTACTTGCTCCACCTAGATCAGACACCGCCCCTGTTTTTCCCAGGAAAGCCCACCAGGCGTCTTCTTCACCAGATCCTTCTCCTCACCAAGCTAGCAGGACTACTCTGGGACAAAGCAGTGGAGCCAGTCCCAAAACACCTCTAGGGCACCAGCTTCTACTCCAGGTACTTCCTCGTCCCCAAGAGGACTAGGGGCCTCATGCCCATCCTGGACCTGTGAGAGCTCAACAGGTTTCTGATCAGGGAGAAGTTGAAGATGCTCTCCCTTGAAACATTGCTGCCATTCCTTCAGCAGGGAGTCTGGCTTTGCTCCTTAGACCTAAAAGATGCTTACACTCACATCCTAATCCACCCCAGCCACAGAACATACCTCCGGTTCATGGTAGGGAAACAACACTACCAGTACAGAGTACTGCCCTTCAGGCTAGCCTCATCACCAAGGGTCTTTACAAAGTGTCTTGCGTTGCTCACAGCCCACCTCAGGCTTCAAGGGACCTTCGTCTTCCCATATCTGGACGACTGGCTCATAAAGGGGGCCACAGCTGCAGAGGCACATTGCGCCATCAGACGCACCATAAATACCCTGCAGCACCTGGGATTTGTCATAAACTACCCCAAGTCCCACCTCACTCCCACTCAGTGCCTAGAGTTCATAGGGGTGCAGCTGGACACCTTTCATGATGCCCGGCTTCCCCTCTGCCTGCTGGGACACATGGCCTCCACAGTCCACGTGACCCCAGATGCCCACCTACATATGAAAGCAGCCCAGTGGTGCCTCCACTCTCAGTGGACCCAAACTACAGGCAGGCTCAGGGACAGGGTGCATGTGACTTGCCAGCTGTTGGACTCCCTAGGATGATGGCAGAATCCAGGTCGCCTTCAGGCCGGGATGCCTTTCCAAGCACCCACACCCAGAAAGTCCTCACAATGGATGCCTCTCTAATGGGCTGGAGAGCGCATTGCGACAGCTTCCAGACACAAGGCTGGTGGTCCTGGAGGGAATCTGAAATGCAGATCAACCTGCTGGAAATCGGGGCCATATTCCTGACCCTCAAGCCCTTCTGCCACCAGCTACAGCACCACGCTGTGCTGATCCAGACCAACAATCAGGTCGTGATGTTCTGCATGAACAAACAGGGGGGACTGGGATTGTACCCCACTCTTCCAGGAGGCGTAGCCCTCTGCTCTTATGCCACATTTAGCGTGATGCTTCTGAGAGCGGTCTACCTCTTGGGCCAGGACAATATCTTGGCAGACAAGCTGAGCAGGGTACTTCAGCCACATGAGTGGCACCTGGACCAAGCCGTAACCTCATGGCTGTTACAGCTCTGGGGCATCTCAGTGATGGACCTGTTCACCAGCCCGGACAGCGTGCAGTTGTCCCATTTCTGCTCCCGCCTACCACACCTATCTCGGGTAGCAGTGGATGCATTCCTCATCCCGTAGGCGGAAAGCCTCCTTGTATGCCTTTCTCCCAGCATCGCTGTTAGCCAAGACTCTATTCAAGGCGTAACATGACAGAGCATTACTAGTGCTGATAAGCCCCTCCATAGCCCAGACAGCCGTGGTTCCCACTGCACCTCTCTTTATCGACAGTACTGCTGATTCTCCTGGACCGAGCCCCAGGATTACTCTCATAGGAGCAGGGTACTCTCCTACACCCCAACCTGGGGTCCCTCTCGCTCATGGCTTGGCTGCTGAAATGGTAGGACTAGCCTCCTTCAGCCATCCACAGGATGTGGAAGACATCCCCCTGGCCTCTCGGAAGGCCTTCACGGGAAGGGCGTACATCTTCAAGTGGCAACATTTCTCACTGTGGTGCACAGAGAAATGGACAAACCCGTTCTCCTGCTCAGTGCATGTGGTGCTGCAATACCTGCTCCACCTATTGCAAACAGGACTGAAGTCCAACTTGGTCAGAGTACACCTAAGCGCCATCGCAGCACATCACCACTCCGTTGAGGGGAAGCCCCTCTCGGCTCAGCACCTTGTGTCTTGGTTCCTACGGGCCTCATGTTGTCTCAATCCACCATCCGCCCCCTGGTGGCGGAATGGGACCTTAATGTGGTACTCTCGCAACTGACTAAGCCTCCGTTTGAGCCTTTAGCTACCTGCCAACTACAGTACCTCTCCTGGAAGGTCGCCTTCCCGGTAGCACTCACATCAGCTCGCAGAGTTAGCAAGCTCCAGGCTCTGATGGCAGAGCCTCTTTACACGAGGTTCTAAAGAACAGGGTGGAGCTCTGCACACACCCTAAGTTTCTGCCGAAGGTGGTGTCCTCATACCACCTCAATCAGGAGGTGATGCTCCCCACTTTCTTTCCCATGCCTCACGCCGGTAGGGCAGAAACCGTTCTCCATACTCTGGATTGCAAGAGAGCCCTGTCCTCCTACCTGCAATGTATCCAGGGCCACTACATAGCTCAACAGCTTTTTGGATCCTATAACCCCAGCAGTCTGGGGCTCCCAGTGGCTAAGCTAACTCTGTCCACCTGGATGGCGGACTGCATTACCCTTACCTATGAGCAGGCGGGGATCCCACTGGACCAGAGAGTCATGGCACCATGGCTGCTTCTGTGGTCAATCTGCGTTGCGTTCCAAGATGGAAATTTGACAGGCCACCACCTGGTCTTCTGTCCATACCTTCGCAGCTTACTACTGCCTGGAGAGGGAGTCCCAGATTCCAGGCCAGGCCATACTACATAGTCTTTTGGGGTGTAGGC
Organism: Ichthyophis bannanicus; assembly: GCA_033557465.1. Lineage (NCBI taxonomy): Eukaryota > Metazoa > Chordata > Amphibia > Gymnophiona > Ichthyophiidae > Ichthyophis > Ichthyophis bannanicus. The sequence continues at coordinate 1,301,389,604 of CM066033.1, forward strand.
AATTTTTTCCCTCCGACTCTTCTGTGTTCAGGCTACTGGAATGCTAGTATTCACAGGACGCTGGGTCTTGCGAGAGTCTCTCCCTCGGGACTCGACTGCTGCTGGTCACGACTCTGCCTTTGCGTTTTTCTTTTGGTTACAGGTTCTCGGTAGCCTGTAGCTGTGGAGTCCAATATGTGAGGACTAACTTTCTGTTTGTTCTCGGAGAAAGCGTAGTTACTCACCTGTAACAGGTGTTCTCCGGGGACAGCAGGAATCAGTCCTCACAACCCTCCCTCCTCCCCTTAGAGTTGCTTCTTTACATTCTGATATTTTTGCCATCTTAGCTGTCATTAGACTGAGGCAAGATGATACCCTTGGGCGGGAAGTGGACCACGCATGCGTAATGAATCTCTTGAGAGCTGGGGAGATGCTTCCGCGAGGGCTCCGTTGGCACTGACATCACCCATATGTGAGGACTGCTTCCTGATGTGCCCGGAGAACACCTGTTACAGGTGAGTAACTATGCTACATGTTTGGGGGCTGAGAGTGGGTGGGGAGAGCACCTTGCAGTCAGAGCGTCTGCTCTTAACTGTAAAGTGGCCAGCTAACCCAGGTGCAATTTCCACCATCTCAATACATGGCAATAGATAAGTGCACCCAAGCTAATGTGGCACATGCTAATGGACATTGCTGCATGTTCACAAACGGGAACATGCTTTCCATGCTCCTGACATTTAACGTGGTGATTTTGCACACTATTAGCACGTGAGGCACAGATCAGAACACACTTTAATAAAAGGGCTCCTCAGTCTGCCACTTCAAGCACACTTGTCTTGAGAAAGAAACAATACGATGTAAAAATAAATAAATAAATAACTAGCAGGAGATACTGTTCTGAAATTTACTACTACTGCTATTTAACACTTATATAGCGCCACGCACGCAGCGCTGTACAGACAAGTCGGAGTCCTGCTTGTCAGAGCTTACAATCTAGTAGAGACAGTACACAATACAAGACAGTACATAATACACCAGTTACCATACACATATTTTTTCATGAAGTGTCAGTAGCCTTTGCACTCACAGCAAATGTGAACTGTTACACCAGTAGAAGGCAGGGTAGTTTCAAACCCAGGACTGCTGGAACTTGTCCCTGACATCTGAAACCATCTAGTAGCTGTACAAAGTGGTAATCCAAGCTTCTCCAGGACCAAGCAGGAAGTCAGTCCTCACTTATGGGTGACGTCGGCGCCGACGTAGCCCTCGCGGAGCAATTTTCCCCAGCTTTCAAAGAAAGCCTTTGGGAATTGCAGCGCGCATGCGCGGTCGTCTTCCCGCCCGAGGGTGCCATCTTAGCCAGTCTTCTTTTTTCCGCGGAGCCCTACAGACGTCCCCGTCTTGTCCCCGCGAAAAAGTTGATTTTCTTCTTTATTTTATCCTTGTTTTCTTTCGGTTCGACGCCGATCGTTTTCCCACCCGGACTCGCGACGCCGGTCTCGAGTCCTCTTACTTTTTTCGGTTTTTCTGACTTAGTCAGCTTTCGTTTTCGTTTTCCCTGGCAGCCCGGTCCTTTGACCTCGCAGGGGCCCTTTTTCCCCCGATGGCTGCCAGTGGGTTTAAGCGGTGTGGTCGGTGTGACCGAAATATGTCACTAACCGACACACACGACTTTTGCCTCCGCTGCCTGGGCCCGGATCATGAGGAACTGATCTGTGGGCCCTGCAGCAAACTGTCCTCAAAGGCGTTGAGAAGTCGGCGGCATCAGCGTGAGAGAATCTTCGCTGACCCCAGCCGTACCCGGACCTCGTCGGAGGCCTCCGTGTCAAAAGGCTCCAGCTCGGACCGTCGCCGGAGCTCCTCCGACCGGGGTTCTCCCTCCGGGGACCATCGTCGGAAGGAAAAACCCGCGAGGGCGGCGTCGGTGGACGCTCCTGGCTCCGCGAGGGCCAGGTCGCATAGCCCCGACAGCCGCCCCGGGTCCTTGGAGAAGGAACACGTCCCGAAGCGACCTCGCCTGGAGTCGGAGATGCCTGCCCGGGTAAGTCCTGTGGTCCTTCTGGACTCGCCTCCGCGACAGCCGACGTCGGGCCCGACGCCGTCGGGGCCCGAGTCGGGGACTGCTGGGTCACCTGAGCTCGGACTCAGGTTGACGGCCTTGGAGAGCAGACTGTCTGCCTTCATGGACCAGCAGAGGGCACTGCTCGCTGGCTTCGCTGGCGTCGCTGCCCCGACCGCCGGGACGTCGACGTCCAAGTCGACCCCGGAGACCGAGCCGATCCTCGAGTCGATGAGAACTCGAGTCGATCCTCGGTCGAGGTCGCCCTCGGCCTCCCGTTCGGGACCGAGGTCGCCGACGTCGACTCCCTCGGCGTCGGGGCGGCTGGCGCCGCACACCCTGCCCGGGCCGACCCCACCGAGTCCTCGTCGGAGTCGGTCTGGGAGTCTGAGGAGGAAGAGTCACCTGATTCTTTCCGGACTCGGTGTGTCCCATCGGACTCACCGGAGTCCGAGCCTCGGAAGCAGTCCCCCCCGGAGGATGCCCGGTTCTCGGACTTCGTTAGGGATATGGCCAAGGCTTTGGCCTTCCCTGCGGATCCCGAGGAGGAGCCTCGAGCCGAAGAGCTCGACGCCCTCCAGTATGACTCTCCCGCGAGGGAACACTTTACTGTGCCGGTTCCTCCTATGCTGGAACGACTACTCTTCCGCATGTGGGAGAGTCCGGCCTCCTCGCCGGTCCTGAGCAAGCGGGTCGATTCTATCTATCGAGTCCGCAAGAGCCCTGGCTTTCAAAAGGCACAGCTGCCACACCATTCCATGGTAGTGGAATCGGCCATGCATCGTCTTAAGAGCCAGAAGATGCACTCCTCGGTGCCTCCTGGCAGGGAGGCCCGTAACCTGGATGGCCTTGGCAAGAAGTGCTTCCAGGGCTCTATGCTCGCTTGTCGTGTCCAGACTTACCAGCTATACATGGGCATGTATCTCCGGGATCTGGCTAAAGAGCTAGCCGGATTCTCCGCTGGTCTCTCCGAGGAGCCCTTGCGGAGGTTCCTAGCCTTGTCCACGGGCATTCGGGAATGCTCAAAGTTCATGTCCCGAGCAGCCTATGATGGCTTTGAAGCCTCGGCTCGAGTGGCCGCAGCCGGCATCGGTGCCCGCCGACAGGCTTGGCTTCAGTCGTCAGACCTTGAGCCCTGGGTGCAGGACAAGTTGGTCGATGTCCCCTGCCGAGGCGAAAACCTCTTTGGCAAGCCCATGGCGGAAAAGGCTGCGCAAATTGAGACTGAGACTCTCACCCGGACCAGGCTTTCTAGGAAGACCTCCGCCCCTTCCCAGAAAAAGAAGGGCTCGGGGAAAAAGTCCTTTTACCCGAGGAAGGCGGCTGCCTACAAACAATACCCCCATTATCAGGCCCCTGCAGCTCCCCAACAGGGCCAGCAGGCCAAGGGACGGGGTAACGGGTCCCGTAGGCAGCAAGCCCCCAAGCCTGCACCACCAGCCCCTGCTCAGCAGGGTGGGGGCTTTTGACTCGCTAAGCATAGCCTCTCCCCCCCCGCTGGTTCCTCCCAGCACCGGAGGCCGGCTGGTTCACTTCGCCCACAGGTGGTCCAGCATCACCGCAGATGCCTGGGTGCTTCAGGTCGTGCGAGAAGGCTATCTTCTCCACTTCCATCAGGTCCCTCCCTCCTATTTTCCGGGAGAACCTCCGCGCCCCCCTCTGCACAGGGAGTTGCTCCTTCAGGAGTTAGCAGGTCTTCTGCAGGAACAGGCGGTGGAACCGGTGCCACACCACCTGAGAGGTCAAGGCTTTTATTCAAGGTATTTTCTGATACCAAAGAGAACAGGGGGCCTCAGACCCATCCTGGACTTGCGCAACCTCAACAAGTTCCTTGTGCGGGAGAAGTTCAAAATGCTTACCCTTGGAATCCTTCTGCCCTACCTCCAGCAGGGAGATTGGCTATGCTCCTTGGATCTAAAGGATGCCTACACGCACATCCTCATCCACCCAAGCCACCGCCAATACCTAAGGTTTGTGGTGGCAGGAAATCATTACCAGTACTGAGTACTGCCCTTTGGCCTGTCCTCCGCACCGCGAGTCTTCACAAAATGTCTCGCGGTCGTGGCGGCCCATCTCCGGCTTCACGGCCTCTATGTCTTTCCGTACCTCGACGACTGGCTCATCAGAGCAGCGTCCGCTCAGGAGGTCACCAACGCCACGTGCCGCACGGTGACTCTGCTGCAGCACTTGGGCTTTGTCATAAACTTCGCAAAGTCCACTTTGCTCCCCTCACAGGATCTCGAGTTCATCGGCACAAGGCTGCACACTCCTCAGGCGCGAGCATTTCTACCGCTCGACAGGGCTCAACGGCTCATGGACCTAGCCGACCGCTTTCGCAGCCAGCCCCTGGTCTCCGCCAGGCGCTTCCTGAGACTGCTCGGCCATATGGCTTCCACCGTCCATGTGACCCCCAATGCCCGCCTGAATATGCGGTCTGCTCAATGGTGTCTCCGCCGGCAGTGGCGACAAGCCACGGGCGGCCTTGCAGACCTAGTGCGCGTTTCCGAGCCGCTGGTCTCGTCTCTCCGGTGGTGGCTCCGGCAGCCGAACCTGATATTCGGAATGCCTTTCCAGTCACCTCAGCCGACCCGGGTGCTGACCACCGATGCATCCCTCCTGGGCTGGGGAGCACATTGCCAAGAGGCACGTACTCAGGGCCTCTGGAACACGTGGGAGTCTGCTCAGCAGATCAACTTCCTGGAGCTCAGGGCGATCCGCCTGGCTCTCAAGGCCTTCTCCCACCTGACTTCCCAACAGTCCGTCCTTGTCCAGACGGACAATCAAGTTGCCATGTTCTACGTGAACAAGCAGGGGGGCACGGGCTCCTTCCTCCTCTGCCGGGAGGCACAGAGGCTCTGCTCTTGGGCCGTCAGTCACGGCATTCTCCTCAAGGCAGTTTATCTCCCGGGCCAAGAAAATTGCCTTGCAGACAAACTCAGCAGGGTCCTCCAGCCGCACAAGTGGCGTCTGGATCCCTTGGTAGTTCAGAAGCTCTTCCTCAAGTGGGGTCTCCCCACGGTGGATCTCTTTGCCAGTCCTCACAACCGGCAGCTTCCTCGCTTCTGCTCTCGTCGGCCGCACCCCCTTCGGGTGGCGGCGGACGCCTTTCTGATCTCGTGGTCGGGGAGCCTTCTGTACGCTTTCCCTCCCATTCCACTGGTCTCTCGGACTCTTTTCAAGGTTCTCCGAGACAAAGCCTTCATGATCCTGGTGGCCCCTCGCTGGCCCAGGCAGCCGTGGTTTCCGCTCCTGCTGCAACTGGCGGTGGAGGATCCAATCCCTCTGGGGGTGCAACCGGATCTCCTCACTCAGGATCAGGGGTCCCTCCTGCACCCCAACCTCAGGTCTCTCAACCTCATGGCCTGGCTGCTGAGAGGGTAGTCCTTGCTCCCCTTCTCCTGCCGGCGGAGGTGGAGGAGGTCGTCTTGGCTTCGCGACGGCCTTCTACCCGCAAATGCTACGCCCTTAAATGGCGTCGCTTTGCAGTCTGGTGTACCCAACAGTCTCAGGATCCCTTCTCCTGCCCGGTGTCGGTGATCTTGCAGTACTTGCTCCACCTCTCTAATCTGGGACTTAAGTCCAACTCCGTCAAAGTTCACCTCAGTGCTCTTTCAGCACATCATGTGCCGGTGGACGGCAGACCTCTCTCCAATGACCCTCTTGTAGCGAGGTTTCTCCGAGGTCTCCTTCTACTTAAACCACCTCTGCGCCCGCCAGCGCCTGACTGGGACCTGAATGTGGTTTTGCAGCGGATCACCTGTCCGCCTTTTGAACCTATGGCTACCTGTTCTCTCCGTTTTCTGTCTTGGAAAACACTGTTCTTGATAGCCCTCACTTCCGCCAGACGCGTAAGTGAATTGCAGGCCCTCGTGTCTGATCCCCCTTACACTAGGTTCTACAAGAATAGGGTAGTCCTACGGACTCACCCAAAATTTCTGCCTAAAGTGGTCTCCCCTTTTCACATCAATCAGGAGGTGGTACTTCCAACCTTCTTTCCCAGACCCCACTCCTGCCGAGCTGAGACGGTCCTCCATACCCTGGACTGTAGAAGGGCACTGAACTTCTACCTTGACCGTACGCGGGAGCACCGTAAAGCTGCTCAGCTTTTTGTATCTTTTGACCCCAATAAATTGGGGCTCCCGGTCTCCAAGCGTACTCTGTCCATCTGGGTTGCGGACTGTATCTCTTGGGCTTATGGGGCTGCCGGACTCTCCTTAGAAAGTCGAGTCACGGCTCATTGCGTTCGGGCAAAGGCCACGTCAGTGGCTTACCTCCGCTCTGTTCCGCTGGCAGACATCTGCCGGGCCGCTACTTGGTCTTCGAGCCAGACTTTTGCGGTCCATTACTGTCTCGAGAGGGAGTCCCGTAGGGACAGTGCTTTCGGACAGGCAGTCCTCCGTAATCTCTTTGAGGTCTGAGCAACTCCTACCCTCCATCCCGGATGTGGGCTACCGGTGGGTGATAATTCAGCGAAGATTCTATCCTTCTGTGCTGCTGAGCTAGAGGGAGCTCATTTTTGTGCTTAGGGTCTCCGGTAGCCTTGAGCTTGGGAGTCCCATAAGTGAGGACTGACTTCCTGCTTGGTCCTGGAGAAAGCGTAGTTACTCACCTGTAACAGGTGTTCTCCAGGAGCAGCAGGAATCAGTCCTCACTACCCTCCCTCCTCCCCTTGGAGTTGCAATCGTCTGCTTATGTTTTTTGCAAATAATTTTATGCTGTCTTTTTTAGCTATGTCATCTGACTGGCTAAGATGGCACCCTCGGGCGGGAAGACGACCGCGCATGAGCGCTGCAATTCCCAAAGGCTTTCTTTGAAAGCTGGGGAAAATTGCTCCGCGAGGGCTCCGTCGGCGCCGACGTCACCCATAAGTGAGGACTGATTCCTGCTGCTCCTGGAGAACACCTGTTACAGGTGAGTAACTACGCTAAATCCCTCAAGATCAGTACATGTCAATTAGACTGTCAACAACTTTGAAATTTTCTTACCTCTAGGAACTCGTAGAAACATGGTAACATAGTAAATGACACCAAATGAAGACCAGGTAGTCCGTCCAGTCTGCCTAGTTTGAAATTCATTCTTTAGTTTTCTATCATGTGGGTGATTAATACACAAATTCTACTGTATGCCTAAACCAGAATCAGCTCCCTCCCTCATCTCCCCTACCAGAATCTCGACCCTGTTCTCACCATCATTGTCTACAACTATCCCAAATGTATCACTTTATTTCTTATCTACCTACCTGTTATCACACACCAGACTTTCACCACTATGCTCCGTGTCTGCTCCGAGTATTTTTAAATTCTGTTTTGGTTGTAATTACCTCAGTGGTAGACAGTTTCAGGCATGAACCACCCTCTGAACGATGAAATATTTTGAAATGTTTCCTCTGTCTTCCCTGCATCATGACCCCTTATCATTAATTTTCCTCTTCTATGGATGATTTAACACCCCCCCCCCATACTTTATTGAAACCTGTTAGTTATTTGAAAGTTTTGGTCATGGGCCTCTCATCCCTTAATTCCCCCCAGTGGGTACATTTTAAGCATATGTAGTCTTAGAAACATAGAAAAATGACAGCAGGTGAAGACCATATGGCCAGTCTTCCCTTTCATACCAACTACTACAGTCCCTTTTTTTCTTTTAGAGATCTTCTGTGTTAGTCCCATGTTTTCTTGAATTCAAGTAGTCCTCGTCTCTACTAACTCTACTGGGAGACTGTTTCATGCATTTACCACTTTTTTCCATAAAGAAATATTTCCGCATATTACTCCTGAGTCTATCCCCTTTCTCCGTGAACAAGTAGGAAGAAGTATTCATGTACAGGTGACGTCTCCCAACGGAGCCCCGCGCGTGAATGCTCCCCAGCTTCCACCGGAAGCTTTTGGGAGCCTCCATAGCACATGCCCACCTGCCTTCCTGTCTGTTGCAGTGCCATCTTAACCTTAGTTAACTTTTTCCACAGAGCCCCAAGGATGTGTTCCAGTGCGATCGGAAAAGGCTGTTCTTTTGCCTTTTGGGGTGCCGGGGGTTTTTTTTGCATTTTCTTCGCTGCCTTTTTTCCGCCTGTCGTCAGGGCATCGGTTTCACTGGTGCTGGCCATTGCATGAGTTTTTTTCTTGTTTCTTTTTTGTCTTTTTTGCCCAGTCAGCTCTCCCATTTTTATCCTCGGCTTTTTCTTTTGCCACAGCTACATTGAACCCTTTGACCTCACAGAAACTCACTCGTGCACCTTCCCTATGACGGATCATCACAGCTGGTGCCTTCAAAGCCTCGGTCCTGACCATGAGCCCTCGATGTGCAATCTGTGCTTAGAGTACAGCAGCGTAAGTACATTTTCAGGCCCTTGAATTCTGTGTCGATGCCCTTGAGGGGCTCCACAGAAGCATCAGCCTTGTGCGGTGCCCACACCCACTTGAAGACAAAGGACCATGGCAGCCTGGAGCAAAGGCTCTCCCTATTGGAGCCGCAGAAGGACTTGTCGTCTGCCTCATTGGTGTCGAAGGGGGTGGCTGGAGTCTGTGCCAAGTATGGGCATTGGCACCAGAACCCCTCTCGGCATAATGCTGAGGATGATGGCCAGGAGCAGCCTGCCAAGGTGCCCCGGTGGGAGGAAGCGACTCTCAAGGCCCCAGAGGGCCGCCAGCAATCTCCCAATGTCCTGACCATCATGGAGTCCCCGGATGGGATGCCAGAGTCAATGGCCGAGGTGGTTGCACCAGCCGCTGAGACTACGGTGCTTGCCGAGTGCCTTCGGGCCCTCGAGGAGCACATGACAGCTCTCTTGGCTTAATAGGGCCTGGTGGCACCATCACCCTTGGTGGCGTCACTACCAGTCTTGCAGCTGATCCTCAAGACCCATGCCCTCCTCGCTGAGTAGGACGTCGGGTTGGTAGTCAGAGTTCACCCCGGGCCAGACTGCAATCTCCCTGTCAAGTGTTTCCAGTTCCGATGTTCTGGGGCCCCCAGCACTTGAAGAAGGACTGTCAGCGGTCTCGTCGTTAGAGCAGAGCCAATGCCAATGCAGGGCGGAGACCAGGAGGTACTTAGATGTCCTCTCGGAGTCGGACTTTGATGACTTGGAGATAGAGGAGGAGTATCCAGTCACCGAGAGGGAGTCTCTTGGTATCCCCTCAAAGTCGTCCCCTCCGTATGAGCACTGGAAGTCACCCCCAGAGGACATGTCCTTCCAGGACTTCATAGGGGATATGGCCAAGGCCATCCTCTTCTCCCTGGAGGCAGAGGGCAAACTGAGGGCCGAGGAGCCTGGAGATCCTCCAGTATCCCATGGCCTTGAAGGAGGCTATCACAGTACTGGTCTGTATTCTCCAGCGGTTCTTGATCCACATGTGTGAGAACTCGTTGTCTTTGCCAGCCATCAGTCGCCATCTGGACTCAGGTTTGAGAAACCCCAACTGCTGCATCACTCCCTCATTGTGGAGTCTGCTATGCGGTGCTCCAAAAGTTCCAAGACCCATTTATGGGTATCCCCTAGTAGGGAATAGAGGACCCTCAATGGATTTGTCAGGCATTGCTTTCAAGGCTCCATGCTCGTAGCCCAGGTCCTGTCATACCAACTGTACATGGGGATGTTCCTGCAAGATGACTTAGGGAACCCGAGTGAGCTTGGCTTCCTCATCTCAGTGAAGCACTTGGAAAATTTCCATACCCTGGTAGGGCATAGTAAGAATGTGTCCAAGTATATGGAGCAGGCCACATACGCCACGTTTGATTCGGTGGGCAGAGTGGCGACAGTGGGCATCAGTGCCTCTCAGGTGGGTGGTCGACTTGTCCATTTCGCACACAGATGGCCCTTTATCACCACAGTCACCCGGGTGCTACAGATTGTGTGAGACAGGTATCTGCTGCATCTTGCCCAGTCCCCATCTCCATTCTTCTCAGGGGAGTATCCTCCAGGCCCACAACCACCTCCAGGTGGAGGTCACTGCTCTGCCGGCCGATCTCACCATTGAGCCAGTGCCCCAGGACCAGAACAGGGTGGGGGTTCTACTCCCACTACTTCTTCGTCCCCAAGAAGATGGGGAGTTCAGGCCATCCTTAACCTAAGGCAGTGATGGCTAACCTTTTTGAGCCCGAGTGCCCAAACTGCCGCACAAAACCAAAGAATTTCCTCAAAGTGCCAGCACGTCAATTAAACCTTAACAACAAGATTTTAGTATCTAAAAACTCTTTATAAAGTTGCCTGAACTATGTAACATCATTTGTAAAGTTTGGAATCTTTGTATTGTCAGAGAATCAATTTGATTCACAATCCTTTGGTTTTCATTTCAATTTATTGGCAATTTATAATGTTTTAATGATTTCATTCAATTTAGAAACAGGAAGGCAATAATTAAACTGGGAACCCCAAAAGCCAAACTTGGAATGTACAACAACACTGTAGAAATAAAACTATAAATTAATTTCCTCTTGTACTAAACAAAGCACAGACACTAATGATGCACATTTCCCAGAGCTGACATATTCCAGTTAATAAATTCAAAATAAAGAGATATCTTTGTACCTTTTGTGCATTTTTTTTCAGTTGCAATTGTTCCAGCCACTTTCTTCTGGTTTATTTGTGTCTTCTGCTATCTCTCCATCGTCTGCTGTCCATTTCTCCTTTCTTCTCTTCTAGTTTTTTTCCATTCTCTCTCTTCATCTGCTTTAACATAATAATCTTTCTCCTTTTTTAGTCTCCCAATACCCGGCCAATTGTACATTTTTCTTCCCTCCCACACAAAATATTTTTCCCCTCTCCATTTCACTCTCCCAGCCCCATCCCCTTCTAATCTCCCCCAACATCAGCTCCCTTTTAATTCCAGCCCCACCCAGTATCCGCTCCCTTCTAGTCCCCACATCAGCCCATTTCCAGTCCTGGCCCCCCATCAGTCCATTTCCAATCCTATCCGAGTCCCTTCATCAGCTCATTTCCAATACCAGCCTCCCATCAGCCCATTTCTAGTCCCTTCCTAGCCCCACCATCACTCAGCCCATTTCTAATCCAAGCCCCCCATGAGCCTACTTCCAGTTCTAGCCCCTCCATGAGTTCATTTCAATCCAAGCCCCCACCACAGCCCATTTCCAAACTTAGCTCCCCCAACACCCAATTCCCAGTCCTATCCTAGCCCCTCCATCAGCCCATTTCCTGTCCTAGCTCCCTCCCCTAAGAGCCCATTCCAAGCCCCCCTTCCCATCAGCTATTTGCAGTTCAAGCCCCCTTCCACTCAGCCCATTTCCATTCCAAGTCCCCCTCCCCATCAGCTATTTGCAGTTCAAGCCCCCCACTTCCCCTCAGCCCATTTCCATTCCAAGCCCCGTCCCCATCAGCTATTTGCAGTTCAAGCCCCCCACTTCCCCTCAGCCCATTTCCATTCCAAGCCCCGTCCCCCATCAGCTATTTGCAATTCAAGCCCCCTTCCACGCAGCCCATTTCCAGTCCTAGCAACCCCCCCAACCCATTACCAGTCCTAGCCCCCCATAGCCCACTCCCAGTCCTAATCCCACCAGCCCATTTCCAGTCCTAATCCCCATCACCCCATTTTCAGTTTAAGCCCCCTCATAGCCCATTACCAGTCCTAACCTCCCCATCAGCCCACTCCCAGTCCTAATCCCACCAGCCCATTTCCAGTCCTAATCTCCCATCACCCAATTTTTAGTTTAAGCCCCCCATAGCCCATTACCAGTCCTAACCTCCCCATCAGCCCACTCCCAGTCCTAATCCCACCAGCCCATTTCCAGTCCTAATCCCCCATCACCCAATTTTTAGTTTAAGCCCCCCATAGCCCATTATCAGTCCTAACCCCCATCAACCCACTTCCAGTCCTAATCCCACCAGCCCATTTCCAGTCCTAATCCTTCACCCAATTTTTAGTTTCAGCCCCCCCCCCTAGCCCCTCACCACTCCTAAACCCCCCCAGCACCCATCACCACTCCTACCCCCCCCAGTGCCCATCACCACTCCTAACCCCCCCCAGTGCCCATCACCACTCCTAACCCCCCAGCGCCCATCACCACTCCTAATCCCCCCGCAGCGCCCATCACCACTCCTAACCCCCCCAGCCCAGCCCAGCCCAGCCCAGCCAAAATTTAAAATAAAAAAAAGCTGTCTTCTGCCGCTTCCGTGGCCGCCGCGGCAGAATCGAGTGTGCCGCGGGGCCCCCCCCTGTGCCTGGCAGAGCCTGCCCTCCAGATCCTGCCTTCCCCGGTATCAGTCCCTGTTTCCAGCTTGTCACACGCGCCGGCTTTCAGAGCGCGAAGGGAACTAGTTTCCCTTTCGCGGCTCTGTTAAGCCCGCGGGGGCTGATGGGAAGTTCCCATCAGCCCCTGCGAGCTTAACAGAGCAGCGAGGGAGAAACTCTCCCCTCGCGCTCTGAAAGCCGGCGCGTGTGACAAGCTGGAAACAGGGACTGATACCGGGGAAGGCAGGATCTGGAGGGCAGGCTCTGCCAGGCACAGGGGGGGGCCCCGCGGCACACTCGATTCTGCCGCGGCGGCCCCGGAAGCGGCAGAAGACAGCTTTTTTTTTATTTTTTTAAATGCGGACCTTCCCGCGTGCCAGCTGCAAGGCCTTCGCGTGCCACAGCTGGCACGCGTGCCATAGGTTCGCCATCGCTGACCTAAGGGATCAGAAACGCTTTCTGGTCTGGGAAAAGTTCAAAATGATCTCCCTGGGAACCCTGCTCCCATATCTTCTAAAGGGCATCCCGTTCCACCCCTCACATAGAAAGTATCTGCGTTTTGTGCTGGTCAGCAAGCACTTTCAGCACCGGGTACTGCCCTTTAGACTGGCATCCGCCCCATGGTCTTCACAAAGTGTCTAGCAGTAGTCGTCACATACTCCGGACCCTTGGGGTCTTCATCTTCCCCTACTTAGAAGACTGGCTAATCAAAACCTTGACACCTGATAGCATGTGGCACTTAGCGCACCTGACAATACAGATGCTCAAGTGACTTGGGTTTGTGGTCAGATACCCAAAGTCTCATTTACAGCTGTCACAGCAGCTAGAATTCATCAGGGCCTTCCTGGACACCATGCAGGCCCAAGCCTTCCCCCCCAAAAGACCCCTTGCAGCATCTCATGAAAGTGGTCTCCGCCATTATGTTTATGTTTATTTATTTGCTTGACCGCCCTTCAATAATAAGCAGGGCGGTTTACAATAAAATAGTCGATACAGAGTGGCACGAGGCCGGAAAATGAAAAGAAGTTACAATTCAATAGGGGAGAGAGACAGAAGAGAACAAGAAAGGACAATGGGAGGGGGAGGAGGGTAAGGGCTAGGGGAGAGGGAGGTCAAAGGCAAGGGAAAAGAGATAAGTCTTAAGGGAACGCTTGAAGGTAGGTTGGTGGGGTTCGAGGCGGAGAGTGGAGGGAAGGGAGTTCCATAGAGCAGGAGCTATGAAAAAGAAGGCTGAGGAGTGTGTGGATTGCAGGTGAGCGCGTGAGGGGGAGGGCAGTGCAAGGCGATTGAGGTGGAATGAACGGGGGGTGTGCCTAGGGGTGTGGTAGTGGATTAGGTCGGCCAGGTATTGAGGAGTGGAGGTGTGCAGAGCCTTGTGAGTGAGTGTGAGGAGTTTGAATTGAATGCGGAAGGGTATAGGAAGCCAGTGAAGACAAAGGAGAAGAGGGGTGACATGATCTCTAGAAGAAGAGTGGGAGATAAGTCGGGCGGCGGTGTTTTGAATTCTCTGTAGTCGTGAAAGCTGTAGTTTAGAAATGCCAGAAAAGATAGAATTAGAAAAGTCGACACGAGAGATAACAAGGGCTAGTAACAGGGTGGTGAGGGCAGAGGGAGAGAGGAAGGGGTGGATAGCACGAATCTGACGGAGGTGGAAAAAAGAGATTTTAGAAACGTGGGAGACATAAGCCGTAAAAGAAAGATCTGAGTCGAAAAGAACCCCTAGATAGCGGAAAGTAGAAACCAACGAGATAGGCACACCGGGAAAAGATGGGGCCAGGGGAGGGGGCTGATGACCATGTGAGAACCAAATAGCTGTATTCTCCAGGACCAAGCAGGAAGTCAGTCCTCACATATGGGTGACGTCGGCGCCGACGGAGCCCTCGCGGAGCAATTTTCCCCAGCTTTCAAAGAAAGCCTTTGGGAATTGCAGCGCGCATGCGCGGTCGCCTTCCCGCCCAAGGGTGCCATCTTAGCCAGTCTGATGACATAGCTAAAAGACAGCATAAAAATTTGCAAAAAAACTTAAGCAGATGATTGCAACTCTACAGACGTACCCGTCGTGTCCCCGCTGAAAAAGTTGATTTTCGTGAGTTTTTCTCTTTTTTCACTTCGGTTCGACGCCGGTCGTTTTCCTGCCCGGACTCGCGACGCCGTTGCGAGTCCTTCTCTTATTTTTCGGTTTTTCTGATTTTAGTCAGTTTCGTTTTCGGTTTTTCGCTGGCAGCCCGGTCCTTTGACCTTGCAGGGGCCCTTTTTCCCCCGATGGCTGCCAGTGGTTTCAAGCGGTGTGGTCAGTGTGACAGAAATATGTCACTCACTGACACACACGATAATTGCCTCCGCTGCCTGGGCCCGGATCATGAAGAACTGATCTGTGGAGCCTGTGGCAAAATGTCCTCCAAAGCGTTAAGGAGTCGGCGGCACCAGCGGGATAGAATCTTCGCTGACCCCGGCCGTACCCGGACCTCGTCGGAGGCCTCGGCATCCAGAGGCTCCAGCTCTGACCATCGCCGAAGCTCCTCCGACAGGGGTTCTCCCTCCGGGGACCATCGACGGAAGGCAAAACCCGCGAGGGCGGCGTCGGTGGACGCTCCTGGCTCCGCGAGGGCCAGGTCGCATAGCCCCGATAGCCGTCCCGGGTCTTTGGAGAAGGAGCACCTCCCGAAGCGACCTCGCCTGGAGTCGGAGTTGCCTGCTCGGGTAAGTCCTGTAGTCCTTCTGGACTCGCCTCCGAGATGTCTGACGTCGGGCCCGACGCCGTCGGGGCCCGAGTCGGGGGCTGCTGGGTCACCTGAGGTCGGACTCAGGTTGACGGCCTTGGAGAGCAGACTATCTGCCTTCATGGACCAGCAGCGGGCACTGATCGCTAGCCTCGCTGGCGCCACTGCCCCGACTGCTGGGACGTCGACGTCTAAGTCGACCCCGGAGACCGAGCCGATCCTCGAGTCCATGCGAACTCGAGTCGATCCTCGGTCGAGGTCACCCTCGGCCTCCCGTTTGGGACCGAGGTCGTCGCCGCCGACTCCCTCGGCGTCGGGGCGGCCGACGCCTTCGCCTGCCCGAGCCGACCCCACCGATTCCTCCTCGGAGTCGGCCTGGGAGTCTGAAGAGGAAGAGTCACCTGATTCGTTTCGGACTCGGTGTGTCCCCTCGGACTCACCTGAGTCCGAACCTCGGAAGCAGTCCCCTCCGGAGGATGCCCGGTTCTCGGACTTCGTCAGGGATATGGCCAAGGCTTTGTCCTTCCCTGCGGATCCCGAGGAGGAGCCTCGAGCCGAAGAGCTCGACGCCCTTCAGTACGACTCTCCCGCCCGGGAGCACTTTACTGTACCGGTTCCTCCCATGCTGGAACGACTACTCTTCCGCATGTGGGAGAGTCCGGCCTCGTCGCCGGTATTAAGCAAGCGGGTCGATTCCATCTATCGAGTCCGCAAGAGTCCTGGCTTCCAAAAAGCACAGCTGCCACACCATTCCATGGTGGTGGAATCGGCCATGCATAGGCTTAAGAGCCAAAAGATGCACTCCTCGGTGCCTCCGGGCAGGGAGGCCCGTAACCTGGATGGCCTTGGTAAGAAGTGTTTCCAGGGCTCTATGCTGGCGTGTCGTGTCCAGACCTACCAGCTATACATGGGCATGTATCTCCGAGACCTGGCTAAAGAGATAGCCGGATTCTCCGCTGGACTATCCGAGGAACCTTTGCGGAGGTTCCTGGCCTTGACAACTGGTATTCGGGAATGTTCCAAATTCATGTCCCGAGCAGCCTATGATGGCTTTGAAGCATCGGCTCGAGTAGCCGCAGCTGGCATCGGTGCCCGCCGACAGGCTTGGCTTCAGTCGTCTGACCTTGAACCCTGGGTGCAGGACAAGTTGGTCGATGTCCCCTGCAGAGGTGAGAACCTCTTTGGCAAGCCCATGGCTGAAAAGGCTGCACAAATCGAGACGGAGACTCTCACCAGGACTAGGCTTTCTAGGAAGACCTCCACCCCTTCCCAGAAAAAGAAGGGCTCGGGGAAGAAGTCCTTTTACCCGAGAAAGGCGGCTGCCTATAAACACTACCCTCAATATCAGGCCTCCGCAGCTCCCCCACAGGGCCAGCAGGCCAAGGGACGGGGTAACGGGTCCCGTAGGCAGCAAGCCCCCAAGCCTGCACCACCAGCCCCTGCTCAGCAGGGTGGGGGTTTTTGACTTCCTCAGCATAGCCTCTCCCCCTCAGCTGGCTCCTCCCAGCACAGGAGGCCGGCTGGTTCACTTCGCCCACAGGTGGTCCAACATCACTTCAGATGCCTGGGTGCTTCAAGTCGTGAGAGAAGGATATCTTCTCCACTTCCATCAGGTCCCTCCCTCTTATTTTCCGGGAGAACCTCCTCGACTCCCTCTGCACAGGGACTTACTCCTTCAGCAGTTAGCAAGTCTTCTTCAGGAACAGGCTGTGGAACCGGTGCCCCACCACCTGAGAGGTCAAGGCTTTTATTCCAGGTATTTCCTAATACCAAAAAGGACAGGAGGCCTCAGACCCATCCTGGACTTGCGCAACCTCAACAAGTTCCTCGTGCGGGAAAAGTTCAAGATGCTTACCCTTGGAATCCTTCTGCCCTACCTCCAGCAGGGAGATTGGCTATGCTCCTTAGATCTAAAGGATGCCTACACGCACATCCTCATCCACCCAAGCCACCGCCAATACCTAAGGTTTGTGGTGGCAGGAAATCATTACCAGTACAGAGTACTGCCCTTTGGCCTATCCTCCGCACCGCGAGTCTTCACAAAATGTCTCGCGGTGGTGGCGGCCTATCTCCGGCTTCACGGCCTCTATGTCTTTCCGTACCTCGACGACTGGCTCATCAGAGCATCGTCCTCTCCGGCAGTCACCAATGCCACACACTGCACGGTGACTCTTCTGCAGTACTTGGGCTTTGTCATAAACTTCGCAAAGTCCACTTTGCTCCCCTCACAGGATCTCGAGTTCATCGGCGCAAGACTGTACACTCCTCAGGCACGAGCTTTCCTGCCTCTCGACAGGGCTCAACGGCTCATGGACCTAGCCGGCAGTTTTCGCAGCCAGTCCCTGGTCTCCACCAGGCGCTTCCTGAGACTACTCGGCCATATGGCTTCCACCGTCCACGTGACCCCCAATGCTCGCCTGAATATGCGGCCTGCTCAATGGTGCCTTCGCAAGCAGTGGCAACAAGCCACCGGCGCACTAGCCGACTTAGTGCGCATCTCCGGGCCGCTGGCCTCTTCCCTACAGTGGTGGCTTCATCGGCCGAACCTGGTGCTCGGAATGCCGTTTCAGTCGCCTCAGCCGGCTCAAGTGCTGACAACCGATGCTTCCCTCCTGGGTTGGGGAGCACATTGCCAGGGGGCATGTACTCAAGGTCTCTGGACCGCGTGGGAGTCTGCTCAACAGATCAACTTCCTGGAGCTCAGAGCAATCCATCTGGCGCTCAAGGCTTTCTCCCACCTGACTTCTCACCGGTCCGTCCTTGTCCAGACGGACAATCAAGTTGCCATGTTCTACGTGAACAAGCAGGGGGGCACGGGCTCCTTCCTTCTCTGCCGAGAAGCTCAGAAGCTCTGCTCTTGGGCCGTCAGTCACGGCATTCTTCTCAAGGCAGTTTATCTCCCAGGCCAAGAGAATTGCCTGGCGGACAAACTCAGCAGGATACTCCAGCCGCACGAGTGGCGTCTGGATCCCTTGGTAGTTCAGAAACTTTTTCTGAAGTGGGGCCTCCCCACGATGGATCTCTTTGCCAGTCCTCTCAACCGGCAACTTCCTCGCTTCTGCTCTCGTCAGCCACATCCCCTTCGGGTAGCGGCAGATGCTTTTCTACTCTCATGGTCGGAAAGCCTTCTCTATGCTTTTCCTCCCATCCCGCTAGTCTCTCGAACTCTATTCAAGGTTCTCCGGGACAAAGCTTCCATGATCCTGGTGGCTCCTCGCTGGCCCAGACAGCCGTGGTTTCCACTCCTGTTGCAATTAGCGGTAGAGGATCCGTTCCCTCTGGGGTTTCAACCGGATCTCCTAACACAGGATCAGGGGTCTCTGCTACACCCCAACCTCAGATCTCTCAATCTAATGGCCTGGCGGCTGAAAGGGTAGTCCTTGCTCCCCTTCTCCTGCCGGCAGAGGTGGAAGAGGTCGTCCTAGCGTCTCGGCGACCTTCTACCCGCAAATGCTACGCCCTTAAATGGCGTCGCTTTTCCGTTTGGTGTGTACAGCAGTCTCAGGATCCCTTCTCCTGCCCGGTGTCGGTGGTCTTGCAGTACCTCCTCTACCTCTCTAATCTGGGACTTAAGTCCAACTCCGTCAAAGTCCACCTCAGTGCTCTTTCAGCACACCATGTGCCGGTGGACGGCAGACCTCTTTCCAGCGACCCTCTCGTAGCAAGGTTTCTCCGAGGTCTCCTTCTACTTAAACCACCTCTGCGCCCGCCAGCACCTGACTGGGATCTGAATGTGGTTTTACAGCGGATCACCTGTCCGCCTTTTGAACCGATGGCTACCTGTTCTCTGCGTTTTCTTTCGTGGAAAACCTTATTCCTGATAGCCCTCACTTCCGCTAGACGCGTAAGTGAATTGCAGGCCCTCGTGTCTGATCCCCCTTTCACTCGGTTCTACAAAAATAGGGTAGTCCTACGGACTCACCCAAAATTTCTTCCAAAAGTTGTCTCCCCTTTTCACATCAATCAGGAGGTGGTACTTCCAACCTTCTTTCCCAGGCCTCACTCCAGCCGAGCTGAAAGGGTCCTGCATACCCTGGACTGTAGAAGGGCATTGAACTTCTACCTTGACCGTACGCGGGAGCACCGTAAAGCTGCTCAGCTTTTTGTGTCTTTTGACCCCAATAAATTGGGGCTCCCGGTCTCCAAGCGTACTCTGTCCATCTGGGTTGCTGACTGTATCGCTTGGGCTTATGGGGCAGCCGGACTCTCCTTAGAAAGTCGAGTCACGGCTCATTGTGTTCGGGCGAAGGCTACGTCAGTGGCTTACCTCCGCTCTGTTCCGCTGGCAGACATCTGCCGGGCCGCTACTTGGTCTTCGAGCCAGACTTTTGCGGTCCATTACTGTCTCGAGAGGGAGTCCCGCAGGGACAGTGCTTTCGGACAGGCAGTCCTCCGAAATCTCTTCGAGGTTTGAGCAACTCCTACCCTCCATCCCGGATGGGGGCTACCGGTGGGTGATAATTCAGTGAAGATTCCTTCCTTCTGTGCCGCTGAGCTAGAGGGAGCTCATTTTTGTGCTTAGGGTCTCCGGTAGCCTTAAGCTTGGGAGTCCCATATGTGAGGACTGACTTCCTGCTTGGTCCTGGAGAAAGCGTAGTTACTCACCTGTAACAGGTGTTCTCCAGGAGCAGCAGGAATCAGTCCTCACAACCCTCCCTCCTCCCCGTGGAGTTGCAATCATCTGCTTAAGTTTTTTGCAAATTTTTATGCTGTCTTTTAGCTATGTCATCAGACTGGCTAAGATGGCACCCTTGGGCGGGAAGGCGACCGCGCATGCGCGCTGCAATTCCCAAAGGCTTTCTTTGAAAGCTGGGGAAAATTGCTCCGCGAGGGCTCCGTCGGCGCCGACGTCACCCATATGTGAGGACTGATTCCTGCTGCTCCTGGAGAACACCTGTTACAGGTGAGTAACTACGCTGTCTTGGCCAAAGGCAGCACACCACGGCATGAGGGATGCTGTGCATGCTAAGCCACATGGTCTCCACGGTGCATGTGACCCCCTTGACCTGGCTCAGGATGCACCAGGCCCAGTGGACTTTTTCCACTCCGTGGAAGCAAACCACGGCCCGCGTCAGAGATCGAGTGGCCATTACTGCACCCCTGATGGAGACTCTCAGGTGGTGGCTGAAGCCATGGCACCTGCCCTGAGGTTTTCCTTTCCAGTCGACGCCACCCCATTGGATGCTCATCACCAATGCGTCCAAGCAGGAGAACCTGCACCAGATCAATTTTCTGGAGTTGTGGGTGATTACAAATGCCCTCAGGGCCTTCCAGGCCCTCCTAGCCAACCAGGTAGTCCTCATTCAGACAGACAACCATGTGACGATGTTCTACATCAACAAGCAGGGGTCACGGGCTTGTACCTCCTGTGCTGGGAGGTGGTATGCCTTTGGAAATTTGCTGTGGCCCATGGCATGGATCTGTGGGCTACCTACATGCCCGGGGAGCTCAACATGTTGTTGGATCATCTCAGCCAGGTCCTGCAGCCCCACAAGTGAACCCTCGACAAAAAGGTTATGGAGCACATCTTTCAGGAGTGGGGCACTCCATCAGTGGACCTCTTCGTCTCTCTGCACAATGCGCAGGTGGACCACTTCTGTTTCCACATAGTTGCGAGGAACAGGTTGATGTCAGATGCCTTCCTCCTGAAATGGGGAGAGGGCCTGCTTTATGCTTACCCATCGATTCCGCTAATAGCGAAGATGCTTCTTAAGCTCTAGGCGGACAAAGGGACCATGATCCTCATCGCCCCGTACTGGCCCAAGTATCTGTGGTTCTCCCTTCTGCTCCATCTCTCCTGTTGGGAACCAATATGACTGGGTTGCGAACCCGACCTCGGCTCTCAGGAGGGCAGGGCCCTCCTGCCCCTAAATGTTCGGTCCCTGGCCCTCATGGCTTGGATGCTGAGTGGGTAGTCCTGTCTGCATTCAACTTGTCAGGGGAGATGAGAGATGTCCTCCTGGCCTCCTGCAGGGACTCCACTCGCCATTCCTACGCCTCCAGGTGATGCAGGTTCTTGGTGTGGTGTGTGGATAAGGTATTGGACCCCTTTTCGTGCTTGGTGGATGGCTTTCTGGAGTACCTCCTGCATCTCTCCAATTCAGGCCTCAAATCCAACTCTGTTCAGGTGCACTTAAGTGTGATTGCAGGGCTAGATCCTGTCTAAGACTCTGATTCAGGCCCCACCAGTGGCATGGGATATGAATGTGGTCTTGGGTCAGTTGCTGTTGGTGCCCTTCAAGCCGCTCGCTACCTGTCCTCTGACGTTTCTGATCTGGAAGGTTGTCTTTCTGGTGGTACTCATGTCAGCTCGCAGTATCAGTGAACTTCAGGCCCTGGTGGCCCATACGCTGTGCATGAGGTTCCACCATAATTGGGTGGTGCTCTGCACCCACCCGTGTTTCTTGCTCAAGGTGGTTTCTGCTTTTCACCTTAACCAGTCGGTGGTACTGCTCACCTTCTTCCCTCAGCCTCATGCGAATAGGGCGGAGGCCCAGCTGCATACGTTGGATTGCAAACGTGCGCGGGCCTTCTGCCTTGAGCAGACCAGTCCGCACTGGCATTCTAAGTAGCTGTTCATCTCCTACGTCCCGAACAAACTGGACATGACTGTTTCCAAACGCACACTGTCCATTTGGGTGTCAGATTGCATGTTCTTTTCCTATGCTCAGGCAGGACTGAGTCTCGGTCTCCATGGAGATTTGCAGGGCTGCTGCGTGTCCTCTGTCCACATCTTCACATCCCACTACTGCTTGGATGGGGATTCCCGACGTGACAGTAACTTCGGCCAAACCGTGTTCCAGCATCTGTTTGGGACTTAATTTCAACTCCTTCCCACTGGTTCTTCGGTCTGTCCAGACTATCGAAAGAGTCGTCCTGATATTGATGCCTGCTATGGACATTGATTCAGTTGCATCCAAAGAGGGGGGACTCATACTGTTTCTATTACTACTGCTACTACTACTGAGCATTTTTATAGCGCTACAAGACATATGCAGCGCTGCATGGATATGTAAGAGACAGTCCCTGCTCATCAGAGCTTACCGTCTAGTCAAGACAGACAACACAAGGGAAACACAAGGAGATCAGGTAAATCAAGATCTGAAAGTGGCAGCGAAGAGGTGAGTTTTCAGCCTGGATTTGAAAAGGGTCAGAAAAGGTGCCTGATGTACAGACTCAGGTAGTTTGTTCCAGGTGTAAGGTGAAGCAAGGTGAAAGGAGCAAAGTCTGGAGTTAGCAGTAGAAGAGAAGGGCATATCACATGTTTCTCCGGTTCTGGTAGCCCTGGTTGGGCTGTTTGTCATGTCTGGTGGCCTATAGCTTGGGAGTCCCATATGTGATGACTTCTTTCTGCTTGTTCACGGAGAAAGTGTGGTTACTCACCTGTAGCGGATATTCTCCATGAACAGTAGGAATAAGTCCGCACCACCTTCCCACCTCCCTGTGGAATTGTTTTGGAACTAGCTTTTGAATTGTACTGAGGCTAAGATGGCGCTATGGCAGGAAGGAAGGCAGTTGTGCATGCACGTTGGAGGCTCCCAAAAACCTCCGGTGGAAGCTGGGGAGTGTTCCCACAGGCTTCTCCGTTGGGGGATGTTACTCTTACTTGAGGACTTATTCCTGTTGTTCACAGAGAACACTTGCTACAGGTGAGTAACCACGCTTTCACCCTATGTCCCATCATTGCAGAGCTTTCTTTCAATTGAAAGAGGCTCTCCTCCTGTGCATTTATGCCATGGAGGTATTTGAATGTCTCTATGCCTTGTCTGTAGAGAGTTTAATTTTGGTAGCCCTTTTTTGAATCGCCTCCATTCTCTGTGCCCCTACAAAGTTATGACACCAAAAGCTGAAAACAACATTCAAGGTGGAGTTATAAAAATGACTTATACCTCTCTTTCCTGCTAATACATTGACATACACACCCTGGTATTCATTTAACTCTTCAATAGTTTGAGTCTTGGCCACCACCTGATACGTGGCTAATAGAAGTTTGCATCCCAAATGCTTATCTTTACATTATTTTACATTGAAGTACATTTTCCAAACCCATGACCATTTTACCTGTTTATTTCAAATCTCCTTTCATTTTTCCATCTCTTCCAGTGTGTCTGCTGTGTTGCAGAATTTGTATCATCTGCAAAGAGTATTTTTCCCTCATACCCCCCACAGTACCGCTAATAAAGATATTGAAAATAAGTGGTTCGTATGCCAAGCCCTGGGAATTGCTATGGATATATTTTGCCTTTGGTGGAATGGACTCCATTGACCAGCATCCTTCTGCTCGAGCAGTTACCCAGTTTACAGCCTTTTGACCCCCTATGGGCCAAGTTATTTTAAACATCTGTAGATAGAACAATGTTTTTTGCTAGAATTGCAGTTCTTCATGGTCATTGTTACAGTCACATAAATTAAACATAAGATAAAGCTTCACACTCTCAATCATCAGAAATGCTAGCTACAGCCCTAGGAAACAAAGCCTGACTAAAATCCAGCTAGCTGTTCAAATAGGTAAGTCTTCAGGGGGGGGATATTCAACGCGATTACTGCTAAATATCCACAGGGGCCACCTCTGAACATCGTAGCGTTCTGGGGGTGGCACCCGGGCAGCAATATTCAGCTGCTGCCCCGTTATCCTCAAGCGGCGAAAGCTAGACACTTGAAATAGTCGCCTAACTTTCACTGCAGAAGCTCAGCAGGCGGTGGCTGAATATCACCTCTGCCTAGTTAGCTTCTCTGCTATCCAGCCAATATAGATGTTCAGTGCTAGTGGCCAGATATGGCCCCAGCATTCAATATCTGGGCCTTTAGTTCAGCGGTGACGGCTAGCCACTTTAGCAGCGCTAGCTGTCACCACTGAATATCAGTAGATGGCGTGGCGTCGTTTTAAAATAAGGGGGCAACAGATGGTGCCACACATGAAAACTCTGTTTCTCGTGTACTAATTAATCTCAGTTTCTTAATGACAAATGGAAATCGTGGCTTGAATGTAAAATTCAAGTGGATGCAAATCACTCAGTTTGGTAGATTAGATAATTCTGGCCTGATCGCTTCAGAACCCTAAAAGCAACGCTAGGAATTGTGACGTAAATCTGCAATTACAGAGGCAGCCAACGTAGGGCAACAAGCAGAGGTGTGGCCCTGTCCCATCTCTTCTTTCCAGTAATAACATTATCGCTCATCCTTTTCAAATCAGTACTCCTGAAGTCCAAGACACTAGTTTTGGGATAGTACAGAGCAGGTCAGAGTTTGATATTGATCACACAATACAGTGATAACTAGACTCCATTTCCCCTTATGAGATCAGGGTCAGAATCCATTTGTCGGTACCAGATCCAGCATAAGCTCCCTTGAGTAGGATCTTCTAGCAGCTGCCTCAAGAACTCCATTCATAGAGCATTCAGGGCTTCTAGCAGCTGCCTCAAGAACTCCATTTATAGAGCATTCAGGGTTTCTAGCAGCTGCCTGAGGAACTCCATTCATAGAGCATTCAGGGCTTCTAGCAGCTGCCTGAGGAACTCCATTCATAGAGCATTCAGGGCTTCTAGCAGCTGCCTGAGGAACTCCATTCATAGAGCATTCAGGGCTTCTAGCAGCTGCCTGAGGAACTCCATTCATAGAGCATTCAGGGCTTCTAGCAGCTGCCTGAAGAACTCCATTCATAGAGCATTCAGGGCTTCTAGCAGCTGCCTGAGGAACTCCATTCATAGAGCATTCAGGGCTTCTAGCAGCTGCCTGAGGAACTCCATTCATAGAGCATTCAGGGCTTCTAGCAGCTGCCTGAGGAACTCCATTCACAGAGCATTCAGGGCTTCTAGCAGCTGCCTGAGGAACTCCATTCACAGAGCATTCAGGGCTTCTAGCAGCTGCCTGAGGAACTCCATTCACAGAGCATTCAGGGCTTCTAGCAGCTGCCTGAGGAACTCCATTCATAGAGCATTCAGGGCTTCTAGCAGCTGCCTGAGGAACTCCATTCATAGAGCATTCAGGGCTTCTAGCAGCTGCCTGAGGAACTCCATTCATATAACATTCAGGGCTTCTAGCAGCTGCCTGAGGAACTCCATTCATAGAGCATTCAGGGCTTCTAGCAGCTGCCTGAAGAACTCCATTCATAGAGCATTCAGGGCTTCTAGCAGCTGCCTGAGGAACTCCATTCATAGAGCATTCAGGGCTTCTAGCAGCTGCCTGAGGAACTCCATTCATAGAGCATTCAGGGCTTCTAGCAGCTGCCTGAAGAACTCCATTCATAGAGCATTCAGGGCTTCGCCGTCTAGTCTACCCAGTTCTTCATCTCTAGTGCACTGCCATAGACGCTACTTCATCAACTGAGTTTCCTTTTACCCTTTACAACTAAAATCCTCTCTGCTTATTTCAGGCTTTCTGAGAGTTCCATTAGTGTCCATCTGCACCTTATGCAACTGTTCCGTGCCCTCATCCCCCTTTCTTTGGAGAAATGTTTTCTGATGTTTCTCCTGAGTACTAACCATGTTAAGCCTCATATTATAGTCTCTTGTTCAGAGAGTGGTGTGCTTCCTGTACATTATTCACACATTTAGGTATCCAAGTGGCTCTTTCACCTCTCACCCAACTAAAATTGTTTACTAGCGTGACTAGAGCAGTCTGCTGATAGCATGTGCCATAAGAAAGCTTCCCCTCTGAATGCACTGAAATCTTCCTTGTCGTATTCTCCAGATTCTCTCTTGCTTTTTCTTAGATTTTGATGTGAGAAGGTCCACGGCATTGTCCCTTCGTGCTGTTCTCTTTTGCAGTCGTGAAGGTGTGTATTCAGTTACTGTCTAACATCTTTGTTTGCTCTTTTCCCTCCCAAGGCACAACTGAAAGGACGCTTACTGGACTTTGCCAAGGTGAGTGGAATTTCATATTGGCTTTGAGCTGTCATAAGACTGTGCGCCACCTTTCAAAACATTTTTACAAAGGAAAGAGGGGTGCAAACATAGTTAATCTTCTCTGGCTCATGAAGAGAGACTTCTAGTAGATAAAAAGAGGATATTATGGGACTACACTAGCTACAATGAAGTTTTACAACTCAGGCCAGTGGATTCATTTTTCGACTTTAGTGCAAATGACTCCTGAACATGTGTTTTGCAAGAACCCTATGCGCTTCTATTTTTCACATTAATGCTGCGCTTTTTTTTTTTTTTTTAAATTTCCATAATCTTTAACAAAAGATCGGGTGAGGTGTGTGGTTAGGACATGGTATCTCAGGCCGGAGGGCTGGGAGTTCAAGTCCCACCTGGGAACAGCAATCTCAGGCAAGAGGGACTGGGGTTTCTAGTCCTGTAGGCACTCCTTGCAGCCTTGGGCAAGCCACTTAACCCTTTGTTGCCTCAGGTACTCATAGATTGTGAGCCCTTTGGGGACAAGGGAATGATTGTGAACTGTTGAGCCTGTACATCCCCACTCAAGGGGGAAGGGATTCTGCTCCAGGTACTTCCTGGTCCCAAAAAGAACAAGGGACCTAAGGCCTATCCTGGATCTGAGAAACCTGAACAAATTGCTGGTGTGGGAAAAGTTCAAAATGCTCTCCCTTAGAACTCTGCTGCCCTACCTCCAGCAGGGAGATTGGCTATACCTATATTCTGACCATCCTAGTCACAGACAGTACCTGTGGTTCATGCTTGGGGGCAACCATGACCAGTACAGGGTACTTCCCTTCGGCCTAGCTTCCGAACCCAGAATCTTCACCAACTGCCTGGCAGTGGTGGCCTCCTACCTCCATCTCCAAAGGGCCTTTGTCTTTCCATACCTGGATGACACTGCTTCAGAGGTGCAGCAGGCTACGGCCTGTACCATTCAGGTGCTACAAAACCTGGGATTTGTGAAAACCACCACAAATTCCATCTTACTCCAGCACAGGACCTGGGGTTCATAGTGCCTCGCCTGGACACCCTCCAAGCCAAGGCCTTCCTCCCTTTGGAAAGGGCGGATTGTCTTAGGGCCCTGGCGACCGAGGCGAAGCACCTTCACGCCCTGTCAGCATGGTCCATACTACGCCTGCTCGGCCACATGGCCTCCATAGTCCATGTGGTCCCTTCACATGCGGGCACCTCAATGGTGCCTCCGCTATCAGTGCACTCAGGCAATGGGCAGGCTCCAGGACAGGGTCTCTGTGTCCCGTCAACGTGCGGAGTCACTCAGTTGGTGGCAAAACACACACCATCTCCAGATGAGTATGCCCTTACAACAGCCAAACCCCCAGAGAACATAAGAGTTGCCATACTGGGTCAGACCAAGGTCCATCAAGCCCAGTATCCTGTTTCCAACAGTGGCCAATCTAGGTCATAAGTACCTAGCACTCTTCCCAAAAGACACAGATTCCTCAGTGCTTGTATTGGGTCAAGCAGTGATATCCTGGGTCCCTTTTAATAATGGTTTATGGCCCTTTCCTCCAGGAACTTGTCCAAACCTTTTTTAGGCCCAGCTGCACTAACAGCTTTTACTACATCCTCCGGTAACAAATTCCAGAGTTTGATTACACATTTAGTGAAACAATATTTTCTCTTATTAGTCTTAAATAGTATCCTCACGACAGATGCCTCCCTGCAGGACTGGGATTATTGTGAAGAACTACGCACGTAGGGTGTCTGGTCCCCCGAGGAAAGCCAGCAGAAGATCAACCTGTTGGAACTAAGAGACATCTTTCTGGCGCTCAGGGCTTTATGACACCAAGTGCAGCACCAGACGGTGCTAGTCCAGATGGACAATCAGGTTGCGATGTTCTCTCTGAACAAACAAGAGGGCACAGGGTCTCAACACCATTGCCAGGAGGCTGTGGGCCTGCGCTCGTATGTGATCAGCCAAGGGATGCTTTTCAGAACAGTCTACCTCCGGGCCAGGACAATGCCCTCGCAGACGGGCTGAGCAGGATCCTCCAGCCGCACGAGTGGCGCCTAGACACCAAGGTGGTGCAGCGGCTCTTCCAACTGTGGAGAACCCAGTCTTGGACCTCTTTGCCAGCCTAGCCAACTCTCAGCTACCCTGCTTCTGCTGTCCCCAACCACACCCAGGCCAGATAGCAGCGGATGTCTTCCTCATCTCGTGGTCAGAGGGCCTGGTGTATGCCTTCCCTCCTATGCCTCTCATTGGACGGACCCTCTTCAAGGTCCAGCAGGACAGGTCTTCCATGATCCTGGTGGCCCAGACAGCCCTTGTTCTCTCTGTTGCTCCACCTCTCGACGGAGCTTCCAATCCCTCTAGGAAGTTCCCCAGGACTGCTGACCCAGGAGGAGGGCTTGATTCTCCACCCCAACCAGGGATCCTTATCGCTCACAGCATGGCAGCTGAATAGGTCGCCCTAGCGCCCTTCAACCTCACTATAGAGGCAGAGGAAGTCCTCCTAGCCTCTCGTAAAGACTCTATGAGACGGGCTTATGCCTTTAAGTGGTGTAGGTTTTTGGTCTGGTGCATGGAGTAGTGGCTTGACCCGTTTTCGTGTCCAGGTGCACACGGTGCCGCAATACTTGCTTCCCCTCTCACAAGCCAGACTTAAGTCCAACTCCATTAGGGTACACCTGAGCACGCTGTCCGTGCATCATCACTCCATAGAGGGCAAGCCTCTTTATGTCCAGCCCCTCATCACCCGCTTTGGGGCTTGCTGCTCTCTAAGCCTCCCATCCGGCCACCCACAGCAGAATGGGACCTCAGTGTGGTTCTGACGCAGCTTACAAGCCGCCTTTTGAACCCTTGGCTACCTGCCATCTGTGGTACCTATCTTGGAAGGCTGTCTTTCTGGTGGTATTCACCTCTGCCCGCAGAGTCAATGAGCTGCAAGCCTTGGTGGCCGAGCCACCCTACACCAAGTTCTACAAGAATAGGATCGTGCTTCGCATCCACCCTAAATTCCTTCCTAAGATGGTGTCTGCCTTTCACTTCAACCAAGAGGTGGTGCTCCCCACCTTCTTTCCATTACCCCATGCTGACAAGACTGCGGCCGTCCTGCACACTCTGGACTGCAAAAGGGCCCTGTCCTTCTACCTGCAGTGCACTGAAGGCCACCGTAAAGCCTCACAGTTTTTTGTTTCTTACAACCCCAGTCGTCTGGTGGAGGCCGTCACTAAGAGCACTGTCCATCTGGGTGGCGGACTGCATTGCCTTCACCCACAACCCGGCTGGGCTACCATTGGAGCACCAAGTCACAGCGCACAATGTCAGGAGTGGAGGAGTGGCCTAGTGGTTGGGGCAAGGTACTTCGGGCCGGAAGGTCGGGGGTTCAAATCCCACTAGAGGACAGCAACCTTGGGCCGGAAGGACTGGGGTTTCTAGTCCCATAGGTGCTCCTTGTGGTCTTGGGCAAGCCACTTAACCCTCCATAGCCCATGTTCCCTGTAAAATAGTTCTCTGTGTGCTGTGCTTTCCTGTCTAATCAATGTGTTTATACCTCAAAAATTTCCTGTCATGATTTGACAATTTCCAATCTGTAATCAAACCGCTGCTGATCGCTGGAAGTAGCGGTATACAAATGTATACTAAATAAAAATAAATAAAATAAAAATATGGCAACTTCCATTGCAAAGCTATGCTCTGTCCCCTTGGTGGATATTCTGCTGGGTCACCACCTGGTCTTCCATTCACACTTGCCTGGAGAGGGAGTCCCGACGGGACAGTGCTTTTGGCCAGTCCGTAATCTGTTTGGGTTTTAGGCAACTCCTGCCCTCTGACCCTTCTTGTTTAGGCTACCAGAGCCATGGTTCACCCTAGCCACTGGGGTCCTCAGAGTCTGTCCTCAGATTTGCTTGCAGCTGCTCATGCCTGGGTCGTGCCTTGCCTTTTTTACAAGTCCTCGGTAGCCTATAGCTAGGGAGTCCCATATGTGAGGACTGACTTCCTGCGTGTTCCTGGAGAAAGCATAGTTACTCACCTGTAACAGGTGTTCTCCAGGGACAGCAGGAATTAGTCTTTACAACCCTCCCTCCTTCCCTTGGAGTTGCTGTACTGTTTTTGCAATCTTCTTTGGTCGGTTGTAGCTATGTCATCTGACTGAGCAAGATGGCACCCTTGGATGGGAAGGGGACCACGCATGCGTGGTGGCATCTCCGAAAGGCTTTCTTTGAAAGCTAGTGAGATGCTTCCATGCGGGCTCCATCGGTGCCGACATCACTCATAAGTGAGGACTAATTTCTGCTGTCCTTGGAAAACACCTGTTACAGGTGAGTAACTACGCTTTACCCTCACCAGGAATCAATTCATTAATTTTGAGGTGAACTAAGTCCTTAAACTTAATAGGTACAGTTGTATCAGTACAAGTATCCCTAGCAACTTTAAGTAAGTAAACAACTTAAATAGCTAAACAAAACCTTAAAACTAAGATGCAGACAGCAGTTCAGCAGCAAGATGGGGGTTATCCAGCCTTTTGCATTGAATGTTGCATGTACAATTTTTTCCCATTTAGTGAGGGGTCTTATGTATGCATTAGGTGCAAGGAGCTCTTTGCCCTTAGGAAACGAGTCCGATTTGTGGAGGCTAGAGTGGCAGTCTTGGAGGACATAAGGAAGACAGTGATATATATAGATGAGACCTATAGAGACGTAGTACTGAAGTCCCACCTTCAATCTGGCAGCCTCTCAATTGCCATGGAGGAGAAAGGTCTTGTGAAAGGAGAGCATCACCTTTGTGTGGCAGGAAGTGATTTTTTAGCTAGGACATGCCCCCGGTGATGCAAAACACTCTTGCACCGAAGTTTCCACATGAGGGTAGGGTCAGGATGGCCATTATAGTATTTTTTATTTATTTATTTATTTATTTAGACAGTTTTGTATACCGCCTTATCCTTCAATCAAAGCGGTCACAACACAATTGGGGGATACATTTAACACGCGGGGATACGAGACACATACACTAATACTTACAGGGAACATGGGCAATGGAGGGTTAAGTGGCTTGCCCAAAACCACAAGGAGCATCTGTGGGACTAGAAACCCCAGTCCTTCCGGCCCAAGGTTGCTGTCCTCTAGTGGGATTTGAACCCCCGACCTTCCGGCCTGAAGTACCGTGCCCCAACTACTAGGCTACTCCTCCCTCTAGTAGGTGATTCGATCATCAGTCATGCAGATATCTGGGTAGCTGGTGGACATGTGGATCGCCTGGTAACATGCCTGCCTGATGCGAAGGTAGTGGACTTCATGTGCCACCTAGACAAGGTTTTAGATAGTGCTGGGGAGAAGTCTGCTGTCTTGGTACATATTGGTACCAATGATGTAGGAAAGTGTGGGAGGGAAGTTCTAGAGGCCAAATTTAGGCTTTTAGATAGGAAGTTGAAATCCAGAACGTCCAGGGTGGCATTCTCCAAAATGCTTCCCGCTCCATGTGCAGCACCCAAAAGGCAGGCAGAGCTCCAGAGTCTTAATGTATGAATGAGACAGTGGTGCAGAGAAGAGGGTTTTGGATTCATTAGGAACTTGGCAATATTCTGGGGAAGGGAGAGGCTTTTCCGAAGGAATGAGCTCCACTTTAACCTGGATGGTACCAAGCTGCTGGCATTAACCTTTAAAAAGAAGATAAAACAACTTTTAAACTAGATAATAGGGGAAAGCCGACAGTTGCCCAAGAGTACCTGGACCTACTACTACTGCTACTGAACATTTGTATTGCGCTTCAAGACATACGCAGCATTGCACAGATACATGTAAAAAATGGTCCCTGCTGATCAGAGCTTACAATCTAGTCAAGACAGAAACATAGTAGCTGTAGACACGGGATACATCTAGAGGGAATGGTAAGGAAACACAAAGGAGACCAGGTGAATCAAGATCTGAAAGCAGACCATATGGTATACATCCGAGGGTGTTAAAAGAACTGAAAGATGAGATTGCAAACCTACTGTTAGTAATCTATGGACTATCATTAAAATCATCTTCAGTACCTGAAAATTGGAGAATGACCAATCTAAACCAACTTTTAAAAAGGGTTCCAGGAGTGATCCAGGAAACTACAGACCGGTGAGCCTGACATCAGTACCAGTCAAAATGATAGGAACCATTTTAAAGAACGAAATTGGTGAATGTGTAGATAGTTATAGTTTAATGGGAGAAAGCCAATATGGATTTAGCCAAGGAAAGTCTTATCTGACTAATCTTTTTTGAAGGTGTGAATAAACAGACAAAGGTGAACCAGTTGATGTGGAGCCCAATTCCAGGAGGGGGATGTCCGGGCCATCCGGATGTCCCCAATGAAGATGGGAATCCTAGGACCCAATGTTCCTGCGGTTGCCAGAATTGGGCCCACGGACAACCTGGCGTGCCCCTTCCGCCTGTGGGGACGTCCGCGGCTCTGGTCCCCAATATCTCAACCGCCCAACCCACAACTGGCCTGCCATGGCCTGGATTGGGCAGTGGGGTCCCCCCCCCCCACCTGCCCTCGGCCCTGGGGGGGGTTCCTCGGGCCCGATCATCCACAAAGTGCTGCTTATACCACCTTTGAGGTAATAGAAGCAGCACATCCCCATGGGCCCAGCAAGATATACAAGGCCATGACAAGAATTGGCCCTGTAAGTACTGCCGGGCTGGCCCACCCCATTCACGCCCCCGCCGGTTCTCCCCATCCTGATGCACAGGAAGTACAGGGAGAGCCAGAAGGGGAATCAGCCCCGGACGCCTAGCGAGGTGTATGTCCCTCCAGGACATGCAGTCCTGCAACCCGCTTTCGGGAACGACCTCCATAGTGTATCTGGATTTTCAGAAAGCCTTTGACATGGTCCCTCATGAGAGACTCTTGGCGAAATTAAAAAGTCATGGGATAGGAAGCAGTGTACTATTGTGGATCAGGAATTGGTTGAAAGATAGAAAGCAGAGGGTAGGGCTAAATGGGTAATTTTCTCAGCGGAGAAAGGTGAATAGTTGAGTACCCTAGGGATATGTGTCTGGGCCTGCTGTCTTTTAACAAATGACATGGAAATGGGAATAACAAGTGAGGTGATCAAATTTGCAGATGTGACAAAAGTATTCAAAGTTGTTAAAATACAAGAGGATTGTGAAAAATTGCAAGAGAACCTTGATAAATTGGAAGACTGGATGCTCAAATGGCAGATTAAATTTATTGTGGACAAGTGCAAAGTTATGCACCAAGACAAGAACAACCCAAACTATGGTTACGTGATGCAAGGTTCCACATTAGGAACCACCATCCAGGAAAAAGATTTAGGCGTCATCGTGGATAACACGTTGAAACCCTCTGCCCAATGTGCAGTGGCAGCCAAGAAAGCAAATAGAATGCTAGGAATCATAAGGAAAGGAATGGAGAATAAAACCAAGGATATTATAATGCCTCTATATCATTCCATGGTGCGACTGCACCTTGAATATTGTCTGCAATGCTGGTCGCCGTATCTTAAAAAGGATATAGCGGAATTAGAAAAAGTACAGAGAAGAGACACCAAAATGTTAAAGGGGCTAGAAGGATACTCCTATGAGGAACGGCTTAAAAGGTTAAGGCTCTTCAACTTAGAAAAGAGATGGCTGAGGGGAGATATGAAAAAGGTCTATAAATTAATGAATGGAGTGGAACGGGTAAATGTAGATCGATTATTTATGCTATAAAAAAGTAGAAATACTAGGGGGCATTCAATGAACATAAGATATGCCATACTGGGTCAGACCAAGGTCCATCAAGCCCAGTATCCTGTTTCCAACAGTGGCCAATCTAGGTCATACGTACTGTGACGCAGTGGCAAATGCAGAAGCCATGGAAACTGATACTGACCCTCTGGTAGGTACAGGTATTGCAAGAAAAGACATAGTTTTCCATTCTCAGCACAACCTACAGGCAACCAATCAGCTCACCTAAGGGGAGGAGAGAAGCAGAGCTGTGGATTGGGCACGCCCTAGTAAGAGGCGGGCTTCCCAGAGCAGGGACCCCTTGTTAAGTAGAGAGAGGGAAGACACTGATAGATGGAGAAGGAGAGTGAGGAGGACGAGTGGAATGAGAAGGAATGGAGAAGTGAGCACTACAAATGAATTGAGAAGAAAAGGTGGTTTGAATCCACAAGAGAGAAGGCAAAAGGCATTGGGAAGGCAAGAAGCTCTTTTGATTGCAGAACCCTTTGACCCTGCTACAGAAACACTACCCAGCTGCAACAGAAGGGAAACTGATCCAGAACCAGGAGCAAAGCCTACGTTGTGGGGAAACAGTTTTTACCCTTGGAGAGAAAGGCACGCTGGCAAGGCATTTTCTGACCAGTCTCATTCTAAGGTACCTGCTGCTCTTAATTCCTTTAATAAGTTTTACCAGCCAGAAAGAGAGAGTCCTGATTTTAAAGTACAGGATAGTTTTAGGCAACGTGAGAGACGTTGGTTACAGCCTGAAAGCTCTCTAAGTAAGCCAAGCTTTTCTCAGCCAGTAATTCCTGCTTTTAACAAGCAAGCTGACGAAAGAAACCCAGCCAAATTGTTTACAAAAAGATTAGGCTATATTGATACTGAAGGTCCTACCTTTGAAGCTTTTCTTAAGAGCAGAGCTTGTGCAAAGGAACCTGTGATTACACCTCTCACTAACGGAGATAAGTGGGGGAGGGGTAACTCCACCACGGGCACAGAGTGTCTAAAGAGGGAGAGCAGTGTTTGCTTACCAGGAGCAGATAATTACCTGCCCAAGCAAGGAGAAGATTTACCCAATAGTCCTGCTAGGAGACAGGCAGAGCAACTCCTGAGTGAATTTAGACAATTCTTGAATAAAAGAGCTGTTTCAGAAGAAGCTAGCATTCAAGCAGGGAGTAATCCTGGAATAGGAATTCCCACGTCGGCTCCACGGCCCATGATTGAAATTAACCAGCCGATGGACTGCTCAATTGGGCTAATTGAGAAAACTGATAAATGCAAAGCTTGAATGTTTATACCTGACAGTTGATTCTGGTTATGCTAACCCAGAATATGTGAAAAGCATATGAAAAGAAATACTGTTTTCGAGCAATTGAAAGGGAAGCTTATTGAAGCTTTGAAATAAGCTGGACTGTATCCTAATTGCAAGAGAAACAATATTATTTCTTACCAAAGCCTTTTTGTGAAAACAGCACAGAGAAGACACATGAGGTAATGTGTTTTCCTCAGAGAAGCATAAGCTGAAGCACAGCATTGAAAGCCTTTGTTTTGTATAATTCCTGTTTGCTTAACCTTCTCACCTGTTCCTGACCACCAAGGAGCAGGGAAAATAAAATCCTGGTGAATATAAATTTTCTTGTTCCCGACTTTAATTGGCCCCCACAACTACACAAGGCCCATCCCTCCTTAACCCTCAAGGTTAGGGAGTGGGTGTAAGGGTGACAGTACCTAGCAGTTTCCCCAAAAGACACAGGTTCCACAATGCTTGTACTGGGTCAAGCATTGATATTCTGGGTCTCTTCTTAATAATGGTTTATGGACCTTTCCTCCAGGAACTTGTCCAAACCTTTTTTAAACCCAGCTACACTAACAGCCTTTACTACATCCTCCGGTAGCAAATTCCAGAGTTTGATTACACGTTGAGTGAAAAAATATGAATCTACAGTGTAACCCATTTAAGACTAATAACATAAAAAAATTTGTCACTCAACACGTAATCAAACTCTGGAATTCGTTACCAGATGATGTAGTAAAAGCTGTTAGTGTAGCTGGGTTTAAAAAAGGTTTGGAAAAGTTCCTGGAGGAAAGGTCCATAAACCATTATTAAAGAGGATCCGGGAAATCCACTGCTTGGCCCGGGACAAGCATTGTGGAATCTGCATGCCTTTCTGCGAACCTCCTTGTGACCTGGATTGGCCACTTTTGAAAAGAGGAATCTCCAGGAACAAACAGGAATGTAGTCTTCACATATGGGTATCGTCGGTACTGACAGAGCCTGTGCGGGAACGCTCCCCAGCGTCCAATAGGAACGCTTTTGGGAGTATCCCTCAGCACATGCGCGCTGCCTTCCCAACTATCCCTCTTCGGTTCTTCTTTTTCTGTGGAGCTGACAGGTCTCATACCCTGTCACCGCAGAAAATTTCTTCTTTAAACTTGTTTTCTTGTGGTCGCACCTGCCTCCGCTCGACGCTACCGGTACCACCGGTTCTCTTTTTTTCTTTAAAAAAAAAAATATATACGAGTATATATATATACTTCTGAAGTGTTTCTCTTCAGAGACTTTTTCTTTTTGGTGCTAGGCGCCATTTTGGACATTAGGCCCCATTTTCCTGCAAAATGGAAAAACCAGCTAGTGGTTTTAAAAAATGTACTAAGTGTGGCGGTATCATTTCCGTCACTGACACCCATGACTGGTGTCTCAAATGTTTAGGCCCTGACCATTCTTCTTCAGAGTGTTCCTCTTGTATGGGGATGACTAAAAGAGGAAGACAGAACCGGGCTACGAAGCTCGGTGCCCTCTTTTCTTCAGATGCGATGTCCATTGCATCAACGTCTTCCAGAGCCTCATCTTCCTCCCATGGATCTCAGGTAACTAAACATAAGAGCCGGTCCTCAAAGGGTAGATCTCCTTCTAAGCATCGAGAAGCCATTGGCATTGCCCTTGAGGAAACTACACTGGCAAGACAGCCCCGGCTGGAGGCTTTGGCCTCCAAAGCACTAATGGGGCTTCAGGATGTTCTCGAGGCCTCGACCTTAGCAGAACTACTGATGCCAGGCTCAGGGGTTCCGGCCGCTTATACCGGTACTGACACCCAGGCATCGGCAGCGTCGATAGACCAGAGATTCCTCGCTATCGAACGCAGTCTTGCAGCTCTCCTTACAGCTGCGGTACCGTTGACACCAATACCGACGGTTCAACGGGCACCGATACCGATGCCGGTACCGGCCCCGGTGGGAATTCTACCCATGACGACTTTTTCAGGCATCGACAGATCGGTACTGAACCAACTCTGTGCCGACTTCGATCGATACCGATACCGATACCGTGCTTTGCATGAACATTGGGATCAGAGATACTTTGAATCTTCCGATTCAGATGATTCGGATAACTCTGCCGGTACCAGAGTACTTCTTCCGGAAGACTCCTCTTCTCCTCAACGCAGAATGTCTCCTCCGGAGGACATGTCTTTTCAGGATTTTATTTGTGTTGTGGCCCGAGGCCTATCAATTATGGTAGCTCCTGAAAAAGAACCTAGAGCAAAGGAATTGGAAATCCTCCAATACCCTAAGGCTCCCAAAGAGGCAGCTCCTCTGCCTATTCATGAAATTCTTCATGATTTGATGCTCAGAATGTGGGAAACACCTTTGACCACATCTCCTCATTCTAGGAGACTCGATACCATGTATCGAGTTCCACCATGTCCTGGGTTTCAAAAGACTCAGCTGCCACATCATTCAATGGTAGTGGAATCAGCCATTCGTAGGATGAAAAGTGCAAAAAGACATGCATCCAATCCTCCAGGTCGTGAATGCAGGACTCTTGACGTCTTTGGGGGTCGAACATTTCAGGCTGCCATGCTTTCAGCTAGGATCAGCTCATATATTTTATATATGGGAATGTTCCTCAAAGAGGTCACAGGAGACTTGGAGCTTATGAGCCCCCTTCTCCCTGATGACATACGACAAGACTTCCTTACTCTTGTCAAGCATGCTCAAGACATTTCCAAGTTTGTAAATCGTGCAGCCTTTGACTGCTTTCAGGGCCGGATTTACCTATACGCCATGTACGCCATGGCATAGGGCCCACAGCTGGCAAGGGCCCACCCACCGCAGGGCTTCAGAGGGAGCCGGGGAAGCCCGCGCGAGGCCCCGGTTCCCTCTGTACAGCCGCCAGCGTGAAGAGCCTTTTCCTTCACGTTGGCGGCTGTATCTGTAAAGCCGCGATTGCTGGGAAAGGTTAAAGACAATGCCCTTTAACCTTTCCCAGCATTCGCGGCTTCACAGATACAGCCGCCAGCGTGAGGAGTGGAGGAGTAGCCTAGTGGTTGGGGCAAGGTACTTCAGGCCGGAAGGTCGGTGGTTCAAATCCCACTAGAGGACAGCAACCTTGGGCCGGAAGGACTGGGGTTTCTAGTCCTACAGGTGCTCCTTGTGGTCTTGGGCAAGCCACTTAACCCTCCATAGCCCATGTTCCCTGTAAAATAGTTATCTCCAAGTTATAATGCCCTGTTCAATGTAATTTCAGTTTGTTCAATGTAAACCGCACTGATGCAGAATAGCGCGGTATATAAGAGAATGTAAATAAAATAAATAAATCACCAAAGCTTTTAATGTATCCTGCCTCATTTATGCAGATGATGTGCTGATCTTCACCCCGATTGACGTCACAAGTCCAGACTATACAGCATTAACCAACTGTTTCAACGCAATAGCAGACTGGCTTCTAGGTCAGAACATGCAAATAAACTTTTAAAAAACCGAAGTGCTAGTGATTACAAGAAACAAACAGTTTTCTCCCCCAGCAACCCTCAAAGTAAGAGACACAGAGCTGCCAATCAAGAACACAATTCGATACCTTGGTGTGATACTCGACCAGAGACTTGACTTTACAGAACACATAAAAAGTACAGTAAAAACAATTTACTTCAAGATAAAAACCTTGCGTCACCTAAGACCCTTGGTAGAGCCTAAAGACTTCCGATCAATTTTCCAAGCTATAGTCACTCCGCACTTTGACTATGCGAATATCGTGCTACATGGCCTCCCCAAGAACACCCATAACCCACTGCAGCTAGCGATGAACGCTGCAGCCCGCATCTTAGTGGGAGCATCTAGGAGAGACCATATCACGCCGATCCTAAGGGATCTCCACTGGCTTCCAATAGGCTGCAGAATTTCCTATAGAGCTCTCCTCATCACATTCAAGGCCTTCAACAAAATATTACCATCATCGATCTCAGACCTTCTCAGTCATGCACCAAACAATAGATCCAGGAGGATACTTACTGAAAACACTCTAGTCATTCCTCGTGAATCCACAAATTTGTCCCAATCAGCTAACAACAGGGCATTTATGTCTTTTGCCCCTAGATGATGGAACAGTCTCCCCCCTAATATCAGAGCAATACAAGACATTAGTCAATTCAGAAAAGCCATCAAGTACCATTTATTTACTAAGTACTTCCAGTTACTGTAACATAGCCTTCTGCCCACTTGCAATCAAAGCTAAATGTCTCCTATAAGTTAAAAGCCTAGAGAACCAAGATATTCGCGATGTCGATATATGTACATTACTGTAGATAACAGATTATATGTAAATAGTTTACCCAGTTCTTCCATGTTAAGTTCCCTGTTATCTGTAAACTATCTTATGACTATGTTGTCTAGATTTATTTATTTATTTATTTATTTACAGTCTCTTTTATACCGCGCTATTTGACATCAGTGCGGTTTACAATGAACATTAAACTACACATCTCAGTTTAGTGATTTGTGCTTACAGTGAAACAGGTATAATAACTTGGGTATACATTAAACAGGTTTCTTAACAGGGAAAACATGAAAAATATATACAAGCCACTTTATGCAGCTATATATTGGGTTATATGAAACTGCATAAGCTTCTCATGGTGGGTGGAGGGTAAAAGTGTGATTGCGAGTGTTCAATCTAAGAATGTGAGATGCATGAGCTTGAGGTGCTGCCTTGAGGTGTGAAAGTAGGTGGGTGTGAGGGGGAGACTGAAACATCATAGTGAAGGAGAAAAAGGTGATGTTTCAGTGCCTTCTTGAATTGGGAGAGATCACTGATGGTTCTGATAGTCGCTGGTAGAGCGTTCCAGCAGGATGGTGCAAAGAAGGCAAAGACTCTAGATCTAGTGACTTAGGAACACTTCGTGCTTGCCTTAGGTAGTATGAGGGTATTTGAGGCATTCAATCTCCTTACTCGGTTAGGAGGTGTGATTGATATTAGGTCAGTAATGGCAGTAGCCGGGTATTTCTTGATTGCTTTATGGGTCTTAGTTAGGATCTT
Source organism: Ichthyophis bannanicus (assembly GCA_033557465.1). NCBI lineage: Eukaryota > Metazoa > Chordata > Amphibia > Gymnophiona > Ichthyophiidae > Ichthyophis > Ichthyophis bannanicus. The sequence goes on from CM066033.1 coordinate 1,301,429,395, forward strand.
GAAAGAGATCCTGGCTTGTATGGGCAGGCAATGCAACTGTTTTAGTATTGGAGTAATGTGGGATCTTCTGGAGGCTCCATGAAGGATTCTTGCAGCTGAATTCATTGCAAGTTGTAAGGGATTGGTCGTGCTCTTTGGTAGGCCATGCAATATCGCATTGGCATAGTCAAGGTGAGGCATTATTAGGGCCTGAAAGACAGTTCGAAAGTCTTCAGGCTCTAACAGCTGATGAAGATGGCGGAGGGTCCGGATTTTATGATAGACCGATTTTGTTATGTTGTTGATATGAGCCTTCATATTGAGCTGCTGATCAAGCGTAACTCCCAGGTATCTTACTGTAGTCTTGCATATGAGCTCTGCGTCGCGAACCTTGATGGACAGGGGTGGAATAAATGCCGGATTCCTGGTGACGAAGAGGGCTTCTGTCTTTTTGAAGTTTAACTTAAGCCTTTGTGCGTTTATCCAGTCTGTGACTGCGTCGAAGCACTTGATTAGTGGGGAGAGGTCAAGATGTTCTGTCGAGATTGGCATGTACATCAAGACGTCGTCAGCATAGACCAGGCAGTTGATGTTAAATGAGTGGATAAGGTCACAGATGTGTTGCATGTAGATGTTGAACAGCAAGGCGGATAAGGAGGAGCCTTGTGGAACACCTTTTGTTTGGGGGAAGGGGTCGGAGGTGGAAGGGCGAGAACGAACATGTTGCCAATGGTCCGTGATGTATGACGCGCACCATGATAGAGCTGAACCGTGAACTCCCTTCTCTCTGAGGCGTCGAAGGAGAACTTCGTGGTCTACGGTGTCGAAGGCAGCGGCAATGTCCATGAAGATTAGTGCAAAGCCTTGTCTGATGTTATCCAGACCTATGGATAGAGTGTTGAATAGGGTTGTCAGTAGCGTTTCGACACCATGCGCTTCACGAAATCCATGCTGGCAGGGATGCAGGGGTGCGTTGGTATCTATGTGATCTTGTAATTGACGTTGAGTAATCTTTTCAATGATTTTCGATAGGAGAGGTATACTGGAGATAGGCCTGTAGGATTCCATCATAGAGGGGTCCAACTTACTGTTTTTTAGGAGTGGTCTGATGGCAGTCTGTTTCAGGCTTCGAGGGAATGTTCCAGTAGAGAAAGATACATCTATAAGCTTGGATAGGAATGGGCTGAGCTCAGCACGCAGGGATTTAATCCAGGAAGCTGAACACGGATCAGAGGGTGCTGTAGTGGTGTTTATATTTAATGTAGTGTCTTGAATGACTCTGTCAGTTGGGGTAGAGAAGGATGTGATGGTGTGTTGGGTCTCACTTGAGAAATGACCAAGTGGGGGTTGAGGGACGGAGAAGGGTGGGCTAGCTGGGATGAGGGGCTTAGCAGGTTGAACAAGCTGGCTACTTTTGTTACGCAAGTAGTAGGCATATTCCTGGGGGTCTGGGTGGGTCAAGTTCCCCTGAGATGGTTCCTTTGCTAGGGATTTTACAATTTGGAAGAGCTTGTGGGGTTTGTTCAGGGAGCGTTGTAGTCTGTTTGCATGATATTGTTTCATACTTGATGCCACGGATAAACGATGTTTTCCTAATTGTGCTGTGAATGCCTCGTGGCTCTCAGTTGTTCTTGATCGTCGCCAGTGCCTCTCTAGTCATCTGAGTTGAAGGAGTGATTTGCGTAGCTCTTGGGAGTACCACGGAGCATTCTTTTTCTTATGTGGTGCTTTGTTTGTGGTAGGTACGTGGATTACGGCATCTAGGTTTGAGTTCCAAGAGGCGACCATGTCATCGAGGCTTTGTTCAGGTGGATCAAGTAGGTTCTGTGTCCTCTTTAAAATATCTTCTCTGTTAAAAGGATGGAAGCGCTTTAATTGTTCTGAGGTGGGTTTATCTTCAGGTTTGGTTTTGGCAGAGTTGGTGCAAGTTGGTATCTGGAATTGTATCAGAAGATGATCTGACCAAGGAACTGAGTTTACATTTAGGTGAGACTTGTGCCAATGGATGAGGGCTGTTTGTGGTGCAAAGATCAGATCAAGTATATTACCTTTTATATGGGTAGGGGTATCAACCAGTTGAACGTAGCCTAGCTCACTGAGGGCATCGATAAAGGCATTGGTGTGGCTGTCCTGAATGGATGGGAGATTGAAGTCACCTAATACCCAGTTTAAAGTATGTGGGTTCGTGGTGTTGCAAGCAAGATCAATTATTGTGGCTAAGTCATCTGGAGATGATGAGGGTGTTCTATAGAGCAAATTGATGGTGATTTGTTTGTTTGTAATGGTAATGGAGTCAAGGGTCGAGGTGCTACTTGAGGCAGCAAGCTGAAATTTGAGGTCCGCTTTTGTTAGGATGAGTACTCCTCCACCACGATGGTCAGCTCTGTGACATGAGTGGACTGAGAAATTGGGAGGGACACTCTGATGAAGGATCACAGAGTCAGAGGCAGAAAGCCATGTCTCAGTGACACATAGGATATCAAGATTATGAGCTGAGAGCATATCTGTTAATGCTGGCCATTTCTTCCTTATTGATCGTGCGTTTATTAGTGCACATTTAAGGTCAGGCGGAAGGTGGTGCTGTACACGCCAAGATAGATTGTGCTGCTGTAGGTCCACATAGATAACATGTGGGCCTGGTAGGCGCCGAGGTGTTTCAGTTTGATGGTTGGGAAAGTCGGGGAATCTCCTCCAAGATCTTCTAAGGACTGGTATAGAGTTATGAGGTGAGGTAAGGGCTAAGGTGTCAAAGGTCAGAGCTATTAAAATGTAGCAGATGGCAAGGGTAAAGGGGTATGAGGATACCCAGTGTGATAACATGGTGAAAAGTATAGATAGTAGACCAAGGTAATGGTACCAGCTAGTGATCAATAACAGAATGGTATGTTCAGGCTTATATGTAAGGCAATCAGTAAATCAGAATGGCTCGAAATAAGGTAGGCCAAAGATAATAGATAGGTTTGTTTAATGTAAACCGCACTGATGACGAATAGCGCGGTATATAAAAGATGTCAAATAAATAAATAAGGGTCCAGAACCCCTAAACATTCCAGGCAGGTTGTGTCATTTTGTCAACAGATGGCACCAAATAACAGCAGAAAATTGGACTCTGTCCATTGTAGGGGAGGGGTACAAGCTTCATTTTCACAGCATGCACCCTCCTACAATCTAAGACAGTTCAATTCCCAAACCTCTCCAGACAATCTACTGGATCAAGAGGTCTCAACACTCCTTGCTCAAGAAGCAATAGAGGAAGTACCCATTCCCCAACAGGGTACAGGGTTCTACTCCCCCTATTTTCTTATTCCAAAGAAAACAGGGGGACACAGACCCATTCTAGACCTCAGAGAATTGAACAGATATCTGTTCCGAGAAAAGTTCAAAATGATTTCTCTGGGAACTCTGCTGCCATACCTTCGAAGTCAGGATTGGCTTTGCTCTCTAGGTCTAAAAGATGCATATACTCATATTCTGATCCATCCAGATCACAGGGAATTCTTACGATTCCTTTTCAAGGGAAAACATTTCCAGTACAGGGTTCTTCCCTTTGGTCTGGCTTCAGCACCAAGAGTATTCACGAAATGCATGGCAGTAGTAGCTGCGAACCCTAGGGATATTCGTCTTCCCTTACTTGGACGACTGGCTCATTCGAGCCCCCACGATTCCAGAAGCCAGCTCTGCACTGTCTCGTACAATGCAAATCCTCCAATACTTCGGATTGGTCATAAACTTCCCAAAATCCCAACTTGCTCCTTCTCAGACCCTAGAGTTCATAGAAGTCAAGGGCTTTCCTTCCACAGCCCCGCTGTCTTCGAATGGTGCAACTAGCTTCTCAAGCAGCGGGAAAGTCCTCCCTAACTGCTCAAGAGCTCCTGCAATTTCCTAGGTGCATAACTTTGCACTTGTCCACATTAAATTTCATCTGCCATTTGGATGCCCAGTCTTCCAATTTATCCAGATCCTCCTGCAGTTTTCCACAGTCCTCTTGGGTTTTAACAACTTTAAACAGTTTTGTATCGTCTGCAAATTTGATAACCTCACTAGTTATTCCCTTTTCTAGGTCATTTATGAATATATCAAAAAGTAGCGGACCCAGTACAGATCCCTGGGGTACTCCACTATTCACCTTTTTCCATTGGGAATATTGGCCATTTAGCCCTACCCTCTGCTTTCTATCTTTTAACCAGTTCCCGATCCACAATAGTACACTGCCTCCTATCCCATGACTTTTTAGTTTTGCCAAAAGTCTCTGTTGAGGGACCTTGTCAAAGGCTTTCTGAAAGTCCAGATACACTATATCAACCGACTCACCTTTGTCTACCTGTTTATTCACACCTTCAAAAAAACATATCAGATTAGTAAGACAAAATCATATCATATCATATCATATCTGGTGTGCTCCAGACCTTCTCTCCCAAGAGAACGGGATGCTATGGCACCCGAATCCCCAATCTCTGCATCTCAGGGCCTGGTTGCTCAAAGCCTAGACCTGCAGGATCTTAACCTTTCCCAACAGGTAAAGGATATCATTCAGGATTCTAGAAAACCCTTCCACAAGACGTTCTTACGCTTTTAAGTGGAAACGTTTTACTATATGGTGTTCTCAAAAGGGCTTAAACCCCCTTGTGATACCTTTGGAATTGGTACTAGAGTATCTACTTCATTTATCAAATTCTGGGTTAAAGACCAATTCAGTAAGAGTCCATCTTAGTGCAATTGCAGCTTCCTATAAGCCTCTAAATGGACAGCCAATTTCCTCTCATCCACTCATAGCAAGATTTATGAGAGGTCTTCTCTTAACAAAGCCTCCCATCAGGCCACCACTGGTGGCATGGGATTTAAATCTAGTTCTCGGACAGCTCATGAATCCGGCCTTTGAACTTTTAGCCACAACAACCTTGAAGTTTTTATCCTGGAAGGTCATCTTCCTAATTGCAATCACCTCCGCACGTCGCATTAGTGAATTGCAAGCTTTAGTGGCTGATCCCCCTTATACAAGGTTTCACCGTGATAAAGTTGTTCACAGAACTCATCCACATTTTATGCCAAAGGTGATTTCGCCTTTTCATCTAAATCAATCGATTTACCTTCCTGTATTCTTTCCGAGGCCTCATGACTCTAATGCAGAAAGGAACCTTAATACTTTGGACTGTAAAAGAGCCTTGGCTTTTTACCTACAATGAACACAGCAACATAGAAAGTCTTCTCAACTTTTTGTTGCTTTTGATTCTAGTCATTTGGGACTTCCAGTCTCCAAAAGAACTCTATCTAAATGGATTGCACAATGCATATCCTTTATTTATGAGAGTAAGGGTCTTCCTCTTCAAGGCCATGTCACAGCACATAATGTGAGAGCCATGGCAGCTTCTATGGCAAACCTTCACTCTGTGTATATTGATGACATCTGTCGAGCAGCCACCTGGACTTTGGTGCACACCTTCACAGCCCACTACTGCCTAGATAAAGCCTCCCGTCGGGATGCCTTCTTTGGCCAGGCTGTTCTTCAACATCTCTTTCAGACTTAATTCAACTCCTACCCACCAACCCTGGTAGGATGCCAGAGATCCATGGGAGGAAGCATGACCCACCTAACTATAGGTGGCAGCTTCCTGGGGCCATCTCCCCGGCATCTTCAGCTAGGGAGTCCCCATATGTGAAGACTACATTCCTGCTTGTTCCTGGAGATAGCGTAGTTACTAACCTGTAACAGGTGATCTCCGGGAACAGCAGGAATATAGTCTTCACAACCCACCCACCTCCCCTAGGAGTTGTCTCTCTATCTCTCTGTCTCTTTCCTCTCTCCCTCTGTCCTTTCACTCAGCTACAAACTTAACTGAAGAGGGACAGTTGGAAAGGTGGGAAGGCAGCGCGCATGTGCTGAGGGATTCTCCCAAAAGCATTCCTATTAGACGCTGGGGAGCGTTCCCGCACAGGCTCCGTCGGTACCGACGATACCCATATGTGAAGGCTAAATTCCTGCTGTTCCCGGAGATCACCTGTTACAGGTGAGTAACTACGCTTACTGAGCTTGGTGGACCTTGGTCTGAACCAATATAGCATTTCTTATGTTCTGATGTTCTTAACTCTGTTTGCTCTGAATTTGCCAGTTGATATTGCCACAGTCTTCCTGGCTTCCAGAACAGGTTGCCTGCAGAGGTCGTATGGTTTCAATTGGAGGAGTTTTGTCATCTGGTGCGAGGGGCCTTTCTCATGTCCCACACAAAAACTGCTTGAATGCCTTCTAAAGTTGTCCGAGTTTAGTTTAAAGACCAACTTGGTAAGGGTTCATCTCCGTGCAATTGGCACTCATCACCATCCTGCAGAAAGTAAATTTTTTCATCTCTTTACAGCATTTAGTTTTTGTTTTTATACAGTGCTTGCTTCTTACCAGTCTTCCCTTTAAACCTCCCAGAGTGTCTTGGGATTTCAGCATAGTTTAACTCAGCTGATGAAAGGTCCCGTCGAGCATCTTAGTTTTAAGGTTTTGTTTAGCTATTTAAGTTGTTTACTTACTTAAAGTTGCTAGGGATACTTGTACCGATACAACTGTACCTAATAAGTTTAAGGACTTAGTTCACCTCAAGATTAATGAATTGATTCCTGAGGGTAAAGCGTAGTTACTCATCTGTAACAGGTGTTTTCCAAAGACAGCAGAAATTAGTCCTCACATTTGAGTGATGGCTGCACCGATGGAGCCCGCATGGAAGCATCTCTTCAGCTTTCAAAGAAAGCCTTTCGGAGATGCCACCACGCATGCGTGGTCCCCTTCCCATCCAAGGGTGCCATCTTGCTCAGTCAGATGACATAGCTAGAGCCGACCAAAGAAGACTGCAAAAACAGTACAGCAACTCCAAGGGGAGGAGGGAGGGTTGTAAAGACTAATTCCTGCTGTCCCTTCAGAACACCTGTTACAGGTGAGTAACTATGCTTTCTCCAGGAACAAGCAGGAAGTCAGTCGTCATATATGGGACTCCCTAGCTACAGGCTACTGAGGACTTGTAGAAAAGGCAAGGCACGGCCCAGGCATGAGCAGCCGCAAGCAAATCTGAGGACAGACTCTGAGGACCCCAGTGGCCAGGGTGAACCATGGCTCTGGTAGCCTAAACAAGAAGGGTCATAGGGCAGGAGTTGCCTAAAACCCAAACAGATTACGGAGTATGGACTGGCCAAAGGCACTGTCCCGTCGGGACTCCCTCTCCAGGCAAGTGTGAATGGAAGACCAGGTGGTGACCCAGCAGAATAACCACCAAGGGGACGGAGCATAGCTTTGCAATGGAAGTTGCCATATCTCTGACATTGTGCGCTGTAACTCGGTGCTCCAATGGTAGCCCAGCCTGGTTGTGGATGAAGGCAATGCGGTCCGCCACCCAGATGGACAGTACTCTTAGTGACAGACTCCACCAGACTACTGGGATTGTAAGAAACAAAAAACTGTGAGGCTTTACGGTGGCCTTCAGTGCACTGCAGGTAGAAGGACAGGGCCCTTTTGCAGTCCAGGGTATGCAAGACGGCCGCTGCCTTGTCAGCATGGGTCCGTGGAAAGAAGGTGGGGAGCACCACCTCTTGGTTGAAGTGAAAGACAGACACCATCTTAGGAAGGAATTTAGGGTGGGTGCGAAGCACGATCCTATTCTTGTAGAACTTGGTGTAGGGTGGCTCAGCCACCAAGGCTTGCAGCTCACTGACTCTGCGGGCAGAGGTGAATGCCACCAGAAAGAAAGCCTTCCAAGATAGGTACCACAGATGGCAGGTAGCCAAGGGTTCAAAAGGCAGCTTGGTAAGGTACGTCAGAACCACACTGAGGTCCCATTCTGCTGTGGGCAGCCGGATAGGAGGCTTAGAGAGCAGCAAGCCCCAAATAAAGCGGGTGATGAGGGGCTGGACATAAAGAGGCTTGCCCTCTATGGTGTGATGATGCGTGGACAGCGTGCTCAGGTGTACCCTAATGGAGTTGGACTTAAGTCTGGCCTGTGAGAGGTGAAGCAAGTATTGCGGTACCGTGTGCACCCAGACACGAAAACGGGTCATGCCATTGCTCCATGCACCAGACCAAAAACCTGCACTACTTAAAGGCATAAGCCCGTCTCGTAGAGTCTTTACGAGAGGCTGGAGGACTTCCTCTGCCTCTGTAGGGAAGATGAAGGGCGCTAGGGCGACCCGTTCAGCCGCCGTGCTGTGAGTGATAGGGATCCCTGGTTGGGGTGGAGAATCGAGCCCTCCTCCTGGGTCAGCAGTCCTGGGGAACTTCCCAGAGGGATTGGAAAGTCCGTGGAGCAACAGAGAGAACAAGGACTGTCTGGGCCACCAGGATCATGGAAGACCTGTCCTGCTGGACCTTGAAGAGGGTCCGTCCAATGAGAGGCATAGGAGGGAAGGCATACACCAGGCCCTCTGACCACGAGATGAGGAAGACGTCCGCTGCTATCTGGCCTGGGTGTGGTTGGGGATAGCAGAAGCAGGGTAGCTGAGAGTTGGCTAGGCTGGCAAAGAGGTCCAAGACTGGGTTCTCCACAGTTGGAAGAGCCGCTGCACCACCTTGGTGTCTAGGCGCCACTCGTACGGCTGGAGGATCCTGCTCAGCCTGTCTGCGAGGGCATTGTCCTGGCCCCTGGAGGTAGACTGTTCTGAAAAGCATTCCTTGACTGATCACATACGAGCACAGGCCCACTGCCTCCTGGAAAAGGTGTTGAGACCCTGTGCCCTCTTGTTTGTTCAGACAGAACATCGCAACCTGATTGTCCATCTGGACTAGCACCGACTGGTGCTGCAGTTGGTGTCATAAAGCCCTGAGCGCCAGAAAGATGGCTCTTAGTTCCAACAGACTGATCTGCTGCTGGCTTTCCTCGGGTGACCAGACACCTTGCGTGCGTAGTTCTTCGCAATAATCCCAGTCCTGCAGGGAGGCATCTGTCGTGAAGATCCTATTTAAGACTAATAAGAGAAAATATTTTTTCACTCAACATGTAATCAAACTCTGGAATTTGTTACCGGAGGATGTGGTAAAAGCAGTTAGTGTAGCTGGGTTTAAAAAAGGTTTGGACAAGTTCCTGGAGAAAAGGTCCATAAACCATTATTAAAGAGGACCCGGGAAATCCACTGCTTGGCCCGGGACAAGCATTGTGGTATCTGCATGCCTTTCTGCGAACCTGTGAGGGACTTGTGACCTGGATTGGCCACTTTTGAAAAGAGGATACTGGGCTTGGTGGACCTTGGTCTGAACCAATATAGCATTTCTTATGTTCTGATGTTCTTAACTCTGTTTGCTCTGAATTTGCCAGTTGGTATTGCCACAGTCTTCCTGGCTTCCAGAAGAGGTTGCCTGCAGAGGTCGTATGGTTTCAGATGGAGGAGTTTTGTCATCTGGTGCGAGAGGCCTTTCTCATGTCCCACACAAAAACTGCTTGAATGTCTTCTACAGTTCCTTCCTAAAGTGGTATTGGACTTCTGCCTTAATAAGTCAATCATCCTGCCAACATTATTTCTAGAATAACTTGCTCACAAAAAGGGGAAAAGCCTTAGCCTTCCATTTGTAGTGGACTAAATCCCTTGGAACGTGCAGCCAACCTTTTGTTTCTTTTGAGCCCTGGAGGTTGGGAGTTGCTGTCAACAAACATACTTCGATTTGACTCATAGAATGTATCTCTTTTGCTTATGGCCAAGCAGATCTGAGCCCTGAGGACCATGTCATGGCTGCATTGGTGGCCAACTGGCGCTCAGCCTCCATGAAAGACTGCAATTGGACATCTGTCCAGACAGTCACATCCCAATACTGTTTTGAATGGGATTCCTGACATGGCAGTAGATTCAGCCAATAAGGTGTTCAGAATCTGTTTGGAGATTAGTATCCAACTCCATCCCCCTTAGCCCTTTCCTTTTTTGTTCTGTATTGACTTATTTTTCCTCTCTGTTGTCTAATGGCTTTTTCAAAAGACTTAAAAATAAATGTTGTTCAGTGCTCTGGTGCCTGCTAGTTGCGAAACCTTTTCCATTTTTTTATTTGTTTACAAGGCAGCCTGTAGCTATGAAATCCGATATGTGAGCACTTATCCTGCTTGTCCATGGAGAATACAAAGTTACTCACCTGAAGTAGGCGTTCTCTGTGGGCAGCAGGATAAATCCTCATAACCCTCCCTCCTCCCCTTGGCGTTGCATCTGGCTTAGCTGGTAACATGTGGAGGAACCAATCCAAAAGCTTCTAGAAGGAGCTGGGAGAGGTTCCCATGCAAGACTCCATCTGTGACACCACCCATATAGGAGGACTTAGCCAGCTGTCCACAGAGTGTGCCTGCTACAGGGAGCAACTTAGTTTTTTCACTCAACGTGTAATCAAACACTGGAATCCGTTGCCAGAGGATGTAGTAAAAGTCCATAAACCATCAGCAAGTAACCTTGCTTGCCCAACCAAGCAAGGTTACTTTCATTTTTGCTGTTTTAGGGGAACTTTACTTGAGCACAGTAGGTTGCTGACTCCAGTAACCTCCTCAGGTTTAGACACTCTTTAACACCTAATCAGGAGTTAGTGGGCCTGTTTCCTGAGTGCAGTTGAAGCCTGCATAAAAGGCTCCTGTGCCCTGCCCTTTTGAGGCTTTCCTAACCAGGGCTCCACACATCAAACAGTAAGTAAGGATTTGAGGGTTTCTTTGTTTGGTTTTTTTTATTACATTGCTAGCTCTCTGACTGGGAGCTCTTAAAAGGGTTTTGTGTATATTTTTTAAAGCAAGGTTACTTTCATTTTTGCTGTTTTAGGGGAACTTTACTTGAGCACAGTAGGTTGCTGACTCCAGTAACCTCCTCAGGTTTAGAAACTCTTAACACCTAATCAGGTGTTAGTTCCCTCCCTACCCACCCCGACTCCCACCCAGCCCTAGTGAGCAGTCTTGCTTTATAGGGCACCTCCCCCTTTAACAGATCACAGTGAATTGGACCAGCACATTTGTATATAATTAAAGAGTTTTCACTGCTTTTTCTCTGAAAGGACAGCTGCGAAACCGGCTGGTACTTGGTAGATCTCTCTCTTTTGCTCTAACAGATACCTAAGCTCCACGAAAAGAACAATGGCTGGGAAAAATCGTATTGCTAAAGCTGTTGCCCCCGTTACAGCTTCTGCCTCGGTCCAGACAGAGGTCCTAATGCCGGTTGAAGGACCGGTCCCATGTGTAGGGTGCCTGCATGCTGAAGCTCTGAGGAAATAGGTGGAGGAACTCAGAGAGGAGGTGGCAAGGCTGAGGAGCATTCAAGACAGTGAGAAGTACATTGATGAGATGCTTCTTGCAGCAACCAGGCTCTCCAGCACAGGAGAAGATGGGTGCCAACAGAATGTCGATGGTTGGACACAAGTCACCAGGGCCTGCAAAATCACCAATCCAACTTCTCCAGCCCTTGAATTGAAGAACCATTATGCAGCCCTGGAAGTGGATGAGGTGAAAGCATCCCTGGAAAGGGAAGAACCAGAGTTCAAGTACCCCAAGGCTGCGGAATCAGTGACCAGAAGGAAACGAAGGGTAGTGGTGGTTGGAGACTCTCTTCTGAGGGGTACTGAGGCGTCCATCTGCCGACCAGACTTGATGTCCAGAGAGGTATGCTGTCTGCCTGGTGCCAAAATCCAAGATGTTACGGAGAGTTTGTCGAGACTCATCAAGCCCACTGACTATTACCCAATGTTGCTAATCCATGTTGGAACAAATGATACTGCCAGGTATACCTCGGAACGTATCAAAAGTGACTTCATGGCTCTGGGACAGAGGGTGAAGCAGTTAGGTGCACAGGTGGTGTTCTCTTCAATCCTCCCTGTTGAGGGTAAAGGCCAAGGCAGAGAGGCTCGCATCCTGGAGATGACTGCATGGCTGCGTGGATGGTGTCATCGAGAGCGTTTTGGTTTCCTAGACCATGAGATGCTGTTCCAAGGGTTGCAAAGCAGAGATGGCATCCATCTGTCCAAGAGAGGTCAACGCATCTTTGGTAGTAGACTGGCTAATCACTGAAGAGGGCTTTAAACTAGATTCATTGGGGATGGGTGAAGAAAGCCCCCAGGTAAGTGAAAGCCCCCAGGTAGGTGATACATTAAATACCTTTATGGAAATGGGTAACAGGGGTAACATATGGAAAGCAGTGTGTATTAATGCCCGTAGCATGGGAAATAAGATCCCTGAAGTTGAAGCTTTGGTGGGAGTGGCTGACTTGGATTTAGTGGCAGTTACAGAAACGTGGTTCACAGAAAACCATGACTGGGATGTAACTATACCTGGCTATACTTTATTCAGAAAGGACAGGGTAGGAAGAAGGGGAGGAGGAGTGGCACTATATGTAAAAACTACTATTAAAGCTTTGGAATTACAGAGCTTAAAAGGGAGAGAGGAGGCATTGTGGGTTAAACTAGAAAGAGGGAAAGAGAAATCTATTTGCATTGGAGTGATATACAGACCTCCCTCACAAGAGGAAGAGGTGGACAGAGAGTTAATTGAAGACATACGCAGCATTGCTAGGAAAGGGGAAGTGCTACTGATAGGAGATTTCAATATGCCAGATGTTGATTGGCACATTCCTGCTGCAGTATCATCTAGAAGTAAGGAGATCCTGTATTCTCTACAGGGAGAACTATTCAGGCAATTGGTAACAGACCCCACACGTGAAGGGGCCATACTGGACTTGGTGCTTACCAATGGTGAAAGTGTTTCTGATGTTGTAGTGGGAGATCATTTGGCATCCAGTGATCACCAGATGGTGTGGTTCAGTATTAGGACTAGGGCTGTTAGAATCCATTCCAAGGTGAGGATCTTAGACTTTAGGAAGACTAACTTTGCGAAGATGGGCCAATACGTCAGGGAGTCGTTACTGGGATGGGAACAGCTGGGGGATGTAGAAAAACAGTGGGCAAAACTGAAAGGGGGTATTTTAAAGGCAACCAACCTTTTTGTTAAAATGGTAAATAAAGGCAAAAGGAACAGGAGACCGCTATGGTTTTCGAAGGAAGTAAATGAACAAGTGAAGAAAAGAGGGAGGCCTTCATGAAATACAAGAGATCACAGAGAGAGGAAGACAGGCATCTGTATTTGGAAAAACTTAGAGAAGCTAGCAAAGTAGTCAAGAAGGCAAAGATTCAAAAGGAGGAGGAAATAGCCAATGCAATAAAATGGGGGGATAAGACATTTTTCAGATATATTAGTGAGAAGAGGAAGGGCAAAAGTGGTATTGTCAGACTCAAGGTTGCAGGGGGGAATATATAGAAGCTGATAAGGATAAAGCGGAATTGCTTAACAAATATTTTTGTTCTGTGTTCACAGATGAAGAACCAGGAGCAGGACCTCAGAAAACACCCACAAATAAGAACAGAAGCGAGGGACATCTTGAACTATTTTCAGAAGACTGTGTTCATGAGAAACTAGCTCAACTTAAAGTAGACAAAGCGATGGGACCGGATGGGATACACCCTAGAATACTGAGGGAACTTGGGGACGTTCTAGCAACTCCACTGACTAACCTTTTCAATGCCTCATTGGAGTCGGGAGTGGTGCCAAAGGACTGGAGAGAGGCTCATGTGGTGCCTTTACACAAAAGCGGAAGTAAGGATGTGGTTGAAAACTACAGGCCGGTTAGTTTAACTTCGGTGGTGAGTAAATTATTGGAAACGCTGCTGAAAGAGAAAATAGTGAGGTTTCTGGAGTCCAGCGGATTACAGGATCCGAGGCAGCATGGATTCACCAGAGGCAGGTCCTGTCAGACAAATCTGATTGATTTCTTTGACTGGGTGACCAGGGAGTTGGACCGATGGAGAGCTCTAGATGTGGTGTATTTAGATTTCCGTAAAGCCTTTGACACTGTTCCTCACAGGCGACTTATAAACAAACTGAGCACCCTAGGGATGGACCCTAAAGTTACTGCTTGGGTTAGAAATTGGTTGGGTGGGAGGCGACAAAGAGTACAAGTAAATGGAGCTCACTCTGAGGAGAAGGATGTTACCAGTGGTGTGCCCCAGGGATCTGTCCTTGGTCCGATTCTTTTTAACATCTTTGTTAGTGATATAGCGGAAGGGCTGTCGGGTAAGGTTTGCCTCTTTGCGGATGATACCAAAATCTGCAATAGAGTAGACACCCAGGAAGGGGTAGATAACATGAGGAGGGATCTAGCTAAGCTTGAAGAATGGTCTAGAATTTGGCAGCTGGGATTTAATGTTAAAAAATGTAAGGTCATGCATTTGGGCTGCAGCAATCCAAGGGAGCAATACAGTATAGGAGGTGAAGTACTTTTGTCCACTAAAGAAGAGCGGGACCTAGGCGTGGTTGTGTCTGATGATCTTAAAGTAGCTAAACAGGTAGAAAAGGCGACGGCAAAAGCTAGAAGGATGCTTGGGTGCATACGGGGAGGAATGGCTTGCAGAAAAAAGGAGGTGATAATGCCTCTGTATAAGTCTTTGGTGCGACCTCATTTGGAGTATGGTGTGCAATTCTGGAGACCGCACCTTCAAAAGGATGTGAACAGGATGGAGTCGGTGCAGAGGGTTGCTACTAAAATGATTAATGGGCTTCATTATAAAGCATATGAGGACAGACTTAAGGATCTTAATATGTACACCTTAGAGGAAAGGCGGGATAGAGGTGATATGATTGAGATGTTTAAATACCTCCGTGGCATAAATGTTCAGGGAGAGAGCCTCTTTCAATTGAAAGCAAGTTCTGCTACGAGGGGACATGGGATGAGGGTGAAGGGAGATAGATTCAGGAGTGATATGCGGAAATATTTCTTTACGGAAAGAGTAGTGGATCCGTGGAATAGTCTCCCAGTGGAGGTGGTAGAGATGAGGACAGTAACTGAATTCAAAAAAGCATGGGACCAACACAGAGGATCTCTAAAGGTAAAAAGTGGACTGTTGAAATTGTTGTTATGGAAGGACAGACTAGATAGGCCATGTGGTCTTTTTCTGTCGTCATGTTTCTATGTTTCTATCATTAAAGTGGACTGGGGAAATTTGCTGCTTACCCCTGGAATAGGCAGCATGGAATCTGCCTATCTTTTGGAAACTGACAGGTACTTGTGACCTTTATTGGCCACTGTTGGAAACAGGATACTGGGCTCAATGAATTTTGGTCTGACACAGTCTGGCATAGGTGGGCATTCAGGGTACTTAACAGGGTGAAAACTATTTACATTTTGCTTGATTTATTTATAGTTGGTTCATGCTATTTATAGATTGGGTGGGGATATCAGAAAGCCATTCTATTAGTCTAAAAAAGGGTTTTAGGCTAAGGAGAGTTGTGTGGTTACTGGGCTATGTTACGTTCCATAGTGTTGCATGAACAGAAGGGTCTTGACTTTCTTCCTGAAGTCTTAGATATCTCCGGAAGCTCGCATTTCATTGGGGAGGGTGTTCCACAGGTAGGGGGCAGCTAGTTAGAGGGCCCTTTTGGATGTGGATTGCTTGCTTTTCTGGTAATCTGTGGGCATGCTGATCAAGTGCATGTTATTGTTGCGCCTCAGGCGTGTGCCTTAGTCTCTTATAACCAAGCTCTCTAGGATGTGTGCTGAGGAATGGTGGAGGATTTGTAAGATATTGAATATTGCCTTGAACTTGGAGGAGCTTGAATTGGAAGCCAGTATAGTTGGTGTTATACCGGTGTGATGATGTCTGTCTTGTTGCTCCCGTGATGATGCACGCTGCTGTGTTCTGCACCATCTGAAGCGGATGTGTGGCTTGTTTTGGGAGTCCTTGGTAGAGTGAATTGGGGTGATGATAGCCAGTATAGGTAGTGAAGTACTTCTGTCCACAAAAGAAGAGCAGGACCTGGGCATGATTGTTTCTAATGATCTGAAGGTGGCTAAACAGGTGGAAAAGGCAATGGCGAAAGCCAGAAGGATGCTTGGGTGCATAGGGAGAGGAATGGCCAGCAGAAAGGAGGAGGTGATACCTGTTTCCTGAGACCTCATTTAGTGTATTGTGTGCAATTCTGGAGAGCGCACCTTCAAAAGAATATAAACAGGATAGAGTCTCTGCAGAGGGTGGCTACCAAAATGGTCTAGACTTGGTCATAAGGCATATGGGGACAGATTTAAAGATCTCAATATGTATAGTTTAGAGGAAAAGCAGAAGAGAGGAGATATGATAGAGACGTTTAAATACCTCCATGACATAAATGCATAGGAGGAGAGCCTCTTTCAAGTAAAAGAAGGCTCTGCCATGAGGGGGCATAGGATGAGGGTAAAAAAGGGGATAGACTCAGGAGTAATATGGGGAAAGAGTGGTAGATTCATGAAGGAGTCTCTCAGTGGAGGTAATAGAGACCAGGACAGTATCTGATGTCAAGAAAGCATGGGACCAACACAAGATCTCTAAAGGAAAGAAAAGGGAGTATAGTAGTTGGTATGGAAGGGCGACTGGATAGGCCATGTGGTCCTTTTCTGCCGTCATGTTTCTATGTGCGTATGAATAGACAAACTTGTACTTCAGTTTTGTTAATACATTATCATCTGAAGAATACAATTTAAACGTAAGATGAAATATTTATGAATAGAGTTTTAGGCAGTAGCGCATAGGTGCTCTGTGTCCTGGAACGGAGAAAGCAGGCATTTTTTGTTGCCCCTTCCCCTCAGTCTCTTTTCCTGGCTCTCAGGAGGAGAGTATCGACCTCTGCTGGTTACTTGGCAGGTCCTGTGGAAATACAGAGCCCCACATGGTACAAATCAGCTACCTGGAACTGGCCAAGCTAGAAAAGGAGACAGATGCGTGCAAGCGCCCCTCTCTTCCTGCCCGATGGGGGGAGTGAAGGAAGTGCATGGGCCTGGGGATCAATTGGAAGCATTGGAGGGTTTGAAACTAGTCCAGAGATTGGTGGGAAAAGAGCGAGGGAACCCAGGCAACCTCCATTTCACTGGTGACTCCTCAGGAAGATGACTTTTTATGTTTTGTCATGGTGTTTTGGGACCAAAATAGTCAGGCCTTTGATTATCGCAAGCTCATGTCCCAAATAATTCCTGTGTTTGCAGAGGATTTCCAGTTTTCTTTAGCTATCATAAGAATTATTTTGCAGGGGTTGCTCTGGAGCACACAAAGTCTCGTTAGTTTGCATTCAGGTAATTAGCTAGCTAGCAGTATGCTCACAGAAATCTGCTGCCGCTGGCAGTCCTATCCTGCTTTTTCAGCATTTGACAAGTCTGTGTCCCCCCTTCTCTTCCATCTATCTTTGACACTTGTCACGGACAAACAACTCCTAAATTTACCATATTACCAGTGGGGTGATTCTTGTGAAGGTCAGACACCCCAGACACAGTATGAAATGCAGGGAGATTGCAACCTGCTGTTGAAGAGACAGAAGTGAATTGTTTGCTTTAGGTAACTAAGCTATGCACCTTAAACCTGTCTCTCCAGCAGGATGAATATTCATTGGAGATATCCTAAAAACCAGGCCTCTCTGCAATGACCATTTCTGCCTCGTGCAGTAGTCACTGCTGCTACAGTCCTCACAAGAAACATTTTTTCCTGGTTACTGTATGCATGCATCTAGGACTGACCCTAGCAACACATGTGGAGTCTGGAGCAAATATGCCAGACTGAACACCTACCTGAAATTGAAGAATTGCAGGGAGGGGTCTGGCACTGTCGGTGGCTCAGGTGGTAGGTGCACTGCACTGGGCTTTAGAAGGGTACAGTTTCAAATCCAGGGTAATTTAAAAGTAGTGTCAAGGCGGGGCTCCCGCAGTGACATGGGGCTCTTGGAAGCTCAGGTCTAAGGTGTGATCCTGCATGCATCTCACGGTTACATGTGTTTAACGCTGCAGAACATGCTTACAAAGATAAAGAGTTATGAACTGAACATGGGAACAAACAGAATTAACTGAGCACAAGTGTAAAACATCTTCATTCCTAGGTACATTTCATAAAAATTCAGAATTCAGTCACTTTCTTAAAATAAAAATCCCCTGTATTCACTATGACAAAATCCCATATTATAAAAAATCCCATATTATAAAAAATCCCATATTATAAAAAATCCCATATTAAATTGTATTCTTCAGTTGATCTCCTGTTTATTGTAAATGCAACTCAGGGTTCCTGTGTTGTATGGTTGATGTTGGATGTAAACCGCTCTGATCTAGAATAGAGCGGTATAGAAGAACTGTTAAATAAATAAATAAATAAATAAATAATCTCATTCCATTTCACAGCATATTACAGAATATATTAATTGGAGTACAATTAATAAAATCAAATAGTGGTGTAATGGATAGTGGCTTCTAGTCCCAGCTCGGCCCTGACATGTTTTTCTCTCAGACCATGTCCCTGCCTCCTTGCCTGCTGTTATGGTGGTTCAGTCCTATTTTGGCTGAGCCTTAAGCCCCTGCGGGCCAGCATCAAGGTGCACGTCCTGCAGGACTTCAGCCGGAGCCAGTAGAAGCCGCTTAAGCTCTCGGCTATTAGTCACTAGAATAAAAAGCCCAGCCAAGGAACAAAAGGGGAATTGTTTTGTTGGACATTGGGTGAGGGTTAGGGAGGCTGCTGCATGTATCGTCCGCAGAGCAGGTTGCCATGACAACTGGCAGTGGTCTACATGGAGAGGCGCTCCGGCCAATAGGAATGCAGAACGCACAAGGGGTGCACTTCCAACAGCCCCCTCACCTGTCCCCTCTTGTTGGGGAGGGGGGTGGTCGATGTGTCAGTAACGTCCTTCATTGTTCTCTCTAGTGGCTGCTTCTCTGTACATGTTGCAGTGCTTGTAGAGCCTAGGCTCTGCCTTCTGCTGCCCAGAGGTGCTTGCATTGTGTCTGAAGTGTCGTTTTTAGCCCCTATTGTGCTTCTGTTTACATCAATAATTGATTCATAATGAGACTGTTGCATTGCATCTGTTCCTCCACCCCAGAGGTGGCGGCTTGTCTTTGCAAAGCCTGTTAGATTGATGTAAAGGTGCCATAGAAGTAAAAATGTGTGTGTGTCTGTGTGCATACACAGACACACGTGCGTATATATAGAATCTCTGTGTGTATGTATACCTTATAGCAGGGCATCTATGTGCAAAAGCCAAATATGAGTCTATGTGCTGTCATAAAGGAGATTCATACATTGACCAAGAGTAGGGCACAGATGCTGTCGCACAAATTAACACTTGCTGTGAAGAAAGTGTAAATGTGTGTATAGCCGCCTATTTTGATAAAAGACACACATGCCCTTGTAGTTGAGGAGGAGCTGAGATCCAGGGCATCCAAGCTTGAATCTCACTGCTGCTCCTGGTGACCTTGGGCAAGTCACTTAACCCTCCAGTGCCTCAGGTACAAACTTAACAGCCGATGCAGAGACCTTGCATCAGAGCCAGCACCAAACCTCTAACGCATAGTTTCCTAACACAAGTTTAATGCTGATCTTTTGTGCAGCAGTGCTATAAGCAAACAACATACCAATCTGCTGTGCGCAAAAGGTCGGCGCTAAAGAAGTGGAACAAACAAGACACCTGCACACAGGGGCCTGCGTTAAGTCTGGCACCTGCGCACACACTGGTTTGCTTCACAAAAAAAATATCATCTGAAGTGAAGTTTGACACTTCACCTCAGATGACTCAAACCCCTTGATCACAGTCCCCCAATCCTCCACAATCATGCCCCTTCCCCATCGCAATCCTCCCACTGATCCTCATCCAAATCAACAAAACTACCTGGTGGCCCCTATCCCCACTCCCTCCAAACCAAGGAAATACCCTGGTGACCTACTGGCCCCTAGCTCCTATCCCCCTGAACAAAGGAAATGTCCTAGTGGCCCCTTGTTCCCACCACCTAAACCCTCCTTATAAGTTCTAACTCCCCCCCCCCCTCTGTACCTGATAGGGCGGGAGTAATGCCCCCATGCTCCCGCCGCCATCTGGAAAAATGGAGTTGCCTGGTCACACAGTGCATACTGGGATGCACCGGGCAGGGTCGGACTGCTATATAAGGCAAAAATTCCTTTTCTATATCATCCTGCTAGGTCAGTCCAGACAAGTAACCCTCCAAGTTTAGTCCCTGTTTAATGTACATTTATCAAGTTTAAGTTACAATGTAAACCGCTTTGATTGAAATGATAAAGCGGTATAAAAAAACCTGTTAAATAAATAATAAAACAAGTAGGTTGTGTTTCCTTACCAGAAAAGGTGGAAACAGAGAAAAACCCAGAAGTTTCTGATGACCTTATCCTGCAATCATATCTGAAGCAGCTAGGGGCATTCAACTCCAGTATGTGTCTCCAGCAGAGCGTGGATACATCGGAGTAACTCTGTAGAAACTTTGAGGAAGTATTGATTTAGCTCATGAGTAATTTAGGGTGACTTCCTCACTTAAGCTTGACTTGAGAGGCTCCCATTAGGTCACCCTTAAAACCAGACCCTCCTGGGTTTGCCAAAGGAGGAGTGGTGTTGGTTCATTTCTCCGTTCTTATCCTGTTAAAGGCTGGTTGAACAGTCAGAAATATTAGCGTGTTTTCAATGCATGCTGTGAGCACATGCTCTCTGAGTGCTATCTTTGCAATGTGTGGTAGCTCCTCATTTCTGATACGTGTGCTATAATCATGACTTACCACAGCATGCCTCAGTTGGCCAGCAGGGCTTGCTTCAGGAAGCTGCTGTGCTTGGCATTGGCACTTGTCTTCTAGAAGATGACATTGCCTTTCTGCCCTCCCTCTACAATCTTGGCAGAAAGTCTCTGCTCCCTTCTTGGAGGTGTCAACCTTTCAGTTGGGGGACATGAGCTTCTCTCCTGCTTCTTCAGTTCTTCAGGCAGAATAGGGTTGGTTGGAGAGAGACACAGCACCCCTCCTCCAGATTCTTCATTTTTCTCCAGGAACAAGCAAGAAGTCAGCCCTCACATATGGGTGACGTCGACGCCGATGGAGCCCTTGCAGAAGCATCTCCCCAGCTTTCAAAGAAAGCCTTTGGGAGATGCTACCGCGCATTCATGGTCCTCTTCCCGCGCAAGGATGCCATCTTGCTCAGTCTCCCTTTTTCCTTGGAGCCCTTTGGATGTTCGTCTAGTCACCCCGGAAAAAAATTGATTTCTCTGTACTCCTGTATGTTTTTCTGGCTTGCGCTGACTCCTTTCCCGCCTGCGAGATCCGCTGCCCTGTTATCGGGTCTCGGAACTTAGTTTATTCTTAATTTTTGTTTGCTAGGTTCCTCCAGCACTTTTGCGCCCTTTCCCACCGCTGGCCGCACGGAGGGTCTTCGACCTCATGGAGGTCCTTTTTGCCCCAATGGCTACGGGTTTCAAAAAATGTGATCGGTGCTCAAAAAACATGTCTGTCACCGACACTCATGGCTGTTGTCTCCAGTGTCTAGATGCTAACCATGACTCTGAGAAATGCTCCTTATGTAAGAAAATGTCTGCAAAGGCCATTCAGAGCCATCGGTTAAAGCAAGGCGATCTCTTCCATAAGGCAGGTTTTTTTATACCGCTTTATTAGTTCAATCAAAGCGGTTTACATTGTAACTTAAACTTGGTAATGTACATTAAACAGAGACATTGATAACTTGGATTCCTGATCGTCCCTCCAGTCTAGTTCCGGAATCTCTGGGGTTGTGATCCTCTTCCAGCAGCTTGGAGACTGAGGAATGTCATTCTTGTGACGTCACTGGTATATAAGCCCCGGAACCGCCTCTTCTCACCAGTTATCTCAGTCTCCAAGCAGCTGGAGGTTGGGTGACCCCAGAGAGTTCGGGGCTCACTAGAGAGACGATTAAGGAGAGATTAGGTTTAGGAATAGATTGACTGATTGAAAAAAAAAAAAGATAAGAAAGGGTTTTGGAGCTAAGCCGTTCTGCTGCTAAGGTGCTTAGGTGCTCTTTCCTTCCCGGTGCCTTTGAATCCACAGGCCCCCCCCCCCCCCTCCGTCATACTTTCCCTGCCTGGGGATAGCATTGGGGGCTGCACAGTGCCAGATCCCATCAATCGGGGAGAGGAATCGGCAGACCGCGAGCTCAGCGCGTGCAGAAGGTTTGCCTGCAAACGTGCCTGAAGCCGGCGGTTCCCACGGCAGCTCAGCGGCGAAGTTCTTTGCTCCGGTCCTGGTCAGCCCATGCCTGCAGCTCCCGGGAGACGGTAGAGCGCAGGGAAGGAGGCAGCACACGCAGCTCCTATAGCTGCCGAGGTAGGAGACCTCAGTTTCAAAGGGCACAGGAGCGTGGTTCGCGGCGGTGCAGGCCGGACCGCGTGGCACTCGTGCGGGAACGCGGGGTGCAGTTGAAGCCTTTTGGAAGCTTGATATCTCGGCCGCAAAGCCTCATTTTGAGGAACTTTCCTCACAATTAGTCTGGGGAAGCGTTTCTGAGGTGAATTCAGTTATTAGATTTTAAAAAAAGGAAAATCTTCAGCCCAGCAGTAACACGGTACTGTAATCTGCTTAAGGGCCTGAATTATTTGTTGAGGGGATCTGACACGCAGGATGCCTTCTAGGCCGCTTTGCTTGTTGTGCGGGGCTAGAAGGGGATCCGTGTCCCCAGAGGGGGTTTGCAGAGGTTGCAGTCAGGAGTCGGCAGCTATGGAACAGGACACAGCCGATGCAGGGGGTCTCGAGGGGGCGTACGCCGGCCCTTTGGAACCGCTATTAGATGCTGCGGGAACCGGTGCCTAGTACGTCTTCGGCTCCAGACCCTCTGGCGGTGCAGCCTCCATTACCGGGAGGCCTAGCGGCGATTTTTACGCCAGATTTTGTGGCTCTGCTTCAGCAGGCCTTGAGCTGCTCTCTCAATAAGCAGGACTGGGGGATAAGATACCGAGTATGCCTTTATCGGCAGCGGTGACAGGCATAATTTCGAAAAGGCCCAGAGGAGACGGGGACCGAGTGGACGGGTCGGTCATGTCAGAGGGGCTAAGGTCGGAGGATCCGGATCAAGACGTGGACTTAGACAAAGATCTGGAGGAAGGCGAAATCGCGGAGCAGAAGGACCAAGTGAGGGTGGTCGCTCAAGACACTTAATATGCCGCCAGAAGGTCCGGCCGAGGATTCTACACTAGAGGACCCCTTGTTGCAGGTGTTTCGAAAGACTCAAAGAGCGTCTCCCATACATAGAGTGTTTAAGGAGATGATACAGGAAGAGTGGGACATGCCGGAGGCCGCACTTAAGGGTTTAGAGTTATGGCGCGGCTTTACCCACTGGTAGATCAGGAGAAGGACTTGTTTAAGTCGCCTAGGGTAGATGCAGCTGTGTCGGCGGTTACAAAGAAGACCACAGTCCCAGTAGAGGGGAGTGCGGCGCTCAAGGATGCTCAGGACCGCAAGTTAGAGGCCTTGTTGAAGCAGGTCTTTGAGGTGAATGCGCTGTCTTTACAGGCTTCAATTTGTGGAGCCTGGGTAGCAAGGGCTTGCTTACGCTGGGCACAGCGGATTCAAGGGGCCCATTCCTAGGGGGCGGACAAGGAGGCGTCCAGACTTGAATCCGGAGCAGCTTATCTGGCCGACATTCATTACTACCTTATTAGGCGGTTAGCAAAGAGTATGGCTTCGGCTATAGCGGGACGGCGTTGTCTTTGGCTGCGCAATTGGGTGGCAGATGGCTCTTCCAAGGCGTGGTTAAGTAAGCTGCCCTTCAGGGGAAAGCTACTGTTTGGTGAAGATTTGGAGAAATTGGTGAAGGATTTGGGAGAATCCAAAGGCGGGAGATTGCCGGAGGAGAAGCAGGGGCGGTCCACTCCCATGCTGCGGGGTCAACAACGGGACTTTCGGCGTTTCCGTTCTCCGAGGTTTGTCCAGAATCAGCGGGGCCGCTTTTCCGGTAGGAGCCAGGAGTTTCGTGGCTTTAGAGGAGCAGGCAGGGGGTTTGCGGCCTATTCAGCCTCCTCAAATTTCAAGAAATCACTATGAAGTCAGGAGGGCCTAGCTGGGGTTGATTCCCGTGGGAGGTCGGTTGCGGGAGTTTTACCCTGCCTGGGTCCAAATCACCTCAGTTCAATGGGTATTAGAGGTAATTCGAGAAGGGTATGCGTTGGAGTTTCAGCGGCCAGTAACCGACTCCTTTGTTCAGTCTCTGTGCAGATCAAGCATAAAATGCAAGGCAGTACAGGAGACAGTGCAGAGGCTGCTCTACCTCAAGGCAATCGTACCGGTCCCACCCGCCCAGTTAGGGTGCGGTCGGTACTCCATTTATTTCATAGTTCCAAAAAAGGAGGGAACCTTTTGACCTATTTTGGATCTCAAGAGAGTAAATCGTTGTCTAAAGGTGTCTCATTTTCGCATGGAGAGTCTCAGGTCCGTTATCATGGCGGTAAGAAAGGGCGAATTTCTGACATCCCTAGACCTATCGGAAGCGTATCTTCACATTCCGATTCGGCAGGAGCATCAGAAATTTCTCAGGTTTGCCGTCCCTATGGGACATTTTCAGTTTCAGGCGCTTCCTCGATGTTATGGGAGGCGGTATATTAAATGTGAAATAAACAATAAACAATAAACCTTCATGAAGGTGATGGTGGTAGTGGCGGCAGCCTTGCGGAAAGACGGAGTATTGGTATACCCTTATCTGGACGATTGGTTAATCAGAGCGAAGTCCCGAGAGGAGAGTGTGGCGGCGACGGCCAAGATGGTGACCTTTTTGAAGAGTCTCGGTTGAGTAGTAAACATGGCAAAGAGCAAGTTGGAACCGTCTCAAAGTCTGGAGTATCTGGGAGCGTCTTTCGACACAAGAGTGGGGCGAATTTTTCTGCCACAGCAGCGGGTGCTGGGGCTCAGGAGGTTGGTCAGGCAGTTTCTTGGCAAGCAGGGCCCCACGGCCTGGGATTACCTACAGTTGATAGGGACCATGGCGGCGATGCTCAAGTTAGTTCCGTGGGCAAGGGCCCACATGAGACCGCTGCAGAGGGCGCTGTTGAGGAGGTGGTCGCATCAGAAGGATCAACTGTGCGGCGCTGCAGTGGTGGTTGCGTCCCGGGTGTCTGGAGAAAGGAATGCCATTAGAGTCACCTGCGTGGATGTCTCTGACTTTACAAATGCAATGGTGGTCACTTCTTCAGAGCAGTAATTTGTCAAAACAAGTAGTCTATCACTCTGATATCATTCCTGAAAGTATACTATATCTGATGGCACATTAATCTCTTATCTCTAATCAGTGGTTATATATTATTTTTTCTTTTTTATATGTATGTTATTTTTTATTATTTTTTATATTATTTTTTACTTGAGCAACTGATAGGTCTCAGACTTACTGGGCGTTATGCACATCAAAACTTTATGTATATGTTCTGAAAACGCCTCAATTTGCATCAATGACCTTTATTATGTATACCAATTGCTTGAGATGAATTATTCTTCATAACTGACTCAAAACTGTACTTAGCTTTCAATATGCTTCTCAATTTGTTCAGAGCTGTGCTTAGCCTTCCATAGCGTTTACCAACGCCACCTTCTGCACTATATCTGCGTTTCACCGCACATCGGTTTCTTCAGGGGATTACGCAAGAAGCACTATAATATAAATGAATCGTGCTCTCAGTATGCATAAACTTTCCATTAAGAAACTAAAATCACGAACGCCAGTCTTATGGGCTGGGGGGCTCACTTTCAGAGACAGTTTGCGCAGGGACAGTGGTCCAAACTGGAGAAGAGTTGGTCGATTAACAGGCTGGAGTTGAGAGCAGTGGCACTGGTGTTGCAGGAGTTTCAGCCGACACTCCAGGGAAAGGCCATTCGGGTGTTTTCAGACAATGCGACCGC
This sequence comes from Ichthyophis bannanicus, assembly GCA_033557465.1. Taxonomy (NCBI): domain Eukaryota; kingdom Metazoa; phylum Chordata; class Amphibia; order Gymnophiona; family Ichthyophiidae; genus Ichthyophis; species Ichthyophis bannanicus. Next base: position 1,301,455,019 of record CM066033.1, read on the forward strand.
AGTGGCTTACATCAACCGTCAGGAAGGCACCAGCAGCGTGGCACTGGAAGCTGAGGCCGAGAGTTTGTTAGAGTGGGCCAAGGACAATCTGGTGGCTTTGTCGGCGGCGCATGTAGCAGAGGTAGACAATGTGGAGGCCGACTTCTTGAGTCGGGTAAGGGTAGACCCGGGGGAGTGGGTTCTACATCCAGACGTATTCGCGATGCTGGTGTGTCGCTGGGGGACGCCGGTTGTGGATCTCATAGCAACTTTCCAATCGGCAAAGGTAGAGCGCGTCTTCAGCAGAAGAAGGGAGAGAATGGCGGAAGGCTTGGATGCTCTTATACAAGCCTGGCCAGAAGAGCAGCTACTCTACGTGTTTCCGCCTTGGGTGTTGATCGGTCGGGTGCTGCAGCGCATAGACCGCCACAGAGGTCAGGTGATTTTGATAGTGCCGGATTGGCCCAGAAGACCGTGGTATGCAGATTTGGTGAGACTGTTGGTAGAGAAGCCCTGGCAGCTTCCGGCTCGAAAGGAACTTCTGACACTGGGGCCCCTGTGCATGCCTCAGATCGATTCTCGCTTACGGCTTGGCTCTTGAGAGGGCTAGGATGAGAGCGAAGGGTTACTCGGCGGGGGTGATTTCTACTCTGCTGAAAGCTCGGCGATGGTCTACTTTGTTGGCTTATGTTAGAGTGTGACGCGTGTTTGAAGCATGGTGTGCAGATAGGGGTTGCATTCCCTTGAAGGTGTCGATTCCGCAGGTACTGTCTTTCTTGCAAGATGGTTTTCAAAAGGGCTTGGCAGCCGTTTCATTGAAGGTTCGGTTGGCAGCACTGTCCTGTTATAGGGGTAAGGTGCAGGGCGAGGCGCTCAGGGGACATGCGGATGTTAAACGTTTTTTGCGGGCAGTAACGCTTTTGAGGCTGCCGCGCAAGCAAGTTGTTCCAACTTGGGATCTCCCGTTGGTGTTAGGTGCATTAGGGAGAGCTCCTTTTGAACCATTGGCGAAGGCAACTCTGAAAGATCTCACTCTGAAGGTAGTGTTCTTGGTGGCGATTGCTTCGGCGAGACGAATCTCAGAATTACAGGCGCTGTCCTGTAGAAAGCCTTTTCTGGCTTTGATAATAAGGTGGTTTTGAGACCGGTACCATCCCTTTTACCAAAAGTGGTCTCCGCTTTTCATATGAATCAGTCAGTGTCTTTGCTGGTGTTCGCGGCACGGAGCGAGGGTCAGACGACGGGACAGTTGCATCTGCTAGATATTCAGGGAGCTTTCAAGCGGCATATCCGCAGGACAGCCAGTTTCCGCAAAACAGAGAAGCTGTTTGTGTTGTTTGAGGGTGCAAGAAAGGGCGAGGCAGCATCTAAAGCTTCTATTGCCCGGTGGTTGAAGGAGGCAATCGTGTCAGCATATCTGTTGAAAGGCCGGGTGGTTCCAGAGGGGCTGAGAGCTCATTCCACTAGGGCACAGGCGGCCTCTTGGGCAGAATGCAGTCTGCTGCCAGCGGTGGAAATCTGTAAAGTGGCGACCTGGTCTTCTTTGCACTCTTTTGTGAAGCATTACTGTCTGGACGTTCAGGCGGAGGGGGACACCTGTTTTGGATCGGAGGTGCTTCAGGCTGGTCTAGCAGGGCCCCCCCCCGTTAAATTTGTTTACTGCTCTGTTACATCCCCAGAGATTCCGGGACTAGACTGGAGGGACGATAAGGAAGATTAAATTAGACTTACCTGCTAATTGTAGTTCCTGGAGGAACTCCAGTCTAGTCCCGTATCCCACCCTGATAAATGAGTGGACTACGGCCTGAAGCAGGACTCAGTTAGCAGGTAAGAGTCACAGGTGGTTTTTTTATGGGTCAACAACCTTCGCAAACGGGGGAAAGTGGACCTCAGCACGCAGGGCGCTTTTCAGAGGATTATGTATATAGTTTGGCTTGGCGTCCTTCAGGGGGCAGTTAATGGTTTAGGTTTTTGGTTATGGTATAGTTACTACTTAATGGTTGCTCCGGTGAGTCTGCTTTGTCAATAGGTAACTGGTGAGAAGAGGCGGTTCCGGGGCTTATATATCAGTGACATCACAAGAATGACATTTCTCAGTCTCCAAGCTTTTGGAGGAGGATCACAATCCCAGAGATTCCGGGACTAGACTGGAGTTCCTCCAGGAACTACAATTAGCAGGTAAGTCTAATTTAATCTTTTTCTGAGCAATGGTGGGTTAAGTGACTTGCCCAAGGCCACAAGGAGTGCTAGTGGGAATCGAACCCTGGTCTCTTGGTTCCCAAGCCAGTGCTCTAAACATTAGGCTACTCCTCCACTCCAGTAACTCCGGTATCTCCAGTAGCCCTGCGCACCAAGGTTCCACATGGCTCCTCGGAGTCTCAGAAGGCCCCCGCAGCCCCTGAGCGGCCTCACAGGCATTCCGAGCAGGGGTCCCCGGAGAAGGCATGTAAGAAGAAAAAGAAGACTTCAAGAGCCTCGTCCTGGGAGGTGGACAAGCCTGGGAAATCCCGGGCTCAGTCCCTCAGCAGGCTTCCAAAGACTCGGAGTGGGAGCGGCCTTGAAAGGTTCCTCGGAATGAACCTGAGGCTTCCGGTGATGGCCCACGGTCTCCCAAAGGCTGTCCCATCAAGGACCTCCTCGACACCAGACCCAGTGACCCCTGTGTTGGTGTCCATGGCTGCACCGGAGTGGGAAGCCTGAATGTTGGCCCTCAAATGCAGTGTTTCTGCGTTCATTGCATCTCAACAGGCACCGGTGCCTGGCTCCACTGGTGCTCGCGCCAAGACCACAGGGACCTTGGCACTGAGTACTCTCTGGGCCGCCGATGCGATCCCTGAGAGCCAGATGCCTTGGGCAGATCCTCGGCGAGGATCTTGATCCCGCTCCTCGGGGGCAAGTGCCTCTGGCTCCGGCCATGCCTCGGCCTCGAAGCTCCAAAGACCAGAGCTTGCAACGCTCATGGAGCCACCGAGCCTCGAGCCTCCTCAGACTACTTACATTGGGAGTCTGATGTCGAGACATCCACGGAGTCTCGGGTCTACCGACATCTCCCATCGGATCCGTCTCCACCACCGGCCAAACGCTGGTCCCCCTCCTGAGGACACCTCATTCCTCGAGTTTGTCTGGGACATGGCTCAGGCCCTCTCCCTCATGACGGAGTTGGAGAAGGACCCCCCATACAGAGGAGTTAGTTGTCCTCCAATACAAGGCACCACCTAAGGGAGACCCTGACGGTCCCAGTTCCGGTTCCTTCCATCCTCAACTGGCTCCTCCTCCAAATGTGGGAGACCTCAGCATCTGGGCCCATCATTAGCCTCCGCTGATAGTGTGGACCCTGCTCAAGGTCCAGCGTGATGGGGGCTTCCCTCATTCTGGTGGCCCCGAGGCGGCCCAAGCAGCCTTGGTTCCTTTGCTGCTCTGCCTCTCGACAGTCTCTCCAGTCCCTCTCAGGGACTCCCCAGGACATTTGACCCAGGAGGAAGGCTTGGTCCTCCATCCCAAACTAGGCTCCTTGCTGAACGGGTCCTCCTAGCGCCCCTCAACCTTCCGAGGGAGGTGGAAGAAGTCCTCCTGGTCTCTCGCAAGGCCCTCCAGAAGAGGGGCCTACGCCTTCAAGTGGCGCAGGTTCTCTGTGTGGTGCACAGAGCAACAAGTGAACCCATTCTCTTGCCCAGTACCAGTTCTTGCTTCATCTCTCGTGATCCGGACTTAAATCCAACTCTGTCAGGGTGCATCTGAGTGCCTTCTCTGTGAACCACCACTTAATAGAGGGCATGCCTCTATCCGTGCAGCCCCTCATTACCCGTTTCATGCGAGGCTTACTGCTATCTAAGTCTTTCATCCATCCTCCCCCGCAGAATGGGACCTCAATGTGGTTCTCGCACAGCTCACTAAACCGCCCTTGGCGACCTGCCATCTATGATACCTCTCCAGGAAGGTGGCCTTCCTGGTGGCACTCACCTCTGCCTACAGAGTTAGCGAGCTTCAGGCCCTGGTGCAGAGCCACCCTACACCAGATTCTACAAGAACTGAGTCGTGCTCCGCACTCACCTGAAATTCCTGCCAAAGGTAGTGTCACTTCCATCTCAACCAGGAGGTAGTACTCCCAACCTTCTTCCCGTGCCCCATGCCGATAAGGCATCGGCTGTCCTCCATGCCCTGGACTACAAGAGGGCCCTGTCCTTCTACCTGCAGTGCACCCAAGGCCATCACAAAACTTTGCAGCTTTTTGTCTCATATGACCTCAGTCATCTGGGGGAAGTTGTCACCAAGCGGACTCTGTCCATCTGGGTGGCAGATTGCATCGCCCTCGCACACAGTTGAGCCAAAGTTCCCCTGGAGCGCCGTCCACACTTTCTCAGCCCATTACTGCCTGGAGAGGGAGTCCCGACGGGACAGTGCCTTCGTCCAGGCCATACTCGATACTCTCTTTGGGGTTTAGACAACTCCTGCCCTCCGACCCTTCTTGTTCAGGCTACCGGAGCCTTGGTTCTCCCTGGACGCTGGGGGTCCTCAGAGTCTGTCCTGAAATTCGCTTGCAGCTGCTCATGGCTTGGCCATGTTTTTCTACCAGTCCTCGGTAGCCTGGGTCTAGGGAGTCCAATATGTGAGGACTGATTTCTTGTTTGTTCCTAGAGAAAGCGTAGTTGCTCACCTATAACAAGTGTTCTCTAGGGACAGCAGGAATCAGTCCTCACAACCCTCCCTCCTCCCCTTGGAGTTGCTACTTATTTTTGCCATCTTTTTGCTGGGGCTTTAGCAACTGACTTAGCAAGATGACACCCTTGGGTGGAAAGGGTGGTAGTATCTCCCAAAGGCTTTCCTTGAAAGCTGGGGGGATGCTTCCGTGAGGGCTCCATCGGTGTCAACATCACCCATGTGAGGACTGATTCCTGCTGTCCCTGTAGAACACCTGTTACTGGTGAGTAACTATGCTTTCTCGTCAGAGCACAACCCACCAGAAGTTTCCCATCGGGGTCCTCCATTGACCAGTCTTCCTCTCACTAGGGGGATGACCAGGATGACAGAGAGATCCAAACATCTGGCCTATCAGTTCCAGACTTCTTTCCTCTCTTTAAGCAGGCATAATCTTTCTGGTGCAGCAATTCAGATCAACAGCCCTAGGGCCCTCTTGTTCCTACTCCTCTCGCTCAGAGGAAAGCCTTTCTTTGCAGGGCAGATAGACCTCTACAGGGGCCTCCTCTACAGAAGCGGTTCCAGAAGAGATTGGATTCAGGGATTTTGGATCATCTGTCCTACGCTTGGGATCCTGCCTTGAGTTCCTAGAGATCTGACAGTGGCTCCATGTGTGAAAAGGGCAATCAGGATGATTTCTTTATTATATGTTGCTTTGGGAAGAGCAGCTGACGGCGCTGATTGATCATGTTTCCTCTGCTCTATGGCTGTCTGATGCTTCATTGGCAGAGCTAGAGTCAAATATGCATCCGCTCTTGCAGAAGGTTGGTACACCCTCCAATGCGTTTCCTTTCCCGGAGGTACATAAGAGCTTATACACACAGCATGAGACTCGCCTGCCATCCCAGTGAAAAGTAGGCATGGCCATGAGTAGGCTCTATGCTTTTCCTCAATAGGGACTTGCTACTTGAATGCTGTTACCCCAGGTGGATGTACACATGATGCCTGTCATTAGATTCACCACCATTCCGGTGGAGGGTGGTGCAGACCTCAAAACCCAAGTTGATTCAAGGTCGAGGCCTTCCTAAAGAGCCTATTTTTTTCAGCCATTCCCCCCTTCTCCTCCTGATAGAGGTTTACAGGGGGCTTGTGGCTCGTGCACTGCTTCGATAGATTCAGTCACCTCATTAGGAATGATACTTTGATGCATCTGGAGCCAGCAGCATTTTTCTCATCGGATGCCATGTATGATTTGGTCTTTGGTAGCATATTGCTGACTCAGGCTTCACCATTGCACAGTGGACCCTGCATCCAAGTCCAGAGGATAGACTTAAAGGGCCTGGGAAGCAAGTCCCCTCCTCCTCAGTATCCCATTCTCCTTGCTCTTGCCACCAGGATTCATGGGGGTTCAGGGACTCTCAGAAGAGTAGCCCGAGGAAGCCATCCCTCCCTCCCTCCGGATCTTGTTCCAAGTCTCAGTCCTTCCGAGGGACTCGCGGGCCTCATGAATCTCTCCATTCTTCTAGATCTGGGTTCTCCTATCAAATGGTTTGGGGCCCATTCCGGGGTGCCTCCGATTGACAGCCGGCTCCTTCATTGCTGGGAGGGCTAGGCCTGTGTAGCCTTGGACCAGTGGGCTTTTTGACATCTTTCAGGGCATCTTGCTGCTGGAATGCAAGGACTCTCTCCCAGATGCTTTTCTGAGTTCTCCATGCAGCTCTGCAGCCAGCAAAGCAGCCATTCAGACTATTCAGGACATGCTTCTCAGCCTCCAGGCATTACTGCCAGTGCTATCTGCTGATAGGGGCAAGGGCCAGTATTCCCTTTACTTTGCGGAGTCAAAGAAGGATGAGTCTTTTTGCTTGTTTTTGGATTTCAAGAGTGTCTGTGTTTAAGTCCACATGGAGCAGTTGTGGTCAGTCTTGTGAGCAGTCAAACAAGGAGAGTTTCTTGCATAGTGGTGACTTGGCTGAAGCAACTTTCCAAATACGCATTCTCGAGGATCAGCAGCACTTTCTACGCTTCTCTGTTCTCTGCTTGCTCTTTCAGTTTGCCACTCTACCCTTGCGTCTCTCTTCTGCACCACAGACATTCGCTAATGTTATGGCTGTGGCTGCTGCCGTTCTGTGGCACGAAGGGATATATGTGCATCCTTACCTAACAACTGGCTTGTTCGGGCTAGGTCATATTCATAGAAACAGAGAAACATGACGGCAGAAAAAGACCACATGGCCTATCCAGTCTGCCCTTCCATATCAACCACTACAACAGTCCCTTTTTTCCTTTAGAGATCCTCTGTGTTTGTCTCATGCTTTCTTGAATTTATTTAGAATTTATTTATTTATTTAGAAAACATTTGTATACCGCTGCTTCCTACGATCAACAGCGGTTTACTTTACAGAATCATAATGTATCGTACAATACATTAATTTTTAGGATACAGAATTCGATTGGGCGATGATTTGAATCACACAGGAAGTAGCAAGTTAGTACATTATACATTGAATTGAGGCTTTCAAATTTAAATATACATTTGATTGCGTTGTGTGGGTGGGGCGTAGAATATACATATATACAAGTTTAAAAGATTACATCAGGTATTCCAAGTGCCGTTGTGGCAGTCAGAGCCATCTAGTTGTGGCAAGGCGTCTTACTTAGGTCAGGTTGTAGTGAGTCTGAAATAAATGTGTTTTGAGTTTCTTTCTGAATTCATTCAGAGTATTGGTCAGTCGCAGCTCGTGTGGGAGTTGGTTCCAGTGTGTTGGTGCGGTATATGTGAATGCCCTATTGCTTGTTTCTGCTTTGACTGTCCTTATGCTGGTCGGAACACAGAGAGCGTTGAGATTTATGGTTCTTCTGTTCCTGTTGTGTGGTTGGATAGTGATTAGTTTATTGAGGTAGGAGGGTGCAATGTTGTGAATGAGCTTATAAGTTGTTGTGAGAAGTTTGAAGATGATGCGAGCGGTCACCGGGAGCCAATGCAGTTCCATTAGCACTGGGGTTATGTGCTCTGTGACGCTTTTTTCCATGATGACTCTTGCTGCCACATTTTGAGCCATTTTGAGCCATTCAGATACTGTCCTAGTCTCTACTACTTCCACTGGCATAAATGCACAGGAGGAGAGCCTCTTTCGATTGAAAGCAAGCTCTGCTATGAGGGGACATAGGATGAAGAAATATTTCTGCATATTATTCCTGAGTCTATCCTCTTTCATCTTCATCCTATGTCTTTATCATATCACCTCTATCCCGCCTTTCCTCTAAAGTATACATATTAAGATCCTCATAATGAAGACCACTAACCATTTTAGTAGTCACCCTCTGTACTGGCTCCATCCTGTTTATATCCTTTTGAAGGTGCGGTCTCCAGAATTGCACACTATACTCCAAATGAGGTCGCACCAAAGACTTATACAGAGGCACTATCACCTCCTTTCTTCTGCTGGCCATTCCTCTCCGTATGCACCCAAGCATCCTTCTAGCTTTTGCTGTTGCCTTTTCTACCTGATTAGCTACTTTAAGATCATCAGACACAACCACGCCTAGGTCCCGCTCTTCTTTAGTGGACAAAAGTACTTCACCCCCTGTACTATATTGCTCCCTTGGATTACTACAGCCCAAATGCATGACCTTGCATTTTTTAACATCTCAGCTGCCAAATTCTAGACCATTTTTCAAGCTTAGCTAGATCCCTCCTCATGTTATCTACACCTTCCTGGGTGTCTACTCTATTGCAGATTTTGGTATCATCCATAAAGAGGCAAACCTTACCCGACAGCCCTTCCGCAATATCACTAGCAAAGATGTTTAAAAAAATTGGACCAAGGACAGATCCCTGGGACACACCACTGGTAACCACTTTCTCCTCAGAGTGAGCTCTATTTATCTGTACCCTTTGTCTCTTCCCACTCAACCAATTTCTAACCCAGTCAGTAACTTTAGTGTCCATCCCTAGGGTGCTCAGTTTGTTTATAAGTTGCCTGTGCAGAACGGTGTCAAAGGCTTTACTAAAATCTAAATACACCACATCTAGAGCTCTCCCTCTGTCCAACTCCCTTGTCACCCAGTCAAACAAATCAATCAGATTTGTCTGACAAGACCTGCCTCTGGTGAATCCATGCTGTCTCGGATCCAGTAATCTTTTGGACTCCAGAAACCTCACTATTTTCTCTTTCAGCAGCACTTCCAGTAATTTACTTACCACCGAGGTTAAACTAACCAGCCTGTAGTTTGCAGCCACATCCTTACTTCCGCTTTTGTGTAAAGGCACCATATGAGCCTCTCTCCAGTCCTCTGGCACCACTCCCAACTCCAAAGAGGCATTGAAAAGATCAGTCAGTGGAGCTGCTATAATGTCCCCAAGTTCCCTCAGTATTCTCAGGTGTATCCCATCTGGTCCCATAGCTTTGTCTACTTTGTTTTGCTAGTTCCTCACAAACACAGTCTGAAAATTGTTCAAGATGCTCCTCGCTTCTGTTCCTGTTTGTGGGTGTTTTCTGAAGTCCTGCTCCTGGTTCTTCATCTGTGAACACAGAACAGAAATATTTGTTAAGCAAGATGTTGGCCCAAGTGCTGCAGTTTCTGGAGGGTCTAGGCTGGGTGATCATCAATGACAAGAGCTACCTGGAGCCTACCCATTCATTAGAGTACCTTGGGGAATGATTCTTCACCAGCTCTAGAAGGGTTTTTCCTGCCCAGAAAAAGGGCAGATATTGTGTTCTCAGCTGTGAGCATTTTGAAGGCAGCAGGCTCCCAAGGCTTGGGACAATCTCCAACCCTGGGGTCAATGGCGGTGATGATCAAGATGGTCTCCTGGGCATGAGTGAACATGTATCTGCTGCAAGATCCTGGCTGTGCCACTGGTGGTCTTGTTCACAGGATTTTGATATCAGGTTTCCTCTTCCTCCAATGTTAATGGCTAGCCTGACATGGCGGGAACAACCCGGTCATCTGCTGAAAGACCTTCCCCTGGACGATATCCAGTGGCTTCTGATGATGATGGATGCCAGCCTCTTTGGAGAGCCCAGGGTCACTGGAACAAATGGAAGATGGCTTGATCCATTAATTGGCTTGGCTCTCTTGCGGCTCTGGAAAATAGTCCAAGGCAAGACAGTTCAGATCTTCTTGCCTTGGACTGCAGTGATAGCCTATGTAGCTTAGCAAGGGGGTGCAAAGAGTTTGGGGTCTCCCAGGGAAATGACTTTCCTATTCTCCTGGACAGAGCGGGCTCTCCTGGCCTTCTCTGCGCAGCTTTTTGCTGGATTGGACCACGTGGAGGCAGACTCTTTTCGTCAGCACTCCCTAAGTTCCAGATAGTGGGAGAGCTGATTGGAGGTCCAGAGGATCCTAGACAGGTGGGGTCACCCCAAGATGGCTCTAATTGCAACCTGGGTTGATGCCAAGGTTAACAGGTTCCTCAGCTGCCGCAAAGAGGTGGGCTCCAAGGGCATCATTCTGCTGTATGTCTTCCTCCGTGGCCTCTTGTAGGGCAAATGCCTCATCGTATGGAGCGCCATCATGGTCTAGTGGTGCTGGTTGCACTGGATTGGCTGAAGGGGCTGTGGTGTGCAGTTCTGATATGCCTCCAGCAGGATCCCTCTTGTGCTTCCTGTTGGTGTGGAGACTCTTGAGGTAGGGGCCGACCTTCTGGATAATCCAGCTCCCTTCTCACTTGCAGCTTGGCGCTTGAAAGGTGGCACTTAGCACATCAGAACTGTTCTTCTACTGTGTTTTCCATGTTTCTGAAAGCAAGAGGAAGTGCCTCCTGTCTTGCCTATGTGTGCACTTGGTATTTTTTTGAGCACTGGGGCCATGGGAACCAGAGTGGTTCTAGCACTGCGTGCTTGCTGGCTCTGCTCTGCTTATATCAGAATGAATTGTCAAGGGCCTTTCTTTCAGTTCGCTAAGGGTTTAGGTGGTGTTTTTAGTTTGTTCAGCGAGCTGGTTGTGTGACACTGTCTAGCCTCGCAGGCGGATGTACTACTATTACTACAATTCAGCACTTGTAAAGCGCCACGCACGCAGCGCTGCACAGCTGACCTACAAGAGGTAGCCTGCAAGAGGATGTGTCCTATTTCTGGTAAGAAGTTAAATCACTTGTGTCCTCCCTTGCACTCAGTGGTTACTTCTAGGGATCTTAGTCTGGGGTCTTCGTGCCTTGATGGCTGAGTGTTTTGAGCCCTTGAAGAGGGCTTCGCTCCAGGAGTTTTCCCTTAAGGCGGCCTTTTGGTTGCAGTCTGCTCAGTGAGATGTATCTCGGAATTGCAGGCCTTGTAATGCCGAGATCCCTATCTGTCTTCGGAAAAGGTCATGTATTATGACCAGTTTCTTCCTACTTACCCGAAGTGGTGTCATCTTTCTATATCAATCAAGCGGTCTGTTTGCCTTCATCCCTGAAGAAACAATACCAGGGGAAGGGTAGGTCCTTCACCTGGACAGATATTAGGAGTATGCTTCTTTGGCTCCTGAAGGTAGCTGACTTCTTCAGGCCTGTTTAAGGATGTAGTTGCCACGAAGTCTACCTTTGGCTGTTGAATAAAGGAGACGATAGCCCCAGTCAGTGCCAGAGGGTTTACGTGTGCTTTCCATATGGGCTTGGACTTCCTCCTGGGCAGAGCGGAGCTTGGTCACTCCCATGGACATCTGTTGGGTGGCAGCATGGTCAACACTTTCCACCTTTGTTAAGCGTTAGTGCTTGGATGTCCATGCTCAGGTGGACACTGCCTTCAGTGCAGTTATCTTGCAGGCTGCCATGGTTTTTCTTACCCAGAGAAGGCATAGCTTTGGTACCGCTAGAGGTCAGCAATCTCGGGCCGGAGGGATTGGGATTTCTAGTTCCATAGGTGCTCCTTGTGGCCTTGGGCAAGCCACTTAACCCTCTGTTGCCTCAGGTACATAACACAGATAGTGAGCCCTTCGGGGACAAGGGAAAACTATACACCATACCTGAATGTACACCACTTTGACCCAGTGAAAAGCAGTATATAAGCATTGCTAAATACAAATAAATACATCCCACTTGTCTGGACTGGCCAAGCAGGACGATATGTAAGGTGACATTTTGCTTACCGAATAATGTCCTTTCCTTGAGTCCTGCCAGCCAGTTAAGGACTCCCCCCTCCCCCACACCATGATAAGCTATGATCTGATCTGATCTGCTATGAGCTGTTATTATCTACTATTTTCTGTGGTTTGGAATGTGGGCTATGTTGGCATCCTTCTTTCAAAGGGTGTTCTGTATATAGTTCTGTAACTTGGACTGTTGTTCCTTATTGTCCTCCTTGAGATTGTGTTCAACCAGAAATCTTCTCCATGGTTTGGGTACGAATACTTGGATCGTAAGCCCCTAGCTGCTCCAGATGTGATTGCAGGATGAGGTCTTCAGAAACTTCATGGTTTTTCTCTGCCTCCACCTCTGCTGGTAGGGAAACACAACCCACATGTCTGGAATGTCCTAGCAGGACTCAAGGAAAGGACGTAATCCGGTAAGTAAAATGTCACCATATGACCTAGTGACCCCACCAGGGGTACATCCTGGGATGCACAACACAAGGTCAGCTTTCCCAGAATGCTCCCCAAGAGGGGTCATTCTGCCATATAAGGCAATCTTTGCTTTATATGGCACACCAACCACACCTGGTGCATCCCAAGATGCACCACGCGGTGACATTTTTCAAGATCGCAGTGCAGAGGCAGGAGTGTGTGGGCTCCCCCCTGATTTTTAAGGTACCACAGGGTGTGGGCTAGGGTCACTAGCCCACCAGGCCATTTCCTTGGTATGGTGGGGGTGGAGGGTAAGGGTCACCAGGTTATTCAATTGGTTCAGAGGGTGGGGGTTAGGGGCCACAAGGCCAGCAGGGCTTTTCCTTGGTTCAGGGTGAGGTAGAGGCTACTGGGACACAAGGTAATTTGTTGGTTCAAGAGAGATGGGGGGGGGATTCCACAATCAGGGAAGGTCAATCAGGAAGTCCATTTGGCTCCCGTTGCATCATTATGTGTTTGAAGCAGGCGTAAAGATCCATTATTAAAATAAAAGTAAAAAATTGTGCTAAGTTTCAGTGCAGTTTTTTTTTTTACATCAGGCACAATTGCTTATCATTCTTTTGCATATGCTTAGCATGTCCAATGCGCTATACTTTAGCACACAGTGGTTTTGCTGGCGATTTTCTTGCACGGGATTAGCACGGGAAAATCACCAGCAAAACGTTGCGCTAGAGTATTGTGCAACGTTTCTGCATCAGTCCCTTAGATCGTAAGCCCTCTGAGAATAGGAAAATATCTACTGTACGTGACGGTCTCGAGCAACAAGTGCAAACAGTGTGAGGTAAATCCAAGTTTCCCTCTCTTGCTGTGCCTGTAGGGATTCGTACGCACTGTGTGCATAGGAGCGTGCGCCATTTTGGCACGTGTATTCAGCCATGCAGCTTTATTAAGAGCTCTTTTCTGTGTACAGAACGTGTTTTTCCTGCGGAAAATGTTTTATATAACTATACTGGACACGTGCATGCGTATACATAAACACTTTTTCTCTTCGGTAACTAGGTATACAATCTTCTCAGTGCAGCTTGTCTTGTGTGCTTTCTTCACAGTTGCAAGAAGTAATCAAAGCAGGCCAAGGTGTGAGTGCAGCGATGGACCTGTGCCGCTACCATGGAAACAAGGCGCTGGAGACCCTGCAGTGCTTCCCCCCATCAGAGGCCAGATCTGCCTTAGAGAACATTGTCTCTGCCGTGACCAGGTTTCCCTGATGCCAGCCTTCTGCAGATCTGAAGCCCGTGACTCCCACCACCCGCAGCAAAACTGTTCCTTGTTAACAAAACCTAAGTGTGTACTGGCTACTTAGAGTGCAGCACCGAAGGGGGAGGCACAACATATACGTCCTTGTGATGACGGCACATACACGAAGTTGGTCGGAGCGGAGGGGGTGTGGAGAGTGTAGGAGGCTTGGAAAGGTCAAACAGTTTTCCCTTGTCATGTCAGAAGCACACTTCTGGCTGTAACAGGGAGAAATAATTAATGAATCTCACTGCTGTGACCTGAGCAAATGGACAGGAAACAAGTCCTTATTGATTGGACATAGCCAGGGATGGCGCCAGTGTGGTTGCCTGTGGTTTTCCTGCCTTGGCGGGTACGGAGGGAGCTGCAGCAGTCACAGGGGAATCCACCCGCAGGGTTGTGTCCAGCCTGACATCTCAGGGCTTCACTGGCAGGGTAAAGGGCAGGACAGAGACAGACAAAAAAAAATAGGAGGTGTAAAGGAGGAGTGGAAGCATTCAGCTCACGCTGTTATTATCAGGGACTCGTGGTCTCAGTCTCTCTCATCCTTTCCTTGTCACAAGCTAGCTTATCTATTAGTGCTGATAGGAGACATCAAGAGAATATTTTTTATAAATGACATCTCAGTGCGTTGCTTCATCCAATCCCAGTGTGTCTCTGCCTTGCAATAAAAATGTAAGTCTGCACATGTAAATTAGATTATGAAGTCTCATTCACCAAGCTACCCATAGAAACTGTGAACAAAAGCCTTGCTAAATCAAGTCCTTAACCACAAAATATGTTTTGGTTGATGTTAAGATTAGCAGATTATATTTTAATTTCTGCTTTGTAGAAATAAGGGTCAACAAACAAGTGTTAAATGAGACCTTTTTATCTGCATTTGCCCATGGCTTAATTTCTAGCAGACAGCTTCCTACGTTGTTCAAGGTGATGAGGAAACGGAACAGAGTTAGTGATGTAGGTCCATTCTGGCTACCCTGCACTTTTGGGTGTTTTTGTCTCAAGGCCGTCAGCTGACAGAACTTCACCCCCTTCCCTCCAAATATGCCCCCTCAGACACTCTGGCTCGGTGCCCATCTTTCTCAGTGGAGCTCTCCGTACTTCTGGAGGTTAAGCGAAAGTGGAGGCAGTAGAAGCGATACGTTGTCATGTGTGCCGGGTCTGTAAGCCCAGTAGTGGCCCTGCATCTGCCTTTCCTTCTCACGCTGCTCCCTGCTTGGAAAGGAAGTGGGGGGAAGGGTAGGGCTAGCACAGTGTTTGTGAGCGGTGACAGGCTCACAGACCCTGTACTCATTTAGAACTTGTTGCTTCCACTGCTGCTGTAAAGAGCTCTGGCAAGTGGGAAGCAAGGTCTGGGACATCTCCATGACCTTATTCTGCTGCTGTAACCCTGGGGTTCAACATCCAAAGGATTTATACTCCTACCTTTGAGAGTTATGCTCCTACCTTGATCTCTTTTTTGATTTACTATGGTTGAATCCCCCAATTTATTCTCAAAATTTCACTAAACTCCTAAATTTAGAAGCATAAAAAGTGGGTGGGAAAAGGGACAAATATAGGGCAGGTGCTAAAATAAGCCGAACATTGATATTCAGCGGTGAGTTCATAAATCTAAGCAAATAAATGACACACCTAAATGAATTTTTAGCTGAAAATTTAATAAAGGCAACAACGTTCTATGTAATTGATATTTGTTTGATGTAAACCACCCCGATCATTGGAAGGGGCGGTATAGAAAAACTGTTCAAATAAATACATAAAACTTCAGCTCCAAAGTTTGGCTGAAAATAGAGCCCAAATTTAGGAGCTCATCATTTTTTGGAAGATCAGGCCCTGGGATTCTCTTTCCTTCCCACTCCCACTGCCTTTTGCTGTGACCTGCAGATTCCATGTCATCCCCATTCCCTTCGACTTTGGGACCCTAGGGATCATCGCCCTTCATTCCCACACCCCTGGTTCTCGAGGAATCCCCTTTCTTCCCACCCTCATGGTTACCATCTGTTGGTGAGCCCTGTGAGATTCCTCATCCAACTCCTGCTGACTTGCTGCTGCTTAGGGACCCTTCAGTGCACAAAAAGGATAATTTCATAACATAGTGCCTCTGCTGTTGAGGTACATAGGTGAGTATATTGCACCTGTTTAATAAAGGCAACATTTGTGCCTCCATAAAATATTCCCAAGGCAGTGTAATTGAGCATGGGCATATGTGCATATCTTATAAAGGTAGTACCATTCCCACCCCTTCTTCTCCTATTCTCCATCTCCAGGAACGTCTAGACGTTTACCACCTAGAAGTAGGCACTCTGCTCCTGGGCATTCAGAAGAATGCTTGTGAGTGCATAAAATGTCTTTTGGCCTGCTCAAGGACCGGTAAAATTACCCCCAATCAGGGTATCAGTCGCCCTAGGTAAACCTTCAGCCATTGCCACCCTCCCTCCTTGGCAAACCTTCAGCTACTGCTGCTACCCCCCCCCCCCCCGAGCAAACCTTCAGCCGTTGCCGCTGCTGCCATCAAAACCTAGGAGGAGTCAGCTCCCTTTCTACTATTTTTGAATGTCAGCATTGAAAAGGTAAATGAAGCCACCGCATTCTGGAAACCCCTGTCCCCTCTGACATGCACTTCCCGTTGCCATGGAGGCAGGACTGACAGGGGCTTAAACATGAGGCTCTGCAGCGGCTGCATTTACCTTTTCGGTGCCGACATTCAGAAATAGCAGAAAGAAGGGAAGCTGCTCATGGAAGGTATGGGGACTGCCCCTAAAATTATGTTACCCTAGGCAGTTGCCTGGATTGCCTGGTGGGAGAGCCAGCCCTGCTCCTGAAGAGTGTGTTTGTGCACATGTCTGAAAAAGACCTATCCACGGCCAGCCCTCTCCCCGCTGACATTCAGTTCCATGTCCTTCAAATCTGCAAATTAAACTTTACATCTGTGAGAAGCTTGCAAGTGTTCTGGTTGCCTCATTAAGCCAGCGAAGAAATAGCTGAGGTGCACTGCTTCAGACTACCCAGCATAACTGCGCCATCTCTTTATTGACTTGATGAAAGGAGGGTGTAACTCTCAAAAGCTAGTCACAGATTGAGTCAGTCAAATAAAAAACCCTCACCTACAATTCATTCGTTGTTCTTTTATTTGTGCACATACAAGTGGCTTAACAGGGAAGCCACAATACTGTTTTCCATTTTTAAATTTATTGCTTTTGCCCATCTCGTACTGGGTTTCTGTGCCAAAGATTTTCACTTGCCACCAAATAAACTTTGGCACCGAGTGTTCTCCCTCTACTGAGGAGCAGAGTACCACTGGGCCCAAGAGCCATCAGATATAATACATTTTTAACCCTAGTTTGTCAGGTATAACTCTTGAACCACAGGCGTCCGCAGGGCAGGAGAACGGTTGTCAGTTCCGCCATCTGACACTGTGTCTGCTTTGCTCACAGGAGAAGATTTCTGCGGTTTGTCTGCGTGCAACCCAAGAAGACTGAGTTTACACAAAGGATCCAAACTGAGGCTCTGCTACCTTTTCGCCCTTCTGTGGTGTAATTACAGCCCTGTCCGGAGACAGCCAGCATAGCAGAGATTTCATTACATCGCTTACTCCCAACACTTAGTGCAGTTGTTGCTGTTAAATTTCTCTCCAAAAGAAATCAAAGAGGGAGGGAGGAGACAGGCGCAGCTCTCCATCAGGAACCGGTGTGCTGTAAAACTGCCACTTTTATTTAAATTATACTGTCAAAATTACCTGAATGCTGCTGTCTCAAGGATAGAGATATTCTCTGGGAGCAAGCAGGAAGTTGGACCTCACATATGGGTGACGGCGCCAACGGATCTCACCCGGAAGCATCTCCCCAGCTTTCAAAGAAAGGCTGTGGGAGATGCACCACGCATGTGTGATCCCCTTCCCACCCAAGGGTGCCTCAGTCTCCTTTTTTCTGCAGAGCCCTTCGGACGTTGTCCAGTTTCCCACAGAAAAAGCGTGATTTTTAGTTAAGTTTTGTCTGGTTTGCATATCGGTTCCTTCCCATCCCCAAGCCAGCTCACCTCATCATCTCTTCTCGGGTTCATTAATTGTTTTTTCTCTTTTTTTCATCAAGGTATCCCTCTACCGGCATTCATGCCCTTTTTCAGCTGAAGGCATCAGACCCCTTTCGGGTGGCGGAGACCCCCTTTTTCTGATGGCCTCCAGTGGCTTCAAGATGTGCGACTGGTGTGGCAAAATGATGTCTGTCACCGACCCGCATGACTGCTGCATCCGGTGCCTTGGCCCAGAGCATAACGACTCTGACTGCGAACTCTGCAGAACCATGACCTCAAAGGCCCTAAAGAGCCGTCATCAGCATCAGGAAAAATGTTTCCAGAAGTCTGACTCCTTTCAGAGTCTCTGGTAACACCACGCTCCAGGACCCCCTCTGATACCTCGGTGCCCCGCGAAGTCCGAGCCTCTTCGGAGTCCTACGAGCAGAAATCCCTGGAGGTGGAGCACAAGAAGAAACCCTCGAAGACCACCTCGGAGAACAGGTCTGGGAAGAAGGGAAACTCCCACCCCAGGTCCCGCAGCCCCAGGCATGAGTCCAAGGAGTTGGAGCAGGACCAGCCTTTCAAGCTGCCCTGCAAGGAGTCATCGGCACCTACTGACAGGCCTCGGGTCTTTGAGGCCATCCTCATCGAGGACTCTTCCTCGACAGTACCGATGCTGGGCCCAAAGCCCTTGATGCCCATGTTGAAGACTGTGGAGCCAACTGGTATGGAGACCAGGATGGCGGCCGTAGAAAGTTGTATATCTGCCCTCATGGCCATGCAGCGAGCGTTTATGTCCAGCTCATCCGGTTCATCCGCCCCGATGATGGGACCCTCGATATTGAGGGCTCTCCCGGATGTCGAGTGGTCCTCGAGTGTCACTGGCCTCAAGAGAGCCCCCCAGCACCAGACGAGGTCTCGACACCGGTCCTCCCTGGTGAGGGTCCATGTGGATCCTCCAAAGGTCACGGACCGCCTGGAGCGGACCTCAACTGAGATGATCACACAGCAACAAACTCATACTCTGACTTCGAGTCTGAATGGGAGACCGAGGATAAAGACTTCCTGAACACAAGGCAAAACTGAGACATGCCCCCGGATTCATCTTCCCCAATGCCCCGACGCCATTCCCCACTCAAGGACGTTGCCTTCCTTGATTTTGAATAGGATATGGCAAGGCTCTCACTATTGAGACCGAGGCCGAGGAGGACCCACACATCGAGGAATTGGAGATACTCCAATACAAGGCACCCCCTAAGGAGACCCTTACGGTACCGGTGTCCTCGATCGTCGACCACCTACTCCTCCGGATGTGGGAAACACCGGCATTGGTACCAATTGTCAAAAGGTGCCTCAACGCCATGTACCAGGTACGCTGAAGCCCTGGATTCCAAAAAACCGAACTTCCCCACAACTTGATGGTCATGGAGTCAGTCATGCGCTGGTTCAAAAGCCGGAAAACTCATTCGTCAGTGCCACCCGGCAGGGAGGCCCAAACCCCCGACGCCCTCAGCTGGAAGGCCTTTCAGGTCTCAATGCTAACTTGCCGGATCCAGTCCTATCAGCTCTATATTGGCATGTACTTGAAGGAACTGTCGAAGGAGCTTGGGGAATTTTTGGCATGCCTCACTGGGGAACCCCTACAGAGGTTTAAGACCCTGACCTTGGCAGTAAGAGTTCTCAAAGTTTTTGTCTCAAGCAGTCTACGATGGCTTTGAGTCTTTGGCCAGGGTGGCTGCCGCAGGCATCAGGACACGATGCCAAGCATAGCTGCATTTGTCTGACCTAGAGTAATGGGTGCAGGATATACTGATTGATGTCCCCTTCATAGGAGAGAACCTATTTGAGAAGCCCATGGCAGTCAAGGCTGCTGAGATA
Source organism: Ichthyophis bannanicus (assembly GCA_033557465.1). Classification (NCBI taxonomy): domain Eukaryota; kingdom Metazoa; phylum Chordata; class Amphibia; order Gymnophiona; family Ichthyophiidae; genus Ichthyophis; species Ichthyophis bannanicus. The sequence continues at coordinate 1,301,474,297 of CM066033.1, forward strand.
GAAACCAAGTTCCTGATGAGAACCAGGTTCTCAAAGAAGACCTCGGTACAGCCCCATAAGAACATAAGAACATAAGAAATGCCATACTGGGTCAGACCGAGGTCCATCAAGCCCAGTATCCTGTTTCCAACAGTGGCCAATCTAGGTCATACATACCTAGCAGTTTCCCCAAAAGACACAGGTTCTGCAGTGCTTGTACTAGGCCAAGCATTGATATCCTGGGTCCCTTTTTAATAGTGGTTTATGGACCTTTCTCCAGGACTTGTCCAAACCTTTTTAAACCCAGCTATACTAACAGCCCTTACTACATCCTCCGGTAACAGATTCCAGAGTTTGATTACACGTTGAGAGAAGAAATATTTTCTCCTATTTGTCTTAAATAGTTTACCCTGTAGCTTCATTACATGCCCCCTAGTCCTTCTATATTCTGATAGCGTAAACCAATTTATCCACGTTTATCCGTTCCACTCCATTCATTAATTTATACACCTCTATCATATCTCCCCTCAGCCGCCTCTTTTCTAGGTTAAAGAGCCCTAACCTTTTTAGCCTCTCTTCATAGGAGTAGCCTTCCATCCCCTTCACCAATTTGGTGGCTCTTCTCTGTACTTTTTCTAATAACTCTATGTCCTTTTTAAGATACGGTGACCAGAATTGCACACAATATTCAAGGTGCGGTCGTACCATGGAGCGATACAGAGGCATATAATATCCTTTGTTTTATTCTCCATCCCTTTCCTTAGGATACCTAGCATTCTATTTGCTTTCTTGGCCGCCGCTGCACACTGGGCGGAGGGTTTTAACATGTTATCCACGATGACTCCTAAATCTTTTTCCTGGGTGGTGGTTTCTAATGTGGAGCCTTGCATCTTGTAACTATAGTGTGGGTTGTTCTTTCCTAGGTGCATAACTTTGCACTTGTCCACATTAAATTTCATCTGCCATTTGGATGCCCAGTCTTCCAATTTATCCAGATCCTCCTGCAGTTTTCCACAATCCTCTTGGGTTTTAACAACTTTAAACAGTTTTGTGTCATCTGCAAATTTGATTACCTCACTAGTTATTCCCTTTTCCAGGTCATTTATGAATATGTCAAAATGTAGCGGACCCAGTACAGATCCCTGGGGTACTCCACTATTCACCTTTTTCCATTGGGAATATTGGCCATTTAGCCCTACCCTCTGCTTTCTATCTTTTAACCAGTTCCCGATCCACAATAGTACACTGCCTCCTATCCCATGACTTTTTAGCTTCGCCAAAAAGTCTCTGATGGGGGACCTTGTCAAAAGCTTTCTGAAAGTCCAGATACACTATATCAACCGACTCACCTTTGTCTACCTGTTTATGCACACCTTCAAAAAAACAGATCAGATTAGTAAGACAAGATCTGCCTTGTCTAAAGCCATGTTGGCTGTCTCCCATTAGGCCATGACTATCTACATGCTGTGTAATTTTGTTCTTTATGATGGCTTCTACCATTTTCCCTGGTACTGACGTCAGGCTCACCGGTCTGTAATTTCCCGGTCACCCCTGGAACCCTTTTTAAAAATTGTGTTACGTTGGCGACCCTCCAATCTTCAGGTATTACAGATGATTTTAATGAAAGTTCACAGATTACCAATAACAGGTCTGCAATCTCATATTTCAGTTCTTTCAACACTCTGGGATGTATACCATCCGGTCCAGGTGATTTGCTACTATTCAGTTTATCAAATAGTTGTAATATATCTTCCCCGGTGTAGCGATATTTTCTCTCAATTCCTCTGCAGTATCACCTTTAAATACCACTTCAGTCTTGGGTAACACCCTACATCTTCCTCAGTAAAGACCGAAGCAAAGAATTCATTCAGTCTCTCTGCTATAGCCTTGTCTCCTCTTACTGCCCCTTTTACCTCTATCATCTAATGGTCAATTGACTCTCTCACAGGCCTTTTTGCTACGAATGTACTTGAAAAAGTCTTTATTTCGTGTTTTTGCTTCCGTAGCAAGTTTCTTCTCAAATTCCCGCTTTGCCTGCCTTATCAATGCTTTGCATTTAACTTGCCATGCTTGTGCTGTTTCCAGTTTTCATCATTTGGCTCTTTTTTCCATTTTCTGAAGGTTGCTCTTTTGGCAGCACAGCCTCTCTGACCTCACCTTTAAACCATGCTGGCAGTTTTTTGGACTTTCTTCCACTTTTCTTAATGCGTGGAATACAGCTGGTCTGGGCTTCGAGGATAGTATTTTTAAATAACACCCAAGCTTGCTGTAAGTCTTTAACCTTTGGAACCGCTCCTTTTAGTTTTTTCCGAACTATATTCCTCATTCTATCATAGTCACCTTTTTGAAAGTTAAAAGGTAGTACTGTGGATTCCTTTACTATCTGTCCTCCACTGATTAAATCAAACATGATCATACTATGATCACTATTGCCAAGTGGTCCCAACACGCTTATTTCTTGCACCTGATGTGGCGTTCATCTTAGGACTAGGTCCTGTATGGCTTCCGCTCTGGTCGGTTCATGAACCTGCTGCTCCTAGAAGCAGTCATTTATTTTCATCTAGAAAACTTTATCTCTTTAGGTTGTCCTGCTGTGACACTGTCCCAGTTGATACCGGGGTAATTGAAATCACCCATTATTACTACTCTGTTGTGGCTTTTGTTAGCTTCCTTTATTTATTTGAGCATTTCATCATCCATTTGTTCATTCTGGCCAGGTGGTCGATAGTATACTCCCACTGCCATCACCTTCCCCTTCATAAATGGAATTTCAATCCATAGAGATTCTACAGCATATTTTGTTCCCTGCAAAACTTTAATCCTTTCTGACTCAATGCCCTCTCTAACATAGAGCGCAACCCCTCCACCAATTTGTTCAGCTCTATCATTACGATATAGTTTGTATCCAGGTATCACAGTGTCCCACTGGTTATCCTCCTTCCACATGTCTCTGAGAGTGCAATCATATCTAACCTCTCATTTAATGCTATATATTCTAATTCTCCATCTTAGTGTTTAGACTTCTAGCATTGGCATACAAGCATTTTAGAGACTGCATTTTATTAATATTAATCTGGCTATTGGTAGGCATGGGTAATTGGGAATCTTTATGCTCTGTCTGCTCCTTACTCAAGGGCATTTGGGCTACTATACTCCCTTTTGGAACCTCACTGCTTTTGGTAGTATCCTTCAAGGATACCTTTGTCCGAACCGTGCGCTCCTGGGTGACTGTCGGCTTTCCCCTATTTTCTAGTTTAAAAGCTTCTCTATCTCTTTTTAAAGGTTAATGCCAGCAGTCTGGTCCCATCCTGATTAAGGTGGAAGCCCATCCCTTCGGAAGAGCCCCCCCTTTCCCCAGAATGTTCCCCAGTTCCTAACAAATCCAAAACCCTCATCCTTGCACCATTGTCTCATCCACGCATTGAGACTCCGGAGCTCTGCCTGTCTTTTGGGTCCTGCACGTGGAACAGGAAGCATTTCGGAGAACGCTATCCTGGAAGTTCTGGATTTCAACTTCCTACCTAAAAGCTTAAATTAGCCTCCAGAACTTCCCTACCACATTTTCCTATGTCATTGGTACCAACATGTACCAAGACAGCAGACTCCCCCCCAGCACTATCTATGATCCTATCTAGGCGGTGCGTGAGATCTGCTACCTTCGCACCAGGCAGGCATGTTACCAGGCGATCCTCACGGCCACCCAGCTATCTACATTCCTAATGATTGAATCACCAACTATAACAGCTGTCCTGACCCTCCCCTCATGGGGACATGGCCTGGAGAAACGTCCTCGGTGCGAGAGGGTTTTACATCACCTGGAGGACAGGTCCTAGTTTACAGGATCACTTCCTGCCACACCAGGGTGATGCTCTCCGTCACGTGACCTCTCTCCTCCATGGCAACAGGGATGCTGCCAGACTGGAGGTGGGACTTCAGGACTATATCCCTGTAGGTCTCGTCCATGTACTTCTCTGTCTTTCTTATGTCTTCCAGGTCTGCTACTCTAGCCTCTAGAGAACGGACTCGTTCCCTGAGAGCAAAGAGCTCCCTGCACTTAGTGCATATGTAGGACCTCTCACCAACTGGGAGATAATCATACATGTGACACTCGATGCAAAAGACTGGAGAACCCCCATCTCGTTGCTGGACCTCTGACTGCATCTTAGTTTAAAGCTTGTGTTTAGGTCTTTTAAAGCGGTATATAATAAGGATTGGTGTAGATGCTTATGCTAATAAAAGTGTATCTAATACCCCTAATACACCCTGTGTACCGGAAACTAATTAATCACAGGTCCTCTGTGTTTGACTCTTTTGGATTAATAGCTGACCCTGAGACCAGCCCATTACCTCTAAGATGTCCAAGTACCTATAAAACTACAATTTCCCCAGGGGTGGGTGGGTGCTGGGGAGGGAGGGGGGAGATAAGTCCTATTAAAGAGGGCAGTTACAAGGTACCCTGTCCTGAACCCTCAGCAGGGGGATGGGGGTACCACACAAGGCCCAGTTAATTGAGAGAGGCAAGGTAAGTACAGCTGAGAAGGCTGAATTAGCACACCACTAAGACAAACACTAAATAATTAAACAAACAACAGTTAGACAAACAGTAAATAATTAAATAAACAGCTAGAACTCACAGTAAGATGTCCCAGGAGGCAAAAATCCACTCACTAGCAGAGCTCTGTAAAAGTTCAGCCTACACCCCAGAAGAAAGTCCCACATTTCCAGGCCTTCTTGGCCCCTCAACAGAGCCAGCAACAAAAAGGCCAGGGACATGGTCCCCAAAAGCAAAAGGCCCCAAAGTCCCAGATGTCAGCCCCAGCCCAGCCTGGGGGGAACTTTTGATTGTCTGTGTATGACCTCCTCCCCCGCAGGGGGTCCTCTGCAGCCCACAGCCCTGTTTGTCCACAGGTGGACAGCCATCACCACCAATGCCTCCCAATGACTCGTACTTCCCAGGAAAGCCCACCAGACCTCTCCTTCACCAGACCCTGCTTTTCACTGAGCTAGCAGGCCTAATCCAGGACAAGGCAGTGGAGCCAGTGCCGAAACATCTCTGGGACACAGGTTCCTACTCCAGGTATTTCCTTGCCCCCAAGAGGACAAGGGGCCTCAGGCCCATCCTGGCCCTATGGGAGCTCAGCAGGCTTCTGGTCAGGGAGAAGTTCATATACCTCCAAGTGGCGCCGTTTCTTAGAGTGGTTTGCAAAAAGACAGGCAAACCCATTTTCCTGCTTAGTACAAGTGGTACTCCAGTACCTGCTCCATCTATTGCAGGTGGGACTAAAATCCAATTCGGTTAGAGTACACATGAGCACCATCACAGCATATCAGCATCCTGTTGAGGGAAAGCCCCTAACGGTGTAGCCCCTTGTGTCCTGTTTCCTACGGGGCCTCATGTTATCCAAGCCCCCCGTCCGCCCTCCAGTGGTGAAGTTAGATCTGAATGAGGTGCTCTCGTTGCTCACTAAGCCTCCATTTGAGCCTTTGGCTACCTGCCACCTGCGGTACCTTTCCTGGAAGGTCGTATTCCTTGTAGCACTCACATCAGCTCGCAAAGTCAGCAAGCACCAGGCTTTGATGGCAGAGCCTCCCTACACCAGTTCTACAAGAACAGGGTGGTGCTCCGTTCATACCCTGAGTTTCTGCCAAAGGTGGTGTCCCTATTCCACCTCATTCAGGAGGTGGTACTCCTCACCTTCTTTCCGAGGCCTCATGCTGGTAGGGCAGAGACTGTTCTCCCTACTCTGGATTGTAAAAGGGCCCTGTCCCTCTACCTGCAAGGGATGCAGGGCCATCGCAAAGCACATCAGCTTTTTGTATCCTATGACCCCAGTCATCTGGGACTCCCTGTGACTAAGCGAACTCTCTCTGCTTGGGTGACAGACTTCATTACCCTTGCCTACGAGCAGGTGGGGATTTAACTGCACCAGAAGGTCACAGCACACTACGTCAGGACCATGGCTACTTCCATGGCAAATATGTGTTCCGTCCCCATGACGGAAATCTGCCGGGCCGCCAGCTGCTCTTCAGTCCATACCTTCACAGCTCACTGCTGCCTGGAGAGGGAGTCCCAAAGGAACAGCGCCTTTGGCCAGGCCGTACTCCGTAATTTCTTCGGGGTGTAGGCAACTCCTGCCCTTCCGACCCTTCTGTGTCCAGGCTACCAGAGTGCTAGTTCTTTGCCGGACACTTAGATCTTGTGAGAGTCTCTCAATAGGACTCAACTGTTGCTGATTACGGCTCACTCTTTGCAGGTCACCTTGGTGTTTTTATAGGTTCTCGGTAACCTGTAGCTGGGGAGTCCCATATGTGAGGACTGAACCTGCTGTCCCCAGAGAACATCTGTTACAGGTGAGTAACTACTCTTTCTCTGTCTGCATCTCTCCTAGATATGTTTGTACTCTGTATCTGGCTTAAACTACTGCAATGATAAAACCTTTCTGTGACCCAGTTGTGTTAAGTTTTGCATGCACATAGATGATAACTGCAGATGAAGATTGCAAGGCCTTATTTCCCTGTTGCAATACCGCAAGCCTGACTTGGTTTCTGGCTTTCCCTGAAACTCTCTCTGCATTTTTTATTATCATCATTCCTGTAGTGCAATCAGCACTTTACAGACAGGTTCTGCTCATTGGATCTTAAGTTAAGAGAGACAAGATGCACAGCGAGAAACAAATAAGAAGCCTTGAGCTAAGAGAGCAAGGCAGTGCATACCCCAGGCTGTCTTTGCTTCCATCATCCTCACTGAGAGGATGCAACTACCACTCTTTCTTTGAAATAGTTCCTATTGTTCTTCCTGAGTCTACCCACTTACAATCTTGTACCATGATTATTGTCCTAAAATGTCTTTTCCACTAAAAAAAAATGTTTCTTATGCTTGGAAACTAACCTCCACTTTAGAGTTCTGCAGCAAACCGTTTCTCATCTGGAATCCATGGAAGTTTGATATGTACCATTTTGGAGGGGGGAAGGTATTTCATTACAATTACATTCTTAATTTTTCATATTGTTAAAAAATGTTTTTAATGTGCTAATTTGAAAATGAGTTTGCCAAGTGCCTTTCATAGGAGGTAAACAGCTATTGCAAGGGGACAGTAGTCAGTAGGAACTAACAGAAGGCCTGAAAGTTTCTGTGCATTTTGTTCCAGGACCATGACTTCTGATCCTATCGGGATTGAAACATGATTGCAGAAAAATACCACATGGCCTATCTAGTCTGCCCTTCCATATCAACTACAATAGTCCCCTTTTTACCTTTAGAGATCCTCTGTGTTTGTCTCATGCTTTTTTTGAATTCAGATACTGTCCTTGTGCTCATCACCTCCACTGGGAGACTATTCCATGCATATGTCACTCTTTCTGTAAAGAAATATTTCCGCATATTACACCTGAGACTATCCCCTTTCACTCTCATCCTATGTCCCCTCGTAGCAGAGCTTGCCTTCAATTAAAAGAGGCTCTCCTCCTGTGCATTTATGCCATGGAGGTATTTAAATGTCTCTATCATATCGCCCCTCTCCTGCCTTTCCTCTAAAGTACAGAGCTGAAAGATTCCAAATTACCCCTATCAACTGATAACACGATTAATATTAATAAAATATAACTTCTAAAATACCTGTACGCAAATGCTAGAAGTCAAAAAATAAGATGGGAGAGTTAGAATTTATATCACTAAATGAAAGGTTAGATATAATTGGCATCTCAGAGACCTGGTGGAAGGAAGACAACCAATGGAACACTGTGATAACTGGGTAACATAAGAACATAAAGTTGATGTATCGGAAGAATTGAAAGGAATATCAATAAACTGAGAAGATGTATTACAACTAATTGATTAACTGAAGAGTAAGAAATCACCTGGACCGGATAGTATAAATCCGAGGTTGTTGAAAGAACAGAAATATGAGATTGCAGAACTAATATTAATAATCTATGGACTATCATTAAGATCATCTGTAGTACCTGAAGACTGAAGAATAGCCAACGTAACTCTAATTTTTAAAAAGAGTTCAAGGGGTGATCTGGGAAACTACAGATTGGTGAACCTGACGTCAGTACCGGGCAGAATGGTAGAAACCATTATAAAGAATAAAATTACTTAACATGTAGTTAGTCATTGTTTAATGGGAGAAAGCCAACATGGATTTAGCCAAGGAAAGTCTTGTCTTACTAATATGTTATATTTGTTGAAGGTGTGAATAAACAGATAGCCAGTCGATATAGTTTATATGGATTTTCAGAAAGCCTTTGACAGGGTCCCTCATGAGAGATTCTTGGCGAAATTAAAAAGTCAAGGGATAGGAGACAGTGTACTATTGTGGATCAAGAACTGGTTAGAAGATAGAAAGCAGAGAGTAGGGCTTAATGGCCAATTTTCTCAAGGGGGAAAGGTGAATAGTGGAGTACCCCAAGGATCTGTGTTGGGCCTCCTGCTTTAAACATCTTCATAAATGACTTGGAAATGGGAATAACAAGTGAGGTGATCAAATTTGCAAATGGCACAAAATTATTCAAAGTTGTTAAAACCCAAGAGGATTGCGAAAAATTGCAAGAGGACCTAGATGAATTGGAAGACTAGACGTCCAAATGGCAGATGAAATTTAATGTGGACAAGTGCAAAGTTATGCCCTTAGGGAAGAACAAACCAATCTATGGTTACACATTAGGAACCACCACCCAGGAAAAGGATTTAGGTATCATCATGGATAATACGTTCAAACCCTCTGCCCAGTGTGCTGTAATACTTTAATGGAATGCCATCAGTATTTTATTTATTTAACAGGTTTTTTTTAATACCGCTTTATCATTTTAGTCAAAGCGGTTTACATTGTAACTTAAACTTGGTAATGTATATTAAACAGGGATATTGAGAACTTGGATTCTTCTGAGACAATGGATGGTTAAATGATTTGCCCAAAGGCCACAAGGAGAACTAATGGGAATCAAATCCAAGCCAGTGCTCTAACTACTAGGCTACTCCTCCACTCCAATACTCAATGCTTACTTCTTTTATAATGCTTTCAGTGCTGCTTTGACTTCTTCTTTCACCAGTGGTTCTTGATCATAATGTACAAGTTGAAAGATCCACTTGATCTTTATGGTATAATGACTCTGTATATTCTTTCCACCTTTTCTTGATGTTCTCAGCATCATTCAACATGGATCCTTGAACATCTTGTGAAATTCCACTTCAAGGCTGGAATTTTCTGTTTAACTCTCGTAGCTTTAAGAAAGCCAATTTTGTTCTTCCTCTAAAGATTCTGATTCTATTTTCTTGCATGCATCATTGTAGTACTTCTCCTTGCTACACGTTGGAAATCTCTGTTGAGTTCTGTGATTGCCTCTTTTTCTCCTCTGGCATTATCTTCTCTTTGTTTTTGGGCAATTTTCATAGTTTCTTTGGTCATCCATTTTGGCCATTTTTGTTTTTTCACTTTTTGTAGAGACTTCTCACTTTTTTCAAGCACAACTTTGTTGATGTCATCCCATAACTCTTCTGGTCCTCTTTCATTTGTAGCCAAAGCAGCTAATCAATTTTGCAGGCAGTTTTTCAATTCTGGTGGTATATTCTCAAGGTCATATTTTATTACATCCATGAGTGGCTTGCTCATTTTCAGCTTTAGCTTGAGTTTGCATACTAATAGTTGGTGATCTGTACCACAGTCAGCTCCAGGTTTTGACTTTTTTTATGTTATTGAATTTTTCCAACGTTGACTTGCAAAGATATAGTCATTTTGTTTTCTGTCCAATCCATTGAGTGAAATCTATGTGTACAGTAGCCGCTTGTGTTTCTGGAAGAAGGTGTTTACTATGAATAGATCGTTGGTCTTGCAAACTTCTGTCTTTCTCCAGCTTCATTTCTGTTGCCAAATCCATATTTTCCAACCACTTTGCCACCTTCTGTGTTGCCAACATTTGCGTTCCAGTCATCCATGACTATCAGGATATCGTGTTTGCATGATCTATCAATTTCAGCTTATACTTATTCATAGAAGTACTACTACTGAACATTTGTATAGCACTACAAGACATATGCTGCGCTGCACAAGACACACGTAAAAGATGATCCCTGCTCATCAGAACTTACAGTCAAAATAGGCAACACAGTAGCTGTAGGCAGAGGATACACATCTAGGGAGATGTTAAGGAGATCAGGTGAGTCAAGATCCGAAAGTGGCAGCGAAGAAGTGAACTGATCAACATTTTCCTCTTTTGCAGCAGTTGCTGGGGCATATACCTGAATAATAGTTGTGTTGATGGGTATTCCCCATAGACATATAAATTAAGCGTTCGCTGATTGCATTTCTCCAAGAACAAGGAGGAAGTCAGTTCTCACATATGGGTGACGTCGGTGCTGACGGAGTCCCATGGAAGCATCTCTCCTGCTTTCAAAGAAAGCCTTTGGGAGATGCCACCACACATGCATGGTCCCCTTCCTGCCCAAGGGTGCCATATTACTCAGTCTCCCTTTTTCTGCGGAGTCCTATAGACATCCATCTTCTTCCCCCAGAAAAAAGTTGATTTTCTTGTGCATTAAAGTGCATTTCTTTCTCCGGTTAGCACTGGTCCCTTTCCCGCCTCCGAGCTCCATCTCCTCGGCTTTGAGTCTCGGAATCATTTTAGGTTTTTTTCTCCTGCGTGGTTTCGCACCTTTTCTAACCATTGGCCGTGTTGAGGGTCTTCAACCTTGCAGGGGTCCTTTTTGCTCCAATGGCCTGTAGGTTCAAAAAGTGTGATCGGTGCACAAAGAACATGTCCCTAATTGATACACACGACTGCTGCCTTAGGTGTCTAGGTGCTGACCATGACCCGTAGGTTTGCACCCTGTGCAAAAAGATGTCTGCTAAGGCCATCCAAAGTCATCTCACCACAAAAATCTCCTAAAGACTCCCCAGTGAAACATTAACATTTCTTTTTGTCGGACCGCAATGAGGGAGGTTCAGATGGGGTTCTAAACCACACCAGTCAGAGAAAGTCCATTTTAATCACAGTTCTTTGGTGAATTGTGTAGAAAAAACCAACTTATCTTAAAATTGTTGAGAGAAGAAGTGCAAGCCTTGTGTAGAACATCCAAATTCAAATTCACTCATGACATGCACGTTTCGGGACACCGCAGTCCCTGTATCAAGTGCTCTCGTGCAAATAACTTCAAGTTGATTCTTCTCCGATGAGTGTACAAGCAACCAACTCACTCCATTTTAAAAAACCCTGGTTCTCACCGGAAAACCAATCACAATGAGGAATCAGTCCTTTCACAATTGGTCGGCAAAACTGTCAATCATCAAGGGAACCGAACGCAAAAAAGGGATTTCCCTCCATCCATCCCTTGACCGATTGGATGAAAGCAGTTAGATAAAATTGACTGCATAAAACGCCCAATCCTATATCTGCCAAAGAACAGCTCATGAAAGAGGGTAATCCCACCACATCAGGGAAACCCTTAGGCATCAAGCTTTGCTCACAAAACACTCAGCCATTCAATTTCCCGATTTAGGCTACCGGGATGAACACTTGCCAATTCATAGATCCACCGTTGTTCACAACGTTGTAATCGAACAATCCTATCACCCCCTCTGGGATCCTCAGGAACATGATCAAGCACCGTCCATCGTAACTGATCAAAAATGTGTCCCCGCTCAACACAATGATCCACTATAGGAGTGGAGAGAACCCGATTTTGCAGGCGAGAAGCATGCTCACTGATTCTAATCCTAATTTATTTATTTATTTAGACAGTTTTGTATACCGCCTTATCCTTCAATCAAAGCGGTCACAACACAATTGGGGGATACATTTAACACACGGGGATATGAGACACATACACTAATACTTACACTAATACTTACAGGGAACATGGGCAATGGAGGGTTAAGTGGCTTGCCCAAGACCACAAGGAGCATCTGTGGGACTAGAAACCCCAGTCCTTCCGGCCCAAGGTTGCTGTCCTCTAGTGGGATTTGAACCCCCGACCTTCCGGCCTGAAGTACCTTGCCCCAACCACTAGGCTACTCCTCCCTCCCTAATAAGTCTTGTCGTCTGGCCCACTTAATAAAGGGACAGTCACATTGTATTAAATAGACCACAAAAGACGAAGAGCAGGTGGTGGACCATTTACGTCTATAGGAACGTCCAGTCCGAGGATGGTCCCACGAAGTTCCCGACATTGTGTTGAAACAAAATTTACACCTTTGACAGGGAGAGTGGCCCGTTGTTGTACCCGGACCGAGGGGTCGGTCGGACACAGTGGTAGATTTCACCAACATGTCGCGAAGACAAGAGGCTTTATTAAAAGCTGGCATAAAGGGATGGGCTAGACTAGGGTGTACAGAAAGAATAGACCAGTGTTTGCGGAGAATCCCCACCACTGCATTACTATGAACCATATAAGGGAAAACTACTGCAGGAACTTGCAGGCCTTCTCAGGGGCAGGGCCATGGAGCCAGTACCCCACCACCTTACAGGAAAGGGGTTCTACTCCAGGTACTTTCTGGTCCCAAAAAAAGAACAGGAGGCCTAAGTTCCATTCTGGACTTGCAAAACCTGAACAAGTTTCTGGTGCGGGAGAATTTCAAAATGCTCTCCCTTGGACCATTGCTGCCCTATCTCCATCAAGGAGATTGGCTATGCTCCTTGGACCTAAAAGATGCTTATTCCCACATCCTTATTCATCCCAGTCACAGGCAGTACCTGAGGTTCATGGTCCAGGCGACCACTACCAGTACAGGCATTACCCTTCGGCCTGGCCTCTGCACCAAGAGTCTTCATCAAATGCCTGGCATTGGTGGCCGCCACCTTCTTTCTCCACGGGGCCTTCGTCTTCCCATACCTGAAAGCTGGTTCGTGAAAGGGGACACAGCCACCGAGGTGCAACAAGCCACGGCCCGCACCATCAAGGTCCTGCAGCATTTGGGGTTCATGATAAACCACCCCAAATCTTACCTCACTCCAACACAGGATCTGGAGTTCATAAGAGCTTGACTGAATGCTCTCCAGGCCAGGGCCTTCCTCTCTCTGGGCAGGGCGGATCACCTTAGGGCCCTGGCCATTGAGGTGCAGCACCATCACAGCATTACATAGCCCATGCTCTGCCTACTAGGCCACATGCAATCCACAGTCCATGTGGTCACCAATGCCCACCTCCACATGCGGGCAGCTCAGTGGTGCCTCCGCTTACATTGGACACAAGCCACGGGCATGCTCTAGGACAGGGTCTTAGTGTCCCGTCAACCAGCAGAGTCGCTCGACTGGTGGCAGGGCACACAGCACCTGCAGAAGGGCATGCCCTTCCAGCCCCCAAACCTCCAGAGGGTGCTCACCACTGATGCATCCCTACTGGGCTGGGGTGCTCACTGCGAGGAACTGTGCACGCAGGGCAACTGGTCTCTATCAGAGAGCTAACAGCAGATCAACCTGCTGGAGCTCAAAGCCATTTTTATGGTGATCAAAGCTTTCCATTACTGCCTGCAGAACCAGTCGGTGCTAGTCCAAATGGACAACCAGTTTGCGATATTTTGCCTGAATAAGCAGGGGGGGGGGGGCACAGGGTCTCAGCGCCTCTGCTAGGAGGCAGTAGCCCTCTGCTCATATGTGATTGGTCAGGGAATGCTCCTCAAGGCAGTATACCTTCCGGGCCAAGACAATGCCCTAGGGGACAGGCTGTGCAGGGTCCTCCAGCCGCACGAATGGCATCTAGACCCCAGGGTGGTGCATAGGCTGTTTCGACTCTGAGGAAACCTGATTCTGGACCTCTTTGCCAGCCCAACCAGTGCTCAGCTGCCCTGTTTCTGCTGTCCCCAACCGCATCTATCTTGGATAACGGCGGATGCCTTCCTCATCTCGTGGACGGAAGGCCTTCTGTATGCCTTCCCTCCCACGCCACTAATTGCCCGGACTCTCTTCAAGGTCCTGAGGGACAAGGCCTCCATGATCCTCGTTGTCCCACACTGGTCCACGCAACCTTGGTTTCCCCTGCTGCTCCGTCTCTCGACGGATCTCCCAGTCCCTCTGGGGAATGTCCCTGGGCTACTGACCCAGGAGGAAGGCTCCCTGCTTCTTCAGCCCAACCTTGGGTCCCTGTCATTAACAGCATGGCTGATGAGTGGGTCAGCTTAGCGCCTTTCAACTTCCGAAGGGAAGTGGAAGAAATCATCCTGCCCTCTCGTAAGGACTCCACGAGATGGGCCTACATCTTCAAGTGGCGCAGATTCTCAGTATGGTGTGTGGAGCAACGGGTAGACCCATCCTCTTGCTAGGTGCATACAATGCTGCAATACTTGCTCCATCTTTCGCAGACCAGATTCAAGTCCAACTCTGTCAGGGTGCACCTGAGCCCCCACTGTCAGCGCACCATCACTTTGTAGAGGAAAAACCTCTTTCTGAGCAGCCCCTCATTACCCAATTTATGTGTGGCTTGCTGCTCTCTAAGCCTCCTATCCGCCTGTCCCTGGCGGAATGGAATCTCAACGTGGTTCTGATACAGCTCACCAAGTCGCCCTTCGAACTTCTGGCTACCTTCCATTTGCATTATCTATCCTGGAAGGTCATCTTCCTGGTGGTGCTCACCTCTGTCCACAGAGTTAGCGAACTTCAGACCTTGGTGGCCGAGCCACCTTACACCAGCTTCTACAAGAATAGGGTCATGCTTCACACCCATCCTAAATGCCTTATGAAGGTGGTATCTGCCTTCCACCTTAACCATCATCACCAGAGACCCCAACTTTACTCCTCCTTCCCATGTCAGTGTCAAGGAAGCTGACTTACAAACCAAAGAAACAATAAGATACCTTGGAGTTACATTGGACGAACGACTGGATATGAAACACCACATAAGCAACATAGTCAAAGCTGTATACTTCAAAATCCGCACGCTCAGGCATCTGCGCTCCTTGTTGGACCCAGACGACTTCCGGACTATATACCAAGCGCTTATCCTGCCTCATTTCGAATTTGCGAATGCCATCTTACAAGGTCTCCCTCAATCCACACTGGCCCCATTACAGCTGGCTATGAATGCCGCAGCAAGGGTCCTATACGGAGCCTCCAGAAGTGACCACGTGACTCCCATTCTTAAACAGCTTCACTGGTTACCCATCCATGGGAGGATAATCTTTAAAACCCTACTCCTATCATTCAGGGCAATCAAGGGTATTTCATCCTCCTCCCTCACAGAACTTATTCACATGGTGCCCCCCAACAGATCCAGAAGATCAATAGCCGTAAACCTTCTAATAACACCAAAGGCATTGTCGAAGTGCAACATATCAACCACAAACAGGGCGTTCAGTTTCTATGTACCTAAATGCTGGAATGCTCTACCCTCTTACATTAGGGCTATTACCGACCTATCGCAGTTCAGGAAGGCACTCAAATACCACCTTTTCCTCCAATACTACCCAACCAGCAATGGCACCTAGGTATTCCCTCTGAAGAAATGACACACTTGGAAACGACCCTTACTTTCATTATGATATTGTTATTCAATTCTAGCCGTGTAAATATCTCATGTATATAGTTTATCCCTGTTATCCAAGTTTGTACCCCTGTTCGATGTAAAACCAAACAGCTTGTTGTTATGGTCGTTGTGTTATAATGTGAACCGCGCTGATGCCGAATAGTGTGGTATATAAGAAACTGTAATAAATAAATAAATAAAATAACCAGGATGTGGTGCTCCCCACCTTCTTTCCATGGCCCCATGCCGACAAAGCGGCTGCTATTCTCCATGCTCTGGACTGTAAGAGGGCCCTGTCCTTCTACCTGCAACATACTCAGGGCCACTGCAAAGCCTCACAGCTTTTCATTTCCTACATCCACGGTCGCCTGGGGGAAGCTGTTACCAAGTGGACCCTGTCCATCTGGGTGGCAGACTGCATCGCCTTCGCCCACAATCAGGCTGGGCTCTCGGAGCGCCAGGTCACGGAGCACAACTTCAGGGCTATGGCAACCATGGTTGCAAGCCTACGCTTTGTCCCTATGGCAGACATCTGCTCGGCCGCCACCTGGTCTTCAGTTCACACCTTTGCAGCTCACTACTGCTTGGAGAGGGAGTCGCAACAGGACAGCACCTTCGGCCAGGCCATACTTTGTAATCTGTTCGGAGTTTAATCAACTCCTTCTCTCCAACTGTTCTTGTTTAGGCTACCGGAGCAATGATTCTTCCTGGACACTGGGATCCTCAGAGTCTTTCCTCAGATTTGTTTGCTGCTTGTGTTCTCGGTAGCCTGTAGCTAGGGAGTCCCATATGTAAGGACTGACTTCCTGTTTGTTTCTGGATAAAGCATAGTTACCTGTAACAAGCGATCTCCAGGGACAGCAGGAGTCAGTCCCCACAACCCGCTTTCCTCCCCTTGCAGTTGCTGTACAATTTTTGCCATCTTCTTTTGTTGGCTGTAGCTATGTCATCTGACTAAGATGGCACCCTTGGGCAGGTAGGGGACCACACATGCATGGTGGCATCTCCCAAAGGCTTTCTTTGGAAACTGGGGAGATACTTCTGTGGTGCTCCGTTGGCACTGACATCACCCATATGTGAGGACTGATTCCTGCTGTCCCTGGAGAACACCTGTTACAGGTGAGTAACTGCACTATTTCATGATAGTTCTTGCAAGTTTCTTCTTAATTATAAATGCAACACCATTTCTTCTGTCTTTCATTTCCAGCAAATTATACCATATGATCATCAGATGCAAAGTGCCTGATGCCAGTCCATTTCAGTTCAGTGACACCTGTGATCTACCCGCCCCCTAATGGCCACCCTAGGCGGTCGCCTAATAGGGCGTGTCACCTCTTTATTGTGTAGTTGTGAGTTTTCATGTAAAAATGAAAGTCCGAGAGGCTGTAAGGCTAACACAGGAAATTTATTGATTTTCACTGCTTCTCCAAAATAGAGCTTGTGTAAAGCTCAACGCAAAACAAGAAAGTAAACAAGGACTTCTTCTCCTGATACAATTAACTTCAGTTGCTTCCAGACTTCATGAACAAAAGCTTCATTACTTCTCCTAGCCTCTTTAACACCAGGGCTAGTTTGCCTTGCTAAAACTTCTTCACATGCAAGCACTTTCTGGTTTTATTCCAGGAACATTGCCATGTATATAGTTATCTGTATATAGTTACCCTGTTTTCCACCAAGTTTATGTACCTTGTTCTTTGTAAAAAACCAATGCTGTTTGTACCATTGTGTTTATATTTGTTCATATGTAAACCGCACTTATTTAAGAGCGCGGTATATAAGAAAAATAAATAAATAAATAAAAGGAAACAAGGCTTTTAAAACACAGTCCAGCCTGTTTACACCTTTTAACTTTCAGGCAGCTGTTTGAGCTTTCCCCTTTCCAAGGCTCAAACGCTTGTCTTGTAACATATAGCACATTCCATTGGGCATTCAAATTCACTGTCAGAAGGATAACTTCCTATTTCCATATCTTCAGTGTCTGGCTCTTGTGCATCAAGATTAAAACTCCTCCTGATAATACCCGACTCTACACTTTCTAAGAGTTTAAGAATTTCCTTCCACCTAGAGGTTTTTCTGTCTCTAGGCTGCTTAGCACATACTGGCAATTCTTCCTCTCTCCATGAATGGCTTAATGTTTTCAGCTTGTTTAACTGTCTGTTAGACAGAGGGTTACTCACGGTTCTCCTGGGCTTATAGTAAAACTGTCCTCATTCAAATCTCTCTCCAAAGGAAATCTCCTGCCTCCAGGTTCCAAAGCAAACTTCCCTGCTTTGTGGCTTGTTCCTTTGAATACTCTAGCAGTTTCCTCTAAGGCTGGGCTGTCCTGGGAAATACCTCTCTCTTCAGATACCCGAGAGCTTTTTCCTCCCTCCAGCACATTAGGATTCCTGCTCCGTTCTGAGTCTCCAGTAGCTCCTCCCCTGGGAACTCCCTTCTTCCTGTAATGCTGCTTCTCAACCTCAGCATTAGCATAGGCATCAGAATATGCCTCAGGAAGCAGGCTGCTCTTCAGACTTTCTTCACCACTGTCTGAACTGTCTGACTCAGCTCTCTCCTCTCTGTGTCTGTGTCCAGGGCCCTCTGCTCCGTGATAGTGGTTCTCTGCCCTGAGATTCCTGTGCTCCATCTGCTCTCTGTTACTGCTCCTTTCCTTTTGTAATCCCCTGGGAACTCCCTTTGCACGTGTCCGAGCAGTGATCACATGCTGCTTCCCCAGCTGGTCTTCATTACCCCTACAGCTTGTTCCTAAGCTGGGGCGTGGCCTGCAGCTATTCACTAGGTGGGTTTTTTCCTGTTCCAAAACATTTTGTGTTTCACATCCCCGCCTGCTGCTTCTCTCCCTTAAGGTAAAAGTGTGCTCTTTTCCCTTTCCTAAGGGCTTGGGGACATTTTGGCCATCATACACCCAACAGATCAAATTGTACACATTCCATTTCTTTCTTGGCCACCTCCAACATCGCTTGGTTCATGCTTCGTACATTCCAAGTCTCAATACAATATGTAAGACACCTTTTAAGTTTCTGTCTCACATTTCATGCGCAGTTACATCAGCAGACAGACATTCCATAGGGTTTGATACAACCACATCATAAATGCTGGCTTTATCCTGAAAAGTCTTCAGCTCATTCCCAGTAGCCAGTTCAGTGCCTTCCAACCTAGCGGTCTTATCTTCCAGCACTATAGTGCAATTTGTTTTGTTGTGACTGTTCACTGGGTTTTCATTGCAAGATACGGAAGTAGATTGTCAGGCCTTTCTTCCATGCAGGTAATTTAAATGTTGCTGTTGTCACAAGAACGTGATTCTCCACCACCAACACCATCCCATTCTGCTGCTGCCCAGATGGGTGGTTTGTCTTAGTCTGGCACCTCAGCTGAGACACATTCATTTTGGGAGACCCTGCCAGTAGTTAAGCTACCAACAGATTAGCTCTCAGCATCACTGATGCTCACAGCACAACAAGCTGCAAACCAAGTGAGGGCCCTTCCTGTGTAACTCACTCTTATTTAGTTCACTCTCATCTCCCCCTCTTTCATCTTCCTATCACACACTGCTTTCTATCCACCTTCTTTCACACTTCATCTCTATATGTTTCTTCCATCTTTCCTTCACCTGTTTCCTTCTACCATTGCATCTTCCCCACTCCCTTCCCTTCCAACTCTCATTCACAGATGTTGCTAGATACTTACAAAACTTAGCTCATGGGCCATAGGACTCAAACACATACGGTTTTCCAACTAGCGTTGCTTAGATCCTGCAGACCTTATGAAGATGATTTTAAACAAAATTTGCACCAACCAAATTTGCACCAGCCAATATGAGATTGCAGACTTGCTATTAGTAATCTGTGAACTATCATTAAAATCATCTGTAATACCTGAACATTGGAGGATCGCCAATGTAACGACAATTTTTAAAAAGGTTTCCAGGGCTGATCCGGGAAACTACAGACTGGTGAGCCTGACGTCAGTACGGGGAAAAATGGTAGAAACAATCATAAAGAACAAAATTACTCATCATGTCATGGCTTAATGGGAGACAGCCAACAGGGCTTTAGACAAGGAAGACATAACAGATTAGTAAGACAAGACTTTCCTTGGCTATATCCATGTTGGCTTTCTCCCATTAAATCATGACTATCTAGTTATGTTTTTATGAAGGTGTGAATAAACAGGTAGACAAAGGTGAGTTGGTTGATATAGTGTATCTGGACTTTTAGAAAGCCTTTGACAAGGTCCCTCAGCAGAGACCTTTGGCAAAACTTAAAAGTCATGGGATAGGAGGCAGTGTACTATTATGGATCAGGAACTGGTTAAAAGATAGAAAGCAGAAGGTAGGGCTAAATGGCCAATTTTCCCAATTGAAAAAGGTGAATATTGGAGTACTGCAGGGATCTGGGCTGGGTCTGCTGCTTTTTGACATATTCATAATTGACCTGGAAAAGGGAATAAAGAGTGAGGTTATCAGATTTGCAGATGACACAAAACTATTTAAAGTTGTTAAAACCCAAGAGGATCTTGATAAATTGGAAGACTGGGCATCTAAATGCCAGATGAAATTTAATGTGGACAAGTGCAAAGTTATGCACCTAGGAAAGAACAACCCAAACTATGGTAACATGATGCATGATTCCACATTGGGGACCACCACCCAGGAAAAAGATTTAGGCGTCATCGTGGATAACATATTAAAACCCTCCGCCCAGTGTGCAGAGGCAGCCAAGAGAGCAAATAGAATGCTAAGTATCATAAGGAAAGGAATGGAAAATAAAACAAAGGATATTATTATGCCTCTGTATCGTTCCATGGTGTGACCGCACCTTGAATGTTGTGTCCATTTCTGGTCCCCGTATCTTAAAAAGGATATAGCGTTATTAGAAAAGGTTCAGAGAAGAGCCACCAAAATGGTAAAGGGGATGGAAGGATACTCCTATGAAGAGAGGCTATAAAGGTTAGGGCTCTTCAACCTGGAAAAGAGACGGCTGAGGGGAGATATGATAGTGGTCTATAAATTAATGAATGGAGTGGAACGGGTAAATGTAGATCGATTGTTTACATCATCAGAATATAAAAGGACTAGGGACATGCAGTGAAGCTACAGGGTAAACTAAGACTAAAAAAAGAAAATATTTTTTCACACAACGTGTAATCAAATTCTGGTATTTGTTACTGGAGGATTTATTTTATTTATTTATTTAACAGTTCTTCTATACTGCGCTATTTTAGATCAGTGCGGTTTACATTTAATATCAACTATACAACACAGGCACTCTGAGTTGTATTTACAATAAAACAAGGAGATCAACTTGGAAGTAACTGGGGAAACTATCTACATTGTATTTACACTGGTACCTATTTTCAGGCAGGGTATATCTACATCTTAATTACACTGGGGAGTCTGATGTGGTAAAAGCTGTTAGTGTAGCTGGGTTTAAAAAAGGTTTGGACAAGTTCCTGGAGGAAAGGTCCATAAACCATTATTAAAAGGGATTCAGGATATCACTGCTTGACCCAATGCAAGCATTTTGGAACCTGTGTCTTTTGGGGAGACTGCTAGGTACTTTATGATCTAGATTGGCCACTGTTGGAAACAGGATACTGGGCTTGATGGACTTTGGTCTGACCCAGTATGGCATATCTTATGGGAAAAAGGGGGAGGGTGGGAAGATAATATACTTGGTGAAACTCCTTGTTTTCACAAACTTATTTAATCTTTCACAACTTTCCTCCATATTGCAAGAAGTGAGCTGTACATAGATCATAAAATAACAGGGAAGACGTCATTCCCATCATGGGATTCTTGGAAGATCTTGAAAGCTTTTACTCGATCCTTGTGCAGATTATCTAAGCACATTATATGGGAGTTTTTGAAGCCACATGTGCCCCTTCTTACAATGTCACACCGGCGTTGCGGTGAAAATCCTCTTCAAAGAGCAGTTAGATTCTCTCGGCTTCAAAAGACAATGCTCCTTCTGTTATCTAGAGAAGAATGTTTCTCTTCTACCTTGGTCAGTCTGGCCCTGCTGTGCTTCCTTCTCTGTGCAACAGTTATAGATAGGGGCACATAGAAGATATACGCTCGGGGGCAAGTGTATCAGCATGAGGCCTCCAATTAGGAGGGAGATGGAGTGTGTTCTGCTGTCTGAGGGAGGCTGCTGAATTTGTCACCTCTGGCACCTCTTTGTTATCAGAATGTTTGTTTCCCTATGAAAGAGTGTATCATTCTTTACGGCTGTAGGTCTGCGTTTGAACAGAAAATAAGATTACTCTCAGATCTGCTGTACTGAAGTGTTCTTCATGGCATCTGGCTTCTCCTACCAATGCATTAATATGCATTTTTCCAAGTAGTGTTGCAGCACTGGAAGAACTAGGAAACACCATTATTTTCCACATTTTTTTAAATCTTTATTTATCTTTAAATCAAAATTACAATAATTCTCCAGCATGCAAGAAACATGTACAATGAACTCCAGCTCCCCCCCCCCCCTTGCCCCCTGCTCCACAGCAATCAAAAAGCTCCAGTAGGAAAACCCCACATTAAGTACATAAGAGAAAATCCAGGAATAAAATTGCAGACTACATGTCTCCTGATATGGACATATAATCATCCAAAGTCTTCCATCATAAATTCCATTGTGTCTGCTGATGTTGTCGACCAATATGTCGATTCATATCTGCGATAAAGACACTATATTTCACCAATGATGAATTCCAGGGAGGAAGTATCTTTACAAATGTTAAACTAAGCATTTAATCTAAAAGAAAGAATCTTTGGGTTGAATATTGGGAACATCTGCTAAGGATCTAGAAATACTAATCTTGTATGTTAAATACCCTTGTAAGTGTAATATCTGTGAGAATTTGTGCTATGTCAGTTGCCAAAAGGTTTGGATATTAGGAAAGTCATGGAAATATGATGAAAGGTGCCCGGGGAAGAATGACAAGACCTACTTTGGTTACTGCAGCCCTCTTGCCACTTTGACAATAATACAGGCATAATATATGCACTAGAAAGTATAAAGATTGCATAACCAAAGCTGATCTAGACACACGGATAGATAAGCCCCAAAAGGATTACCAATGAGTAGGAGTAAGGATGGTATTAACATCATGTGACCATGAGGTCTCTGTCCCAGTACACTGAGACTCCAACGCATCACGAAGTATCATATAAATTTAAGAGACTATTTGGGCCCCCTTCTGATCCCAACTAACTTCCCTGCTCATTGTATGGGGGAGATAGACAGGGGCAGATTGGGGTGGCATTAGGGCGGGCCCCGGATGTACAGGGCTGATTCTAATGTTGGCCCTGTATGTACGTGGCTGGCGGCTTGAATGGGGAACTTATTCCACCTCTGAGGAGGTGGATTAAGTTCCCCAAGTCGGTGGAGGACGGCAGGCCCAGAGCTGGAAAGCAGTGGGAGGGGGCAGAGGAGATTCCCTGCAGCCCGACACTGGTCTTGGGAGGCCAGATTGGAAGTCAGGCTGCGGGGAATCTCCTCTGCCCCCTCCTGCAGCTTTCCAGCTCCAGGCATGCTGTCCTTCGCTGACGTTTTGCAAGAAACTTCACAAAAATGTTATAGTCACTTATAGGGGGCGAGAGATTGGTGTGCATGGACCAGGAGAAGGACCTCTGAGTGATTGCTTCTGAGATCTCAAGGTGGCGAAACAGTGTGACAAGGCGGTGGCGAAAGCCAGGAGGATGCTGGGTTGCATACAGAGAGGAACTACCAGCAGAAACGAAGAGGTACTAATCAATGTTCCCTCTAATTTTCTGTAGGCTGTATGCGCATAAAATATCAGCTGTGCAGCTTTTGAAGGAAGGTTAAATTTTTGTGCGCCACATAATGACACTCGGAGTTAAATACTTTAAAATTTGACTACAAATCAGAATACAGTATGTACACCACATTGATTGCACTAGAAAATATTGCAGAACATGTGAAAACCGTAAATACACAACAACTTTTAAATTTTAAGACATCTGTGTTGTTTTCTATCAGAATCAGAACCATAATTTTTGTGCGCTCTGTTGTAAAGTATGTGCGCTCGCTCGGCGAGATGTGTGCGCGCGCACACGCGCACAGCTTAGAGGGAACAGTGGTACTAATGCCACTGTACAAGTCGCTGGTGAGGCCTCACTTGGAATATTGTGTTCAGTTTTGGAGACCGTATCTCGCAAAGGATATAAAGAGGCTGGAAGCAGTTCGGAGGAAGGCGACCAAAATTATTTGGAGCCTGTGTCAGAAGACTTATGAGAAGAGACTTGAAGACATAAATATTTACTCCCTGGAGGAGAGGAGGAACAGGGGAGATATAATTCAGACCTTTAAATACTTAAGAGTATTAATGGACAAACAAACCTCTTCCAAAGATGTGGAAGCTGTAAAACTAGAGGGCATAACATGAAGCTGCAAGGGAGTAAACTGAAAGGCAATGTCAGGAAATACTTTTTCACTGAAAGAGTTGTGGATGCTTGGAATGTCCTGATAGAAGTGGGGGCAAGCACAGTGACAGAATTCAAAATGGCATGGGACAGACACAGTGGATCCCTTTATAGCAACAGGATAAAATCAAAATAAGCATAACTATTTCTTATATCTGAACAAATAGGGGTGACCTACACAGAGTGATGGGTATACCCCTAAACAAAAGCATTGGGAAGGACCTGCACAGAGCGGCAATTGTACCTACTCTTGCTGCCTTGCTGGGCAGACTAGATGGATCATACTGGTCTTTATTTAAAAGGGTTTTTTTTATATACCACTTTATCATTTCAATCAAAGTGGTTTACATTGAATCTTAAACTTGGTAATGTACATTAAACAGGGACATTGATAACTTGGATTTTCTGAGGCAATAGAGGGTTAAGTGACTTGCCCAAGCCACAAGGAGTGCTAGTGGGAATTGAACCCTGGTCTCTGGGTGCCAAACCAGTGTTCTTAACCATTAGGTTACTCCTCCACTTATCTGCAGTCATATTCTATGTTACTATGTAATATTGAGTAAAGAGATCTGTAGATAGTTACCAACTAATTGAGGATCTTTCCCAGGTTTTTCATGAACTTCAGTGTTAGCTTCCGTAAATGCACCAATTGCAGGAGATTGAGCAATTAACAGCTGATAATATTTCAAGACATACTATAAAACTCCAGGAGAAGACTATCTTAACCAGGTGCTTTCCCTGTTGAAGTTGTTTGCTTGCACAACTTCTAGTTGAGGGTTTGCATCAAGGACATGAGCCTGATCAGATGTTAGAGTGTGCTCTGTCTTTAACAAGAATATCAAATTTCTTTTGCTCCACCTCGTCCTCTGAGAAGTACAGCTTAGTGCAAAGGAACAAAATTTATCAAGAATGTCTGGGGTCTGAGCGCAATGAAAGTTTTGACTATCCTTGACTGCCGAAATACTAACAGTTTTGTCTGTATTTCAACATATTAGCCAACAAACAACCTGTCTTATTAGACCCCTCATAGTGGTAGCTCTACTGTGAAAATATAGCTTGTGAAGCCTGCTCACCCACAATTTTATTACATTCATATCTCTGACGTTGAAGGTGCAAAAGAATATTAGGGTCATTATGCCGATTCAAAGCCTATTCTTTAATTTTAGACTCTAAATCTTGAAGAGTTTTTGTTTTTGCCTATAAAAGCCAAATGAGTAACTTGTAATTGTGGCTCTAATGGAAGCGTTAAAGGCTTCCCACTAAACCCAACCAGCTGTATCTGAAGAGAGATTAAAATCTAAATATTGTGAACTGGAAGCTCAAATCAATTTCATAAAGTTCTTTTAAGAGAACTTTATCAAATCTCCATGGAGGCACACTTTTTTGGGTCAAAAGGATAGCTGCATGATCAGAGATAGTTATGGCTTTAATATTAATGTTTAATATTTAGAAGATTTGGCACAAGAAACCTGGACATTTAAAAAAATCAATTCTAGAATATGTAAGGTGCGGGGCTGAGAAAAACATAAAATCTTTATCTTTTGGGTGTTGCAATCGCCAAGGATCTTCAAGGCCAATCATATCTATCATACCATGCACAACCTGCTCAGCTTTCGAAGGACAAGCAAATCAGTGTGATTGGCAGTCAATCAGAGGGTCGAAGACCCACCCAAAATAATTGGTGTAGTTGTATCTGCTCCAAGTTCCTGAGTCAGGGCTTGAAAAAACTGAGGGTTGTCTAAATTTGGCGCATAGACCGTAACAAAAACAACCTTTTGGCTATCTATACAGCATATCACTTTCGCCCATTGCCCTTCAGAATCACTTTTCTTATCTGTGGGCCAAAATAGCCATCCCATTCCTCTTTTCCAGTGCAGATGAACAATCAAACAAAACAAAAGGGGAAGAACCTAATTTAGTGGCTTCAGCCAAACTAAGGTGAGTTTCTTGAAGATGGATAATCTCAGCCCACATCTTTTGACAATAAGAAAGTACTTTTTTCCTCTTGATGGGATTATTCATTCCCTTAACATTCATCAACAAAACATTTAGAGTTACAGCCATAACATGCTAAATAAGTAGGCTAACAAGAATATTAAAAATGCCAAAAGAAATATAATGCCCAAAGGACTGAGCATGTACAAAAAGAACCATTATCCAAACACAAATGTTAGGTCAAAAATAAACCTGCCAGGACAATATAAACGGTAAATAAGGACAAATGAAGTATCCTTTAATGGAATGATAGTGGAGCATCAATAAAGCCAGAGCAAGGCAGTGGGAGCAGGTAACAGAACCAAACCAAACTGAGCCATAAGGCTGTATGTGGGAAAATTGGCACCAACCAACAGCCCAGTGCAGAACAGCTCAACACCAATACATATGACACATCTACAACATCTTCCCAACTCCAGCATACAGTCATAGTGACTATATCCAATTCCCTGCCCCCAACCCAATCCCACCATAACCTTCATCATACATTCAGTAAGCAAGCAAACGACCACCACCAGCAGTAATAATACATGCCACACTCAATCTGATAGCACACACAAAATCAAATCCCCATGTCCTGCAGAGAACACAACCATACAGCACAACATGAAAAAGCTGACAATACAGACAAAATCATACCACACACCATTCCCCAAATGACCACAGCACTGCCCATCCACAAGAGTCATTACCAATCAGTAAGCCATAAAAAATGAATGAGAAGACTCACTAGACCAAGAGAAATAGCAAAGAGAAATTTCAAACAAGAAAACAAAAAAGTCCTTCAGGACGCCAGTTGCATTTCCATACGATGCCACCACAGTTCTCCAGAAAACCGCAAAGTTGCTCCGGGTCCTCAAATGATCTGGTCTGATTGAGAAATGTTACTCATATACAGGCTGGATAAAATAAGCCATATTGCGCTTTCAATTGCTGCAACGGGATGAAACGCCAGCAGCTGTTTCCTGCGTGAGATGGTAGATTTATTAAGATCAGGAAAAAATTGAAGTTTATGTCCTTCATATAAAATAGGAGCATGCCTGAAGAATCTGCAGAACTTGTTGATATCGCAGCACTTTATAGGCTGTGGGAACTTCACAGATGCAGCTCTATGTGAAGGAGCTCGATTTCAAATGGTCTATCCAAAGTCAACTGGAGCAATTTAGGAAGAAGAGCTTGAAGGTTTGAATCATATTAGACCCTTCTGAGCTCTCTGGCCAACCAATTATTTGAAGGTTGTTCCTTCTGGTGCAATTATTGTAATCCTCTAACTCAATCTGCGCCATATGCTGAGTAGTTCTCTGCGCCTATAGTACCCTGAACTCATGGTTTTCCAGCTGGGCATCAACTGTATTCAACTGAATGGTAACCAACTCCAATCCCTCCTTTATCTGTGCAGTTTCGTCATACATATTAGCAAGAAACTCTCCATTTGCGGTGACCAGTTCCTTAACTTAGCATATTTCTCTTAGCAGCTCCTTTATACTGTCATCAGATTCTTTGCCAGCTGCCATTTTCCTTGGGGACAACGATTCAGATTTCGATGACTTAACTCCCTGTGTTTATGAGTTCGGGAATTCAAGTTTTGCTGGTTTTAATGCAATCATATTACCGTAGAAGGTCATGAGAGATTGGGGAGGCCAAGACTCGGCCCTCCTATTTTCCACATTTTCATTTACTTCCTGGGAGCATTGCCACTGGAACCCTTTTGTGCAGGTTCATGAAAATGTGGCTCAAATGTACACTTATTCAGCTGTATGGGAGAGAGTGCAGGAGTAGCTTAATGGTTTTTTATAATTTCTTATAGTAATATAGTATATGACAGCAGATAAAGACCAGTATGGTCCATCTAGTCTGCCCAGCAAGGCAGCAAGAGTAGGTGCACCTGCCACTCCATGCAGGTCACCTCTCCCCATGCCTTTGTTTAGGGGTGTACCCACTGCTCCATGTAGGTCACCCCTAATTGTTGAGATATTCTATTGCTATAAAGGGATCCGCTGTGTCTGTCTCATGCCATTTTGAATTCTGTCACTGTTTTTGCCCCCACCACTTCCATCAGGAGGGCATTCTGAGTATCTATCACCCTTTCAGTGAAAAAGTATTTCCTGACATTGCCTTTCAGTTTACCCTCTTGCAGCTTCATGTTATGCCCTCTAATTTTACAGCATCCCTGTCTTTGGAAGAGGTTTGTTTGTTCATTAATACTCTTCAAGTATTTAAAGGTCTGAATCATATCTCCCCTGTCCCTCCTCTCCTCCAGAGTGCACATATTTAGGTCTTCAAGTCTCTTCTCATAAGTCTTCTGACGCAGGCTCCAAATCATTTTGGTTGCCTTCCTCTGAACTGTTTCCAGTCTTTTTATATCATTGAGAGATATG
The DNA here is from genome assembly GCA_033557465.1 of Ichthyophis bannanicus. Taxonomy (NCBI): domain Eukaryota; kingdom Metazoa; phylum Chordata; class Amphibia; order Gymnophiona; family Ichthyophiidae; genus Ichthyophis; species Ichthyophis bannanicus. Next base: position 1,301,502,543 of record CM066033.1, read on the forward strand.
GTCTCCAAAACTGAACGCAATATTCCAAGTGAGGCCTCACCTGCGACTTGTACAGTGACATTAGTACCTCTTCCTTTCTGCTGGTATGCAACTGAGCATCCTTCAGGCTTTTGCCACTGCCTTGTCACACTGTTTTGCCACCTTGAGATCCTCAGAAACAATCATGCCGAGGTCCTTCTACTGGTCTGTGCATACCAACCTCTCGCCCCCTTTCGCATACAGTTCCCTTGGATTTCTGCTTCCCAAGTGCATGACACTGCACTTCTTCACATGAAATCTTAACTGCCAAGCATTAGACCATTTTTCCAGCTTTTATAGCTCTTTCCTCATGGGAGTCCACTCTGTTGCAAATTTTCATGTCATCTGCAAAAAGACATACTTTTCCATTCAGTCCTTCAGCAATATCACTTACGAATACATTGAACCATACCAGTCCCAGTTCTGTACCCTAGGCTACACCACTAATTACCTTCCTTTCATCCCAGTGAGTTCCGTTTACCATCACCTTCTGTCGTCTGTCAGTCAACAAATTTCTGATCCAGTTCACCACCTTGGGACCCATCCCCAAGCTGTTGAGTTTTTTGATAAGCCTCCTATGAGGAACAGTATCAAAGGCTTTGCTGAAATTCAGGTAGATCACATCCATCGCATGCCCCTTATCTAGTTCTCTGGTCACCCAGTCAAAGAACTCAATCAGATTTGTTTGGCAATTTTGTCCTTTGCCTCTCATCATGCAACCTGTTGGTTTCAAGAAAGTCCACTGTTTGTTTATTTATTTATTTATTTTGCATTTTTATACCACAGTTTCCTAAAGATCAAATGCGGTTTACAGGTAACAACAAGGAATTGTACAGAGAATACAAATTCGGTTTAAATAGAACAATATCAACTATGTACAGTTATAACAATAAAACATAATATTTTAACTATGTACAAAATGCGGTGTGCCTTTTGGTATTAGTGTGGTAAATTTAAATGACAGACTAGGTAAATTGGATGGGGTGATTGTGGGAAGGTAGTATATTATGTAATAGTGCCAAAGTGCTGTATAAAAAGGTAGGTTTTAAGTTTATTTCGGAAGGTGGATAGATCCTTTGTGGCTCTCAGGCTGTCTGGGAGTTTGCTGTTTCAGAAGCGCCTTCATAACGTTTCCGTCCACCGAGGTAAGGCTTACTGGCCTGTAGTTTGCCTCTTCTTCTCTATTACCACTTTTGTGAAGAGATACCACATCAGCCCTTCTCCAATCCTGTGGAACGTCTCCTGTCTCCAAGAATCTATTAAAAACATTCTTTAAAGTCCCTGCAAGAACCTCTCTGAGCTCTTTCAGTATCCCAGGATGTATCCCATCCAGTCTCATGGAATTGGCCACTTTACATTTTGCATGCTGTTGTAACACATCATCCTCTGTGAATGGTGTGGTATCTACTCCATTCCCGTTTGTATTTTTGTCAATCACAGGCGATCCTTCTCCAGGATTTTCTTTAGTAAAAACAGAGCAGATGTATTTGTTTAGCATTTTTGCTTTTTCAATATCACTTTCCACAAGTCTGTTCCCAACACTTTTGAGCCCTGCAATTTCACCTCTGATTTTCCTCCTCTCCCAAATATGCCTGAAGAAAGTTTTGTCATCAGAGTTCACATCTTTAGCCATCTTTTCCTCTGCCTTTGATTTTGCTTTCCTTATTTCTCTTTTTGTCTCTCTTAGTTTGATCCTGTATTCCTTTCTGTGTTCCTCTGTTTGTGAACTTCTGAATTTTGTGAAAACTGTGTTTTTTGCCTTTAATTGAGCAGCCACTTCTTTGGAGAACCAAATAGGTTTCCTTTTCCTCTTGTTTTTATTTACTTTCCTTCCATATGTGTATCTGCTGCCCCTTTTATTGCCTCCTTTAGTTTAGCCCTTTGCAATTCCACTTCCCTTATCCCCTCCCACCCTGCCAACATTTCCTTTAGGCACTTGGCCATTTTACTGAAGTCAGTGTTTTTGAAGTCTAGGACTTTAAGCTTGCTGTGATTGGACTCCGCCTTGGCTTTTATCTCAAACCACACTGCGTGATGACCGCTGCGGCTCACCTGGGCACCCACCCGGATATTTGACATACTATCTCCGTTGGTGAGCACTAATTCCAGTATTGAGCTTTCCCTGGTCAGTTCCATCACCATTTGTCAAAGTAATGCATCTTGGAAGGCATCCACAATTTTTTTTTTTTTTTTACTTCTTTCCAGATTTGCAGAAGGAATACTCCAGTTCACATCAGATATATTAAAGTCACCCAATATGATCACTTCTCCCTTCATGGCTATCTTTGCAATATCAATAATCAAGTCTCTATCCATCTCTTCAGTTTGAGTTGGAGGCCTGTAGACTACACCAGTATGGATGACAGTGCCATCTCCTCCTTCCAACACAATCCACAGCGCTGCTTCTTTTCCCCACGTCCCTGCATTTCAGCAGTTTTAATATTGTTTTAGACATATAGAGCTACTCCTCCCTCTTTTTCTACCCTCTCTATCTCTTCTAAATATATTATAGCCAGCTATGGCTATATCCCATTCATGTGACTCATTAAACCATGTTTCTGTAATGGCCACAAAGTCCAAGTCCATATCCACCATTAGGGCTTCCAGGTCAGGAACTTTATTGGCTAGGCTTTGAGCATTTGTTGACTGGCTTGCCTGTATTTTGCATGGATTTTGTTCTATATGCCTCTTCCCACTTGCTATTGATGTGTGGTTTAAAAGTGTGGCTGTTTCCAATTTTATTTTGCGTTTGCTGGGAGTGAGGTCCTGAACTTGTCCTTCTCTATCCATCACCCCCTTTCCCTAGTTTAAATGCCTGTCCACATACTGCCTGAATTTTTCACTAGGATCCTTTTCCCTGTTACAGAGAGTTGTAGTGCATCAGCACAGTATAGTCTCTTGTTGATCCATCTATTTCCCCATTCGCCTATATATCTAAATCCTTCTTGTTTGCACCAGGTTTGGAGCCATGTATAAAAGTTATTTATGCGATGTAGCCTTTCTGCCCCCTTACTATGAACAGGTAGAACTTCTGAGAATGCTATAGTGTTAACAATGGGCTTGAGTTTCTCTCCCAGAGTTTGGAAGTCCCTTTGAACTGCAGAGGCACTGTTTCTAGCCCGACCAAAGGAGCCAGTGCGTGGATTGGCAGTCAACAAAACTTTATTGTAAAAACCCTGATGCGTTTTGGCCAATGGCCGCCTTCAAGGGGTATGAACCTCATAAAACAAACATAAAAAGAATAAATAATAAAATCACAAAATCAATTGCACATAAAAAATCAAACCAGATAAAAACTGATAACAGCTGATGCCTAAAGTCCATAAGAAATAATAAAAAACATGATATGTAATCATAAAAACCCTGATGTGAGGACATTCAAGGTGCAGTGAACAACTCTCAATTTATACAGTATTGTAAGGACAGTGTTCAATCAACAGAAACCGCTATAAACATAATTAATGGGATGAGGACAGGAGGGAATGAACTTAAAAAAGGTGGTAAATGAAAGTGCTGTACCACGCAATGTTGTTATAGTGTAGTGAAACCATATAAAAGTTCCTATGTGCCGGAGCTATAGACCAACAGACTCCAGAAGCTAAGGTATGACTTTGTGTGTTGAAGTCACCAAGTACATACTCAACAAGCTGGGTGCTATAATCCTGTATACTGTATTAAGGAAACGTGTTACCATTAGTACTGCCATTGTACTTACTAACATTTCGCCGAAAAAAGGAAACAAAACGTAAATTGCCTGAGGACCGTTTCAGAGTGCACTGCAGCAACAGTGAAACAGGCAGAGGAACTGAACCTGCTCTTTTAAGAGTTGCGCTGTTTCACACCGAAATAGAGTCAGAATCAAGCCAGTCGGACCAAGAGAATATATAATAAATGATCCCAAACAAAGGGAAAAGGCAGTAATATGTAATGGACCTAGCGTATGATCACTCAAAACCACTGTGCAATATGAAGTTAGAACAGTGTCGACAGATTGCTGATGTCCCTGCATTGTCAAAAGTCTGATCAAAGTGCCTGTAGCGGTGCTTACATCCTACTATCTAACAGGTGACTGCTGGGTATGAAACAAAATAAGTGAGCCCATGGTCTGAACATAAAACGAAATGTTGGAAAATGTACTCTTCTGTACTGTGTGTATGTGCTTAAAATCAGAATCAAATCATGAGAGCAAACTAGCAGTAAAGTGAAGGGGCTAGTCAAAGCTGACAGAACTGTGTCAGGAGTAGGAAACCTTTTAAAATTGCCTATTGTGAAAATGTGCTGTTCTGTGCGGTGTGTATGTGCTTAAAATCAAGATCAAATCATAAAAATGAAATAAAAAGGGCTGGTCAAAGTCGACGAAACCAGACCTTTTAGACCTGCCATCCTAGGACAAAGTGAAAACGTCAGCTAAACTTAAGGGGGGGGGGAGCAATGCGTGGAGCCTGGGAACCATCCCATGGCAAGGAGATAGATGTAATCCCAATCAAGAGTCAGTAGGATCCATGATATTGGCCATAAGAACAAGGATTAACCCATAAAACGTTGTGAATGTTGCACCAAAGGGATACATAGCCTGACATATAAGGTTGCCAAATATAGTGAAAGGACACTGGACACGGGCTTAGAGTTGTGCAATCAATCCAGTGTAGATATTAACAACCAGAAGCCCAAGGGGCAAGGGGGACACATAATTGTATAATAAAGCCACAATAATATGTATAAAAGCAAACACAATGCAAAGACCTAAAACACTCCCAAAGGAATAAAAAGTATCAGCTTGAATGAGAACCAAGGGATAAGACCAACTAAGGTAAGAAAGAATATGAAAAATAAAAATAAAGTGATAAAAATAGGGATGTAGTTAAAAGTACTAGATATGAAGAAGACAAGGGGAGGGGAAAAGGGAGAAGGAGAAATGGAGGGTAGGAGGGGAAAAGGGGGAAGGGATGAATAAAAACTATAAAAGCTATGTTAAAACCAAGAGAATAAATACAATAAATGCAGAATAAAAATAACTCCTGTACCATAATAAACACCCAAGATGGATATGATAAGGGTGGGGATTAAACTGTCCAAGAAGCCAGACCCAGTGGAATGTATTGAAACCAAATGACAGAAATGATAAGAGGAGTAATTAAAAACAACGATAGGATTGACCAAAGTGGCCAGAACCGGCAGGACATCTCAGAATCATGGGGGTGACACAGGTGCATGTTCTTTGTAGACATGAAAACCAAAATACTAAAAACCATGACCCCCAATCGACCACTCATGAATAAAACATGCAGCATGTTGTCAAATAACTATACTCAAGACAGTGAGATATATATTAACTAATGGAAAAAGGAGCCAGAGGATGGTGACAGCATACACCCAAAACTTAAAAGCAATTCGTCACCATGACAAGGTGGATAAAAACCGTAGAAAGTGGGATAAAATGAGTAAATTACAAAAAATAATAATAAATAACCGATGATTCCCAAACAACAGGGTATATGTGGAATACGTGCTCAAATTGTTATGCTCTAGACCAGAGGTACTCAAATCCAGTCCTGGAGGGCCACAAACCAGTCACGTTTTCGGGTTATCCCTAATGAATATGCATGAGATATTTTTGCATGCACTGCCTCCATTGTATTTGAATGTATCTCATGCATATTCATTAGGGATATCCCAAAAACCTGACTGGTTTGTGGCCCTCCAGGACTGGATTTGAGTACCCCTACTCTAGACAATGAGATGTATGTTTCATCTAATGGAAAAAAGGAGGACCAGAGGATGATAAGATCATAAGATCATAAGATATGCCATACTGGGTCAGACCAAGGTCCATCAAGCCCAGTATTCTGTTTCCAACAGTGGCCAATCTAGGTCATATGTACCTAGCAGTTTCCCCAAGAGACACAAGTTCCACAATGCTTGTACTGGGTCAAGCATTGATATCTTCGGTCACTTCTTAATAATGGTTTATGGACCTTTCCTCCAGGAACTTGTCCAAACCTTTTTTAAACCCAGCTACACTAACAGCCTTTACTACATCCTCCGGTAACAAATTCCAGAGTTTGATTACACGTTGAGTGAAAAAATATTTTCTTTTATTAGTCTTAAATAGTTTACCCTGTAGCTTTATTGCATGTCCCCTAGTCTTTCTATATTCTGATAACATAAACAATCGATCTACGTTTACCCGTTTCCACTCCGTTCATTAATTTATAGACTTCTATCATATCTCCCCTCAGCCGTCTCTTTTCCAGGTTAAAGAGCCCTAACCTTTTTAGCCTTTCTTCATAGGAGTATCCTTCCATCCCCTTTACCATTTTGGTGGCTCTTCTCTGAACCTTTTCTAAAATCGCTATATCCTTTTTAAGATACGGCGACCAGAATTGCACACAATATTCAAGGTGCGGTCTCACCATGGAACGATATAGAGGCATTATAATATCTTTTGTTTTATTTTCCATTCCTTTCCTTATCATACCTAGCATTCTATTTGCTCTCTTGGCCACCGCTGCACACTGGGCCGAGGGTTTTAACATGGTATCCACAATGACGCCTAAATCTTTTTCCTGGGTGGTGGTTCCTAATGTGGAACCTTGCATCGTGTAACCATAGTTTGGGTTGTTCTTCCCTAGGTGCATAACCTTGCACTTGTCCACATTAAATTTCAACTGCCATTTTGATGCCCAGTCTTCCAATTTATCAAGATCCTCTTGCAATTTTCCACAATCCTCTTGGGTTTTAACAACTTTAAATAGTTTTGTGACATCTGCAAATTTGATAACCTCACTCGTTATTCCACTTTCCAGGTCATTTATGAATATGTCAAAAAGCAGCGGACCCAGCACAGATCCCTGGGGTACACCACTATTCACCTTTCTCCATTGGGAAAATTGGCCATTTAGCCCTACCCTCTGCTTTCTATCTTTTAACCAGTTCCTGATCCATCTTGCTCCTGAAACACAAAAACAATCCACACACCGACTCCTTTGGTCTGTCTATTGCTCTGCAGATATTGTTTGCTCATTGTTGGACTGTTTCTAGCCAGGTCATTTGTACCCAAGTGGATGACAATGTCACTTTTGGAATGCTCACCTTCTGCACTGACTGTACCAACAATTTGGTTTGTATTCCTGCTGGCTGAAGAGCCTGGGAAGCTTTTGACCATCTTCTCTCCTTTGAGCTGTATTCCCAAGTTGGTGCCTCTGATGATGGAATCTGCAAGGAGTAGTAGTTTTCTGTTTTGTGATTTTTTTTTCTTCATATTTGGTACATTATCAGTAGACTGGGCATTGACTCTCTGATTTAAGGGCATTTCAGTTTCCACGGATTGGACACTTTCATTCTCCAAGGCAGAGAAGGTATTATTTAGGGATATCTCTTGATGTATAGGATGTCTTTGCGTTACAGGTCACAAGGTACCAGAGCCCACTGTGATCCATTTGTTCCTGGACTGTTTGATTCTTTGTGGGAGCGGTGGTGGATTTTGTTCAGTTGTACCCTAGAGGAGGTGCGTTTAATTGCAGCTAATTCTTCCCTTAGTAAAGTCAATTCTTTATGCATAGCAACTAAGTTGAGGCATATAGGGCAAGCTGTTAGGCTCCAAATGATTCTTCTCAGAATGAAAGCACCACGGTTATTGCATTGAATGCACAACATGCTGATTAAGCAGTCCTAGGAAAAGGAGAAAGGGAGAAAAGGTGGGTGTAACACCTAATTAAAGACAGATGTCAATGTATATGGTAACTATATAGACAATGCAACCCAGGGGTGGGTGGGCAGGACCTTAAGTACAATGTTCCCTCTAATTTTCTGTAGGCTGTGTGCGCATAAAATATCAGCTGTGCAGCTTTTGAAGGAAGGTGAAATTTTTGTGCGCCACATAACGACACTCGGAGTTATATACTTTAAAATTTGACTACACGTCAGGATACAGTATGTACACCATATTGATTTTAATTAAATTAAATGAAAAAAGACGATTACTAAATGAAGCAGAAAATTTCTAGTAATTACAATCACAACTTTTAAATTTTAAGACGTCTGTGTTATTTTCTATCAGAATCAGAACCGTAATTTTTGTGCACTCTGTTGTAAAGTGTGTGCGCTCACTCGGCGAGGTGTGTGTGTGCGCGCGCACACGTGCACAGCTTAGAGGGAACAGTGCTTAAGTAGACCCTGGCTAGTAGACCTTATATGAACTGAGGGCACACTCAGATATTTTATTTAAAGGCTATGCAAGGAATCTAGGCAGTCTGAATATTCCTAAAAACTTATATCCAACAGTTAAAATTTATATTTTAAAAAAAAGGCAATTGTAAAGTCTGAAAGCTTAGCTGTGTGTAGTCTCTTGAAGTTATGATGACCATACTGGATCAGATACTTGGTCAGGCTGTAGAGTTGATTCAATTAACCCTACCCTCTGAAGCAGACTTGTAACGGACAATGAAAACTGAAATATTCAAACTGAAATCTTCTTTGTATCAGCCCATTATGCAAAGATCCCTGTAACCTTGAAATGTATACCTTTGTTGCAAAATTAAATAGGAGACTTAAGTAGAAGACCAGGTCTCTGCATATCTAAAAGCAAATGTGTACTTCTATTCCAAGTAGGAAGAGGAAGATGTAGGGATGTTACTGAGGAAGATGTAGGGATGTTACCCATGACAGAAGTGGTATTTAAAGGTGCGGAAGAATTGAAGGAAATATCGATACATCGGGAAGATGTATTACAACTATTAGATAAACTGAAGAGTAGCAAATCACCTGGGCCGGATGGTATACATCCAAGGGTGTTCAAAGAACTGAAATATGAGATTGCAGACCTGCTATTAGTAATCTGTGAACTATCATTAAAATCATCTCTAATACCTGAAAGTTGGAGGATCGCCAATGTAACACCAATTTTTAAAAAGGGTTCCAGGGGTGATCCGGGAAACTACAGATCGGTGAGCCTCACGTCAGTACCGGGAAAAATGGTAGAAACCATCATAAAGAATAAAATTACTCAGCATGTAGATAGTCATGGCCTAATGGGAGACAGCCAACATGGCTTTAGACAAGGAAGATCTTGTCTTACTAATCTGTTATGTTTTTTTGAAAGTGTGAATAAACAGGTGGACAAAGGTGAGTCGGTTGATATAGTATATCTGGACTTTCAGAAAGCCTTTGACAAGGTCCCTCATCAGAGACTTTTGGCAAAACTAAAGAGTCATGGGATAGGAGGCAGTGTACTACTGTGGATCAAGAACTGGTTAAGAGATAGAAAGCAGAGGGTTGGGCTAAATGGACAATTTTCCCAATGGAGAAAGGTGAATAGTGGTGTACCCCAGGGATCTGTGCTGGGTCCGCTGCTTTTTGACATATTCATAAATGACCTGGAAAGTGGAATAACGAGTGAGGTCATCAAATTTGCAGATGACACAAAACTATTTAAAGTTGTTAAAACGCAAGAGGATTGTGGAAAATTGCAAGAGGATCTTGATAAATTGGAAAACTGGGCAGCAAAATGGCAGATGAAATTTAATGTGGACAAGTGCAAAGTTATGCACCTAGGGAAGAACAACCCAAACTATGGTTACACGATGCAAGGTTCCAAATTAGGAACCACCACCCAGGAAAAAGATTTAGGCGTCATTGTGGATAACATGTTAAAACCCTCGGCCCAGTGTGCAGTGGCAGCCAAGAGAGCAAATAAGATGCTAGGTATCATAAGGAAAGGAATGGAAAATAAAACAAAAGATATTATAATGCCTCTATACCGTTCCATGGTGAGACCGCACCTTGAATATTGAGTGCAATTCTGGTCGCCGTATCTTAAAAAGGATATAGCGTTATTAGAAAAGGTTCAGAGAAGAGCCACCAAAATGGTAAAGGGGATGGAAGGATACTCCTATGAAGAAAGGCTAAAAAGGTTAGGGCTCTTTAACCTGGAAAAGAGACGGCTGAGGGGAGATATGATAGAAGTCTATAAATTAATGAACGGAGTGGAACGGGTAAATGTAGATTGACTGTTTACGTTATCAGAATATAAGAAGACTAGGGGACATGCAATGAAGTTACAGGGTAAACTATTTAAGACTAATAAAAGAAAATATTTTTTCACTCTACGTGTAATCAAACTCTGGAATTTGTTACCGGAGGATGTAGTAAAGGCTGTTAGTGTAGCTGGGTTTAAAAAAGGTTTGGACAAGTTCCTGGAGGAAAGGTGCATAAACCATTATTAAGAAGGGACCCAGGATATCAATGCTTGACCTAGTACAAGTATTGCAGAACCTGTGTCTTTTGGGGAAACTGCTAGGTACGTATGACCTAGATTGGCCACTGTTGGAAACAGAATACTGGGCTTGATGGACCTTGGTCTAACCCAGTATGGCATATCTTATGTTCTTATGTTCTTAAGGACAAGCTGAAATTGAAGCATGCAGACAAGATATCCTTATAGTCATGGATGATAGGAACGCAAAAGTTGGCAATAAAGAAGAAGGCAAAGTGGTTGCAAAATATGAGCGTGGCAACAGAAATGAAGTTGGGAAAGACTGGTAGAATTTCGCAAGACCAATGATTATTCATCTCAAACACCTTCTCCCAGCAAAGCAAGTGGTGACCGTACACATGGACTTCACCCAATGGATTGTGCAAAAATCAAATTGACTACATTTATGGAAGTCAATGATGGAAAAGCTCTATAACATCAATGAAGACAAAACCTAGAGGTGACTGTGGTACACATCACCAACTACTAGTATGCAAACTCAAGCTAATGTGGAAAAAGAACAAGACACTCATAAATGTAGCAAAATTTAGAATATACCACCGGAATTTAAAAACTGCCTGCAAAATCGATTTCCTGCACTAGATACAAAAGACAGAGCAAAGGTCAAAAAGCAAAAACAGCCAAAATGGATGACCAAAGAAACTGAAAATTGCCCAGAAATGCAGAGAAGCTAAAGCCAGAGGAAAAAGAGAGGCAATCGCAGAACTCAGTAGAGATTTCCAACATGCAGCAAGACAAGACAAGGAGAAGTACTACAATGATGCATGCAAGGAAATAGAAGCAGAAACTATTAGCTTTCTTAAAGCTACAAGAGTTAAAGAAAAAATTCCAGCCTCAAACTGGAATGTTACAAGATGCTCAAGGATCCATGTTGAATGATGCTCAGAAGATCAAGAAAAGGTGGAAAGAATATACAGAGTCAATATATGATAAAGATCAAGTAGACCAACAGCCACTTCAACCTGTACCTTATGATCAGGAACCATTGCTGATGAAAGAAGAAGTCGAAGCAGCATTGAAAGCCTGATCAAAGAACAAAGCACCAGGCATTGATGGCATTCCCATTGAAATATTACAGCATTCACTTGCAGTTGTTAACATACTTACAAGGTTCTGCCAGGAAATTTGGAAGACACATTATGTCCAACTGACTAGAAAAGATCTGTATTTATACCAATACTGAAGAAAGGTGATCCGACTGACTGTGGAAATTATTGTACAGTCACTCTGATCCCACATGCCAGCAAGTTTCTACTCAAGATCATTCAGCAGAGACTACAACCATACCTGGAACGAGAACTGCTTGAAGTGCAAGCAGGGTTCAAGAAAGGGCAAGGAATGAGAGACATCATCATAGATGTGAGATGGATCCTTGAAAAGACTAAAGAAAAACAAAAGCGTATCCATATGTTTTTTATTGAATACATTAAGGGGCATGTTTACTAAAAGCCGCCAATGTGCGCAGCCGCACAATAGCGCACTAAAAGCGTATTTAAGCATGCTTAAGCACCCCGCACACGTGCGATGAAGCCCCGCACCCTTGCGTGTCACACTAACGGGTGCCGCACAAGTACGGGCCCGCAAATGTCCGATAGAGGCGTGGAAAGGCTAACGGAGGGCGGAGGAAGGCCCCGGAGGGGCGGAGAGAAGGGGTTAATGTGCGGGGAAGGGGAGGGGAGAGGCCCCTCGCACAGTTGCGGTGCCGAATTCACAAGGAAAAATAGCGCGAGTGAAACACTCGCGGTAGAGGGCATTTAAAGGGAAGAGAAACCATTTCCGTCAGCAATGTACAGCAAAACCGGGGAAACCTGCAAAACGTGAGCAGTGTGATACATCTGCACAGCCCAAAAGTGGAATTAATAATAGAAAAGGACCACAACAAAAATTGTAAAAATAGTAAGTCAGCTGGGGAACAGTTATAGTAATGGGCAAAACTAAAAAACACACCCAGGAAAGCTCCAGCAAAAAGCAATGATTTTTGGAAAGGTGTACGGAGCGGAGACTCTTCCAAAAAACATTTCCTTTTTGTTAGAGCTTTCCTGGGAGTATTTCCTATGGTTGCCCATTAATATCACTGTTGCCCAGCGTGGTGATATTGTGTCCCCCATTTTCCGTGGTCATTTCCGGGGTTTATGTGCATGTTTGTCACCAGACAGGGTGCATGTGCCCACAGTAAAAATGCGTTGCGCAGGGTTTGCGACTCCATCCTGCCAGGTTTACTACCTCCAGGGGCTGCACTGTGTCTGTGGCCATAGTGTGGTGCAGTGGACAGAGCCAGCACCTCTAGGACCAGAGGGTCAGAGGTTCAAATCCCAGCTGGGGCAGCCCAGTCCCTATATTTTACCCACCACTAAACAAAGATAGCGCAGACACCCCTGTATTGCAGGGAACATAAGCATGGGGAAAACACCCATATTTTACCCAACACCGCACACACACCACAACAATGGGCATTACCTACAGCCAAGTCCCCCAAATGCAGTCCCGTACTGCCACATTGCAATCAGGTCATCTGCTTTTTCTGAGAGAAGCTCATGCCAGCATGTTGGCGAACGAGTACATGTGGTGCAGGGGGCAGTGGCTGCTAGCCACAGAAGACAGAGGCCTAGCCATGTGCAGGCTGGCACAGTCCACTGCAACAGACAGGCCCTGCCGGATCCACAGTCATGGACATTCCAGGGAATCCAGCCAATCTGTGGCTACACAGTGGTGCAGTGCACACAGACAATACATGCAAGAACAAAAAGTCACAGGTTCAAAGCCCAGCTGGGGCTACCACCAATCCTGCCCACATTTTCTTCCCACAACCAAACAGTGATAGTAAGGACACACCTTTCGTGGCGAGGACATATGCAATGGTACTACGTCTATCTTTTACCCCACTGAGCACAGACACCATGAACAGGGGCAGTACCTAGAGCAGAATCTCCCAAATGCAGTCCTGGTGGGCCACACACCAGTCAGGTTCCATGCTGCCACTCATACAAATGCCTGTGCTGTATATCTATGCACCACCCCCATGGCATGTAGATGTGGCTCATGCATATTCATGAGGGACAGCAGGAAAACCCGAACAGTGTGATGCAAACCTGGACTGGAGTTGGGAATCCCTGCCGTAAAGCAGCAGCCAACAGGGGCAGACATACCCACACCCACACCCACAGGCCCCATTGGCCAATGTTCCCTGGAGAGGCAGAACATTGGACCCTGCGTGCATCTCCCAATACTAGCACCTGCATACCTTAGCAATGTCACCCTACACCTGAGGTATACGGTACCCAGCTCTGAGATGTTTGCTAGGAGTACTGGCAGATAGATATCCATACGTTACACACATACTGCTAGTTGACCCCATCCGAACAATCTGTTAGGAGTTTGCGGTGCGTGCTCCAGGCCTGGCCTCTGACGGTGTTTACCACCCTGGAGAGTGACCCCCAGCAGTACTGCGTACCATATCCATGCCTTGCCGTGCCCAGGACCGGTTTGGTGGGCAAGGCTAATTACCTCCGCAATAGTAGCACCATGATGGCATAGGTGTGGAAGTGTGTGTCTGTCTATACAGTGGGTGTTGGCTGCAAGCCCCTTCCACAGCCCACACTGCCAGCACTGTTGCCAGTATTGGCCTGCCAATGTGCATAATGAGTAGCAAGGGACCATGGGTATATCTCAGACAGGGTGGGCTGACCAGGATGCAGCTGCACAGGGCATAGGGCACTGGCAGGGACATGGTAGTGCCTGGCCACCACCTACACACACAGGGTGACCTCTGTATGTGCTGCTGAGGGATCACTCTAACCGTGAGTGTGCACTGTTGGCAGCATGGCTAGGCACCCCCATAGTGCTGTATTGTGTTTCTCTCATGTGATATATATGGGTTTCCTGTTGGGGTCTCTTCACTGACCTATCTGCTTGTGTGTGCTGCCACCCCAGTTGTGGGTGCATGCATTTCCATCAGGACCAACCAGCAGACTGTGCACAGATGGTATGTGTCTTGATGGAGCGCCTTGCAGGGTGCAGTGGCTGATGGCTTGCTGCAGGAGAATATCAGATGGTGGTGGGGTGCATCTGTGAATATCCAGGCCTAATGTCTGTCTGATATTGTGTTATGGATGTGTGTGGAGCTGCTTGGACTGCCCTATAGGGTGTCTGTTCCCCAGCAGGACTGGGGTTGATGGTCCACTCTGCTGCCATCAGTGCAGGGGGGGGTGGGATGGGGATCTGTTGGTGGGAGGCCCTGTTTTGTGCACATGGGGGGGGGGAGGAGAAGGTTTACACTAACTGAGACAGACAGAGCTTTCACAGGATGTTTATGCAGCACCTACCTATCTCACAGGTTTTTGGAGCTCTGGCCTGGCCACATTCAGCCATGGAAGGTGTTGTAGACCTGGTCCTGGGCGCAACCTCACAAACTCAGGGTGAGCACAGTAACCGCACAATGTGATGGTGTTTAGCTACTCTTTGCCGTTTGTCCATCCACTCAGGACACCCTACCAGGCCGAGGTGCTGTGTGGGTGCACACGGACACGTCCCCCTAGCAGGCCGGGGAGCTTTAGGGGTGCATTTCCCATCTTGTGTGCATCTGTGGACAGCTGATTTGCATGTGCAGTGCATCATGGGTACGGGTGGCCTAACCCTATCCTGTTTACAACAGCAGACTGTCTGTGAGGTGACGTGCAGGCTATCTGCAGCCAGCCAGGGGCTTGCTTACAGCTATAGAGCTGTAGCCCAATGGTTACGTCACTGCCTGTGCAGCCAGAGGTCATGGGTTCAAACCCACAGTGGGGTTCTGTGATAGGGGTGTCCAAAGAATTTTTTAATTTACTGTACATATGTTGATGACTGCAATAACACCCTCAGCGTACTGTACCCATAAGGTGCCTCTGAGGGTGCTTTATGGGGCGCCCTATAGGGCACTTTATGCTTGCCATCCATATAGGATGCACTATACATTATCCTGTGTCGCAACATACATGCTGCCCTATAGGGGACATTCTATGGTGCCTTGGCGGACGGTGCACTGTAACATGTGCCTTATGGGCCGCCTTATGTTAACATGCTGTGAGAGTGCGTTTGCTAGTAGTTATCACAAAATAAAATTAAAAAGCCTCCTACAGCACTCCAAAACATAAAACATACTGCCTCAGCTACCCTTTTTCAGAGGGCACTGTAAGGGAGTGAACCTGTGGCCCCTGCACTATTGGTTAGTGTCTTAACCATTGTGCTGTGGCTGTGTTCCTTTGCTTTAGCATCAGCGCGCCGCCTTGTGCCCATCAGCGCGCCGTCTTGTGCCGCCCAAAATTAACAGCACTCTGCCTTAACATACACTGCTTCCTAGAGCAATAATGCCCATTACAGGTCATATTTCATCAAGCCGTGTTCATTGGGCACAGCGGGGGATTGGACCCATGATCCCTGCACGGGTGGCCGGTGTCTTAACCATTGTGCTATGGCTCTGTTCCTGATCTTGCACATCAGCGCACCACTTCCGCCGCCCACTGTTAAAATGCCTCCTCACACATCAGCACGCAGCCTTATGCCCATCAGCGTGCCGCCTCCTGCTGCCCACAATTAACAGTGCGCCGCCTTGTGCCGCCCAAAAAGAACAGTGCGCCGCCTTGTGCCACCCAAAAAGCACAGTGCGCCGCCTTGTGCCGCCCAAAAAGCACAGTGCGCCGCCTTGTGCCGCCCAAAAAGAACAGTGCGCCGCCTTGTGCCGCCCAAAAAGCACAGTTCGCCGCCTTGTGCCGCCCAAAAAGCACAGTGCGCCGCCTTGTGCCGCCCAACCAGAGCAGTGTGCCGCCTTATGCCGTACAAAATGAACAGTGCGCCGCCTTATGCCATCCAAAATTACTTTGCCTCCTTGAAAGTGGTGCCTCAGCTGGCCTTTTTCGTTGTGCACAATGGGGGATTGAACCCTTGGCCTCTGCACCATTGGTTAGTGTGTTCACTGTTGTGCTACAGCTCTGCTCCTATATGTGCCCAGCAGCGCCCCACTTAGCCTTCCCACGCGCTAATGTGGGCCCCGCACATTAGCGCGACGCGCACACGTACGGTCGGGTTTTTTTCTTTTTTCTGCCTGAACCGCCCACTCCTTATATGGCACAGGCACACTACCGCGGCCCCGCACAATCTCGGAGTTTAGTAAACATGCCCCTAAGGCTTTTGACTGTGTAAAGCATGAGAAACTCTGGGCCACATTAAGAAGTATGGGTATACCAGAACACCTGATTGTTCCCTTGCACAACCTTTATATTGATCAAGAAACAAAAGTTCATGAAGAACAAGGAGAAACAGAATGGTCTAAAATCAGCAAAGGGGTATGACAAGGCTGCATACTTTCCCTCCACCTGTTTAATTTATATGCAGAACAAATCATTAGAGAAGCAGGACTGTATGAAGACAACCAAGGTGTGAAGATTGGTGGAAGACTCATCACCAACCTTCGCTGTGCTGATGATACCACATTACTGGCTGAAAGAGAAGACAATCTGAAACATTTGCTTCTAAAGATCAAGGAACATAGTCTTAAGATGGGCTCGCACCTTAATATAAAGAAGATCCTGACATCTGGCAAAATCAATAAGTTCATCATTGATGGAGAAGAAATTGAAATAGTGGACAACTTTAACCTACTTGGATCAACTATCAATAAAGAAACAACAAGCAGTCAAGAAATCTGATGACGCATTGCTCTTGGCAGAATGGCTAGACAAGGTTTTCAAGAGCAGAAATGTGTCTCTCCATACAAAGATTCAACTCGTTCGAGTCATGGTATTTTCAGTAACATCATATGGATGCAAAAGTGGAAAGTGAAGAAGATAGACAGGAATATATCTTTATTGTAACCAATACTGTATATACCATGAACTGCCCAAAGAACAAACAGTACTAGAGGATATCAAACCTAAGCTTTCTTTAGAAGCTCAGACGACAAGATTTTGACTGTCATACTTTTGACACATCATGTGAAGAAAGACATCATTAGAGAAAGACATCATGCTTGGCAAGGTAGAAAGTCAACGCAAAAGAGAAGACAATCTGAAACATTTGCTTCTAAAGATCAATGAACATAGTCTTAAGATGGGCTCGCACCTTAATATAAAGAAGATCCTGACATCTGGCAAAATCAATAAGTTCATCATTGATGGAGAAGAAATTGAAATAGTGGACAACTTTAACCTACTTGGATCAACTATCAATAAAGAAACAACAAGCAGTCAAGAAATCTGATGACGCATTGCTCTTGGCAGAATGGCTAGACAAGGTTTTCAAGAGCAGAAATGTGTCTCTCCATACAAAGATTCAACTCGTTCGAGTCATGGTATTTTCAGTAACATCATATGGATGCAAAAGTTGGACAGTGAAGAAGATAGACAGGAATATATCTTTATTGTAACCAATACTGTATATACCATGAACTGCCCAAAGAACAAACAGTACTAGAGGATATCAAACCTAAGCTTTCTTTAGAAGCTCAGACGACAAGATTTTGACTGTCATACTTTTGACACATCATGTGAAGAAAGACATCATTAGAGAAAGACATCATGCTTGGCAAGGTAGAAAGTCAACGCAAAAGAGGAAGGCCAGCAATACAATAACAGCAGCTACGGGTGCCAGTCTGTCAACAATGAGCCGCCTGATTGAAGAATAAACACATTTTAGGACCACTATCCAGAGGGTCGCCATGAGTCAACACCGACTTGAAGGCGCTTAACAACAACAACAGGATGTGCTGTCCTATTAGGTTTTGGACAAGGTGAGATTTCTTCCTTAAGGTGTGGGTATTTAAAAGATCTATATTAGCTGAAGGCAGAGCAGATGTTGGAGAAGGTCTTGAATGGGCAGTATTCCCTTTATGGTACTTTTCTGACCTAAAAGCAGTCTGTAGCTCGCAAATTAAATTTATGGCAGCTACCAGGTGAATATTTTGTAAAAGTACTTTGAGGATTGCTCAGTTTCTGGATTAATTGTTGGTACAAAATGTTAACATTAGTGGTGATTTTGAAATGCTAATTAATGAGTATATTGTTGACATGTGTGCAATTTTTTTCTAGACAAGCATCCCGGGGATTTAATTCTGAGGCAGCCTTATGGTGAAACGATGGCCAGCATTGATTTCTTCTTCGGTGGACATTCTTGAGAGATTTTGTCTTTGGTGTATTGACAAAAGATGGGTGTATTTATAAAATAAGTAATAGCGTGAAATATTTAGGACAGCTATAGCAAAATAATAGTTGTGCACATTTTATTTTATTGAAGACTTGGCAGAATTTTGGAGGTTTTTAGAGCAATGATTTAGAAATGTACAGCCTTGATATATAAGTGATTTATCACTGGTAAAAATAAATTTTAGCCAGCTTGAATTGTCACAGTGTTTATGTTATTTTTTCACTGAGATCTTTTCCTCCTTTTTTGGTCATCCAACAACTCCTTTTAAGTACAGGGCATGGTTAATTAAGAAAAGTCATTTGTAAGTTTTTTTGTTCTAATTTTAATACTTTCCATTATGATAGGTATGTTGCATCAAACTCTGGAATTCGTTACTGGAAGATGTAGTAAAAGCTGTTAGTGTAGCTGGGTTTAAAAAAGGTTTGGACAAGTTCTTGGAGGAAAGGTCCATAAACCATTATTAAAACTGGGAAATCCACTGCTTACTCCAGAACGAGCATTGTGGAAGTTGTGGATTTTGGGTACCTGTCAGGTACTTGTGACTTGGATTGACCACTGTTGGAAACAGGATACTGGTCTGACCCAGTATGGCATTTCTTATGTTCTTATTACTGAGTGGAAAAATAGTCTAGTGGTTAGTGCAGTGGCCTAGTGATCAGGAGACCAGTATTCAATTCCCACCGACACTTCTTGTGCCCTTGGGCAACTCACTTTACCTTGCATTGCCTCAAAAGAAAGGTCTGGCAATTTACTTCCAGTCACACCTTAACTCAACAACTTGAATTGTATCTCTGACTTCAATATAAACTCAAAGCTTGTGGCAGACAGGAGCATTTTAGATATATTGGGGGCTGGAGTTGTGTATGGAACAATAAAAGTCCAAAGTTATCATTAATATTATTCAAGATTCTTGTGAAACCAAATAACTATATAGCAAATAATCACAGGCAATCAGTAAAACTAACAAGCAATCAATACATTGGAGTTGAAGTCACTACCAGTTCTCTTAACTTAATATTCAAAAGATTTTTTGAAGAAACAGCTCAAATATCATCTTGTGTGATCTTTAGTTATCTTTATCTTTATTTCAGCATTTGATATACAGCCCAAGCAATAGTGTCAGGATGGTGTACAAAATCAAAGTGGCTGCAAGTATAGAAAAGGAAAAGAACTCCATTTTTGTAGAGAGGAAAGAGAAAGAGAGCGAGGGAGGAGGGGGGCAAGCAGGGAAGAGTAAATAGAGAGAAAGGGATAAACGCAATGCTAGGTACTAAAAGAAAAGAGGACCATCAGGCAGGAACACAAGTTGACAGTCAGGGCTGGGTGAGGGGGTGTCAAAAGCAAGATGGAAGAGATGGGTTTTGAGCATGGCTTTGCATCTGGGGAATGAGAGTTCAGTGCGGAGTGTGGGTGGTAGTGAGTTCCAGAGAGCGGAGCGCAGGAAGAAGAAAGCAGAATGGTGGGTAAGCTTGAGGTGTGCTTGAGTAGGAGAGGGAAGGGAAAGATGGTTTTCATGGAGGGACCGGAGTAGACACCTTTAGCTAATAAAGTTGAGAGTGTCAGGGATTTCCCCCGACCCATTACCAAAAAACAGGTATGCAGTTTCTTGGGGTTGATCGGCTATTATAGGAGATTCATACCGCGGTTCGCGGAGGAGAGCATTTTGTTCACTGAAATGCTAAAGAAAAATGCTCCTAATAATGTTAAGTGGACCCCAGAAGCTGAGATCGCATTCACCTCCCTTAAAGAGAAGCTATGCACAGCCCTGGTGCTACGGGGGATCGACTTTAGTTTACCCTTTGTAGTCCAAACGGACGCTTCAGAGAGCGGGTTGGGGAAGTGTTATCTCAAGTGTTTGAGGGGGTGGAGCACCTGGTCACTTATTTAAGCCGAAAACTCTCTAAAGCAGAGAAAAATTATTCAACAGTCGAAAAAGAGTGCCTGGCCATAAAGTGGGCTATTGAGGCCTTAAGATTTTACCTGACCGGTAGGAAATTCCTCCTGGTCACGGATCACGCCCCGCTAAAATTGCTGAACCAGATGCGGAATAGCAACACGCGATTAACGAGATGGCATCTGGCGCTACAGTCATTCAATTTTGTAATCCAGCACAGGCCAGGGAAGCTACATGGGAACGCGGATGCGCTCTCCCGAATTACGAGCTGTCCGGTTACAGGTGCGGCAGCCCGTAATATTTTAAGGGGGGGGATCTGTCATGAGGTAGCGCTGTCAGAGCCCATGGAAATAGGGAAATCTGAGCAAAACATAGCTGACAGCTCAGAAATATACGTGGAAAAAGGTTACCACGGGCAACAGATGCAAGCTGGGTTACAAGGTGTAAGGGAACGCCCAAACACAAGCCTGGATAGGAACTCATTAGGAAATGAGGGGCAGCTGGGTAGGGGCAGAGCCCAAACAAACACCACGAGAAAAACAGTTAAAAGTCACTCACCTGAAGGTAGTGGGAGAGCCGTGGAAGGAACGTTCAGAGCTGTTAGAGCTGCTGAGTGAACGTTCAGGAAGAGAGCCGTGGAAGGAACGTTCAGGGAGAGAGTTACTGAGGAGAGAAGCCAAAGGAACCTTTGGAGAGAAGCCTCACGAGGGAAACACAGAACTGTGGAATCCAGGAGGGACTGCTTTGAGAAGCAGGGCACAGCTCTCCAAAATCCCCGGGAACCTTGCTATGAAAGGAGCAGAGGTGGTAGTCCGGTGGCCAGGCTAAGAAGAGCCAAATTACCCAGCACAAGGTACCAAGCAGGGAATAGTTTTTACCCTGAGGAAACTTGTATACCAGAGAAGCAGCTAGCAGAGAAACACAGTAAAAGGTTTTCACACAAACGGAGCTCGGCTCGGTTGAGAGACCAGGAAGAGAGAGTGCCAGAGGGTAGGCGTATTAACCCTAATAGAAGAGGTCCAGAATACAGAGAATTACCCTGCACTTACCAGGAACTGTGTAGCTCTCTTGACCATGATTATAGTGAATGTGGTAATTACCCATTTCCCTCTAGTGCAGTGGAGGAGGGGAATGCTGTGAGTTACAGAGAGGAAATTTGCAACGGAAGCTTTACTCCAGGAGAAAGTTATTCTGACAGTGAAGAGATGCAATATGAACCTTATGAGGAATCTTTGAATGGCAGTGATATGGACTGTACGTACACTATGGCAGATGCCATATCATCTCTATGCTAGAGTGCTGTGAAAACTGTTTAAAAAGAAAACAGGAAGGTTTTTCATGTGAAAGGACTGTTTTCTTTTTTCCTTTTGTTTGTTGAAAAAGCTGAAGTTAAAGCCAAGTTTTGTTCCTGCATTTCTTTAATTTTGATGCCAGATGAATGATCTGTTTTCCTTTGTTTCAAATGCTAAATATCCAATCCCGGACGGGGAATAAAATCCTGTATTATAACCTTACACTTTGTCTGCAACTACAATTTCTTTAACTGGTGTTTAGAACCACAGGTTCCAGAAGGCATTGCAAAGCCTTCCCACAATACTCTATAGCTATTAGAGTACTACCCCACTGCCATACCCACGCCGCTGGCCTCTGGGGACGCTGGTGGGTGACAATATATATATATTTATTTATTTATTTATTGTAACCAATAACATACAAGCCATTCATTACAACTTTGTCAACATTACATATCGGAATGGGAAGTGTGTAAATAAAGACATTCCCGCTAGAAGGTGATGTGGGAGGGACGAGATCCATAAATGGTGTGTGCATGCACAGCGTTTTTTCATAAGCCGGCAGGCTCTGAGACTGACTGGAGGTGAAGAAAGCCGGTAGAAGGATGAGTACAAAGCAATAATCCAGAGTTTGGATGAGAAACAATCGAGAGCAGGGTAGGAGGTCCTTTGCATGAAACATCTAACATTCGTGATTTTAGTTTCTTAATGGAAAGTTGATGCATATTGAGAGCACAATTCATTTACATTACAGTGCTTCTTGCGTAATCCCCTGAAGAAACCAATGTGCGGTGAAACGCAGATATAGCGCAGAAGGTGGCGTTGGGAAACACTATGGAAGGCTAAGCACAGCTCTGAACAAATTGAGAAGCATATTGAAAGCTAAGTACAGTTTTGAGCAAGTTATGGAGAATAATTGATCTCAAGCAATTGGTATACATAATAAAGGTCATTGATGCAAACTGAGCCGTTTTCAGAACGTATACATAAGGTTTTGATGTGTATAACACCCAGTAAGTCTGAGACCTATTTGTTGCTTGAGTAAAAAAGAAAAAAACAATATATATATAAAAAAGAAAAAAACAAAATATAAATACTGATTAGAGACAAAAGATCAATGTGCCATCAGACACAGTATACTTTCAGGAATGATATCAGTGTGATAGACTACTTCTTTTGACAAATTACTGCTCTGAATAAGTGACCACCGTTGCATTTGTAACATTAAATATCGAACATGTCAACAACAGATAGAAGGTTTGTCTGCCGCAAGTTCAAGTCCTTGAGTTTTTCTGGTTCTTTTTCGTTCCCCTGTTTCAACCACCCCTTCCCCCTGCCAACTCCCTCTCCCCCAATCCACTCCTCTACCCAGTATATTACTACCTGCTTCTAGTGGCCAACAGCAAAACGCTCCCATAGTGCTTTATAAATGATTAATTGTAGTAGTAGTAGAGGTCTATAAATTAATGAATAGAGTAAAGTGGGTAAACGTAGATAAGTTGTTTACTCCATCAAAAAGTAGAAAGACTAGGGGACACGCAATGAAGCTACAATGTAACCCGTTTAAGAGTAATAAGAGAAAATATTTTTTTCACTCAATGTGTAATCAAACTCGAATTCATTACCGGAGGATGTAGTAAAAGCTGTAAGTGTAGCTGGGTTTAAAAACAAATTGGACAAGTTCCTGGAATTCCATAAACCATTATTAAAGAGGACCCAGGAAATCCACTGCTTGCCCCAGCACAAGCATTGTGGAACCTGTGTACCATTTTAGGAATCTCACAGGTACTTGTGACCTGCATTGACCACTGTTGGAAACAGGATACTGGGCTTGATGGACCTTAACATAAGAAATACTATACTGGGTCAGACCACAGGTCACATGCACCTGGCAGGTTCCAAAAAAGGGAACTGGTCTGACCCAGTATGGCATTTTTTTATGTTCTTATGTTCTTAACCTGGGCTTCTTTCGAGTTCTGTAAGTAATTAAAGGACTTGAAGGACTAGCAAAAGGGACTGGTGGAAAAAGATCTGCACTTGTAAGTATTTATCGTCTGGAATTTATTCTAAGTCTTGAGGAAAAGGGGAATTCTTTAGGTTAAAGCTGATAAATCTGTGTATTTTAGAATCAGTGATTTTCCTGAGTCATTCGGGTCTTAGTGCCACCAGAGAGCTTTTCATTTAAATCAGTATAGCTTAGCATAGAAAGTAAAATAGGGTAATAGTCACTAAAAAACATTTGTTTCTAGAGAGCTTTTTATTTAAATCAAATCAGAATATAGCTTAGCATACAAGTAGAATAAATAGTCTCCGAGTAGAAGGAAATAACTTGTTTCTATTGACTATTACAAAGAGGCCTTTTCGTTAGGAGGCAAAAGATCTGTTACATTGTCTTAAATACGTGTTAGCCAAGTGATAGATAAAAAGGGTAATTTGTAAGGCCCCCTCTATCAAACCAAGGGCTGTGTGAATCACCCAGGAAATTGGTAAGATTTTACCTTAAGAACATAAGAACATAAGAACATAAGACATGCCATACTGGGTCAGACCGAGGTCCATCGAGCCCAGTATCCTGTTTCCAACAGTGGCCAATCTAGGTCATACATACCTAGCAATATCCCCAAAAGACACAGGTTCCTCAATGCTTGTACTGGGTCAAGCATTGATGTCCTGGGTCCCTTTTTAATAGTGGTTTATGGACCTTTCCTCCAGGAACTTGTCCAAACCTTTTTTAAACCCAGCTATACTAACAGCCCTTACCACATCCTCCGGTAACAGATTCCAGAGTTTGATTACACGTTGAGTGAAAAAATATTTTCTCTTATTTGTCTTAAATAGTTTACCCTGTAGCTTCATTACATGTCCCCTAGTCTTTCTATATTCTGATAGCGTAAACAATTGATCCACGTTTATCTGTTCCACTCCATTCATTAATTTATAGACCTCTATCATATCTCCCCTCAGCCGTCTCTTTTCCAGGCTAAAGAGCCCTAACCTTTTTAGCCTCTCTTCATAGGAGTAGCCTTCCATCCCCTTTACCAATTTGGTGGCTCTTCTCTGTACTTTTTCTAATAACGCTATGTCCTTTTTAAGATACGGTGACCAGAATTGCACACAATATTCAAGGTGCGGTCGTACCATGGAGCGATACAGAGGCATTATAATATCCTTTGTTTTATTCTCCATCCCTTTCCTTATGATACCTAGCATTCTGTTTGCTTTCTTGGCCGCCGCTGCACACTGGGCTGAGGGTTTTAACATGTTATCCACGATGACTCCTAAATCTTTTTCCTGGGTGGTGGCTTCTAATGTGGAGCCTTGCATCGAGTAACTATAGTGTGGGTTGTTCTTTCCTAGGTGCATAACTTTACACTTGTCCACATTAAATTTCATCTGCCATTTGGATGCCCAGTCTTCCAATTTATCCAGGTCCTCCTGCAGTTTTCCACTATCCTCTTGGGTTTTAACAGCTTTAAACAGTTTTGTGTCATCTGCAAATTTGATAACCTCACTCGTTATTCCCTTTTCCAGGTCATTTATGAATATGTCAAAAAGCAGCGGGCCCAGTACAGATCCCTGGGGTACTCCACTATTCACCTTTTTCCATTGGGAATATTGGCCATTTAGCCCTACCCTCTGCTTTCTATCTTTTAACCAGTTCCTGATCCACAATAGTACACTGCCTCCTATCCCATGACTTTTTAGCTTTGCCAAAAGTCTCTGATGGGGGACCTTGTCAAAAGCTTTCTGAAAGTCCAGATACACTATATCAACCGACTCACCTTTGTCTACCTGTTTATGCACACCTTCAAAAAAACATATCAGATTAGTAAGACAAGATCTTCCTTGTCTAAAGCCATGTTGGCTGTCTCCCATTAGGCCATGACTATCTACATGCTGTGTAATTTTGTTCTTTATGATGGTTTCTACCATTTTCCCTGGTACTGACGTCAGGCTCACCGGTCTGCAGTTTCCCGGGTCACCCCTGGAACCCTTTTTAAAAATTGGTGTTACGTTGGTGACCCTCCAATCTTCAGGTAGAAGCACACGTCAAGGCACTGTGTAACAAGTCAGCTTTTATTATGTCTTCTTTCCTTCCCATCCACCCCAGAGATAGTCTTAGCTTTATAGGCTCTTAAACCTATTAATGGGAAGAAGGTGCCGATGTTCACTTTCAGGTGCAGCTGGTTATCCTCATCAGGAAAGATTAATTAAGGACCTGAGATTAATTAATCTTAAGGTGAACAAAGTCCAATAAACATATTGGGCCCAATATTTGAAAGGCATTTATACAGTTTACAGCCCAGTAAACCATGTAAATGCCTTAAATGGGGATATTCAACAGCACCTACATGGTTAATGCCATTGAATATCCCTTCCAAACTCTCCTATGTGCCCCGATCCTATCCGGTTAGGATCGGGACATGTTGGGGGCATTCAGGGGTGGAGCAGAGGCAGCAATAAGTGCTAACCAGGCAGCAGCAATATTGCTTGCTGCCTGGTTAGCTACTGCAGCTTCCGGCTTTCGCGGCGATCTCTGGGTATTCAATGCCGGGTCCACATATGACCCCAGCATTGAATATCCGGGGTTAAGGGTCGGCAGGTATGGCTGTGTGCCATAGGGGTGCATAGCCTGCCCAAATCAATATCGGGCCAATTAGATATACTTGTATTAGTATAAGTATCCCCAGCAAACTTAAGTAAATAATTTAAATACCTAAATAAAACCTTAAAACTAAGATGCAAACAGCAGTCCAGTAGTGAGATAGGGGCTTTCCAGTCTTTTGCACTAAGTGTCACATGTATGATTTTCTCCCAGTTGGTGAGGGGGTCTTACGTGTGCACTAAGTGCAAGGAACTCTCTGCTCTCAGGGAACAAGTCCGATCTCTGAAGGCTAGAATAGCAGACTTGGAGGACATAAGGAAGATAGAGAGGTATATAGATTTATTTTATTTTTATTTGGTTATATTTGTATACCGCTTCTTCCAGTGATCAGTAGCGGTTTACATTGAACTTTTGTCACAGCAAACATTTGTTACATATAACAGGAGTCAAATTGTCTACATATGCATATCACAGATTTGAAATTATACAGTATGAAATTTTTAGTTATATACATATTTATATGAGTTTCATAGATATTTACATAGCCTAGTATATGGTTGCATTAGGAACTAGGATGAGCTATTTATAGTGTGGTGCTGGGCTGCATTGGTGTATTGTGTTTGTGCTGAGACCTACAGGGACGTAATACTGAAGTCTCTGTAGATGAGACCTACAGGGATGTAATACTGAATTCCTACCTCCAGACTGGCAGCTTCCCTGTTGCCATGGAGGAGAGAGGTCACATGACAGGACAGCATCACTCTGCTGTGGCAGGAAGTAATCCTGTAGCTAAGACCTGTCCTCCAGGTGATGTAAAGCACTCTCACACTGAGGAGGTGTCTCCGGGGCCACGTGCCCATGAGGGAAGGGTTAGAACGACTGTTATAGTTGGTAATTTGATCATCAGGCATGTAGATGACTGGGTGGCTGGTGAGGATTGCCTGCTGACATTCCTGCCTGGTGTGAAGGTAGCGAACCTCACATACCACCTAGACAAGGTTTTATATAGCGCTGGGGAGAAGTCTGCTATCTTGGTACACAGAGTGGAGGAGTAGCCTAATGGTTAAGAACATTGGCTTGGGAACCCAGAGACCAGGGTTTGATTCCCACTAGAACTCCTTGTAGCCTTGGGCAAGTCACTTAACCCTCCATTGCCTCAGAAAAATCCAAGTTATCAATGTCCCTGTTTAATGTACATTACCAAGTTTAAGTTTCAATGTAAACCGCTTTGAATGAAATGATAAAGCAGTATATAAAACCTGTTAAATAAATAAATAAATGTTGGTACTAATGACATAGAAAAGTGTGGGAGGGAGGTTCTGGAGATCAAATTTAGCCTTTTAGGTAGGAAGCTGAAATCCAGAACTTCCAGGGTAGAATTCTCTGAAATGCTTCCTGTTCCACACACAGGACCCAAAAGGCAGGCAGAACTCCAGAGTCTCAATGTGTGGATGAGACGATGGTGCAAGAAAAAGGGTTTTGGATTTGCTAGGAACTGGACAACATTCTGGAGATAGGAGGTGCTTCTCCTAAGGCATGGGCTCCACCTTAACCGGGATGGAACCAAGCTGCTGGTATTAACCTTTAAAAAGGAGATAGAACAGCTTTTAAACTAGACAATAGGGGAAAACCAATAGCAGCCCAAGAGCACATGGTTCGGAAGGATGTATCATTGAAGGATACTAGCAAAAGATTAAAGTTAGGGTACAGCGACAGAGAGGTTCCAATAAAAACATAAGTAACTCAAATACCCCTAAATACAGCACAGACAGAACTTAAAGATTCCAAATTAACCCTATCTACCGATAACCAGATTAATATGAATAAAATACAACCTCTAAAATGCTTGTATGCAAATGCTAGACGTCTAAAAAATAAGATGGGAGAGTTAGAATATATAACACTAAATGAGAGGTTAGATATGATTGGTATCTCAGAGACCTGGTAGAAGGAGGACAACCAGTGGGACATTGTGATACCTGGGTACAAATTATATTACAGTAATAGAGTAGATCAAATTGGTAGAGACATTGAACTCTATGTTAGAGAGGGCATTTTTGAAGGAAATAACGTACACTGTAGAGGCTCTATGGATTGAATTTCCATGTAAAAAAGGGAAGGTGATGGCAGTGGGTGTGTACTACCGATCACCTGGCCAGAACGAACAAATGGATGATGAAATTCTCAAAGAAATCAGGGAAGCTAACAAAGGTTACAACACAGTAATAATAATGGGTGATTTCAATTATCCCGGTATCGACTGGGTCAGTATCACAGCAGAACATGCTAGGGAAATAAAGTTTCTAGATGAAATAAATCACTACTTCTTGGAGCAGCTATTTAACAAACTGACAAGAAGGGAAGCCATTTTGGATCTAGTCCTTAGTGGAACACAGGATCTGGTGCAAGAGATAAGGGTGTTGGGGCCACTTGGCAATAGTGATCATAGCATGAATGTGTTTGATTTAATAAATGGAGAAAAGACAGCAAAGATATTCACAGTACTACCTTTTAACTTTCAAAAGGGAGACTATGATAAAATGAGGAAAATAATTAAGGAAAAACTAAAAGGAGCAGCTGCAAAGATTAAAGATTTACATCAAGCATGGGTGTTGTTTAAAAATACTATCTTGGAAGCCCAGACAAGCTGTATTCCACGCTTTAACAAAAGTGGAAGGAAGTCCAAAACAATTCCAGCATGGTTATAAAGGTGAAGTCAGAGAGACTGTTGTTGCCAAAAAAGCATCTTTCAGGAAATGGAAAAAGGAGCCAAATGACAAAAACTGGAAACAACATAAGCACTGGCAAGTTAGATGCACGGCATTGATGAGGCAGGCAAAGAGAGAATTTGAAGAAAAGCTTGCTGTGGAAGCAAAAATGCATAATAAAATCTTTTTCAAGCACATTTGTAGCAAAAAACATGTGAGAGGGTCAGTTGGACCCTTAGATGATAGAAGTATAAAAGGGGCACTTAGAGGGTACAAGGCCATAGTGGAGAGAATGAATGAATTCTTTGCTTTGCTCTTTACTGAAGAAGATGTAAGGAAGGTACCCATGACTGAAATGGTATTTAAAGGTGATGCATTAGAAGAATTGAAAGAAATATCAATAAACCGTGAAGATGCATTACAACTATTTAATAAAGAGCAGCAAATCACCTGGTGTACATCTGAGGGTATTGAAAGAACTGAAATTATGAGATTGCAAACCCTACTATTAGTAATCTGTGAACTATCATTAAAATCATCTGTAATACCTGAAGATTGGAGGATTGCCAATGTAACGCCAATTTTTAAAAAGGGTTCCAGAGGTGATCCGGGAAACTACAGACCGGTGAGTCTGACGTCAGTACTGAACAAAATGGTAGAAACTATTATAAAGAACAAAATTACTGAACATGTACATAGTCATGGTTTAATGGGAGAAAATCAACATGGTCTAGCCAAGGAAGATCTTGTCTTACTAATCTCTTATATTTTTTGAAGGTGTGAATAAACAGGTAGACAAAGGTAAGTTGGTCAATATAGTGTATCTGGATTTTCCAAAAACCTTTGACAAGATCCTTCATGAGAGATTCTTGGCAAAATTAAAAAGTCATGGGATAGGAGAAAGTGTTCTATTGTGGATCAGCATATTCGTAAATGATCTCGAAATGGGGATAATGAGTGAGGTAATCAACTTTACAGATGACACAAAATGTTTCAAAGTTGTTAAAACCCAAGAGGATTGTGAAAAATTGTAAAAGGACCTTGATAAATTGGAAGATTGGACGTTCAAATGGCAGATGAAATTTAATGTGGATAAGTGCAATGTTATACACCTAGGAAAGAACTATGGTTACACGATGCAAGGTTCCACATTAGGAATCACCATCTAGGATAAAGATTTAGGCGTCATCATTGATAACACGTTGAAACCCTCTGCGCAGTGTGCAGTGGCAGCCAGGAAGGCCAATAGAATGCTCATGAACTTCGCTCTTCTACTGACTTGTTCCTCTCTTTTCTTTGCCTTTTTCTACCTCTGCTAATTACAGACTTTGGTCCTTTCACATTGCTGCTCCTTATGCCTGGAACAAACTTCCTGAGTTTGTACATCAGGCTTCATCCCTGCTCCTTTTCAAATCTATGCACAAGGTTACCTCTTTGAGGCTGCTTTTGGATCCTGACCCCCTGTTTGTTGTGTCCCATTTCCCTTCCCTATTCTATCGTCATTTGCAACCTTTGTCTTGTTTCTCTTGATTAGACTGTAAGCTCTAATGAGTAGGGGCTATCTTTATCTGTGTTTGTACAGCATTGAATATGCCTTGTAGTGCTTCATAAATATTTAATAATAAAGAAAGGAATGGAGAATAAAACCAAGGATCTTATAATGCCTCTGTATCATTCCATGGTGTGACTGCACCTTGAATATTGTGTGCAATTCTGGCCGCCATATCTTAAAAAGGAAATAGCAGAATCATAAAAGGTACAGAGAAGAGCCATCAAAATGTTAAAGGGTATGGAAGGATGCCCCTAAGAGGAAAGGGTAAAAAGGTTAGGGCTCTTCAACCTGGAAAAGAGAAGGCTGAGGGAAGATATGATAGAAGTCTATAAATTAATGAATGAAGTTGAATGGGTAAACGTAGATCGATTGTTTATGCCATCAAAAAGTAGAAGGTAGTGGATATGCAATGAAGCCACAGTGTAACCCGTTGAAGACTGATAAGAGAAAACATTTTTTCACTCAACGCATATATTATGTAAATAAGCAGTTAGTATTTTTTATTTATTTATTTATTACAGGCTCTTATATACTAACTCCATGTACAAATTTATACTATACTCTGTGAATAGTTACTCTGTAAATAGTTACCCCAGTTACCTCCAAGTTATCTTGTCCTTGTTCAATGTAAACTCAACTGTCATGTGACATTGCAGTATGTTTTGTTCAATTGTAAACCGCACTGATTTTAATAGCGCGGTATATAAGAAAAGTAAATAAATAAATAATAAAATAAATAAATAATCAAACTCTGGAATTTGGTTTTAAAAAAGGGTTGGACAAGTTCATAGAGGAAAGGTTCATAAACCATTATTAAACAGGACCCTGGAAATCCACTGCTTGCCCCAATACAAGAAATGTGGAACATGTGTGTCGTTTTGGGAAACTGCTAGGTACTTGTGACCTGGATTGACCATTGTTGGAAACAGGATACTGGACTTGATGGACCTTGGTCTGACCGAGTATGGCATGTCTTATGTTCTCATGTAACCTGACAAACTCTCATTATTACAAATGGCCTCTTGTCTTTAGCACTATACACATGACATTGCCTCCCCAATCCTGCTTCTACCACCCACTCAGGACACGCCTGCCAAGCACTGCTGAGTCCCTGCTTGCACCTGCATCACAGCCTTCCACCCACTGAGGTCCCATCTGCTTCTGGGCAAGTATTTTCCTTCATAAGCTTGCCCCAATCCTCTGGTTTTGGCCACTACATTATTGCACTGTTTGGCAACCTTGAAATTATTCAATACCATCATCCCAAGGTGTCCCCTGTTTTGGTTCACATGAGTCTCTCCACCCCCCCCCCCCCCTGTGTGCCTTTCTCTTGGATATCTGCCATCGCAGATGCAGGACTCTACACTCTTTTTGTATTAAATCTTAATTTCTGAACTTTTGACCACTGTTTTCTTATAGCACTTCTCACTTTTTCTCCTCAGTCTGCTATTTCTACCATGTTGGAGATTTGAGTGTCCTCTGCAAAGAAACAGACTTTCTTTACCTGTACAACACGATGTAGGCAAATATTGAACAGAGCTGAACCTAGGATTAATCCTCATGGGATATGACACTCTTTCCTTCAAGTAAATGTGCTTTAAAATCGCCCTTTCGTGCCTATCTCTCAACCGCTTTGCAAAGCAGCTTGCCATCTGTGGACAACTCCCTAGGCTGCTGGATATTTAGGAGCTTCCTATGTGGGATGTTGCCATAAGCTTTAATGAAATATAAGGACATAATGTGATTACCATTTATCTAATTCTGTGGTCACACCATGAAAGAAATTAATCCGACTTGTTTGAATAGCTGCTTCTCTTGTAAAATCAGGATGCTTCAGAGCCATCTGCCCATTCCTCTTCACCTCTTCTCTAACTACGCTGCTTATCTCTTTAGTCTCCTCAAGACTCACCTCTTTCATTTAGCATTCGATCTAGCCCCCAAGTAGGCGCAATACCCACCTTCCCCTCTCTTCCTCCCCTCATCTACATGCCGCTCTTGGCCCCCGTCCCTCCTCCCTTCTGTTCCCTGTCCCGTTGGTTTGTGTTTACTCCTTTCCTAGCTTGTTTGGAGTTCCTTTCTGGGTTCCTGATGTTTTTTACTGTACGCCACTCTGCTGGTTTGAAGGGCGGTATAGCAAATTTTACTAAACCAAAAACCACTGGATTCCAGACTATTCGTTTACTAGGGATATGGACAGGAAAAATCATATCTGTTTTGGCATTATTTTCTCAAAATTTTGGACTTTTGGGGTTTGTTTCATGCATTGGTATTAAATAAAAGTGTTAGAACTTTGCGATGAGGTGGGCCTGATATTCAAAAAAAGCTGAGCTCCTAAGTCAGGCTCCAAAATGTGTGTCTTATTTTCAGTCGCACTTAGGCGCCTAAGGGCCCAGTATTCTGCAGTGGTGGTTAGTGCTGCTGAAGTGCTTAGCCCCGCTGCTGCACATTAGACCCGGATTTTCAATGCTGGAGCCATATCTGGGCCCCAGCATTGAGTATTCTGGTTGCCCAGATAACGATGAAGCGATATTCGGCCACGGCCCAGTTAGCTTCAGCAGCGAAAGTTAGGTCAGCCTTTGCTATGTCTGGCTTGTGACGCTTTGCAGTAACCGAGTGGCGACTCAGTATCACTGCTGCCTGGCAATCTCTGGGTGTCATCCTCGGAAAGCCCCGATGCTAACCATGTTAGTTCCACGGAATATCCCAGAAAAGGGGATTAATCAAGTTAGGAGGTCAGCTAACTGGGTTAATCCCTTGGAATATTAGGCCCTAAGTGTTCTGCTGAAAATCCATCCCAAGTTAGGAGCTTAAAATGTATGCGCCTGATATTCAAAGGGATTTAACACGGTTAGCAGGTCAGGATATTCACGGTTAGTACTGCTGAAATCTGCGGCTGCCGCATCCCCAATGTAACCGGTTAGCATTGGCATGTTCTGGGGGCATATCCGGGCAGCAGTGATATCGAATTGCTGCCCAGTTACGGCAAAGCGGCAGAAGTAAGACGCAGCAAAGGCTGGCCTAGCTTTCGCCATGGAAGCTAACCGGGGAATGGCTAAAAATCACCACTGCCTGGTCAGTTTCCTAGCAAACCGGCCAACCCAAATATTCGATGCCAGGGCCCAGAGATGACCCCGGTATTGAATATCCGGGATTAAGTTTCAGTGGCGACAGCTAGCCGCTGAAACCGCGTTAGCCACCGCCGCTAAATGTCCCCCCATGCTCCTAAATTTAAGACTGCCATTCATTTATCTAGATTTATGAGCCTAATTTAGGTGTCCAGTGCTGAGCTGCTTCCCCCCCATCCTAAATCCACCCCCGTTATCACCCACTTTTTATGCTCCTAAATGTAGGAGTTTAGAGACATTGTCAGAAAATATTTAAGCACTCAGGCTTACTAAATTTTCAAAGACGCCAATTTAGGAGCATAACTCTCAAAGTTAAGAGCATAAATCCTTTGAACAGCGAGCCCATCGACTTTATGCACATTAATTCATAGGTTTGCTTTGAATCAGTTGTGCGTGCATTACATTTGTTAACAATCTGAATGCATGCTAAAAACTGCACACTCCTATAATTCACCCACCATTGAGATCTGAGTAGCTGACCTATAGCTATATCTCCCATGGACTTTCATTTTAATAAAGAGGGACCCCATCCGCTCACTTCTGGTTCTCTGGAACAGCTCCTGTGGCGAAAAGAATCACCAGTGTCCTGGGACGGATCCATTGCCCTGTGCACATTCTGACTTCGACCATTAGGCAACGAGGTGACTGCCCTAGAGGTGCAGCAAAAAGCAACTGCAGTCAAAAACAAAATAGATCCTGACAGCCAGACAAACTCCATGACATCAGAAAAACACGCAAGGAGACCTCTGAGAGAGCTTTCTCGTTTGCTGCGACTTCCATCTGGAACTCCCTACCTAATGATCTGAGAGCAGCTCAGGACATCAAAGACTTTAGAAAACAACTGAAAACAGTTTTGTTTACGGAGCACTACGGTCATGCAATCAACTAATTAATTTTTAAGAAAGCAATTATTTATATATACATTGTACAATAGCTCACTTTATAGTATAGCTCACAATATATATAGTGCACCTTTTCCCAAGACATTTAATCATATATTTACAAACTATGTATATATTATCACAGATTTTTTCACTATTACTAATTTTCTCTTTTGTTAAACCGCTTTGATTGTATGATAAGGCGGTATAAAAATCCAATTAAATAAATAAATAAAATAAAATAAATAAATGAACCTCACTCTCATTATGTGTGTGTATATATGTACGCATGCATGCACAAAACAAAGTTTAATATTAAAGACTATGATGTGAATAATGTATTTTTCAGGCTTGTTCTGGGAGGGATGATGTTGGGATCATGATGATTTTTGAGGTTAACAGAATTTCGGGGGGGGGGGGGAAGGGGGAGGTTCTAGGAGCCTAGTTAATTCCTTCTAATGTGTTAGTTTTGCGCATAGCATGAGTCATGAACCTCGCATCTAAGCCCACGGTATGTGCAGTCTGATTTCAGTCTCAGATTTACTGTTAATGCTCGGCGTCGTACTTGCATCATGTCAAAGAGAGCCTCCTTCTGGAGTTTGTACGATGCACAGTAACATGTATGGGGAGTTTAGCAAGATGTGCTGGAAATTCTTTTTCTCCTGTGAATAAGATGACGTGCTCTATTACCGTTTTGTGCGTCTGTCACATAGCAGAAGTATTTGGTTAGTATTTCTACATATTTTACTTGTCCTCCTCCACATAATCTTCCTTTTCACCTGTGTCTTATGATTCCACCCCTGCACGTCCCCCTTTCTCTAACATGTCTAAAAATAAAAATAATAATAATGTCTTGTCACTTTGCCTCACTGCCTTTAGCTGTTTTTTGTTCCTTTGTACCTTTGCTGTCCTGATCACCTTCCCTGCTTTCCTCACAATAACAAGAGCATCATTCGTTATCAACACCTCCAGTTTCCTGCGATTCTCTGGCCTCTGCAAATACTTCCAAGCCGCAAGCAAATCTCTTACCAACCTGTCCTATGTGCAGCCTTAAAGTAAATGAAATGAAACGATGGCAGATAAAGACCATCAGGGCCCAGCTGATCCACCCAACAAGGTGTTTAGGGCTGTACCATGGCTCTATGCTTTTCACTTTGGGTTGAACTGCTGTTTTATGCAGGTAACCCTTGCTCAACCAGAGCTCCCTTCCTCCCTCATACCAGCCCTGTGCATCAGTGAGCCCCAACCACTTCTGGCACTGCGGATGTGGGGCCCACTGCATCCGTCTAGTCTTCAATGCTCCAGCCTGATCTTTGTTGCTTCATGCTTTATGTATATTCTCTATATTGTTGTGTTAGTATTTTATCCTTTTTATGTGTTTTGCTTTTTTATTGTAAACCGCCTTGATGCCTGCAAAGGGCAGTATAGCAAATTTACAATAAATATAAACCCTCACTCCCATCATGGCAAGGTTCAGTGTAAATGGGGACATGTAGTGCCGACAACAGGAGAAACACAGCTGTGGAGGGATTAAGGGGGGGGGGCCCAAAACAAGGCAAGAATGGAGGGGAGGAGAGTAAGAAGGAAGGGAAGAGAGACTGGAGAGGAGAGATGGGAAACTGAAGGGAAAAAAGGTGGTGGGGAAGCAGCTAAGAGGGGAGGCTCCATTTTGGAGGGGAGACAGGCTGTGGCAGGCAAGGAGACAAAATAATGGGGGGGGGAGTTAAAAGGGGAAAAAGCAGCTGAAGAGAGAAGCAAAACAGAAAAGAAGGGACGAGGTAAAAAGAAAAAAGTATCCAGAACCCAGGCAAAATGTAAAGTAAACTGTGTCACAGAAGCTTCACTGGAATCAAGGCCTCTGAATATAACAGGAGACTCCGTCTCTAAAGTGGCATCTAATTCCTTGCACAGACACCGTCCGTCCTGCTCAAAGGGAATTTGTGTAGCTGTTGGGATTTTTTGGCTACTTCGTTCATGCCATAAGGAGATTAATTTTAAGGGTTTTGTTGTAGACGGAGCTCCCTCCAGAGGATTCTTTGAATATTTTATGATATTTCTGGGCCTTGAGCCCAGCCTTCTAGATTTACACCCCATCTCCTATCAGGCATTTCTCAACAAACACATCCTGTGATGTGAGAGTGAATTTGTCTTGGGGGGAGGGGGGGCAGACTATTACTGTCCCTGTACACTTGAACAGTCTTACTCAAACAAGTCCTTGGACTGCACCAAACCACTTAGGTTTTCAAGATATCCACAATGAATATGCATGAGAGAGATTTGCCTGCATTGTATGCAAATCTATCTCATGCATATTCAACGTGGAGATATCCCGGAAACCAGGCAGGCTGGATGTGTCCTGAGGAGGACTGGGGTAAAAATGATTCAGAAAGTGCACCCAAATTCCTCAGGTATCTCTTCCCTCAGGAGCCTCAATTCCTGCTCCTTGCCAAGTTTCCCGGAGAAGACACTTCTCTCAGAATCCAAATTCAGCCCCTACGGAGGAGCATGCAAGCAGTGGACCCAGAGGGGCGCACTGAGTCGTGCCATCTCCTAAATAAGACAATGGATTTGGATCAAGAACATGAGTTACTAAGCTTTGTGTTGCCATTCTGTGCCTATAGGAAAAAAAGTTAAGAACATAAGCTAGACAACATGCTTCATGTGCACATACGCACGACAATGTGAACACAATTTATTATCTAATCACATACTCTGGGCAGTTCTAGGGCAAGCTGATACTCTATGCTCCCTGGCTTCTTCTCAATCCAAGGAAAAAACTTTCAAGTTAGTGCTCAACAGTGCATTTTTCTTAAAAAAAGAAGTGTTGCTACTGCAATGTGAGGCTCTTTCATTAATAAACGAGGACCATGGGTCATTTTTAGCAGGCAGTGGAAAAGGAACTGGTACGCCATACTACTGAGTATCTCCTGGGAAAAAGCCATGGTGCTCTAGCACCTCCCACTTCTACGGACAGGTCCAAACCATGCTAGTTATACTCTATTGACTAATCATGCCTTCCAGAGCATCATAGCCTGCACCAGCTGTCGTGTGCAATGTGTATGGTAGAGTCAATGCGGACTTCTGACGGGGTGTGACTGAAGCAGATTGCCAGGCCTTTCTTCCAGGGCAATGACTTGCCAATAACCACCAGTGGCTATTGAACCCTGGATGGCTAGTTACTAGGCTACTCCTCAAATATTTAAAACTCAGCTATTTCAGGCATGTACCAATGTTTTTGCCAGGGCTGTTGCTACGTTTTTTGCTCTCCCATGCAAATGATTAGTGTGTTTCTACCCCCCACCCCGCCGTCCTCCCCTGAGGATGCCAATGGAAACCATCACAAGCTTCTCTTTAGTCCCAACAATAACATCATCAGTCTAGGTACCCTTTACGCATGCAGTGGAGCTGAAGGAAGGAGACCAGATTTCTGCACAATTTTCCTTCAGTGCTGACTGCCAAATACACTACGAAGTGCTAGAAAAACCGTCAAAAGCTCCATCAGAACCAACTCTACCTATGAAAAGGCAGCACTGCAAATACTGTATTGGACCCTCGTGGGAAAACTGAGCTAGCAGGACTGCTACAGATCCCCCTACACAGCAAAACACAGATAGACCTTTGCCAAATACAGAACAACAGAACACAAATTACAAATAAAAAAATGGAGGCAACAATGTAACTCTGCCTGCAGTGCAACACTGGAGAAATAGTAACAAATGAATCTTCTCTTGCACTATGCAAACTATAAAGACATCAGAGAAGCACATTTGTCACAGCAGACGATTTCCAATTAGCAAAGACAAAATAAAATATTTTTCTACCTCTCTTGTCTGGGCATTTTATTTTTCCAATGAGATTGGTCCCAGTCTCTCTTCTACCTGTTTTCTTCTAATTCTTTCCAAGGATATCTGTCCATTGCCATTTGCCTCTCCTTATCCATTCCTCCATTGCATCTGTCTGTTGTCCATGTCTTTCTTTTCTGCCTAAATCCTATCAGCCCATCTTCCCCTTCCCCTAACCCTCCCATTCTCCATGTCCCATTTATCCTCTTCTGCAAACTCACTCCCTTCCCAACCCTCACCTACTTGTCTCTCTGGTCCTCTTACCAGCCCCAGTTCCTTCCCTGTTAGTCATACTCACCAGTCTTTCTTCTACCTCTGACCACCCTTCTCCCCACCAACAGCTTCTCCTCCTCCTCCCGCTCACAGTAGTTGAGCATTCCTTCTCCTTAACAGTCTAGTATTGCTCCCTTTCCTGTCTCCATCCTCAACAAGCATCCTGCATTTCTCCTTAACCCCCCTACCAGTGATCCAGCAGCTCCCATCACCCCTCTCCTCTCCTCTTTAAGTCATCCTCACCCCTCTCTCTTTTCCTTAACAGGGCAGCATATCTCCTCTCCCCATCCTCCGACAGGGAGCATTTCTGACTGGAGGGAAGGCGTGATGCGCAAGCCCGGCAGGTTCTCCTAACCTGACTGGAGCTGGACTCCTTTGCTGAGTGACTACAGCCTGCACTTCCTTTGATTTCAGCTCTTGTGCACTGGGGGGCACCAGCAGTGCAGTCACAAATGCGCTTGCTGCTGTGACCTGGGCAAGGAGTGCAGCTCGGGGCAGGGGGGCCCTGCTGGGACGTGTGCTGTCACCCTCCTGTTGCTGGGTTTTTCTTTGTGGCTGCATGTCCTGCTGCTGCCACCTATTGGTCATGCTGGTATTGCAGGAGCTTGTGCCCCTGCTATGTTTCGAATTGTGAGTTTTCTCGTTTGTTGTATCGCACTCAGGACGCCTGGGGGGGGGGGGGGTGAAGTGTGTCAGTCTAGGACTCAGTCCTGCACGTCCCCTGTGATCCCAGTGAAGGGATGCTGGTGACTCCAGTAAAATCACCCCTTGCATAGCGTTAACCATCCATTCAAACTGCCTCTCCCTTTCAGCTCAGAGACCAAGGTAGCTGCTTTAATAAACCTCCAAGAATAAAAGTTTTGTTTCTTCTTAGCGGAGCTTGGTGTGAGATTTGAATCTTGGCCTAACAGATCTGGCTTCGAGAGTGGCACATAGGAGCCCTGGGGTAAAGATGGGGGCAGCTTACTGCATCATGAAAGCAAGGAGCCCCCAGAGCTGCTACTGCTGCAGGAGTAACCTTGGCTGATCGAAGAAGAGCAAGGCAACTTGGCTCTTTATTGCTCAAATGAGGCCCTTCAAGGCCCCGACTCCCCAGAGACTGCTCTGCCCTAGTCTAGCGCTCTATCTCTTAAAGGCCGGTGGCGTTCAACGTGGCTGCAATCAGCAGCTATGACCGGGGTGGCATTTAGTTCCTCTCACTGTGCAAAAAGCACTTGGTAACTCGTATAAAACAAGAGCACAGATACTGCTCACAGTAACACAGTACACAAGTCATGAACTGAAGCTAAGTCCGAGATGCAGTTCCTCAGCTCATACACCTGAACTGCTGTTTTGAAACAAGTGTTTGGTTGGTCTGATGACTTGACAGCCCACTGCCAGCTGTGCCTGCTGTAAAGCAGGGCTGATTTTCCATCAAGTAGAGTAGGCATATGCCTAGGGGTGCCTTGTGTCTGGGCGAGGCAGCAGGTATGTGCCCTTAAGGGGTCAGGCTTGATGTGATAAGGTCATGTAGTACATGTGTGTGTATCTCTGTATGTGTCGAATGTGGCTATGTGTGTTTGTAACTAGGAAGGGAAAGGACAGATGAGGTGGAGTTTGAAAGGAATACACTAACTACCATGTATCAGTGTTTCTGTTACCGATGCTGGAACTCCCCATGCCATAGAAATTCATTGAACCATTTTTGGAAGGGCTTTATTGCTTTGGAACTCTGTGTAATTTGGCCCATTTTTAAACTTGATGTATCTTCTTCCCCCCCCCCCCCCCAATGCCAAATTTGGTCTTTATCTGTTAAGTTTTTGGTCCTCAGCCAGGACATTTATGACCTCTTATATATAATTCCTTTCCAACGTCCATTGGGTTGGAAAGGATAATAAAGGAGGAAAGATGCAGAACATGGCTCGTGGAATTCTTTCTTCCAGATGTGCATATATGATGCGTACTTGTGAACGCACGTGTATCTGTGTTGTCTCTGACCTAGAGGAGAGAGGCAGTTTGAACGGAGTGGTTTTCAAACAGTTCTTTGGTTTAGAAAGAATAATAAAACGAAACCAAGCGTGATAATATATAGACCATTAGATGTGACTGTCAACAGATTTCAAAGAATTGATTTTACATTTAAAAGTCCAGGCTGCCATTGTATCAAGGTAATGGATATAGCTGTGCATTTCACCATAATTCAGTCATTAGGTATCCCCCATACATCATCATTAAGAAAGATATAGGGTTTGGTCAATAGGTTTCGCAGAAGAATTTACAACAAAGACAATGAAATGCACAACAGAATCATTAAGGCCTAGACTTGCAGCGTCAGGAGCCTGGCAGTGAGGATGTATGGGGGGGGGGGGGTGTGCAGTGCATGCCTCATGCAATAATTTCCAAGCCCTTAAAGTCTGTGCATGGATTTGTAAGAGAGCAAGGGCAGAGGTGGTTTGAGACAAACAACGTATGTTGGACTTCCCTTTCCCATAGAAATGCATTTGGTCATTTTTGTGGGTATTTGATTTCTCTAGAATCCTTGGGGGCATGTTTATGAAGCTGGGCTAATGGTTAGTAAACACTTCTCTTGGTTTGATCTGGCTCATTTTGGAACCCGATGAGTCTTTCTCCATTTGCCAAATTTTAATTTAAAACCAAGAGCACCATTGGGTGCAGGAGCATCTGGTAGCAACCCTCAGTCCTGATCGGCATTGGGGAAGGGAGCGGGCAGGCAAGTCCCTCCCCGCCACCAAGGCCAATCGGGTCGAAGAGGAATTTTCAAATTTAAAACCAAGAGCGCCATAGGGCGTGCCTGCGCCTGAGGTCCTTAGGCGAGGATCACAGGCAACGGAAGCATCAAATCAGGTAATACATAACAGCGCACAGCAAGACAGCTGCTAACAGGGACTGGGTCACAACAAAACAAGTAAATGGGGCTGTCGCTGCAACGTGTGAGTTGTTTCTCTTCTCCCCCCTTGTGATGGCATCTCCAACATATTATTACCCGTTGTTCATTAGTTGGAACCTTATTGGGGGATTGTATAACTTGGTTACCACTTGTTTAGGGCTAATGATAGTGACTCTCGGAACAAGCAAATCCACTGAAAACCTCACAATAGAAGACCCTGCTCACCTGCACACCATCATATAATCCAAAATGATCAGTTTATATCTAGCTATGTATGCCGTACTTGCTCTCCTCCTGTTAACAACAGCACACAATACCCTCCCGCCCCAACCATACCCCCTTGAACCCGCCACATGTATCATCCAGCATACACTCCTCTCAACTGTTCACAGCAACACTCTTACAGATGCCTCATAACCATACCAACTCCCACCCATTCCCATACCATTCCCATCTCAACTGCCCCCCAAACAACAACACAGTTACTGCAATACACACTGATCAATGCCAGATCAGTGAGAAATCTATTACAGACCTACTCACAGAATACCACCTAGACATACTAGGCATTACTGAAGCATGGCTCTCATAAACAGATAATGCCCTCCTCAATCAACTTAAAGCAGAAGGCTACACACTATTCCACTGCCCATGAAATAATCGGAGAGGAGGAGGGGTATTGCTAATAACCAAGACAAACCTCCATTTCGGCTCCCTCTATCATCCAGAAGCATTGACGAATTAGACTCAATCACAATCATGAACAACCATCTGCCTCACCTACAGAATTCCCTCCTCCACCTCCAGACCTATCTGGCATAATAGATCACATCACTGAAAACTCCATTGCCAAGAAGGGCCTTCTTATCCTAGGAGACTTCAACCTCCCCTCCCTACCTACCAATGTGGCAGACACCTTCCTCTCAGTCATGGAATCAATGGACTTCACTCAAAACGTAACATCCTCTACACACATCAAAGGCAACACCATGACCTAATCTTCTCCCAATCCATACCAGCCCCCCAAACACACTACAAACCTACCCAATTCCATGGTCTGACCACAGCCTCATCACTTTCTCTTTTCCCCTAAAATCCCCAATAATCCAGACTGAACAACAACTATCCACGCAACAGTTCAGATAATTTAACAAGGAAGCATCTTTGGAGTACACCACAACAAACAAAGATAGACACATCAGATACAACAATACTGAAAGACACCTGGAACAAAGTGCTTGGAGATGCAGCTAAAATATCACCCAATCACCACAACCTAACCAAAAAACAGCACCCCCCCCAAAACATCTTGGTACTCCTGTTCTCTGCAACAACTAAAAAACAAAGACAACTAAAATGGAAATGGCATAAAACCGCATAGATTGAAGACCGCAACAAATACCTAACACTACTTTAGAATTACCATACCACAGATAAGGCCAAGAAGGACTATCACACTAAGGGGCATGTTTACTAAAAAGTGCTAATTTGCGCGCCACAAAATAGCGCACTAAAAGCAGCACTTAAGTGCTCTTAAACGCCCCGCAAACGTGCGATGAAGCCCCGCACACTTGCGCGTCACAGTAATGGGTGCCGCACAAGTACGGGCCCGCAAATGTCCGATAGAGGCGTGGAAAGGCTAACGGAGGGCGGAGGAAGGCCCCGGAGGGGCGGAGAGAAGGGGTTAATGGGCGGGGAAGGGGAGGGGAGAGGCGCCCCGCACATTATCGGTGCTGAATTTCCAAAAAAAATAGCGCAAGTGAATCACTCGCGGTAGAATGCATTTAAAGGGAAGAGAAACCATTTCCGTCAGCAATGTACAGCAAAACCGGGGAAACCTGCAAAACGTGAGCAGTGTGATACATGTGCACAGCCCAAAAGTGGAAATAAAAATAGAAAAGGACCACAACAAAAATTTTAAAAATAGGAAGTCAGCTGGGGAACAGTTATAGTAATGGGCAAAACCAACAAACACACCCAGGAAAGCTCCAGCAAAAAGAAATGTT
Source organism: Ichthyophis bannanicus (assembly GCA_033557465.1). Classification (NCBI taxonomy): domain Eukaryota; kingdom Metazoa; phylum Chordata; class Amphibia; order Gymnophiona; family Ichthyophiidae; genus Ichthyophis; species Ichthyophis bannanicus. Next base: position 1,301,546,072 of record CM066033.1, read on the forward strand.
TTTTGGAAAGGTGTACGGAGCGGAGACTCTTCCAAAAACATTTCCTTTTTGTTGGAGCTTTCCTGGGAGTGTCTTCTATGGTTGCCCATTAATATCACTGTTGCCCAGTGTGGTGATATTGTGTCCCCCATTTGCCGTCGTCATTTCCGGGGTTTCTGTGCATGTTTGTCACCAGACAGGGTGCATGTGCCCACAGTAAAAATGCGTACAGCAGGGTTTGTGACTCCATCCTGCCAGGTTTACTACCTCCAGGGGCTGCACTGTCTCTGTGGCCATAGTGTGGTGCAGTGGACAGAGCCATTACCTCAAGGGCCAGAGGTTCAAATCCCAGCTGGGGCACTTGCCAGCCCAGTCCCTATATTTTACCCACCACTAAACAAAGATAGCGCAGACACCCCTGTATTGCAGGGAACATAAGCATGGGGGAAACACCCATATTTTACCCAACACCGCACACACACCACAACAATGGGCATTACCTACAGCCAAGTCCCCCAAATGCAGTCCCGTACTGCCACATTGCAATCAGGTCATCTTCTTTTTCTGAGAGAAGCTCATGCCAGCATGTTGGCGGAAGAGTACATGTGGTGCAGGGGGCAGTGGCTGCTAGCCACAGAAGACAGAGGCCTAGCCATGTGCAGGCTGGCACAGTCCACTGCAACAGACAGGCCCTGCCGGATCCACAGGCATGGACGTTCCAGGGAATCCAGCCAATCTGTGGCTACACAGTGGTGCAGTGCACACAGACAATACATGCAAAAACAAAAGGTCACAGGTTCAAAGCCCAGCTGGGGCTACCACCAATCCTGCCCACATATTTTTCCCACAACTACACAGTGATAGTAAGGACAAACCTTTCGTGGCGAGGACATATGCAATGGTACTACGTCTACTTTTACCCCACTGAGCACAGACACCATGTACAGGGGCAGTACCTAGAGCACAATCTCCCAAATGCAGTCCTGGTGGGCCACACACCAGTCAGGTTCCATGCTGCCACTCATACAAATGCCTGTGCTGTATATCTATGCACCACCCCCATGGCATGTAGATGTAGCTCATGCATATTCATGAGGAACAGCAGGAAAACCCGAACAGTGTGATGGAAACCTGGACTGGAGTTGGGAATCTCTGCCGTAAAGCAGCAGCCAACAGGGCCAGACACACCCACACACACACCCACAGGCCCCATTGGCCAATGTCTTCTGGAGAGGCAGAACATTAGACCCTGCGTGCATCTCCCAATACTAGCACCTGCATACCTTAGCAATGTCACCCTACACCTGAGGTATACGGTACACAGCTCTGAGACGCTTGCTAGGAGTACTGGCAGATAGATATCCATACGTTACGCACATACTGCTAGTTGACCCCATCCGAACAATCTGTTCGGTGTTTGCGGTGCGTGCTCCAGCCCTTGCCTCTGACGGTGTTTACCACCCTGGGGAGTGACCCCCGGCAGTACTGCGTAGCATATCCATGCCTTGCCGTGCCCAGCACCGGTTTGGTGGGCAAGGCTAATTACCTCCTCAATAGTAGCACCATGATGGCATAGGTGTGGAATTGTGTGTCTGTCTATACCAGTGTTTCCCAACCCAGTCCTACGGGGCACACCGGCCAGTCAGGTTTTCGGGATATCCCTAATGACTATGCATGAGATATATATGCATTAGAGATATCCTGCCAACCTGACTGGTTTGTGGCCCTCCAGGGCTGGATTTGGAGACCCCTGCCTTACACCTCTGTCATTTAAGATTGTGAGTGGGCAAGGTGCAGATGTCCTAGACATCGAAAGGGTATATAGAATGTGACACATTCCTCCTCGATTCTCACCACCACCAAAATATTGTCTATTAGACAACTTTTATACCCTTTCGATGTCTAGGACATCTGCACCTTGCCCACTCACTTGGGAAACACTGGTCTATACAGTGGGTGTTGGCTGCAAGCCCCTTCCACAGCCCACACTGCCAACACTGTTGCCAGTATTGGCCTGCCAATGTGCATAATGAGTAGCAAGGGACCATGGGTATATCTCAGACAGAGTGGACTGACCAGGATGCAGCTGCACAGGGCATAGGGCACTGGCAGGGGCATGGTAGTGCCCGGCCACCACCTACACAGACAGGGTGTCCTCTTTATGTGCTGCAGGGAGATCACTCTCACCCTGAGTGTGCAGTGATGGCAGCATGGCTAGGTACCCCCATAGTGCTATATTGTGATTCTCCCATGTGATATGTATGGGTGTCCTGTGGGGGCCTCTTCATGGACTTATCTGCCTGTGTGTGCTTCCACCCCAGTTGTGGGTGCATGCATGTCCATCAGGACCAGCCAGCAGACTGTTCACAGCTGGTATGTGTTGTGATGGAGTGCCTTGCAGGGTGCAGTGGCTGATGGCTTGCTGCAGGTGAATATCAGATGGTGGTGGGGTGCAACTGTGAATATCCAGGCCTAATGCCTGTCTGATCTTGTGTTATGGATGTGTGTGGAGCTGCTTGGACTGCCCTGTAGGGTGTCTGTTCCCTAGCAGGACTGGGGTTGATGGTCCACTGTGCTGTGCTGGGGGTGGAATCTGTTTTATCCACCTGGGGTCTGCAGGGGGCCCACTAACCGAGCCAGACAGAAATCTCCAAAATGTTTATGCAGCACCTACCTATTCCACAGGTTATTGCTGCTTTGGAGCTCTGTCATTGCTGCATTCAGCCATGCCTGGTGTTGTGGACCTGGTCCTGGGCGCAACATCTCACACTCAGGGTGAGCACAGTAACCGCACAATGTGATGGTGTTTAGCTACTCTTTGCCGTTTGTCCACCCACTCAGGACACCCTACCAGGCCGAGGTGCTGTGTGGGTGCACACGGACACTTCCCCCTACCAGGCCGGGGAGCTTTAGGGGTGCATTTCCCATCCTGTGTTCAATCGTGGACAGCTGATTTGCATGTGCAGTGCATCATGGGTACGGGTGGTTCCCAACAGCAGACTGTCAGTGAGGTGACGTACAGGCTATCTGCAGCCAGCCAGGGGCTGCTTACAGCTATAGAGCTGTAGCCCAATGGTTACGTCACTGCCTGTGCAGCCAGATGTCATGGGTTCAAACCCACAGTGGGGTTCTGTGATAGGGGTGTCCAAAGAGTTATTTTAATTTACTGTACATATGTTGCTGCCAGCAATAACACCCTCAGCGTACTGTACCCATAAGGTGCCTCTGAGGGTGCTTTATGGGGCGCCCTATAGGGCACGTTACGGTTGCCAGCCATATAGGGTGCACTATACATTATCCTGTGTCGCAACATACATGCTGCCCTATAGGGGACATTCTAGGGTGCCTTGGCGGACGGTGCACTGTAACATGTGCCTTATGGGCCACCTTATATTAATATGCTGTGAGAGTGCGTTTGCTAGTAGTTATCACAAAATAAAATTAAAAAGCCTCCTACAGCACTCCACAACATATAACATACTGCCTCAGCTAGCCTTTTTCACTGGCCAGTGTGAGGGATTGAACCCCTGGTCCCTGCACCATTGCTCAGTGTCTTCACCATTGTGCTGTGGCTCTGGTCCTGTGTTTATGCAGCAGCGCGCAGCCTTGTAGCCATCAGCGCGCCGTCTTGTGGCGCACAAAATTAACAGCGCGCCGCCATCTGCCGCCCACAATGAACAGTGCGCCGCCTCATGCCGTATAAAAAAAGAGTGCGCCGCCTTCTGCCGCCCATAATCAATATGCCTCCTACACCACTTTTGCCCATAAAAGTTGATGCTTCAGCTGGTCTTTTTTGTTGAGCGCAATGGGGGTTTGAACCCATGGCCCCTGCACCATAGGTCAGTGTCTTCACCATTGTACTATGGCTCTGTTGTTTGGCTATGCAGCATCGCCCCACTTAGCCTTCCCACGCGCTAATGTGGGCCCCGCACATTAGCGCGACGCACACACGTAAGGTCGGGTTTTTTTCTTTTTTCTGCCTGAACCGCCCACTCCTTATATGGCACAGCAACGGAGTTTAGTAAACATACCCCTAAGATCATCAATACCTCTATCAATCGCCCACGAGAACTATTTGATATATAGTCAAGTGCCTCACACAAACGCCCATCAACCACAACCAAACTCTGGCTGTCAACCACTAACAACTAGTTGCTCACTACAAGCAGCTACACCCCCACCAAGATCTCACTACCTCCTTTCCCACCACCATTCCACTTGACCTCACCTACTGGTCATCCTTTCAAAAGATCACTAACAAAAAGATCAAAAATATTCTAACAATGCTTAACACCTCCACCTCACCACTTGACCCATGCCCAGCTAACTGGATTAAAACTTCAAAGATAGAACTCAGTCCATTCCTCATCACAGTAACAAACGAAACTCTACAACAAGGAATAATGACAAACTGTCTCAAGCATTCCTCAGTCCGTCCCACCTTAAAGAAGCCAAGCCTCGATCCTTCAGACCCCGCATCCTACAGACCCATCACCAGTCTCCCCTTCCTAGCAAAAGTCACTGAGAAATCCATACAACTTCAGCTTCAAGACCACATTGATGAGAACTGTTTACTTGATCCACAACAACACGGTTTCCGCCCACTGCATGGAGTGGAAACTAATGACGTCACTTATCAACACTCTAACCCAAGGAAAACAAGACCGCTCACAAACCTACCTAATGATATTCCTGGACATCTCCGCAGCATTCGATACAGTCAACTATGGCATGCTCCTCCAACACTTGCAGTCATATGGCATCCAAGATACTGTTTTCAAATGGTTTCAGTCCTATCTCACTAACTGACACCAACAGATAAAACTGGGCAGAGCATCTCCAAACTATACCAACAAAACACAAGGTGTACCTCAAGGTTCCACACTCTCTGCACCTCTCTTCAACCTATATCTCCAACCCATCTGCTCGATCATTAAAAACCACAAGATCCACTTCTACATATATGCCGATGACATCATGCTATATTGTCCACTACACACTAAACAACTATGACACACACAAATTCAGGACTGGTTCAAAGACACCTCAAACTAGCTCATGGCAAACAACCTATCAATAAATTACAAAAAGACAGAAGCTATGTTCATTACAAGGGACTTCTCATTCACCCCACCAACCACAATCACACTAAACAACACCCAGATGTTAGACAAGAGCTAAAATATCTAGGGATAACTCTTGACCAACAACTCTCCTTCAAAACTCATGTAACAAAAACAGCCAACAGAATCTACTTCAAAACTAAGACCCTGCAATGACTCCATCCCCTCCTTGAACCGGAAGACTTTTGCTCAGCACTCCAAGCCCTCACCCTCCCTCATGCTGACTACTGCAACAGTATCTACCAGGGTCTACCACAGGCCACCCTCCCCTCCTCCAATCTGCTTCACACAGCTGCATGTACAACCAGAGTGCCGCTAAACATGACCACATTACCCCCTCCTAAAACAGCTCCACTGGATGCCCTTCCCTAGCAGAATTAAATGCAAGACCTTGCTCCTAACACACAGCACAGTTACTTACCTGTAACAGGTGATCTCTGGGAACAGCAGGAATTAGTCCTCACATATGGGTACGTCGGAACCGACGGAGCCTGCGCGGGAAAGCTCCCCAGCTTCCTAGAATGGAAGCTTTTGGGACCTCCCACTGCACATGCGCGCTGCCTTCCCGCCTTCCTGAACAGCTCTCCTCAGTTTCGAGTTTATAGCTGAGACAATAGAGAGAGGACAGGAAGACAGATAGATAGAAGATACAACTCCTAGGGGAGGTGGGTGGGTTGTGAGGACTAATTCCTGCTGTTCCCAGAGATCACCTGTTACAGGTAAGTAACTGTGCTATCTCCAGGAACAAGCAGGAATAAGTCCTCACATATGGGGACTCCCTAGCTGAGATGCCTGGGAGATCCCCCTCCAAGGGTTCGCCATCTTCGTATGGATCTCAGGCATCCATCCTGGGAAGGTGGGCAGGAGTTGTCTAAGAATGGAACAGGTGTTTGAGGACAGCCTGGCCAAACAAGGCATCCCGGCGGGAGTCCTTGTCCAAACAGTAATGGGCTGTAAAGGTATGAACCTAGGCCCAGGTAGCGGCTCGACAGATCTGATCAATGGAAACAGAGTGCAGATGAGCCATAGAAGTTGCCATGGCTCTCACATTGTGAGCTGTGACATGGCCTTCCAGAGAAATGTTTTTACTCTGGTAAGCAAAGGAAATACACTGAGCAATCCAATTGGAAAGTGTACGCTTGGAGACTGGAAGTCCCAAATGTGAAGGATCAAAAGCCACGAAAAGTTGAGAAGACTTTCGATGTGGCTGAGTCCTATTAAGGTTAAAGGCTAGAGCTCTTTTACAATCCAGAGTATGAAGGTTCCTCTCTGCACTGGATGCATGAGGAGCCGGAAAAAAACCCGGTAGATATACCTCTTGATTAAGATGAAAAGGCGAGACCACTTTGGGCATAAAGTGGGGATTCGTCCTAAGGACCACCTTGTCATGATGAAATCTTGTATAAGGTGGATTAGCCACTAGAGCCTGCAGTTCGCTGATGCGGCGAGCGGAAGTGACTGCAATTAGGAATAGTACCTTCCAGGAAAGAAATTTCAAGGAGGTAGAAAATAACGGCTCAAAAGGTGGCTTCATAAGCTGACCAAGCACTAGATTCAAATCCCATGCGACCGGGGGGGGTCTGATGGGAGGTTTAGTGAGAGTCAGGCCTCTCATGAATCTTGCAACAAGAGGATGAGAGGAGATAGGTTGTCCATTTATAGGTTTCAGGGATGCTGAAATAGCACTTAAATGGACTCTTACAGAATTCGTCTTAAGGCCTGCATTGGAAAGATGCAGGAGATAGTCTAAGAGGGAATTCAAAGGAAGTGCCAGAGGGTCAAGGCCCTGCTGAGCACACCAAATGGAAAAACGTTTCCATTTGAAAGCATAAGACCGCCTCGTGGAAGGTTTCCTAGAGGCATGAAGGATATCTTTCACAGGTTGAGAAAGATTAAAGTCTTGAAGACTTAAGCCTTCAGTAACCAAGCTCGGAGATGTAGGGATTTGGGGTTTGGGTGCCACAAAGTCCCCTCCTCCTGAGACAGAAGGTCTGGTGCAGCTCCTAAGTCCAGGGAGGATCCCTGGGAGAGCTGTAGAAGCAGAGGGAACCACACTTGGCGTGGCCAGCGTGGAGCTATGAGGATCATAGAGCCGTGATCTCTCTGGAGTTTGAACAGAGTCTTGGGAATCAGCGGAATGGGTGGAAAGGCATATAGGAACGCCTGACCCCAATGGAGGAGAAAGGCGTCCGTGGCCTGAGCTTCCTGACACGGAGTCCTGGAACAGAACCGGGGAAGTTTGGCATTCCACGGACTTGCAAAGAGGTCTATGTCCGGGGTCCCCCATTCCTGAAAGATTCTGCTTATCTGGTCCACGTGTAGGGACCACTCGTGTGGCAGCAGAACTCGACTGAGCCTGTCTGCTCGAGAGTTTTGAACTCCTGGAAGATACACTGCTAGCAGATGAATTTGGTGCTCTCTGGCGAAGGCCCATAATCTGAGAGCTTCGTTGCAAAGCGACAGAGAGCCCGTCCCTCCTTGTTTGTTTATGTAAAACATGGCCACCTGATTGTCTGTCTGAACCAGGACAGTCAGGTTGGCAAGGAGGGTATAGAAGACCTTGAGGGCAAGGTAAATTGCTCGCAGTTCCAGGAGGTTGATATGAAGGGTGGACTCCTGTGGAGACCAAGTGCCCTGAGTGGAGAGAGTTAGCAGATGGGCTCCCCACCCCAATTGGGAGGCATCTGTTGTGAGGGTTGCTTGGGGTAGCAAGGGCTGAAAGGGAGCCCCCAACAACAGATTCTTGGTGGATATCCACCAATGGAGGGACCAAGACAGACGGTTTGAGGTTTGTATTTGGTCTGAGAGTGCTCCGACGCCTGAGTCCACTGGGTGGCCAGGGTCCATTGAGCTGCTCTCATATGAAGACGAGCATAGGGCACCACATGTACTGTGGAGGCCATATGGCCCAGGAGGCGTAGCATTTCCTGGCTGTCAAGTGAGTACTGGACTGGGCTTGGGAGGCCAAGCTCAGCAGACGCTGACCCCGAACCAGTGGAAGGTAGGCTCTTGCAGTGGTGGTGTCCAACTGGGCCCCTATGAATTCTAGAGACTGAGTAGGGCTGAGTTGAGACTTGGGAAGGTTTACCACCAGTCCCAGATACTGCAGAAGGCTCCTTGTGCGGTCTAGGGAAATCTGGGCCTGCGACTGAGTTGGAGCTCGAATGAGCCAGTCGTCCAGATATGGGAATACGAAAATCCCCATGCTTCTGAGAAATGCGGCTACGACTGCCATGCATTTGGTAAAGACTCTTGGGGCAGAGGCGAGACCGAAGGGAAGTACTCTGTATTGGTAATGACTTCCCCTGAACAGAAAGCGAAGATATTTTCTGTGGGATGGATGGATGAGTAGATGTGTATACGCATCCTGCAGGTCTAGAGAACAAAGCCAGTCCTGACTCTGAAGGTATGGAAGGAGAATGCCCAAAGAGAGCATTTTGAATTTCTCCTTGTACAGAAATTTGTTCAATTCTCTCAGATCTAGGATTGGTCTGAATCCCCCTGTCTTCTTTGGAATGAGAAAATAGGGGGAGTAGAAACCTGACCCTTGTTGATGAAGAGGAACCTCTTCTATGGCCCCTTGGGCAAGCAGAGAAGAGATCTCCCGACCCAACAGGGCTAGGAGAGGAGATGGAGAATTGAAGGGTCTCACCATGTGATGAGGAGGAAGGTTGGAGAAATGAAGTTTGTAACCCTCTCGGATGATAGAGAGGGTCCATTGCTCTGTTGTGATTTGTTCCCATCTGGGAGCAAAGTGAGCTAACCTTCCAGGTATGGTGAGAGGTTCTGGTTGGTCCAGAACCAGGAATGGCAAGTTCTCTAGGGGCAAGTCAAAACCCCTGAGGGGGTGGAGCCTGTTGAGCTGTAGTAGCTGCTGCAGGCTTTGCTCTTGCTTGTTTCGTTTGCTGACGTTTAGCCGCAAAACGAGGTTGAGAAGATTGCTGGCCAGTATTGGAAGCATATCTGGCCTTCTTATAATAAGGCCTCTTGAAAGACTTCTTCTTAGTGGGAGTAGAAGTGGACTTAGAAAGTCTCTCTAAGGTGGCATTTTCAGCGTCCATTTGAGTGGCTTTAACTTGCCACTCTGCACCGAATAAGTTCTCACCTGTACAGGGCAGATTCCGTAAGCCATCTAGAACCCAGGGTTCCAGATCAGAAGCCTGGAGCCAAGCCAGACGTCTGGCTGCAATAGCAATGCCAGAAGCTCTGCTGGCTCCCTCGAAGGAATCAAAGGCAGCTCTGTTGGAGAACTTAGAAACATCTGAAAGTTGTTTCACTACAGAAAGGAAGTCCTCCTGTTTATCCTCAGGGATAAAGGGGGCAAAATGCCGCACTTTCTTGGCAAGTTCCCCTAGGAACATGCCCATATAGAGGCTGTAGGAATTAATCCTGGCTATAAGCATACTAGCCTGGAAGATTTTCCTACCAAAAGAGTCCAGTGTCTTACATTCCCTTCCTGGAGGTGTAGAAGAGTGCCTTTTAGTACTCTTGATCTTTTTCATTGCAGACTTTACCACAATGGAGTGGTGAGGCAATTGAGTTTTCTGAAAACCAGGAGAAGGAGGGACCCGATACATGGTGTCCAACCTACGGGAATAAGGAGACAGAGTTAAAGGGTTCTCCCAAAAATCCATCAATTGTTCCTGAAGGATTTCATGGATAGGCAGGGTAACTGCTTCTTTAGGAGACTTAGGGGCATGTTTACTAAAAGCCGTACAATTGCGTGCCGCACAATAGCGCACGGAAACGCGGCACTCAAACGCTCAGAAACGCTCTTAAACGCCCCGCACAAGTGCGCTTGGGCCCCGCACAATTGCGCGCCGCACTAACGTGCCCCGCACAAGTACCCGGCCCGCAAATGTCCGATAGAGGCGTGGAAAGGCATTCTGAGGGCGGAGGAAGGCTCCCGAGGGGCGGAGAGACGGGGTCAATGGGCGGGGAAGGGGAGGGGAGAGGCTCCCCGCACAGTATCGGGGACGAATTTGCAGGTTAAAAATAGCGCGAGTGAAACACTCACGGTAGAGGGCATTTAAAGGGAAGAGAAACCATTTCCGTCAGCAATGTACAGGGAAACCTGCAAAACGTGAGCAGTGTGATACATGTGCACAGAACAAAAGTGCAAATAAAGATAGAAAAAGACCCAAACAAACATATTAAAAATAGGAAGTCAGCTGGGGAACCCTGATATTAATGGGCAAACATAAGAAACACACCCAGGAAAGCTCCAAAGAAATGAAATGAAGTATGGAAGGGGCTACGGAGCGGAGACCCTTCCAAAAACCATGTCCTTTTTTCTGAGCCTTCCTGGGAGTGTCTGCTATGGTTGCCCATTAATATCACTGTTGCCCAGCTTGGTTATATTTATCCCCAGTTCGTCGTGGTCGGTTGAGGGGTTTATTTGCACTTTTGTCACCAGACAAGGTGACTGAGCCCACAGTACAAATGTGCAGAGCAGGGTTTTTGACTCCTTTGGTCAGGTTTCCCACCCCCAGGGACTACACTATCACTGTGGCCACAGTGTGGTGCAGTAGACAGAGGCAGTACCTCTAGGACCAGAGGGTCACAGGTTCAAATCCAAGCTGGGGCTCCTGTCAACCCAGTCCCCATATTTTACCCACCACTAAACAAAGATAGTAAAGACACTCCTTTATTGCAGAGAACATAAGCATGGTTCACACACCCATTTTGTACCCAACACCGCACACACACCATAACAATGGGCATTACCAACAGCCGAGTCCCCCAAATGCAGTCCTGGAGTGCCACAACTCAATCAGGTCATATGCTTTTCCAAGATACGGACATGCCAGCATGTTGGCGGTAGGGTACAGGTGGTGGAGGGGGCAGTGGCTGCTAGCCACAGAAGACAGTGGCCGAGCCATGTGCAGGCTGGCACGTCCACTGCAACATAGGCCCTGTCGGATGTACAGTCATGGACTTCCCAGGGAATTCAGCACATCTGTGGCAACACAGTGGTGCAGTGCACACAGACAGTGTGTGCAGGAGCAAAAGGTCACAGGTTCAAAGCCCAGCTGGGGCTACTGCCATTCCTGTCCACATATTTTCCCCACAACTAAACCATGTTAGTAAGGGCAATCCTTTATTGCTGGGGATATACGCATTGGTCATACGCCTATCTTTTACACCACCAAGCACAGACACCATGACCAGGGGCATTACCTAGAGCAGAGTCTCACAAATGCAGTCCTGGAGGACCACACACCATTCAGGTTCCATGCTGCCACTCATACAAATAACCGTGCTGTATATCTATGCACCACCCCCATGGCATGTAGATGTAGCTCATGCATATTCATGAGGGACAGCAGGAAACCCCAACCAGTGTATTGCAAACCTGGACTGGATTTGGGAACCTCTGCCGTACAGCAGCAGCCAACAGGGACAGACACACCCACACCCACACCCACACCCACAGGCCCCATTGGCCAATGCCTCCTGGTGAGGCAGGACATTGGGCCCTGCGTGCATCTCCCAATACCAGCACTTGCATACCTTAGCAATGTCACCCTACACCAGGGTATATGGTACACAGCTCTCAAACGTTTGCTATGAGTACTGGCAGATAGATATCCCTACGTTACGCACAGTCTGCTCTATGAGCTCCATCATAATAATCTATCTGATGTTTGCGGTGTGTGCGTCAGGTCTGGCCCCTGACAGTGTTTACCACCCTAGGGAGGGACCCCCAACGGTATTGCATACCATACCCATGCCTGTACTGTGCCCAGGACTGGTGTGGTGGGCAAGGATTCTGAACCCCTCTATAGTAGCACAATGCTGGCATACGTGTGGGAGTGTGTGTCTGTCTATACAGTGTGTGTTGGCTGCAAACACTGTCCACAGTTTTGGCCTGATGATGTGCATAATGAGCAGCAAGGTACCATGGGTATAGCTCAGACAGGGTGGGCTGGCCAGGATGCATCTGCACAGGGCATAGGGCACTGGCAGGGACATTGTAGTGGCTGTCCACCACCTCCACAGACAGGGTGACCTCTGTATGTGCTGCTGGGCTTTCACTCCACCCTGACTGTGCAGTGATGGCAGCATGGCTAGGCACCCCCATAGTGCTTCATAGCACTTCCCTCATGTGATATATATATGGGTCACCTGTTGGGGCCTAGTCACTGATGTATCTGCTTGTGTGTGCTGCCATCCCAGTTGTGGGTGCATGCATTTCCAGTGGGACTAACCAGCAGACTGTTCACAGCTGGTATGTGCCCTGCTGGAGTGCCTTGCAGTGGCTGATGGCTTGATGCAGGGGAATATCAGATAGTGGTGGGGTGCATCTTAGCATATCCAGGCCTACTGTCTGTCTGATATTGTGGTCTGGGTGTGTGTGGGGCTGCTTGGACTGCCCTGTAGGGTGTCTGTTCCCCAACAGGACTGGGGTTGATGGTCCACTCTACTGCCATCATGGGGGGGGTGGGGGTGGGGGTGTATAATGGGGATCTGTTGATAGGAGACCCTGCCTGTTTGCCACCCTCAGCTTGGGGGGGGGGGGTTGGTGGTACATAGCCCACCTAGGGGTCCGTGGGGTTTCCCCCTGACTGAGACAGACAGAGATATCCAAGGTGTTCCTGCAGAAACTACCTATCTCACAGATTACGACTGTTTTGGAGCTCTGCCATGGCCTCTCTCAGCCATGGAGGGTGCTGTGGACCTGATCCAGGGCGCCTCATCGCACACTCAGGGTGAGCACAGTTCCCGCACAGTGTGACTGTGTGTAGCTACTCTGTGCAAATTAAACACCCGGTCAGTACCTCCTACCAGGCCAAGGTGCTGTGTGGGTGCACACGGACACGTCCCCCTACCAGGCCGGGGAGCTGTTGGGGTGCATTCCCCATCTTGTGTTCATCTGTGGACAGCTGATTTGCATGTGCAGTGCATCATGGGTATGGGTGGCCTAACCCTATCCTGGTTCCCACAGCAGACTGTCTGTGTGGTGACATGCAGGCTCTCTGCAGCCAGCCAGGGGCTTGCTGGCAGCTATATAGCTGTAGCCCAATGGTTACTTCACTGCCTGTGGAGCCAGCGGTAATAGGTTTGAGCCCACAGTGGGGTTATTTGATAGGGTTGTCCAAAGCTTTTTTTAGATTTAATGTACATATGTTGCTGCCATCAAACACACCCTCAGTGTACTGTACCCATAAGGTGCCTCTGAGGGTGCTTTATAGGGCACCCTATAGGGCACCTTATGGTTGCCGTCCATATAAGGTGCACTATACATTATCCTGTGACGCAACATATATGGTGCCCTATAGGGGACATTCAAGGGTGCCTTGGCGGACAGTGAACTTTAACATGTGCCTTATGGGCCGCCTTATGTTAACACGCTTTGTGAGTGCGTTTGCTAGTAGTGATAACTGAAATAAAAATAGATTGCCCCCTACAGCACTCATCCCCATAATACACACTGCCTCAGTGAGCCTTCTTCATTGGGCACTGTGGGGGATTGAACCCCTGATCTCTGCACCATTGGTCAGTGTCTTAACCATTGTGCTGTGGCTCTGTTACTATGCTTGGGCATCTGCGCACCGCCTTATGCCGCCCAAAATTAACAGTGCACCGCCTTATGCCGCCCAAAATTAATATGCCTCCTAAAGCACTTTTACCCATTACAGTTAATGCCTCAGCCAGCCCTTTTTGTTGTGCACAATGGGGAATTGAACCCATGGCAGCTGCACCCACAGTCAGTGTCTTAACCATTGTACTATGGCTCTGCTCCTTTGTGTGTGCATATCAGGGCGCCACTTAGCCTTCCCACGCACTATTATGCACGGCGCACAATAGCGCCCCGCGCAAATGTGCGATCGCTTACTCCCGTTTTTTTTCTTTTCTCTGCCTGAACCGCCCACTCCTTATATGGCACAGGCACACTACCGCGGCCCCGCACATTAGGAATGTTTAGTAAACAGACCCCTTAGAGTATCCTAAAATATCCAATCTTTTTGACCTTGGTTCCCTTTCAGAGGAGGTAGTGATAGAAAGGCCTTTAGCCATTTCTAAAATAAAATCCTGAAAGGACAAATCCTCTGGAGGAGACATTCTCCTTTTTGGAGAAGAAGGTTCCTCAGGAAGGTCAAGGGAGAGCTCTGCAGACTCATCAGAGGAGCCAAAATCCTCAGAGGAATCGGTGTATTCTCTAGTTTCCTCCAACGCACGATACGCATACCGATCGGTATCGACATCGGGCGTACCGGGTATGGAAGCGGTATGGAGCGAAAGCCCATACGGTACCGATTTGCGTTTAGAAGAGGAAGGCCTGGGTTCCGGCATGGCGGACGATACCGGAACCGGGCCCGGAACCGCTAGAGGCGGTACCGATGGCGTTGCAGCTTTAATGAAAGCCATGACGGCCTGCTGCATGGATTGGACAGTATTGCCCATAGACGCCACGGCTGCCTGGATGTCGGTACCGGTATGGGCCGGTACCCCAGAGCAGTCCAACAGGTGATCTGTCGAGGCCGTGCCATCGATGTCAACCTGTAGCCCCTGAATTGGCGTTTTGGAAGGCAGAGCTTCCCGCCGGGGCTGTTTGGCTGGGGCAGGGTCCTCAAAACTAAGAGCCTCTCGATGCTTTGAAGGAGATTTGCCCTTTGAGGACTTGCCCACAGAAGGTTTGGTTACCTGAGATCCATCCGGAGATGATGACCTGGATGACTGTGATGTTGGATTCTCTGAAGCAAACAGCACATGGAATTTGTTGGCCCGGTTCTGCAGCCCACGCTTAGACATTTGGGAGCAGGAAGGGCAGTCCGGAATGGAGTGGTCAGGCCCCAAACATTTAAGACACCATTCATGGGTGTCTGTGACTGATATTACAGCAGTACACTTGGTACACTTCTTAAATCCAGGGGCTGGCTTCTCCATGTGGAGAATTCAAGTAGGCCAGAAGGCCTAACTGAAGTGACCAAGTGCTGAAAAATAATAAAAGAAAAAGAAAATAATTTTTCAAGAAAGAAAAAGGAAGACCGGCGATACCGGTATCGGTATGGGAAGGCAGGTACGCGGTCTAAAGAAACAAAACAAAAAACTACAATTTCTTCAGCGGTGACAGGATACACGACCTGCTGGCTCCGCGGAAAAAGAGAAACTGAGGAGAGCTGTTCAGGAAGGCGGGAAGGCAGCGCGCATGTGCAGTGGGAGGTCCCAAAAGCTTCCATTCTAGGAAGCTGGGGAGCTTTCCCGCGCAGGCTCCGTCGGTTCCGACGTACCCATATGTGAGGACTTATTCCTGCTTGTTCCTGGAGATAAAGCATTACACTCACACCCAACCACTCTCCTACAATCCCTCCTTCAAACGTTCACTACAAACAGACCACAGAGATCTGCTACAACCAACAAGCTCAAAATACCACTATCTAAAACAAAGCTTAATCAACAAACTTGCCGCAGAGCATTTGAACTCACCACACCATCCCTTTGGAACTCTCTACCTGACACAAGGAACATCACTGACCTTCCCTCCTTCTGTAAACACTTGAAAAGCCACGTATTCTCTGACCACTTTGGACCCACCAGCTAACCTGCCCTCTGACTTGACACCACCAACCAAGACACACAAGACAGAACCTGTAAATAGTTAAATAATATACTGCTAGATATATTACCGCAGTGGAGGAGTAGCCTAGTACCCAGAAGATCAAGGGTTTGATTCCCACTGGCACTCCTTGTGACCTTGGGCAAGTCACTTTACCCACCATTTCCTCAGAAGAAAAGGCTGGCAATCTACTTCCAGTGATGCATTGCCAAGAAAATCCAGAGGTAGCTGGGTCACTATAAAATAGCAACCCTAAAGATCATCAACTACTAGTATGCAAACTCAAGCTAAAGTTGAAAAAGAGCAAACCACTCATGAATGCAGCAAAATATGACCTTGAGAATATACCACTGGAATTTAAAGACTGCCTGCAAAATCGATTTGCTGCTTTAGATAAAAATGACAGAGCTCTGGAAGAGTTATGGAATGACATCAAGAAGGTTGTGTTGGAAGAAAGCAAGAAGTCTCTACAAAAGGTGAAAAAGCAAAAACGGCCAAAATGGATGACGGAAGAAACTCTGAAAATTGCCCAGAAACGCAGAGAAGCTAAAGCCAGAGGAGAAAGAAAGACAATCGCAGAACTCAACAGAGATTTCCAACGTGCAGCAAAACAGGACAAGGAAAAGTACTACAATGACACTTGCAATGAAATAGAAGCAGAAACTATTAGAGGAAGAACAAGATCGGCTTTCCTAAAGCTACGAGAGTTAAAGAAAAAGTTCCAGCCTCGAATTGGAATGTTACAAGATGCTCCAGGTTCTATGTTGAATGATGCTGAGAAGATCAAGAAAAGGTGGAAGGAATATACAGAGTTTTTATATGATAAAGATCAAGTGGACCAACAGCCGTTTCAACCTGTACCTTATGATCGGGAACCATTGGTGATGAAAGAAGAAGTTGAAGCAGCATTGAAAGCCTTATCAAAGAACAAAGCACCAGGCATTGATAGCATTCCCATAGAAGTATTGCAGCAATCTGTTGCAGCTGTTACCGTACTTACAAGGCTCTGCCAAGAAATATGGAAGTCAACATCATGGCCAACTGACTGGAAAAGATCTGTGTTTATACCAATACTAAAGAAAGGTGATCCAACTGACTGTGAAAATTATCGCACAATCGCTCTGATCCCACATGCAAGCAAGATTCTACTGAAGATTATTCAAAAGAGACTACAACCATACCTGGAACAAGAACTACCTGAAGTGCAAGCAGGGTTCAGGAAAGGGCGAGGAACGAGAGACATCATTGCGGATGTGAGATGGATCCTTGAAAAGACTAAAGAATACCAAAAGGATATCTATTTTGTGCTATATCGACTATAGCAAGGCTTTTGACTGTGTAAACCATGAGAAACTCTGGGCCACATTAAGAAACATGGGTATACCAGAACACCTGATCGTTCTCTTGCGCAATCTGTACATTGATCAAGAAACAACAGTTCGAACGGAACAAGGAGAAACAGAATGGTTTAAAATAAGCAAAGGTGTAAGACAAGGCTGCATACTTTCCCCCTACCTGTTTAATTTATATGCAGAACAAATCATCAGAGAAGCAGGATTGTATGAAGACAACAGAGGTGTGAAGATTGGTGGAAGACTCATCAACAACCTTCGCTATGCTGATGATACCACATTACTGGCTGAAAGTGAAGATGATCTGAAACATTTGCTTCTCACAATCAAAGAACATAGTCTCAAAATGGGCCTGCACCTTAATGTAAAGAAGACAAAGATCATGACAACTGGCATAATCAACAGGTTCATCGTTGAAGGAGAAGAAATTGAAATTGTGAACAACTTTACCATACTTGGATCAACTATCAATAAAGAAGCAACAAGCAGTCAAGAAATCAGACGACGCATTGCTCTTGGCAGAATGGCTATGAAAGACCTAGATAAGATTCTCAAGAGCAGAGATGTCTCTCTCCATACAAAGATTCGACTTGTTCGAGCCATGGTATTTTCAATAACATCATATGGATGTGAAAGCTGGACAGTGAAAAAGATAGACAGGAAGAAAATTGATGCCTTTGAATTATGGTGCTGGCGGCGAATACTGTGTATACCATGGACTGCCCGAAGAACAAACCAGTCGGTACTAGAGGAGATCAAACCTAAGCTTTCTTTAGAAGCTCAGATGACAAGACTTTGACTTTCATACTTTGGACACATCATGCAAAGAGAGAGATCATTAGAGAAAGACATTATGCTTGGCAAGATAGAAGGTCAACGCAAAAGAGGAAGGCCAGCAATGAGATGGATCGATACAATAACAGCAGCTATGGGTACCAGTCTGTCAACAATGAGCCGCCTGACTGAAGACCGAACACAATTTAGGATAGCTATCCAGAGGGTCGCCATGAGTTGACTCCGACTCGACGGCACTTAACAACAACAATTGTGTATAGTTCAATGATTACAAATACTTGGCTAATATACATTTGTTGTTAAGTGCCCTCTAGTTGGTGTTGACTCATGGTGTTATGTATATTATATATTTAGTGAGTTATCTATTATGAAAATACTGCTGGCTGTTAATGAAAAGATTTATTCTGTTCTATGCAGCTGTTTATTTGTTCCATGCAACACATGTTTTGTTCAAAGTAAACCACTTTGACCAGGTGAAAATTTTATTTATTTATTTACATTTCTTATATACCGCACTATTCGATATCAGCGCGGGGTTTACATTGAACAAAAATTTCAGAACATATACATGTGTCTGAGTTTGCAATAAAACAGGATTACAAAACTTGGATAACAGGTAATTACAAGTAACAGGAACAGCCAACTGGTTACTTGTTTCCAAATATGGAAAAGTGGTATATAAGCCTAAATAAATAAATTCCTTTTTCCAGAGGGTCATTTTGTCCCCAGATATCTGTGGCCTCATTTTGTCACATTTCTTTCCAACGTTTTGCTAGGTTGAAAATAAAACTATTCAATAATCTGGTCCCTTAGTATAAGAGAGTCAGGAGATGAAAAAATGCTCGACTATTAAATTATGTCCAAGGGGGGAACCAAATGATATTGTACATTGTTCTGAGGAGTTAGACAATGCTGGCATTATTTTATTACATTTCTTCTAAATCGGCTCGTTTTCTCTCGGTTTTATGTGGTCGAAAAAAAATATTGTGCTCATATTTTTGGGTAGATGTTTACTTGAAAATATGGAAAATCCTCCTACGGAGCAGTGTATGAAACATCGCACACATGGTAGATGAAAACAATGCTACTACGTAGCTGCTGCGCTTTTCATTGGGTGATTTGCTGTGTCATTTACCACTTCTTAATTCAAGTCTGCTGTCCATATTTTGTATGCAATAGAAGCTGAACTGCAGAGATTAGTTTAAACAAGTTTAATGCTTCTGCTTTGACCTGGGGACACAGGTTCTCTATCCCAACCCTGCTTCTGTACTTTAGTCCACATCAGTGTCCCCTACTACGGTGCTGTAACGGGAAATGCACGCTTGAGCGCTCCTTCTCCCTCGCGTCAGGTATCCGCGAGCCACGTGGGAGGCAGTGCTGGTGAAATCCTAGCAATAGCAGGAGAGGAAGCGAAAGACAGGACTGCTCAGCAGTAGCCTGCAGTTTGCAAACGGTGGGGGGATGATCGTTGCTGGTCGAGTCCCATCCCCATCCGTCCCTTATGGGTGCCGGTACTTTCTTCTTGCCGTGTTAATTTTAACGCCTCCCGGTGTATGCAAACGTGCCACGGACCGAGACAAGGGGGGGGGGGGATGAGAAACATGAGCTTCCCCCGCCCGCGGCTCCCTGTGTGTCCTTATGCGGAAATGACACAGGGAGCGAGTCACGTCACGTCACGCGAGAGCGCACGGACACCACTCAGACACGCGCCAGAGAGCGCGCGCGCGGGATAGAGGGTGAAAAAAAACACGGCACAGAGCCGCCCGCTCTGCCGTACGGTTCCACTCGGGGAGAAAGCCGAGCCAGAGCCAACCTCATCCCAGCGGTGTACCCTCCCCGCGCAGGATCTCACCGCAGGTAAGTGGGGACGGAAGCTAAGGAGAAGGGCGCTGCAGGCAGGGCCGCGGCCCTCTGAAGCCTTCGTTAGGTGGCTGGACTGTTAATTCTCGGTTGCACGGGCTAGGCGTCACGTCACGCGATACCGTGAGAGTGGCTACGAAAGGAAGAGGCGGGACTGTTTTGCTTTCGCTCGCACGCGCGCTATGGATGTTACTGTTGCCATTGTTTCGACTGCGTTCCCTCCTGATCTCCGCGCTTTTGTGACGTCACAATAGGCTACACGCGCGCGCCCCTGCTTTTCCTGTTGCCGTTGTTCCTGCCGCGTTCTGTCCTAGTCTCCGCGCTTTTATGACGTCACAATAGGTCACTCGCGCGCCGCTCTTGTGACTGTTGCCAATTGTTTCGAGCGCATTCTATCTTAGTCTCCGCGTTTTTGTGACGTCATAATAGACTGCGCGCATAGCTTCTCTAATATAAAGCAGTAGGTCTTATGGCAGCGGCACTGTCTGTGGCGTGGGGTGTAGTGTAGTAGTACTTTGCCCTTTTTTCCGTTTGTATTTGTGGTTTTTATTTTATCTGTGCCACGCGAGGAATGCAAATGCCACTCAGTTCGTAAAAAGGGCGGAAAGAAGAAAGGTGTGGAGCGCTCCTCCCCACCACCACCACCGCGCTCCTCCCCACCACCACCACCGCCGATTTCGTGTTAAAGAGGACACTTTATTCCTGCTTTTGTATGCATTTCCCTTCTCCTTGTTCATAATCACAGGTAGTGCATATGAGTGGAATTCCGATAGTTTTCAGGAACTGCACTGCGGCCCCTTCTTGTATTCCTCCTGGTGTTGCATCCAGCTGAACAAATCAGTGCTGGCTAAAAGATATGCTGAATATCCCGACCGCTACATACTTTGCTAGATGCAATATGGATGGGCAGTGCACTTTACACACGTGGGGCCCATGCAGACACCCTGCACTATGTTCTAGGGCAGCGTTTTGCAACAAATTGTCTCATACTAGACTTGCTCTCCAATACAGAAAACAAACTAGCATGGGAAAATCTCCAGACAACCGCTGCGCTAAAGCAAGTGTCGAACTTCATCTCGAATGACTTTTTTTTTTAATAGCAGGCGCAAGATATGGTGTTGCTAATAGAAACTCCTGTGCGTCTAACTTGCTGTCGTTATTGAGCACAGACTTTTCGCGCAGAACTTATTTGCATGCTGCTTGCTGAGCAAAAGGTTTACGTTAAACTTGCATTAGGAAGCCCTTCCCTAGAGCTTTAACGCTGGGGTCTAGCGCAGGGTTTCCCAATACAAGTTTAACACAGTTTTTGCTCAGTGATGCTGTACCTAAACAGCATACAAATGAGCTGCGCACAAAAATTCTGCTGAACTAGGAGAGCAAACCAGGCATGTGTGCAGTGCACAGAGGTCTGTGTTAGCAGCACCTATATCTTGCATAGAAAAAACAAAACAGTTTGCTGCTGGTGCACATGTGCAGGAATGCTATCTGGGGAACAATAATAATCTGCTCTTGAGTTATGCGCAGAATAATATTGATGTTTGTGCACCAGTGAGCATTCCAGCACTGCTCATGATTTTCCAACCCACCACCTCTGCCTTTTTTTTCCACCAGTCTTCAGGAAAGCCGGAAAAAAAGTTGCAAATGCTTTATGTTCAAGAAACAGGCATAAATGACTGAGCTATGAGCTAACTCTTAACATCCCTTTAGACTCCATGTTAAAATCCCAGCATTTAGTTCAGCCTTCTCATTCAGCCGTGCAGCGCATGGTTTTACTAGGAGCAGGTCTTGTCAGACAAATCTAATTAATTTCTTTGACTGGGCGACCGCTTAGATTTCAGTAAAGCCTTTGACATTGTTCTGCACAGATGACTTATAAATAAATTCAGCATCCTAGGAATAGACCCTAAAGCAACTGCCTGGGTTAGAAATTGGTTGATTGGGAGGCGGCAATGGCAAATGGAGCTTACTCTGAGGAGAAGGAGGTTACCAGTGGTGTGTTACATGGATCTGTCCTTGGTCCGATTCTTTTTTAATATTTTTGTAAGTGACATTGCAGAAGGACTGTCTGGTAAGGTTTGCCTCTTCTCAGATGATACCAAAATCTGTAATAGACACCCAGGAAGGAATAGATAACATGAGGCGAGATCTAGCTAAACTTGAAGAATGGTCATGAATTTGGCAGCTAAGATTTAATGCTAGAAAATGCAGGGTCATGCATTTGGGCTGCAAAAATCCAAGGGAGCAGTACAGTACAGGGGGTGAAGTACTTCTGTCTAGCGCCGGTTCCTCTCCATGCATCATCTTCAAATAACAGCTATAGTTGCAGAAAGCAAGTGGGTGCGTGGTGCAACAGTGGTGTGTGAGTCTGTGTGGGGGATTTGATTGTGGGTGCCTTTGTGTGAGTGGTGTGCAGAACTGCGGTGCATGTCCGTGTTTGCTGCAGAGCTTCTGTATGTGCGGTGCAGAGGCAAGGTTCCTATGTGTGTATGTAGTGTGGAGCTGAGGTACATGTCTCGCCTACGGAAGTGGGGTGCCTGTGTGTGCAAGTGTATGGTGTGGTGTGCTTCTATGTGTGTGTTCTTGGGGGGGGGGCGGGGCATGCACCTTAGGTTCGCTTTGCTTAGTGAACTCTATGCCAACTTGGATATCCATAACTCCGCCTTAATTGTTTCTCTAGACCTATCTGCTGTTTTTGACCTGGTTAATCACTCATGCCTGTATTCTATTAGCACTGGGGCAATGTGCTGACGTGGTTCACGTCTTTCTTACAAGATCTCAAGTCGTACAGTTCACATGCCACTAGGACAGCGATGGCGAACCTATGGCACGCGTGCCAGCTGTGGCACGCGAAGGCCTTGCAGCTGGCACGCGTGAAGGTCCGCAAAAAAAGAAAAAGCGGGCTCTGGCTGCTGCCGCGGACGCGGCAGCATGCAGTGTCCCGCGGGGCCCCCTCCGCCCGCTAAGCCCCTCTGCAAGGGCTTTCAGATTCGCGAGGGAGACAGCGTCTCCCTCGCGTCTCTGTTAAGCCCGCAGGGGTTAATGGGAAATTTCCCATCAGCCCCTTTAGACGCGAGGGACTGATGGGAAATTGCCCATTAGCCCCGGCGGGCTTAACAGAGACGCGCGGGAGACGCGGTCTCCCTCGCGAATCTGAAAGCCCTTGCAGAGGGGCTTAGCGGGCGGAGGGGGCCCCGCGGGACACTGCATGCTGCCGCGTCCGCGGCAGCAGCCAGAGCCCGCTTTTTCTGTTTTTAAATTTGCCGGGGGGGGGGGGGGGGTTTGGGCTGCGAATGGGGGAGGGGGGGGGGGTTAGGACTGCTAATGGGCGGGGGGGTTAGGACTGCTAATGGGCTGTGGGCTGATGGGGGGTGTCTGGAAATGGGGTGATGGGGGTTAGGACTGGTAATGGGCTATGGGGGGGGTTAGGACTGCTAATGGGCTAGAGAGGGGGGGGGTTAGGACTGCTAATGGGCTAGGGGGGGTTAGGACTGCTAATGGGCTAGGGGGGGGTTAGGACTGCTAATGGGCTAGGAGGGGGGGGGGTTAGGACTGCTAATGGGCTAGGGGGGGTTAGGACTGCTAATGGGCTAGGGGGGGGGTTAGGACTGCTAATGGGCTAGGGGGGGGGGTTAGGACTGCTAATTGGCTATGAGGGGGGGGTAAGGACAGCTAAGGGGCTAGGGGGGGTTAGGACTGCTAATGGGCTAGGAGGGGGGGTTAGGACTGCTAATGGGCTAGGGGGGGTTAGGACTGCTAATGGGCTGTGGGCTGATGGGGGCTGTCTGGAAATGGGGTGATGGGGGTTAGGACTGGTAATGGGCTATGGGGGGGGGTTAGGACTGCTAATGGGCTAGAGAGGGGGGGTTAGGACTGCTAATCGGCTAATGGGGAGGGGTTAGGACTTGAGGTGGGCTGTTGGGTGGTGTTATGACTGGAAATGGGCTGAAGGGGGGTTAACACTGGAGGTGGTCTGATGGGGTTAGGACTGGTAATGGGCTATGGGGGGGTTTAGGACTGATAATGGGCTATGGGGGGGCTGGGACAAGAAATGGGCTGATGGGGAGGGGTTAGGACTTGAGGTGGGCTGATGGGGTTAGGACTGGTAATGGACTGTGGGCTGATGGGGGGGTTAGGACTGGCAATGGGCTATGGGGGGCTGACTGGAAGTGGGGGGTTAGGACTGGTAATGGGTTATAGGGGGGGGGGCTTAAACTGAAAATGGGGTGATGGGGGGTTAGGACTGGAAGTGGGTTGATGAGGGGGGGATAGGACTGGTATTGGGTTGGGGGGCTGCTAGGACTGGAAATGGGCTGATGCAGGGACTAGAAGGGAATGGATGCTGGGTGAGGCTGGAACTAGAAGGGAGCTGGTGTTGGGGAGGATTAGAATGGGATGGGGCTGGGAGAGTAAAATGGAGAGGGGAAAAATATTTTGTGTGGGAGGGATAAAAAATCTACAATTGGCCGGGTATTGGGAGAGTAAGTGGGGATTGAGGATGGAGGGGTAAATTTTGAGTAGATGAAATAGGAATGAGGAAAGAGCCAAAGGAGAAAGATTAGTATGTTAAAGCAGATGTAGAGAGAGAATGGAAAAAAAAAAACAAGAAGACAGAAGAAAGGACAAATGGACAGCAGATGGAGAGTTAGCAGAAGACACGAAGAAACCAGAAGAAAGTGGCTGGAACAATTGCAACTGAAAAAAAATGCACAAAAGGTAGAAAAATATCTCTTTATTTTGAATTTATTAACTGGAATGTCAGCTCTGGGAAATGTGCATCATTAATTTTTGCGCTTTGTTTAGTACAAGAGGAAATTAATATAGTTTTTATTTCTACAGTGTTGTTGTATATTCCAAGTTTGGCTTTTGGGGTTCCCAGTTTAATTATTGTCTTCCTGTTTCTAAATTGTGATTCCTTGTTTGGTGATGGTCTGTTCTGCATGTGTAACTGAGCTGAGGTATTCTGTTTATATAATTCCTATTTGACATTGCCACTTGTTCTTTCCCCAGTAGGTCATGTATTGTTGTTCTCTGAGATGTATTGGTTTAATATTTGCAGTGTTGCCTTTTGATAGGTAGAGTATGGTGCTTTGTGAGTCCTGGTAGTGCTGTTAGGATACGGCGGGTTTGCTATGGGTTCTAAATGGGCAGCGTTTGTAGTAGTTCCTAATGTGCCTGGCGGTTGGTACTGGATTATAGTAATGTAGAAACCTTTTAGTCTTTCTTTATCCATATACTCATTAAGAGGCATGTTTACTAAAAGTTAGTGTATGGTAACATTATGCAAATATTTATGCAAATGAAGCACCTTATGCAAATGGGGCTTTAATTGACGTGCTGGCACTTTGAGGAAATTCTTTGGTTTTGTGCGGCAGTTTGGGCACTCGGGCTGAAAAAGGTTAGCCATCACTGCACTAGGATATACAGTTCACATACCACAGGAGTGGAGGAGTGGCCTAGTGGTTGGGGCAAGGTACTTCAGGCCGGAAGGTTGGGGGTTCAAATCCCACTAGAGGACAGCAACCTTGGGCCGGAAGGACTGGGGTTTCTAGTCCCACAGGTGCTCCTTGTGGTCTTGGGCAAGCCACTTAACCCTCCATAGCCCATTTTCCCTGTAAAATAGTTATCTCCAAGTTATAATGCCCTGTTCAATGTAATTTCAGTTTGTTCAATGTAAACTGCACTGATGCAGAATAGCGCAGTATATAAGAGAATGTAAATAAATGCCTATGTCTTCAGCTTCTGCTCCTCAATCCCTCCCTTGTGGGGTCCCTCAAGGATCCATTCTCTCACCCCTACTTTTTAACATCTTTCTTGCCCCTCTAGCCACTTTAGTTCAAGATCATGGGATTAGTGGATACTATTATGCATTTTGCTGGTTGGTTTTTCCTCTAATGATCCGTCCAATATCTCTTTCCTCAACGTTTGTTTGAATTCTTTAGCCACTCGGGTTTTTGACTATGGGATGCAACACAGCCCCTCAAAATCACAGGCCTTATGGGTAACATGTAGTTTCTCTTCTGCCATTACCGCCTCCCCCCCCCTCCCCAGTATTGCAGGGATACCAGTCCCACTAGTTCAATCTCTAACCCATTTAGAGGGCAACCTTTTTTTTTGTTTCTTTATTTATCAATGGCACAGAGTCAGAACAGAAGAGTGGAACCTTTAATACATCCTTGTATCCAAACACAGCATATGTTCCAGTCCGAATGAGGAACAGCCTCCCAATATGCATCTGCTTTGCACGTTCCTTCACACAGATTGAAGGCATGCCCCTCTCCCATCCCCCAACTTCCTATGCCAACATTTTCCAATTGACCCCCAAGCATCCAGCATCCATTACCTTTCTTCTCCCCATCCACTCACACCCCATGCAAGCACCCCACACAGACATCCCCAACTCTCCAACAGCCATTTTCAGGCTCATTTACACCTCCCTCCCCCCCCATACATGCCCTGCTCATAGTCATCCTCTATCCCGTCTCTCCCTGCATTCTTGACAGTATTTCCTCCACTCTGTCCTCCTGCTGCTTTCATTGGTGGCTCATTCGTACTTCGCAATTTCCAATATCAGACATCGTTGCTGACCTACACTTGGCCTCTGGTCATCCATATACGCCCCAAGCATCACCTTCTATATTGCAAACAGTACCATATACAAACATTTCCACTGGGCCCTAGACAGCTTTACAATACCCAATTCCCCTACACTGCCCAGCAACAAAATGTTATATATGCACTCAGTTTAGGAGCCCAAATTACAGGAGAGGTTGTAAGGGCAGTCAAACATGTGGACCAATGTTCCCTTCCTCACCTCGTACTTCCCACAGGCAGTACCCTCCTATAGCTTCATCCATATTCCCCGGGCTCGTGTAATATAGTACTACTACTACTGAACATTTGTATAGCGCTACAAGGTGTACGCAGCACTGCAATATAGGTACGGTGAAGCAACCAGAACTGGGTCTCCTGGTGGACCACATTTGTTAAGTATGTACAGATATCGCTAAACAGTCTAGATTTTCTTCCATTACCTGCTGGGCAACATCTGTGTCCTTGCCAGTCCTACTGCCTCTACCCAGGGCCCCTGTGTGAGCGCTCTGCAGGAGTGATATCTCTGGGACATTGTGTTAAACCGAGGTGTCAGCAACCAAAATCTGTTACGCAGGAGCACCCCTCCCAGCTGTTCACGCACTGGCCCGCAATAGTGCCGGGTCTGCCAGAAATAAAAGCCCTGTGCCGCTGGTATTGCCCATTTCTTCTGTACTTCAGTGAAGGTGTACCATTTAAGGGCCTTCTCTTTTTTTTATTTATTTATGCATTTTCAACCGATATACATCCAGCAAAAGTGAACGGACAGGTAAGACTGGAAATAATGTAGAGGAAATAAACTGCAATCAAATATGCCAACCAAAATATAGACCACATAGATTGTGAGCCCTTTGGGAATGTATCCAGTACCTGTATGTAGTGATTACATAATGTAAACCACTTTGATTGAAGGATAAGGCGGTATAGAAAACTGGTTAAATAAATAAAATAAAGTAGGCAAGAAGAGGAAATTTTAAAAGAGGCAGTAACTCCTGAAAAGAAATAACTACATCTAGCGGCGGCTTCCCAAAATGGGGCAACTCCTGCCGGTCTTAACTAGCCATCTCAGTTGAGGAAACCACCTGAACACTAGGACCCTCCCTGGATACTGGAAATTGAAGTAACTGATCAGGATCAAAGAAAACAAATTGTTTAGACTGCCAATAACTCAAACATTTACAAGGAAACAGTAATTTAATGGAGATGCCAAGTTTCAAGGCCCTGGACATCAGAGCCAGGAACTCACGGCACTTCCTTTGTGTATTCCTAGATACATCAGGAAATACGTAAATCTTGGATCCAAAGAATAATGCTGACACATTACCAAACAAAAGCCGTAAAACAGTGTTCCTCTCCGATTCAAAAGCAAAGCATGCTATCAGTGATGACTTCTTTTTTTTAAAATCTTTATCTTTTAATCAAAATTACAATAATTCACCAACATGCAAGAAATATGTACAACAAATCCCAGCTCCCCCCTTCGCCCCTCTTCCACAGTAATCAAAAAGCTCCAGTAGGAAAACCCCACATTAAGTACATAAGAGCAAATCCAAGAAGAAAATAGCAGACTACATGTCTCCTGATATGGACATATAATCATCCAAAGGGGTATGTTTACTAAACCGTCTTAATGTTACCGGCATTAGTTGCAGTCTTACTGTGACGAATGCCATATACGGTAGTGGGCGTTCCGGTCTTAAGGTAGCATTTCGGGTTATCACGTGATAAAGTCCGTTATCGCGCGATAGAGGGAGCCGTGGCATGTTAACACGCGTTAGCCTTAATTAGGCGCGCTGACCTGCAAACACAGCAACAGAGGTGTAGCACACTGGTTAATACATTGACTGCTGATACAGTGGTCATGAGTTTGATCTCTCAGTGGGCTCAGTTAAAAGACTGTCCAAGGCAATCCCTTTCCCTGCTTGTAACAGTCAGACACATCCCAACAATCTGCACTGCCAGCCAAAAAAGCCTCACCCCAGTGCCGCAACCTAATGCACCTTTTAGGGCGCACCATAAGGCACATCATAAAGCACCACGTCATCCAAGGCAGGTCATAATGTGCCCCAGAGGGCGGCAGGAAAGGTTGGCACCCTCCAAGGCAGCATATAAGGTGCCCCATAAGCTGGCCAAACCTAAGGTGCCGCGAAAGATGCCCCAGGGATGCCAAGGTGACACAGGAGATGGTGCCCAGGGGCACAAAGGTGCCCCAAAGTCACAAGCATGAAATGTATGGCTCAAACACAGATTAACCATAACACAGCACAGAGCACCAAAGAAAGGCAATGAACAAGTGATGGAAGGAAGTAGACGACGGAGCTCATGGACCAGCCAAATCTGCGTACAGCCCATGTGGCAGCAGGTAAAGTGGACAAACATATCAGGGGCAGCTGTACCGATGTACAGGGTGATGGTAATGTACAGTGCAACAATGACAGTGTGTGGCAGAGGATGGGGATACATGTCCACCAGAGGAGGTAGAGGTGGCAGGATAAGTGCAATGACAGGAGGACAGAGGAGAGCAGTGCCATGCAGAGCAGACACAGGAGAGGCAAGCATGAAGAGCCGCAATGCAGAAAAGTGTGCTAGTGCAGGACATGGGGTAGCAGCCTGCACATTAGGGCAGGATGCCACACAGCTGGCACCCACACATAGACTGACAGAAGGATGGATGGCAACAGTGATGAGGGTATAATGTTGCGGCAGCACAGATCTGCACAGATAGACTGTTACACGAATGAAACGTAGTTGTGCAGGACAGCCATAAAAAAAAATGGGAACAGAGAGGAATTGAACCCATGACCTCTGCTACTGAAGTCATTGCATTAATCATTGTGCTACATCACTATGGGAGTTTTCATACCAATGGCTGGCTACAGAAAGAGTGCACGTCACTATAAAACTGTCTGCTGTGGCTACCAGGATAGGATAGAACCAACATTACCCATAATGCAATTCACATGCAGAACAGCAGTCTACATCTGCTCACCAGATGGGGTATGCACTTCTACAGCACGTCAGCTTGGTAGGGGGGAATGACCATGTGTGTTACTGGCACAGAGTACCCACAGGTCATGCCAATGTGTGTGTTCTGTGCTCACCCTGAGGGTGAGGTGGAGTGGCCAGCACCAGGTCCGCAGTACCCGGGTTGGTTGAGGTGGGCTGTGCTGCAGGTCTCAATCAGTGCCAGTGTGTGACAGGTATTTGTTGCAGACACCTTTAGGAGGTCTCTGCCCATTTGTAATTGCCAGTCATGTCTGGCCCTTGTGGACCATGATGAACACAACATAGTGCATATCCACTGTGCTTGCTATGGTCACCTGTTTAGGGAGCAGGGGCGTGTCAGGGCTCACATGGCAACAATGTACTTAGCAAACAAATCTGATTGATTTCTTTGACTGGATGACCAGGGAGAGCCCTAGATGTGGTGTATTTAGATTTCAGTAAAGCCTTTGACACTGTTCCTCACAGGCAACTTATAAACAAACTGAGCACCCTAGGGATGGACCCTAAAGTTACTGCTTGGGTTAGAAATTGGTTGGTTGGGTGGGAGGCGACAAAGAGTACAAGTAAATGGAGCTCACTCTGAGGAGAAGGATGTTATCAGTGGTGTGCCCCAGGGATCTGTCCTTGGTCCGATTCTTTTTAACATCTTTGTTAGTGATATAGCGGAAGGGCTTTCAGGTAAGGTTTGCCTCTTTGCGGATGATACCAAAATCTGCAATAGAGTAGACACCCAGGAAGGGGTAGATAACATGAGGAGGGATCTAGTTAAGCTTGAAGAAAGGTCTAGAATTTGGCAGCTGGGATTTAATGTTAAAAAATGTAAGGTCATGCATTTGGGCTGCAGCAATCCAAGGGAGCAATATAGTATAGGGGGTGAAGTACTTTTGTCCACTAAAGAAGAGCGGGACCTAGGCGTGGTTGTGTCTGATGATCTTAAAGTAGCTAAACAGGTAGAAAAGGCGACAGCAAAAGCTAGAAGGATGCTTGGGTGCATACGGAGAGGAATGGCTAGCAGAAAAAAGGAGGTGATAATGCCTCTGTATAAGTCTTTGGTGCAACCTCATTTGGAGTATAGTGTGCAATTCTGGAGACCACACCTTCAAAAGGATGTGAACAGGATGGAGTCGGTGCAGAGGGTTGCTACTAAAATGATTAATGGGCTTCATTATAAAGCATATGAGGACAGACTTAAGGATCTTAATATGTACACCTTAGAGGAAAGGCGGGATAGAGGTGATATGATTGAGATGTTTAAATACCTCCGTGGCATAAATGTTCAGGGAGAGAGCCTCTTTCAATTGAAAGCAAGTTCTGCTACGAGGGGACATGGGATGAGGGTGAAGGGTGATAGATTCAGGAGTGATATGCGGAAATATTTCTTTACGGAAAGAGTAGTGGATCCGTGGAATAGTCTCCCAGTGGAGGTGGTAGAGATGAGGATAGTAACTGAATTCAGAAAAGCATGGGACAAACACAGAGGATCTCTAAAGGTAAAAAGGGGACTGTTGTAGTTGTTATGGAAGGACAGACTAGATAAGCCATGTGGTCTTTTTCTGTCATCATATTTCTATGTTTCAAACTGCCCTCTCTGGGTCAGGGTGGGGGACATGATCCCCAACAGAACCGCACTCTCACCCTTTGCAAGGGGGGAAGTGGAGGTACATGAGGACAGGCTGTGGGGACAGGGCCACTGGCAGATAGGTAGTGGGCCCAGTCAGCTCAGCTCAGCTGCTCCCCCACTACAATCTGACATTCACCAGCAGAGGGCAGTCAGTGTGCACCTGCTGCACCCTGCAAGGTGGTGTGACCATACAGATGCTAACTGCAGACAGTCTGCTAGCTAGTACATGGTGCATGTTCCTGGAGGAACTGTGTGCACCCAAAACTGGGATGTCCGCACACACACCACGCAGGTATGTCAGTGATTGGGCCCCAGAAAAGAGAACCCATAAATATCACTTGACAGAAATACTGGATAGCACTATGGGGGAACCTAGCCATGCCATGGCCACTGCTCAGTCAGGGTGAGAGCGACCTCCCAGCATGACCTGCTGTGGCCACCCTGTCCATGCAGGTGGTGGTCGGGCACTACAGTGTCCCATCCATTGCCCTATACCCTGTGCAAATGCATCCTGTCCATGCCAGCCTGTCCAGGCCATACCCACAGTATCTTGCTCATTATGCACATTGGCAGGCTAACACTGGAAACAGTGCAAGGAATGTGGGCTCAGTAAGGTGTAGGCAGCCACAACACACTGGATAGACAGACACAACTCCCACACCTATGCCAGCATTGTGCAAATATAGAGGTTTTTGGCAGCCCTGGCCGCCACACCAGTCCTGGGCACAGTGCAGGCATTGCTATGGTACTCAGTACTGTTAGGGTCACTCCCCGGGGTGGTAAACACTGTCAGAATCAATAACTGAAAGACACTCCACAGATATCAGAAAGGTTGCTATGATGAATCTCTATCAACAAATTGTGTTTAACTTAGGATTTGTTAGCTGACATTAATCATAGCAACCTTCTGATATATGTGGAACGTGTTCCCAAGTTTTAGGACGGCATTGCTAAGGTATGCAGGTGCCAGTATTGGGAGATGCTGCTCCACGCAGGGCCCAACAACCTGACTCTCCATGAGGCTTTGGATAGTGGAGCCTGTGGGTGTGGGTGTTTATGCCCCTGTTGGCCGCTGCTCTAGGACAGAGGTTCCCAACTCCTGAATGGTGTTTGGTCCTCCAGGACTACAGTTGGGAAACTCTGCTCTAGGGATTGCACATGTTTATGGTGTCTGTGCTCTGTAGGGTAAAATATAGGCATTTCAGGCATATTTATTTTATCTGCAATAAAGGTTCCGTCTTTATTACCACGGTTTAGTACTGGGTAAAATATGGGGACAGGGCAGGAGCCACAGCTGGGACTTGAACTTGTGACCTTCTGCTCCTGAACACACTGGCTTTGTGTACTGCACCACACTGTTGCCACAGGGACAGATCATTCCCTGGAGATACCATGACTGTTCGTCAGACAGACCCTGTCTGTTGCAGTGCACAGCACCCACCTAAACGGGGCTAGGCCATGGTCTGCTGTGGGCAGATGCCACTGCCCCCTCCGCCACCAGCACCCTTCTGCTACCATGCTGCCATGCCATTATGCTGGTGGTGCGCAGTCCCAGGCCATCCAGTGTGCCGGTAGGCATCTGCCTATGGTGTGGGTTCTCGGGTAGGGGTGCCTACATGGACATGTGCGCTTTCCCCCTGCACCACCTGCCAATGTTATGTGCCCTTGGGGGTACCAGCTGGGTAATATCCCGTGACACTGTGGGACACACACTCGTGCCCATGTTGGACCCTCGTCAGTTGCTGTCTTGCTGCTCTACAGTTTCGGCATTCCTATGTGCCACCTAGGCATCTGCCTTGTCCGCACTGTGCCCCAGCTGGACTACAGCATGTGCTGCCTCCAGCCCCCTGTATCCCATTTACAGGATCAGTACAGTTGCCCGTTCCTATGTGCCCACTCTGCTGTTTCTGCACATGTGCACACCATAACAAACCTGCCCAATCTAAACGACAGAAACCCTGATCAGCGCTATTTCAATGTGGGATCCTTCACTTTGTAGGGGGACAGAGCATAGACCCTTCCAAACATGATATCTTAATTTTTATGCTTTGTCAGTAGTGTTGCTTTATGTTTATCATTAACATCACTATTGGCCAGCTTGGTTATTGGGATTTTAAATGTGGTTCTGGTCATTTTATATGTTTATTTGCCTTTTTGGTTCCTGCACATATATCACAACTATCACTTTTCTGGGTTTCCCTGCCTTTGCTGCACATTGCTGACTTAAATTGTTTCTCTTTCCTGCAAATGTGCCTAACGCGAGGGTTTCACTGGCGTTAGTGTTCAGACCCAGATTTCACAGCGTTAGTGTGCCTGGAGCCTCTCCCCTCCCACTCTCCGCCCATTGACCCCTTCTCTCCACCCTCTGGGAAGCCATACTACACCCTTCAGACCCGGATTTCACAGCATTAGTGTGCCTTAACGCCACCGCCGCGTTATCGCGTGATAATGTCACTTATCGCACAATAATAGCACCGCTGCAACATTAAGACAGTTTAGTAAACATACCCCAAAGTCTTCCATTTCAGCTTCCATTGTGTCTGCTAATGTTGCCTCGACCAATAGGCGATAAAGACACACCATATTCCACTAATGATGAATTCTAGGGAGGAAGTATCTTTCCACTTGTTAATAACTAAAGTTTAGCACTAAACTAAGCATTAGATCTAAAAGAAAATAATCTTTAGGTTGAAGATTAGGAACATCTGCTAGGGACCTAAAAATAATAATCTTGTAAATGTAATATCTGTGAGATTTTCTGCTATGTGAGTTGCCAAAGGGTTTGGATATTAGGACAGTCTCAGAGAGTATGATGAAAGGTGCCCGGGGAAGACTGACAAGAGCAGTATCAATTACTGCAGCCCTCTTGCCACTTTGACAATAATATTGGCGTAATATACACCTTATGTGTTAGAAAGTATAAACACTGCATGACCGTAATTGATCTGGAGACACGGGTAGATGACTTCTAATGAAGGTTCCAGAAGGTAGTCAAATTCTCAGCATCAGGAGTCTGAATTGACTCAGGACTACCCTCTACTTCCCCCATACGGGGGCTAAGGGACAAGTACTGAGCCCAGACAATTGGCAGAACTGCTTCCACAGGAATTTTCAAAACTTCTCCTAGATATTTTCTTAACATATCTACAGGTGGTATCATAGGACACTCCGGGAAATCAAAAAATCTTAAAATTGTTCTTGCGAACCCGATTTTCCAGGAACAAGATTTTCCTTTTTGAGATTTCTTTTTCCCTCGTCTGAGCGTTACTCACAGACTGGAGATTCTCCATTGCAGCTTCCACTTGTTCCAAACGAGTAGCACGCTGTGCAGACTCAGCTCATGGTCCGCTGCTGTAACTGAGATTTGATCCAGTTAGGATTTAAAGTTTCCAGCCTAAGAAGCCAGCGACAAGTCCACAGCCTTAATAGCATCCCATAGCGCTTCCAGCGTTACCACAGCCAGTCTCTCAGCCATCGACGAATGAAGACCCCGAACCGGTGAGTCCACCGATCCCTCAAATGAGGACTCAAACGCTGAGGGAAGTTCCACCATCAGTGAAGCCTTCCGGGATTCCTCTCTGGGTTCTCCTTGCTTCCCCCCACAGCCAGTGTAACTGGTTGCAGCAGTTGCGGAGCTGTTCTCTATTTGGGGCTCAAAGACACCCCAATGATGCTAGTGTCTGCTGCCGACGCAGCAGGCTGAACTGAAGGGAGTTGCATCATCGGAACAGCCGAGGTAAATGGCGACTGCACTAAAGCCTTCGGTGCAGAGGTGGAAACAGACACCAAGGTTTTCCTCTTCCTCATACGAGGCATCAGGCCGGACAGAAACTCCTGACACAGACTCACTCGACTGTGCAGCTGCTCACGCCGCCATCTTACCTGGAGGACCAGGGCCTTCTCATCATAGAGGCTACTGATCGTACCACATTCCAGCCTTTCCCACTCCAGAACACCGATCGGCTCACTCCCAGTCGGAGTCCTACCAACCGTATAAAGGGAGAAACCCTTCAGTCTGTTCAGCACTCTCCTGTGCGGCTAATCTTCTGCCAGCCTCATCATGATCATATTACCCCTCTTCTCAAGTCACTTCATTGGCTTCCTATCCGTTTACGCATCCAGTTCAAACTTCTCTTGCTGACCTATAAGTTCATTCACTCTGCAGCTCCTCACTACCTTTCCTCTCAGCTCTCTCTACACACCTCCTCGGGAACTCCACTCTTGTGGCAAATTGCTTCTATCTGTGCCCTTCTATTGCTAACTACAGACTTCGCTCCTTTCACCTTGCTGCTCCTTATGCCTGGAAAAAGCTACCTGAGTTTATATGTCAGGCGCCTTCTCTGACCCTTGTCAAATCCAGGCTGAAATCCCACCTCTTCGGTGCCGCTCTCGGATCTTGGCTGACCTGATCTTCTTTGTGTTTCCTTACCATTCCCCTTAACTGTATCCCATGTCTACAGCTACTGTGTTGTCTGTCTTGACTAGATTGTAAGCTCTGATGAGCAGGGACTGTCTTTTATTTGTTGTCTGTGCAGCGCTGCGTCTTGTAGCGCTATACAAATGTTCAGTAGTAGCAGGCTGACAATCGCTGCCTCTCTTCCAATCCCCCCTGACTGGCCTACAACACTGCCAGAGCCCTGAGTATATTTATGGACTCATCTTCCAAGATTGATTCCCACCTGGGTACGACCTTCTGTAGCTTATTATACATCACACTAGTCAGAATTTTCATGTCTTGGTTCATCAGTTAGATGCGTCTGTTCAACCCCACCTCCAAGGGGTCATTACCCGTTTTAGGCAGGACCACTATGTGTGCCTGATTTTGTTCCCATCTAAGTCTTCCCTCCTGGAGTACCAAATCATGCATATTTCAGCAAGTCCAGCATGATTGTGCGAAACGTGGCCCCCCAGGCCATGAAGGCCTGGGCTCGTAGCAAGTTTCAATTTCTTAATCACGCCCTGTATTTCCATGGCCATAATTGGCCTATTAAAGTTTGCATCTCTTCCTCCGCAAACTGAGGAAGCTGCAGGTTTCGGAAAAAAATCCTCCCTAGCACTACCATCCTCCCTCTCCCAGTGTATAACGACTGATAAAATTCCACAAAATGCACCACCTTCTGCGCTTTATCTTAGCGTTCTTAATTTGTGAAATAATTTTCTTCCCCTGCCGGTTTTGGACTAGATGAGCCAGCAACTTACCCCTTCGGTTGCACCATCTATGCAATTTGTACTTATACAAAAAAATATCACGCTGTGCCCGGGCCGTTAGGATCTGTTATTTGTTGCTTAATGGCCAGCAGCTGCTTCCGATCTCTGTCATCTAAGTTGCAGATATGCCTCGTATGGAGAACGTCTGGCTCTTCTCTTAACTCTTGGAGATGCCGTTCCCGATGCTTCCGATCCACGCTTACATAACCCATAATTTGCTCTCTCATCACCACTTCGCAGCCTCCTGGTAACAACTGTTGTATTAAAGGTCTCAGATTCCACCCATGCTTTGTGAACAAACTCCTGAAAGCCCTTTCTCGGGCATTAAGAGGGTTCATGCTCCAGAGGAAGTTTCTACTGCCCAAGATTAGTGAGAGGGTCATGTGCACCAGCGAGCACAGTTTGTGCCACCTCTACCTTTCGCAGCTTTTCTGCCCATAGTTGAGTTGTCAGTGCGTGAGTACATGTTTATGTGGATGAGAATAAAATGTATAGTCTCTTTCCCAGGGGTGTAAATATCTCATGCACCAATTAGGCCTTACTCCTCCACTGCAAAATGCAGCGCCCCCTCATAGTGCCCCTTTTTCACAGCCCGGCCCGGTTGGCAATCTAGGGATTGGCCTCGACCTTAAACTCACCTCCCACCACAGGACAGTAGCCCTGGTACTCTATACACTATGCAGTGAGATGAGCAAAACAGCTGTGGCAATAGAGATTGGGCGTGTACACAAGCCAAGCGGCATCTTCTGGGTCCCTACCGTTCCACATGGACTTTGAGGTCCGAGACCGCCAGTTTATTAGTCTCCCCTCGCTCTCTCGCGCATGCCTGGAGTCTACTCAGCAGTCTGCTTTCTTCTCTCCTCACTGTAATATCTACATCATAAATCGAATTTAAGGAAGATTAAGAAACTCCTTAAGACTTATTAGCTTACTCTCGCTTTCCTGGAGTAGCTTGAGGGCAGCGCAATCTACAGTTTAAACCCACGTACTCGCACCTTTGACCTCGCTTGTTACATAGCTTACTTTTGCCCTCTTTATACCTTTTTCTCTAATTTGATTTGGCGGACTTTTCACCTTTTTTATGCCTTATATGATTTTATGTAAACCGCTTTGATGCAAACCACGCCAGAGGCAGTATATCAAATTTGCTAAGAAACATACACAGCCATTGTGCCTTTTTGTCCCCATGCATGTATCCCTTTAATCTTTCTTTGTTCCCCCTCCCCCTCCCTCCTTAGTACTCCCACCCCCTGCCCTGGATTCACTCCATCCTCTTTCTTTTTTTTTTTTTTAAGTTTCTGACCCTTTAAAATTTAAACTCACTCCCCTCCCCCCCAAGTCTAACTTTTTTTTTTGTTTTTTTTTATTGCAGACCCTGAGCAGCTCGGATCCCACAAGCAGCCTGCTTTCCTTCCTATTCTGCCCACGGGGATCCGATCTCCTGCGGGCAGAAGAATAAGTAGCAGTAGTAGAAGAGAAGGGGAGGGCAGCCATCGCAGTCGGGATCCCCGCAGGCAGACAGCTTGCATCCCATCTCCCACGGACAGACAATTTGCACCTGTGCTGTGATTGCGGCTATCCTCTTCTCTTTTGCTTGCAGGAGATGGGATCCCCACAGGCAGCCAGTGCCGGTCATGTTGCAGGTGTTCCAAGTCCCAGGTGCCAGGTCCAATTTTCTAGTCGCCATGGCGACCTGGTGCCTGGAGTTTGTTGAACCATGTCTTAACCGGAGCGCCTCCAGTGCA
The DNA here is from genome assembly GCA_033557465.1 of Ichthyophis bannanicus. NCBI lineage: Eukaryota > Metazoa > Chordata > Amphibia > Gymnophiona > Ichthyophiidae > Ichthyophis > Ichthyophis bannanicus. The sequence goes on from CM066033.1 coordinate 1,301,583,910, forward strand.
GCTTGAACCCCCTCCCCCCCCGACCCGTAACACTTATGATCTGGGGAGGCATCCAGTGTTGTCTTTCCTCTGTGCACCATCTCGGAATATGGCAGCACCTGGCCACTTGCAGTATGATAGGATGCACTGCATGGAGTCTGCCTGCCAAATAAGGTAATGCTGCACTTATTTGGTAGAATGACCCTGCACAGTGCTTCCTGGTGCACCATGAAAGGTCAGGTGCTGCCATTTTCCAAGATGGCAGCACTGAGGCAGGAGCAAGTGGGCATGGTTCCTGTTTCCCAACTCTGCTTAGGGGCCATCTCCATCCCTGCTTCCCCCTCTTCATTTCCTAATTCTTCCCTCCACCTGTCACCCTTTCTTCCTTTTCTAAGATCGCTGAGGAAGAAACCACTCATCTTCTCTCCTGCTCTGAACTTACTACCTGCTCCTCTGATCCCATTCCCATCCATCAATTAAGCTCCATCTTCTCCACTGTTGTCCTTTCCATCTGTCATATCCTGAATCTATTTCTTTCTATTGCAACTGTTCCTGCAGCCTTTAAGCATGCTGTAGTTACACCTCTCCCCAAGAAACCATCTCTCGATCCTACCTGTCCTTCTAATTGACCCATCTCTCTCCCCTTTATTTCTAAACAACTTGAACATGTGGTTCACCACTGTTGCCTTGACTTTGTCTCCTCTCAGTTCCTTCTGGATCCACTGCAATCTAGCTTTCATCCTCTATATTCTACTTAGACGACGTTTGCCAAAGTCTCTAATGACTTGTTCCTCGCCAAATCTAAGGGCCTTTATTTGACCCTCATCCTTCTTGACCTTTCTGCTGTTTTTGACACTGTTGATCAGCACTTTCCCCTCGCTTGGATTTAGGGGTTCTGTCCTGTCCTGATTTTCTTCCTTTCTCTCCCATTGCACTTTTGGCGTTATGTTCTCGTGGATCCTCCTCTACTGCTATCCTGCTTTCAGGGTTCTGTCTTGGGACCTCTCCTTTTCTCTCTCTACACTCAGTCCCTTGGTGCGCTCATCTCCTCCCATGGTGTTCAGTACCATCTCTAAGCTGATGACTCTCAGATCTACCTCTCTGCACCCTAAATCTCTCTAGGAATCCAGGCCTGGATCTCTGCCTGCTTATCTGATGTTAGTACCTGGATATCTCACTTCCATCTGAAATTGAGCATTGCCAAAACTAAGCTTCTTATCTTTCCTCCTAAGCTCACCTCCCCCCTTCCTCCTTTTTCTATTTCTGTAGATAACACTCTACTCCTCCTTGTTTCCTGGGCTCACAATCTTGGGGTCATCTTTGACTCTTCCCTCTCCTTCTCCACATACATCCAACAGATAGAGAAAGAAATGGTAGATTTTAGCTATCATATTGGCAAAATTCATCCCTTTCTTTCTGAACACACTACTAGGACACTTATCCATTCTCTAGTCGCCTCCCATCTAGACTGTTGCAGCCTCCTCTTTGCTGGTCTTCCTCTGAATCGTCTCTCCCCTCTTCAATCTGTTCAAAACTCAGCTGCACGGCTAATCTTCCTCCAGTGTCGCTATGCTCGTGTCACCCGTCTTCTAAGATCACTTCATTGGCTTCCTATCCTTTCCGCATCCAGTTCAAACTTCTACTACTGACCATTCTGCAGCTCCTCTCATCTCTCCCTACACCCCTCCTCGTGAACTCTGCTCTTCTGGCAGATCCCTTCTATCTATGCCCTTCTCATCCACCGCCAACTCCAGAATCCAATTGCAGCAGCACATAGATATTTCAGCCCCACTCGATCCCTGCCAACACGGGTTCCGTGAATCCCACGGTATTGAGACCCTACTCACATTACTTATCAACACCTTATCTAGAGGGATTGACAAAATTGAAAACGGGTTCATTCTCATCTTCCTTGATATTTCAGCAGCCTTTGATTCGGTTAACCATGTGCAACTTCTCCACCGCCTTCAAGAAAAAGGAGTTCAGGGTTCGGCTTGGGAATGGTGTAGATCCTACCTAACTAACCGCTGGCAACAGGTTCGGATTGGATCCTCAACATCTGATCCTTTCCATCAACAACAGGGTGTACCTCAAGGATCCTCGTTATCTGCTCTACCTTTCAACATATATATGCAACCGATCTGTGACATCATCCGAGCATTCAATATTTCCAGTCTGATCTATGCAGATGATGTCCTGATATTCACCCCAATAAGAATCAAGGACCCTGACTTCTCCCCAATAATCGAGTGCTTCAATGCGATTACGGACTGGCTCTTATCCCAGAATCTGCGAATAAACTTTAAAAAAACTGAGGTCCTATTCGTAACCAGGAATAAGAACTTCTCTCCCCCCACAACATTGAAGGTGAGAGATGCGGAACTTCCATGTAAATCATTGATACGCTACCTGGGAGTCACCATAGATCAAGAACTAACCTTCAGAGATCACATAAAGCAGACTGTCAAATCCATCTACAATAAAATACGAACGCTGAAACACTTAAGACCTCTACTTGCTCCTAATGATTTCAGAACAATCTTCCAATCCCTTGTGATACCACATTTTGATTACGCCAACATCATTCTACATGGTCTTCCTAAGAGCACCCTCAATCCACTTCAATTGGCGATGAATACAGCAGCTCGCATCCTCCGCTGTATTTCCAGAAGAGACCACATCACTCCCATACTCATAGAGCTACACTGGCTACCCCTACAAGCCAGGATCACCTACAAGGCACTATTGCTATCTTTTAAAGCAATCATTCAGATAGCCCCCCCTTCCCTCTCTTCACTCCTTACTAGTACTCCCACAAACAGGCTAAGAAGGGCTGCAGCCGCTAATACCCTTGCTATACCAATTGAGTACACTAAATGTAACCAATCAACCAGAGAGAGGGCTTTCACTTTCTTCGCTCCGACCTGTTGGAACAATCTCCCTTCACATATCCGATCAATAAAGGACCTCTCCCAGTTTAGAAAGGTCCTTAAACACTACCTATTCTGCCTGCACCTTGTATGCACTAATCCTACGCCCCCTCTCCCCACTTCACAAATTACCCACACAGCCTCTGATACTCCAACAACATAGCCCTGGTAGAACACGAAGCAGACCCTCTGCACACCCAAAATGTCCAGAGACCTCAAAGTTTCTCCACTACGATTTTCAACATGTTACATGATCTGTAAATAGTCCACAGGTGAAATATCCGTTTTTGTATATAGTTACCCCTGTTACTTTCCAAGTTACTGATCCTGTTGTAATGTAAGCAGAAGATTGTTCTGATGCAAAAATTTGTTATATGTAAACTACACTGATACCAAAGAGCGTGGTATATAAGAACTGTAAAATAAATAAATAAATAAATTTCTACCTTGCTGCTCCTTATGCCTCAGTGCGTCAAGATCCATCTCTGGCCTTGTCCAAATTCAAACTGAAAACTCACTTCTTTGAGACTGCTTTTCAATCCTGATTCCCCTAGTCGCCTGTTCACCTCCTATGTGTTTCTTTACCATTCCCCTAGATAAATCCTACTCCCCAGTTGCGTTGTCTGTCTTGACTAGACTGTAAGCTCTTAGGAGCAGGGACTGTCTCTTACATGCCTCTGTACAGTGTTGCGTATGCCTTGTAGTGCTGTATAAATGATAAGTAGTAGTATTCTGGAGTGGTATTGGGGTTCCACTAGGGCCCCAAAGGTATTTTATTGTGCTGGAGTTGATGGGAGGTGCAAGGGGGCCACTAGGGGGATTTTCAGGGTGGGATGTCAGGGATCTGGGGGCAACGTGGGCCATCAGAGAGATTCAGGGGTGAGTGGTTGTGGGTCCAGGGGACCACCGTGGCCAGAAGGTTTTATTGTGGGGTTGGGGTCCAGGGGCCACACTTCACCTTGGATGATTACCATTGCTCCTGCACTGCATCGTTTCTCCAGTCCTGAGCTGATGTAAAGATTTAGCGCTGAGAAAGCAATAAAAAACCTGTTCATAGTTTCAGTGTACATTTTTACTTCGGGGCAATTTTCTATTCAGTCGTTTGCATGCGATTTACATGCCCACTGCGCTATCCTTTATCACAGTGTTTTTTACTGCAGATTTTCCCGTGCTAGAAGTCTTTCTGCATCAAGAAGATGACTAGCTAAGGAAAAGCCGGCTTCTCTAAAGTATTGCATGTTTACTGCGTCGGCTCATAGTCTGGTGTCTTCCAGTCATGAAGTGTCCGGAGGTATCGTACACATACTGTCTGGGCTGATCTTTTACAAAGCTGAAAACATAAACAAATCCTGTCTGGAGAATTAGTACCAGCCAAGCTGATAGCTAGATGTCCTGGGCATGCTCAGACGCCGAATTCTCTCTTTAAGATCTGGAGCACAAACTTTCTTTGCAATTTCTAATTAAAGTGAATTATACCTTACTGATAAAAATGAGAGTGTCACTTTCATGTAGATTTAATCCCTTAATATTAATGGTTTTATTTTACTTAATTCAGAATGCCCACAGTAATTTTAACATGAAGCCTTCACAGGAGAAAGAAGGGTGGGCCAAGAAAACCACAGAAGTGAGGTCTGAGCTTGGGCTGGGTAGAAACATAGAAACCTTAGCTGGGATGTGAAATGGGGCAGTATGGGATGCAGGGAATTGGGGTGAGAGAGGTCAGAAAGAAAGACAGAGCACAGTGGGATACAGGGGACAGAAAGAGGGATGGGGGCAGTGGGATGAAGGGTATGGGGTGGGGGTCAGAATGAGGGATCTGATAGTGAGAAGCAGTGTGTGGGTGGTGGGATGCAGGGGACAGAAAGAGAGATGGGGGCAGCATGATGAAGGGTATGGGGTGGGGGTCAGAATGAGGGATCTGATAGTGAGATGCAGAGTGTGGGCACTGGGGATGGTTAGAAGGAGGGATGTGTGCCTTTGAGTCCATGCTGACACCCGGTGACCCAGCAGCTCCTGGGTTTTCTTGGCAGCATGACTGGAAGTAGATTGCCAGGCCTTTCTTCTGAGGCAATGGAAGGTTAAGTGACTTGCCCAAAGCTACAAGGAGAGCCAGTGGGAATTGAACCCTGGTCTCTTGGTTCCCAAGCCAGTTCTCTAACCATTAGGCTACTCCTCCACTCCACAGAAGGAGGGATAAAGGCTGAGATACATGGTTAGCTTTTGAGAGTCTAAAATGCTTATATTTGGTAGCGATGGAGGCCAGTGGAGAGATGGAAGAAGAAAAGAAGCTGGGTTAAAGCATCAGTACTGGAGAATATCTCTGGACTGGTTTTCTGGACAAGGGGCCTAGCCGTGGGTGGGCCATGGTCCCTCCAATTTGACATCAGGCCCATCCAGTCAGTAGTAGCAGAAGTCGAATAAGAGGCAATGTCAATATTTACACTGCCTTGCGCTCACCCATGTTATTCCCAAGCCCACCAAAAAATCAGTCTTGGGTACGCCACTGCTATGGACTGACCTTTTCACAAATCTGAGAGGGGGAAATCTAGGAGAGTGGGGAGAGATTTCATTTCATCTATTTAATGTGGGTACAGCAAAGCAGTCTACAGTAGAATAGAATAAAAACTGAAGCAGAAAATGAAAAGAATGCCAGTATGAATAGGACAGACGTGATAAGAGGTCTAGGGGGCGATTTTGCTGCCTAGTGGCACAAGACTAGTAAAGCCATGGTGTAAGTTCAGGCCTGGAGTGGGCTGCACCAAGAAGGGAGGAGGTCAAAAGGGAAGATTATGACTATGCAGAGAGATTTCAGCTTCAGATACTGTATAGGAGGGAAGGAATTAGCAATATGGGAAGATCAGTGGTTTAGCCCTGCTCAGTATTTCAAGCAAGGCAGCTCCCCACACCTACGGGGTTTTAACCAACCAACAGTCTTAGTTGTACCTACACACAGGCCAACATAGCCAGTGATTTCCTCCTACAGTACCTGATTGTAACTCACCTGGAAAGGTGTGCGCTAAATATTACTACTACTACTACTAATAGCCCAACTTACAGGCACTATTCACATCTTCTTTCCCCATCGTTAACATGTTAAGCTGCAAATCAGATATGCTTTTTGCCTTTCAGTGCAGAATGACCTAAGGCATGATACAGTAGAACCAATAACCGATCTTCAGATGCCAAGAATGAAGGGGCAGGGGGCAGGATTAGACAGTGAGGAGATAGAAACAGAAAATGATGGCAGATAAAGACCATACGTCCTGTCCAGCGTGTCCATCTAGACCTAATGCTAAGCTCTATAGGCCCTTCCTCTCCCCAGAGATCCTCTGTTCCTTGTTTAGGTGAATTCGCATCTCCACCAGGAAGCTGTTCCACTCATCCACCACTCTGCTTCTGGGACTCAGGAAGGGAATCCCGGGTCCTGAATTCACACTCTCTCTGCTTCTGGCACTCAGGAAGGTGATCCACAGTCCTGCACTTGCTCTCTCCTTCCGGGACTCAGGAAGGTGATGCCAGGTCCTGAACTCACACTCTTGGCTTCTGGCACGAGGGACGGGGAGCCACAATCCTGCGTTCACACTCTCTTTGCTTTGCAACTAGGAAGGGAATCACAAACTCACTCTCCTTTTGAGTCTCGGGAGGGGAATCAAGAGTCCTGTACTCAGTCATTCTCTGCTTGTGGGATTCAGGAAGGGGGATCCCCAGCTCTTGAACACTTGGGAAGTAAATCCGAGGTGCTGCATTCACATTCTGCTTGCCTTTGCAGCTCAGGAAGAATCTCCCTCCTGAGTCCCAGAACTGTGCTTCACTCATACTCCCTCTGCCTCGGAGATGAGAGGACAGGATGCATGCTTTATGCTGACGTAGGACAGAGGAACCCGAGCACGGTGTCATATTTCCAAAAGACGAACATTTTATGGCAAAATTGCCACTTTTCCTTCATAGGACAATGGGATATACATTTAATGGGTGAGTCCCTCAACATGTAGATTTTGCTAATAATACGAAAGCCTGCAACAGGGTTGATGTTCCTGAACTTCTGAGAAAAATGAGGTGAAATATAAGAGCTTGTGAGGTGATCAGCTAAGAGTGGATACAAAAGAATTGCAGAGTCACACATTTGGGCAGCGTGAATCCAAGGGAGACGTACAGAAGGGGAGGGGTGAGACATATGCATTGAATGGACACCTCAGGGTGATCAGCGCCGTAATTTTTCGTGCATGTGAAAAATACAACAAAAAGCAAAATTACTTCTTCCAGTGCCTCCTCATAGAGCTACAGCAGCTCACTGCTGCTTTCCCCACGCTCCGAGCTTCCGTTACCAGAGTTGCTACTCTCTCTCTCTCCTCAGCCATCCCAAACTGCCGCTGCTCTTCTCTTCCCAAACCTACTGAAGCCCTTGCTGCTTCTTCCTCCACCCCTGCTGTGGCCCTGCGCTCAATGACAGTGGCATAGAGCGAGTTGATTTATTTATTTTATTTATTTAACATGTTTTGTATCCCGCCTTTTCCTTCAATCAAAGCGGTTAATACAGCACAAAGTTAAACAAAGGTGAGGGAAACATACATTGCATTATCATTACATCACAACAAAACACTAGGAGTACAAACAGGGAACACAGTACATAACTTACATTACATTACCTTACATTAACTACAAACAGCATATCGCTGAACAGAATGAGCATATAGCAGCAGATAGTGGGTCTCGCACGGTCCACCGCCTAAGGGCCACGCCAAAGGGCCCTCTTGCGAGGCCCTCAGGCGCGGCCCCGCAAGGCACGGGCGCGCCATTGCTGAAGGGATTTTAAATGATTTGAAAAGTGCTCAGATTGGCTGCAGTTTTCTCTCACACACAGTTCCCAACTAAGTAGGCACAGCTGATTCTCACTCACTGCTCACAGGATCGTTGGAGCCTTTGCTGAAGGGATTCTAAATGATTTGAAAAGTGCTCAGATTGGCTGCAGTTTTCTCTCACACACAGTTCCCAACTAAGTAGGCACAGCTGATTCTCACTGCTCACAGGATCGTTGGAGCCTTTGCTGAAGGGATTCTAAATGATTTGAAAAGTGCTCAGATTGGCTGCAGTTTTCCTCTCACACACGTTCCCAACTAAGTAGGCCACAGCTGATTCTCACTCACTGCTCACAGGATCGTTGGAGCCTTTGCTGAAGGGATTCTAAATGATTTGCAAGTGCTCTGATTGGCTGCAGTTTTCTCTCTCACACACAGTTCCCAACTAAGTAGGCACAGCTGATTCTCACTCACTGCTCACAGGATCGTTGGAGCCTTTGCTGAAGGATTCTAAATGATTTGAAAAGTGCTCAGATTGGCTGCAGTTTTCTCTCACCACACAGTTCCCAACTAAGTAGGCACCGCTGCTTCTCACTCACTGCTCACAGGATCGTTGGAGCCTTTGCTGAAGGGATTCTAAATGATTTGAAAAGTGCTCAGATTGGCTGCAGTTTTCTCTCACACACAGTTCCCAACTAAGTAGGCACAGCTGATTCTCACTCACTGCTCACAGGATCGTTGGAGCCTTTGCTGAAGGATTCTAAATGATTTGAAAAGTGCTCAGATTGGCTGCAGTTTTCTCTCACACACAGTTCCCAACTAAGTAGGCACAGCTGATTCTCACTCACTGCTCACAGGATCGTTGGAGCCTTTGCTGAAGGGATTTTAAATGATTTGAAAAGTGCTCAGATTGGCTGCAGTTTTCTCTCACACACAGTTCCCAACTAAGTATTCACAGCTGATTCTCACTCACTGCTCACAGGATCGTTGGAGCCTTTGCTGAAGGGATTCTAAATGATTTGATAAGTGCTCAGATTGGCTGCGTTTTCTCTCACACACAGTTCCCACTAAGTAGGCACAGCTGATTCTCACTCACTGCTCACAGGATCGTTGGAGCCTTTGCTGAAGGGATTCTAAATGATTTGAAAAGTGGCTCAGATTGGCTGCAGTTTTCTCTCACACACACAGTTCCCAACTAAGTAGGCACAGCTGATTCTCACTCACTGCTCACAGGATCGTTGGAGCCTTTGCTGAAGGGATTCTAAATGATTTGAAAAGTGCTCAGATTGGCTGCAGTTTTCTCTCACACACAGTTTCCCAACTAAGTAGGCACAGCTGATTCTCACTCACTGCTCACAGGATCGTTGGAGCCTTTGCTGAAGGGATTCTAAATGATTTGAAAAGTGCTCAGATTGGCTGCAGTTTTCTCTCACACACAGTTCCCAACTAAGTAGGCCACAGCTGATTCTCACTCACTGCTCACAGGATCGTTGGAGCCTTTGCTGAAGGGATTCTAAATGATTTGAAAAGTGCTCAGATTGGCTGCAGTTTTCTCTCACACACAGTTCCCAACTAAGTAGGCACAGCTGATTCTCACTCACTGCTCACAGGAGTTGATGCATGCTCACCGGCTTTGTCTCCTGTACAGAAGCCAGAAGAGTGCTCTGTCCCCATATATACAATAATATACAATAATCACCTCACAAAATACAAAGAAACCTTAGACACCACAAAGAAAAACTACTATGCTGCAACCCTATCAAAATCATATAACAGACCAAGAGAGTTATTCTCCATTGTCAGAAACCTAACAAATAATCCGCAAACTTCTAACAATGAAATCACTGACATCTCGGTACAAACTTTATCTAACCACTATCAAAACAAAGCTAAAAAACCTACAATGTCTATAGACACTACTAACATATCACACCAGCCTTTAGACGAATGGTCAGATTTTCACCCCATATCTAAAGAGACATTAAAAAATATCATGTCCAGCCTCAACAGTACAACTTCTTACCTTGATCCATGTCCAGTAACATGGATAAAAAACACACTCCCAACATTATTATCTTACATTCTCCCAATAGTCAATCTCTCACTAACTCAAGGTTACCTCCCACCCGCACTCAAACACGCACAAATACGCCCAATCCTTAAAAACAGCAAACTTGATAAAACATCTCCAGTATCATACAGAACCATCTCTAGCATACCCTTTTTGGCCAAAATAATTGAAAAAGTGGTACAATTACAGACACAGGAATATCTAGACTCATACTACCCACTGGATGAGCAACAATATGGATTTCGGCCCTGCCATGGAGTTGAAACACTCCTAACAGTTTTAATTGATGCGCTCCTAAGAGGGATTGACAATCATAAACAGGCTTTCATTCTACTATTCATTGACATATCAGCCGCATTTGATAGTGTACATCACACAATAATGCTCAACAACCTGAGACAAATATCCAAGTTATTGTTATCCAATAACTTGGTTATCCAAGTTATTGTTCCTGTTATATGTAAAACCAGATAAATGTAACTTGTCTGAAGTTTCCTTGTTCTCTGTAAACCGCGCTGATAATGAATAGTGCGGTATATAAAAGATGTTAATAAATAAATAAATAGGCATAAACTCCACAGTACACAAATGGTTCACTTCCTATCTAAATAATAGAACGCAAAATGTAAGAATTGGTAATCAAACCTCTTCTATATATAAACAAGAAATTGGTTTCCCTCAAGGCTCAGCGTTATCAGCCCTACTTTTTAATATTTACATAAAACCTGTATGCAACATCTTTAAAAAATTCGGAGTACAATATCATCTTTACGCAGATGATATTATGATGTATATTCCATTTACGATCCCCAATCTACCGTTACAACTCCTGTCTGACTGCTATAATGAAATCACAACTTGGCTAAAAGCACAAAACCTCTACATAAATCATGCTAAAACTGAAGTTCTAATTGTAACAAAGAATCAATCATATATCCCCCCAACCCACATAGCACTACAAAACCAAGAAATAAAAAAAAAAAACGAAATAAGATACCTAGGTGTTATATTAGACACACACCTTACAATGGAAACACACATCAGCAATACCATAAAGAAAATCTATTTCAAACTCAAAATCCTCAAACAACTACGCCCTCTAGTATTTTTACAAGACTTTATAAATATAATCCAGGCCACCATAACTCCCCACTTTGATTTTGCCAACCTAATTCTAATAGGTATATCAAAACAAAACATTAAACGAATTCAATTAGCACAAAACGCAGCTGCTAGAATTATATTGAAAGTAAACTCACTCCAACACACAACACCAATACTAGCATCTCTCCATTGGCTACCAATACAAAGCAGGATAGTATACAAAACAATAATAACCTCATTCAAAGCCTTATACGATATGGCCCCAACTACACTATGTAATCTAATATGCAAAGAACCTTCTAAGCCTACACACAGAAAAGGACAATTAAACAAACTAAAGATTCCAAAAGATTTCACAAAAGCACATAAATTAACAAACAACAGAGCCTTTTCTCACATAGCTCCAACTATCTGGAATTCCCTCCCGGAGGAGCTACGAACACTAACTGAGATCATGGAATTCCGTAAAAAATTGAAAACGTACTTATTTACCAAACACTACAACAACATAGATAATACCTCACTTAATTTAGATAAAGGCTAAACAGGTACCAGTCTGTATCTAATAAAATAAACATAGTTGAAACCATATGATGACCCAATCCCTTATGACCTAATACTTCTACATGTATATAGTTTACTCCATTCTGTATTGTCTTACACTGTTTAGATAACACATTCTGTTTAATTACTTTGTTCTATAACACATATGTTGCTTTGTTATTCATTGTTTTTATAATATGACGTTCCATGTAAAGTTTATTGTAAACCGCAACTGAACTCTGGAAGATGCGGTATATAAATGTGTGTTAAATAAATAAATAAATAAAATATAGACTCACTCACAACTTGGCCACCACCACGGGACCAGTACCATAGCTTTGTGAGAAATAAGGCCCCAGGAGGAGAGAAAACAGAGGAAGAGAGATGAGGTCTTGGGGAGGGGTGGGGTGGGGGGGGGGGAGTGAGTAGGATGGAATCTCTGCACAAAATTGAAACAAAAAGTGTCCTTGTACTTAGAATTGCTAGAAGAGAAACCCGATACAATGAGTTCTCTTCGGTTAATTTCAGGATAACAAAAACAGTGCAACAAGGTAGACGAATGCCAGGGTGCACATGGAGATACACACCCAGCAGGAATAAGGTGGCGGTCATGGCTTTACAGATCACTGCTAAGACCTCATTGGGAGGACTAAGTTTCATTCTGAACATCTCATCTCCCTAAATATTTTAAATGGAGTAGCATCAGTCTAGAGAGCTACCGAAATGATGCGAACCAGAAAGGAGAGAGAAGGTATGATAGGTATAAATAACTCACAAGAAGCAGAGTTTTTTTTAGAGAAAAGGAAATTGTAGATAGCAGACACGGAGGGGTAGACTTAGGAGTGGAACTTGAAAATATGTCTCCATGAAACGGGAAGTGGATGCTTGGAAGAGCCTTCCAATGGAGATGGAGACAAAGATAATGGCAGACCTCCAAGAAAGCCTCAAACAAGCTTTAGTTGAGGGGAAGCAAGGAGAAAGCCAGGGTCTGTGGTACTGCAGCAGGAATTGAGAACAGGCTGATGAGATGAGCCTTGCAGTCTGTCTTCTCAGATTTTTCAGTCTGGGCATGTTCCTGAATTCAGCCTGTGTTGTGACTGATGTTTCTTTCTATCCTCTAGTGGCCTAGAAGATGAGCTCTGTCGAAATCGTTGATGACGATGAGGAAGGTAAAACTCTGCATTCTTTGCATTTTGTAATTCAATAAAATGCATTTGTGTCCATCGAAAGTTTTTATATGTTCAGTTTTCCAATCTGATAGAAATCCTGCTGTAGTCCCCTAAGGTGGCCGTGGGAAGTTTGGATTACCACTGGTTTTTGGTTTAATATGACTATTGGCTTTACCCAGTTCCTGATATCTAATACATTTTTTTAAATTTAAAATTTAGAACAGTATTGACTAAAAAATGATCACTGTGATTTCCAACCACCCGACTGGGTGGCACATAGGGTATTGATTTCTCTCCCTATTTCATAGATATTTGCAATTTTCATGCCTTCCATTATACCTAAAATATTTTCATTTTAACTCATTCAAGATTTCACTGTGGAGTCATTTGGAGGTGATAATGGCCACTCTTGATGGCATTTTTGTACCCAAGGACCTTGTTCCAAATTTTCAGAGAGGAAATATTGGGGTGATTTCCCGTTGATAAGATAACGCCTGACATTTCTGCTGAAAGCAGAATGGGGGTGAAACTTTTCATGACTGTTAGAAAATTAAATCGACATGTGTTTCTCCATCGACAAGCAGGATAAAATTGGCCACACCTAGTGGGTGACGTCATCCAATGGTACTGACACAGACACTGCTGTCTCAGAGCCCATGTAGCAGCTGTTTTCCTGCTCCTCAGTCTGTTTTCATCCATGCTTTGCATCGAACATGAATTCTGTTTTCCCCTTCCAGCAATGCCTGTACTAAGGAGGCCTCTCTGCATTGCTCTTACTGTTTTCCTTAGCCTTTTCTGTTCACAGAAACTATTGCCCTTATCAGAGGTCACTGCCGAACACTAAAGGCTCTCTCGACTGCTGTAGGAGAAACTGCATCATCTGTTATGGGAGCAGTTCTGTACTTACCAAAAGCCACTCTCCAAAGGCCGAGATCCACCCAACCACAACTCTAGCAAGCACAATGACTCAGAAGATGTAATACCTATGAGAAGAAAATGTAGACACCAAGTCAACACAAACCCAAAATCCTATGAGTCAACACCCTGGTTGGGGACCGGGTTTCTCTTTAGAAAAGCTTGGAAGATGATCACCACAGATGTGGATATTATAATATAAGCTTCACTTCTGTTAGCTCCCACAGGAGCCCTTTTCCTTCTTGGTGAATGGAGGAGCACCACAAAGACCTCATCCAAATGAAGGTGGACTTCACCCTTTTGGAAGAAGTACAGACGATCCATCAAAGGAGACCCACATTTGTGGCATGGCTTACAGACACACAAACTGGTCTTCGGTGTTTCTAAGCATGAGACATTTTTGTTTTTTAGATAATTTCTAGTACTGACATTGGCCTCTGATTCATTGCATGCTCATTACCCCTCATTGTTTGGCCTCCATTCTCGGCTTTCATCTGGATTCACTTTTAATATTAGGACCCTATATCTCATCAGTAATGAAAACATCCTTCTACCATTTACATAAAGTCCTGGTTGGATATGCAAAGTCTTAAGCTAGTGAGTGATTCACGCTTTAATTCTCTCCCAGGTTGACTACTTTACCAGTAGGCTTGCTGAAACACCCACAGTTGATTCAAAACGCTGTGGTGAAATTATTGATAATAGCCAGGAGATTTGATTACCTCTCTCCCTTATTGGCATCTCAGCAGTAGCTTCCGGTTTCTTAAGTTTAAAATCTTGATACTCACCCACCGTGTTTACTTTTTATTTATAGAATTTTAGAACACAATTAAAAGAAAGTTCACAGAACAATCTTGAAGAAAAAGAGTAGATACAATTAGTAAATACCACAACCAAAGAAAATACAACAAAGCAATACAGAAACCTGCAACAACGTATCCACTCACACTAGCCCACAATCTAAATAGGGGATGGAAAAATCCCATTCTATTCAAACTAAAAAGAAACCAAGCAATCATGGCAGCCGAGCTCAGGGGAGGACCCAGTGGAGGATTCTAGTCGCCGAGCAGAGACAAAAGCCGTAAGTTGGGAGGGGTCATAAAAACCATAGGAAACAGAGTGATATTTCACTAAACATTTACAAGGATGTTTCAAGAAAAACAGACCCCCCAGCTGGAGAACTCCAGGACGCAATAGAAGAAATTCTCTACGCCGCCTCTGGGTTTCTCTAGATAAATCTGGATACATCTGGACCATCAAGCCTTTAAAAGGCAGCCTCCGCTTCCGAAAGAAAAGCCTCAGTAACCATTCTTTATCTGACAACAAAGCAAATGTAATTAGCAAAGTAGAGGGAACTGGAGACTCAATAGCAGAGTGTTCTAATATATCTGTAACATTCAAGACATTCCCTTGGTCTGAGTCCCCCCCAATATTCACTAAACCAGGTGAAAGTTTTCCCTTAGGCAAATAATACATCTTTACCAAGGGTGGCATTAAATCCGAGGAAACCCCCAAGACCTCCACCAAATACTGTTTAAACATATCCCGTGGGGACACAATAAAAAGTCTCGGAAAGTTAATCAATCTTAAATTATTAGACCTAGAAAGATTGTCCAAATGCTCTAACTTAACTTGAACAGAAGAAAAATTACTTTTCAACATATCTGTCTGCTCTTCAAGAACCTCCATTTTCCTTCGATTCTCTCCAACTTCCAATTGCAAAACTTCCACCTTCTGCTGCAAGTTCTCCACTGAAACCTCGGAATTGTTTACCTTCTGAGTTAAAGATGTAATCTTTGGTACTAAAACTTCTCCAAGGGAGAGGATAGCTTGCCAAATTGACTCCAAAGTAAAACTAGTCGGGCGCTTCATTGAAAATGCCAAACCAGAATCAACAGTTATTACGGCTTCCGTTTCTGCCGGCGACTCCCCTCGACATAACTCAGGGACACCTGGCCCTGAGTGCTCCTCCCCAATCGGCATCGGAGATGATGGTATACCATGCAGACCATGGGCTGCACTTCCAGAGCCCCACTGTCCTGGTGCTCCTGGCCCTCACGAGCCTCCATCCTCACCCTCCATCAGGGGAGAAACAAGCTCCAGAAAGCCCACAGGTAGGGGCTGACTCCACTGTATCTTCGGCGCTGGGCTCAAAGGGGAAAGAGATGGAATCGACGCAGCCGCCGAGTCACCCGACTCCTGTACAGCTGCAGCTCGAAATACTTCCCCTTCAACCACCGGGTCCCAAACCGTGCGTTGAACAAAAGCATCCAAAGGACCCTTGGCAACTGGCGTCGAGATAGAGGGGGGTTGGGAGGGCACAACCCCACCTTTCCCCTTACGTTTTCTCCCCATGGGAAAAAACGCACTCACTCAGTACTGCCGGCTGCCACCATCTTGAATAAGCACCACCCCCCAACCAGACCCTTTCACCTACCGCGTTTTGCATGGTAATTGGCCAAATTACTTGGCTGATTGGCTGATTCCTTACTCACCAGCCAGATCTTTATTCTCCTTTCAGGCCTTGTACTGTCAATCTCACTTCCATCACGGTTCTGCCTGGAATCCACACATCAATCTGTATGCTTTTTTAAGTTCCATCTTTTTTGGAATGCTCTACCACTTCAGCTTAAACAGGAATTAGAAAAGGTACAGAGAAGAGCCATCAAAATGGTAAACAGGGTGGAAGGATACCCCTATGAGTTAAAACTGAAAAGGTTAGGGCTCCTCAACTTGGAAAAGAAACTGTTGAGGGGAAATATGATAGAGATCTATAAATTAATGAATAAAGTGGGTAAATGTAGATTGGTTATTTACTCAATCAAAAAGTGGAAAGATTGGGGGACATATAATGAAGCTACAATATAATCCATTTAAGACTAATAAAGAGAAAATATTTTTTCACTCAATGGTAATCAAACTCTGAAATTCGTTACCAGAAGATGTAGTAAAAGGTGTTAGTGTAGCTGGGTTTAAAAAAAGGTTTGGACAAGTTCCTGGAGGAAGCTCCATAAACCATTATTAAAGAGGACCCGGGAAATCCACTGCTTACCCCAGGACAAGCATCGAGGAACCTATGTACCTTTTTGGGAACTTGCCAGGTATTTGTGACCTGGATTGGCCACTGTTGGAAACAGGATACTGGGCTTGATGGACCTTGGTCTGATCCAGTATGGTATTGGTTATGTTCTTAGGTGTCACTCAAGACATTTAAAATTCTGTTAAAACATATTTTTTTAGCAAGTATTTGATCTGTGAACCTGGCGTGTGAAGCAGCACTGCATTCCCTTTCCCCTTTGGCCTCTTATGTGCTTTTCTTCTTCTAGATGCTGAACTACTTTGATGTGCTTTTTGCTTGAAGGGCAGTCAAAATTGTATCTATCTACTGCAGGTATTTTGTGATTCTGAAAAAGCTAGGAAGTTTATGGCCCATCAGAACTTAAGAGACCTAAACAGATTACTCTTGCAAGAAAAGTTGAAGATAAACCATCCTTTCCCTGACAGACAAGACGGATTGATTCTGCTCACTAGACCTAAACATAGAAACATGACGGCAGATAAAAGACCATAAGGCCTATTCAGTCTGCCCTTCCATATCAACTACACACACCCTTTTTTTCGTTTAGAGTTCCTCTGTTCTATCCCATGCTTTCTTGAACTCAAATACAATCCTTGTCTCTACCACCTCCACTGGGAGACTATTCCATGCATCTACCACTCTTGCTGTAAAAAAATATTGCTGCAAATTACTCCTGAGTCTGTCCCTTTAAACCTTTATCCTATGCTCCCTCGTTGCAGAGAATGCAGTTGAAAAAGGCTCTCCTCTTGTGCATTTATGCCACGGAGGTATTTAAATGTCTCTATCATATCTCCTCTTTCCCGCCTTTCCTCCAAAGTATACAGATTGAGATCTTTAAGTCTGTCCCCATATGGTTTATAATGAAGACCATTTTATTAGCCACCTACTCTGCACGTATATCCTTTTGAAGGTGTGACCTCTAGAATTACACACAGGGGTATGTTTACTAAACCGCGCAATTGTGCAGGGCGCACTTGAGGATGTGCTAAGGTACCTTAGCGCATGCTAATAGTGCGTTTTTGGTGCCCCGCACGCGTGCGCGCCGCCTGCACAAGAGCGCGGTGCGCTGATGTGCGATAGAGGCGTGGAAAGGCATTTCGAGGGCGGAGGAAGGCTCACGAGGGGCGGGGGGACGGGGTCAATGGGTGGAGAGTGGGAGGGGAGAGGCTTCCCCGCACAGGAGCGGGGCTGAATTTCGGCAAATAAAATACCGCGAGTGAAACCCTCGCGTTAGAGCCGATTTAAAGGGAAGAGAAACCATTTCCGTCGGCAATGTACAGCAAAACCGGGGAAACCTGAAAAACGTGAGCAGTGTGATGATACATGTGCACAGAACAAAATAGCAAATATAAATTGAAAATGACCACAACAAATTCCTAAAAAATTATAATCCAGCTGGGCAACAGTGATATTAATGGGCAACCATAAAAAACACTCCCAGGAAAGCTCCATAAAAAGGAAATGATTTTTGGAAGGGTCTACGCTCCGTAGACCCTTTCAAAAATCATTTCATTTTATTGGAGCTTTCCTGGGAGTGTTTTTTATGGTTGCCCAGTGATATCACTGTTGCCCAGCCTGGTCATGGGTTTTTGCCCCTTTTTTCGAGGTCATTTTTGAGGCTTATTTGCACTTTTGTCTCCATACAAGGTAAATGAGCCCACAGTAAAATTGTGCAGAGCAGGGTTTCTGACTCGTCCAGCCAGGATTCCTATCACCAGGGACTGCACTGTCTCTGTGGCCACAGTGTGGTGTAACGGACACAGCCAGTGCCTGTAAGACGTCCAGCCAGGATTCCTATCACCAGGGACTGCACTGTCTCTGTGGCCACAGTGTGGTGTAACGGACACAGCCAGTGCCTGTAAGACCAGAGGGTCACAGGTTCAAATCCCAGCTGGGGCTCCTGCCAACCCAGTCCCCATAGTTTTACCCACCACTAAACAGTGATAGTAAGGACACTCCTTTATTGCAGAGAACATAAGCATGGTTCAAACACCCATATTTTACCCTACACCGCACACAAACCATAACAATGGGCATTACCTACAGCCGAGTCCCCCAAATTCAGTCCTGGAGTGCCACAACTCAATCAGGTCATATGCTTCTCCAAGATAAGGACATGTCTGCATGTTGGCGGAAGGGTACAGGTGGTGGAGGGGCCAGTGGCTGCAAGTCACAGCACACAGTGGCCTAGGCCTAGGCCTGTGCAGGCTGGCACCGTCCACCGCAACAGACAGGCTCTGTCGGATGTACAGTCATGGACTCCCCAGGGAATGCAGCATATCTGTGGCAACACGGTGGTGCAGTGCACACAGACAGTGTGTGCAAGAACAGAAGGTCACAGGTTCAAAGGCCAGCTGGGACCACTGCCAATCCTGTCCACATATTTTCCCCACAACTAAACCGTGATAGTAAGGACAAACCTTTATTGCTGAGAACATACGCATGGTTAATACGCCTATATTTTACCACACCAAACACAGACACCATAAACAGGCGCATTACCTAGAGCAGAGTCTCCCAAATGCAGTCCTGGAGGGCCCCACACCATTCAGGTTCCATGCTGCCTCTAATAAAGATGCCTGTGCTGCATATCTATGCACCACCCCCATGGTATGCAGATGTAGCTCATGCATATTTATGAGGGACAGCATGAAAACCAACAGTGTTTGGAACACCAGGACTGGAGTTGGGGAACTCTGCCGTAAAGCAGCAGCCAACAGGGCCAGACACACCCCCACACCCCCCCACAGGCCCCATTGGCCAATGCCTCCTGGAGAGGCAGGACATTGGGCCCTGCCTGTATCTCCCAATACTAGCAGTTGCATACCTTAGCAATGCCACCCTACACCTGGGTATACGGTACACAGCTAGCAAACGTTTCCTATGATAACTGGCAGATATCAATTCCTACGTTGAGCACAGTTTGCTGATTGAGCTCCATCACAACAATCATTCTGATGTCTGCGGTGTGTGCTTCAGGTCTGGTCTCTGACAGTGTTTACCACTCTGGGGAGTGACCCCCAACAGTATTGCGTACCATATCCATGCCTGTACTGTGCCCAGGACTGGTGTGGTGGGTATGGCTGCTGAACTCCTCTATAGTAGCACAATGCTGGCATAGGTGTGGGGGTGGCTGTCTGTCTATCCAGTGTGTGGTGGCTGCAAACATCTTCCACATCCCACACTGCCAGCAATGTTGCCAGTATTGGGCTGCCAATGTGCATAATGAGGAGCAAGGTACCATGGGTATAGGCCGGACAGGGTGGCCTGGCCAGGGTGCATCTGCACAGGGCATAGGGCACTGACTGGGACATTTTAGTGCCCGGCCACCACCTACACAGACAGGGTGACCTCAGTATGTCCTGCTGAGAGATCACTCTCACCCTGACTGTGCAGTGACCACAGCATGGCTAGGCACCCCCATAGTGCTATATAGTATTTCTCTCATGTGATAGATATGGGTTTCCTTTTGGGGCCCAGTCACTGATGTATCTGCTTGCTGTGTATGCTGACATCCCAGTTCTGGGTGCACGCATCTCCACTGGGAACATGCACTATGGACTAACTAGCAGACTGTTTGCAGCTGGTATGTGTCATGATGGAGTGGCTTGCTGCAGGAGAATATCAGATAGTGGTGGGGTGCAGCTTACCATATTCTGGCCTAATGTCTGTCTGCTATTGTGTTATGGATGTGTATAGAGCTGCATTGACTGCCCTGTGGGGTGTCTGTTCCTCAGCAGGACCTGGGTTGATGTTCCCCTCTACTGCCACCTTTGCAGGGAGGTAGAATGTGGATCTATTGATGGGAGACCCTGTTTGCCACCCTCAGCCCTGGAGGAGGAGGGTTGTGGTACATAATCCTCCTAGGGGTCCATAGGGGCTACACCTGACTGAGACAGACAGAGATATCCTAGGTGTTTGTGCAGAAACTACCTATCTCACACATTAACACTGCTTTGGACCTCCGGCATGGCCTCTTTCAGCCATGGAAGGTGTTGTGGACCTGGTCCTGGGCGCCTCATCGCACACTCAGGGCACAGTACCCGCACAATGTGACGGTGTGTAGCTACTCTGTGCCAGTAAAACACCTGGCCAGTACCCCCTACCAGGCCGAGGTGCTGTGGGGGTGCATTCCCCATCTTGTGTTCATCTGTGGACAGCTGATTTGCATGTGCAGTGCATCATGGGTACGGGTGTGCTACCCCTATCCTGGTGACTGCAGCAGACTGTCTGTGTGGTGACGTGCAGGCTCTCTGCAGCCAGCCAGGGGCTTGCTAGTAGCTATAGAGCTGTAGCCCAATGGTTACGTCACTGCCTGTGAAGCCAGAGGTCATGGGTTCAAACCCACAGTGGGGTTATTTGATAGGGTTGTCCAAAGCATTATCTGTTTTTTGATGTACATATTTTGATGCCAGCAAAAACACCCTCAGCGTACTGTACCCATAAGGTGCCTATGAGGGGGCTTTATAGGGCGCCCTATAGGGCACCTTATGGTTTCCGTCCATATAAGGGGCACTATACATTTTCCTGTGATGCAACATTCTAGGGTGCCTTGGCGGACAGTGCACTTTAAAATGTGCCTTATAGGGCGCCTTATGTTAACACGATTTGAGAGTGCGTTTGCTATTAATGATAATTAAAATAGAAATAAAATGCCTCCTAAAGCAATCTTCCCCATAATACGCAGCCTTGTTCATTGGGCACTGTGGGGGATTGAACCCCTGATCCCTGCACCATTGGTCAGTGTCTTAACCATTGTGCTGTGGCTCTGTTCCTGTGCTTGCACATCAGCGCGCCGCCTGATGCCGCCCAATATTAAAAAGCCTCCTAAATCAATAGCGCGCCGCCTAATGCCCATCAGCGCGCTGCCTTATGCCACCCCATATTAGACTGGCTCCTAAAGTAATGCCCCAGCCAGCCTTGTTCATTGAGCACTGTGGGGATTGAACCCCTGATCCCTGCACCATTGGTAAGTGCCTTAACCATTGTGCTGTGGCTTTGCTCTTCTGTGTGCACATCAGCGTGCCACTTATATCGCCCAGTATTATAATGCCTCCATAAACATCAGCGCGCCGCCTTATGCTGCCCAGTATTAATATGCCGCCAAAAACATTAGCGCGCCGCCTTATGCCGCCCAGTATTAATATGCCGCCAAAAACATTAGCGTGCTGCCTTATGCTGCCCAGTATTTATGTGCCTCATAAATTAATGCATCAGCCAGCTGTCTTCATTGGGCACTGTGGGGGATTGAACTCCTGATCCCTGCACCATTGGTAAGTGCCTTGACCATTGTGCTGTGGCTCTGCTCTTCTGTGTACACATCAGTGCGCCACTTATGCCTCCCGCGCAGCTATCTGATGCGCTAATGTGCGGGGGGCGCACAAGGGCGCCGCGCCCCTTAGCGCATATGTAAATTCCAGATTTTCTTCTTCAGCAGGAAACGCCCACTCCTTATATGGCACCCGCACACTACCGCGGCCCGCACTTTAACGGGGTTTTAGTAAACATACCCCACAGTATCCTAAATCTCTGAGTTGTTGCTTTTCGGCGGAAACTAGAAGCTCATCTTTTCAAACAAGCTTTTCCTTTGCTGGCAAGCTAGGGTTTTTTTTATTATATTGAGTATCTGTATTATTTGGTTTTAATAAGTAAGTTTTATTTTATGTTTTTATTTTTGTATTATTGTTCTATTGTGAATGCCTTTTGTACTCCGCTACGCTACTGTGCGGATTATAAATTTAAAAAAAATGCTGTTTCATCAAAGACTTACACAGAGGCACTATCACTTCCTTCTTTCTGCTGGCCTTCCTCTCCCTATGCACCCAAGCATCCTTCTGGCTTTCACCGTTGCCTTTCCACCTATTTGTTTCTGATGATCTTAAGGTGGCTAAATCATCCCGCTCTTCATTTGTGTACAGAAGTACTTCACCCCATATACTGTGCCACTCACTTGGATTTTTGCAGCCCAAATGTATGATCCTACATTTTTTAACATTTAAATCAGTTGCCAAATTCATGACCATTCTTCAAGCTTCGCTAGATCCCTTCTCAAATTATCTACTCCTTCCTGGGTGTCTACTCTATTGCAGATTTTGGTATCATCTGCAAAGAGGCAAACCTTACCCAACAGCCCTTCCACAGTATTACTAAAAAAGATGTTAAAAAGAATCAGACCAAGGACAG
This sequence comes from Ichthyophis bannanicus, assembly GCA_033557465.1. Lineage (NCBI taxonomy): Eukaryota > Metazoa > Chordata > Amphibia > Gymnophiona > Ichthyophiidae > Ichthyophis > Ichthyophis bannanicus. The sequence goes on from CM066033.1 coordinate 1,301,606,679, forward strand.
ATCCCTGGGGCACACCACTGGTAACCTCCTTCTCCTCAGAGTGAGCTCCATTTACCTGTACCTTTTGTCACCTCCCACTCAACCAGTTTCAAACCCAGTCAGTCATTTAGGGTCCATCCCTAAGGTACTCAATTTATTTATAAGTCACTTGTGTGGAACAAGGCTTTACTAAAATCTCAGTACACCACATCTAGCGCTCCCCCTCGGTCCAACTCCCTGATCACCCAGTTAAAGAAATGAATGAGATTTGTTTGAGAAGACCTGCCTCTCGTAAAACCATGCTGCCTTTGATCGTGCAATCCGTTGGACTCCAGAAACGTCACTATCCTTATTTTAGTAGCCTTTCCCACTGCAGAAGTCCTACTAACTGGCCTGTAATTCCCAACCTCATCCTTACTGCTTTTGTGTAAAGGGACCACATGCGCCCTTCTCCAGTCCTCTGGGCCCACTCCCGACTCTAAAGAAGCATTGAAAAGGTCAGTCAGTGGAGCCACTTGAACGTCCACAACTTCCTTCAATACTCTTGGATGTATCCCATCACGTTTTCTAAAGGATATTTATGCCTGTGATTCACAGTAAATTAGAACCACTACTAGCACAAAAATGTACCCTTTGGGCTCTCAAACAGCTCCAAATGTTTCACCAAGTATCCTGCATTGACAACACTCACCACAGAAGCAGGTACTATTTGTTGTATTGTACCTCAGCAATTGGCTGATAAAGCATGCAACCCATCAGGAGCTAGCTTTAAGGGTGTGCTCATCGTCAATTTCAAAAATGTATCACCCCCATCCCGAACGATACTTTTCATTGAGGCTTAGATAGCCACCCTCTTAGGGAAAAGCCTTCCTCCCGATAGGAGACCTCATCATCTGGAGGATAATGAATGGTCTTCTGGGGGGGGGGAGTCCTGAAAACCTCACAAGAGGTCTCCCGCTCTGTCAGCTTCAATATCACCTGATGTTTACTATGAGCGCCTCCCAAATAGGGTGCAAAGCCCATTTTGTTTCTTTCAAAAGCAGGGCAATTGGACCAGGTGAGGCAACCTACGGGATCAATTTTCTGGAGCTGAGAGCAATCTTCAATGCCCTAAAGGCAATCACACTGATGGGACAGAGGATTTTGGTCCAAACAGACAACTAGGTAACTATATTTAATTTGAATGAGTAAGGAAAAATGGGCTCCTACTTTCTCTGCAAGGAAGCTCTGAAAATCTCAGATGAGACCATCACCCCAGAAGCTTGCTGGTGGGTAGTATTCCTCCCAGGAGCCCAGAATGGGATTATAGACATGCTGAGTCATATCCTAGAACCACATGATGGAGTACTAGTAACATAGTAAATGACGGCAGATAAAGACCACTATGGTCCATCTAGTCTGCCCATTACACTGTTAAGTTTATTTTGATTTTATCCTGTTGCTGTAAAGAGAAACTGGGTAAGAACAAGGTGGGAAGAGCGCAAGTGCGGGTTACAGGACACTAGGAAAAAGAGAGCATTCGAGACTGGGCGATGAGAGGGTCAATAGAGATCTCCCCCACTCCTCAAATTCAGCAGAGACAAGGGTGGAGGGGGAGGTCTCGGCCACTGGCTCCTAAGTGTCCCATGCCATTTTGAATTCTGTCACTATATTTGCACCAACCACTTCCATCGGGAGGGCATTCCAAGCATCCACCACCCTTTCAGTGAAAAAGTATTTCCTGACATTGCCTTTCAATTTACCCCCTTGCAGCTTCATATTATGCCCTCTAGTTTTACAGCTTCCCCATCTTTGGAAGAGGTTGGTTTGTTCATTATTTCTCTTTAAGTATTTAAAGGTCTGAATCATATCTCCCCTATCCCTCCTCTCCTCCAGAGTGAACATATTTAAGTCTTCAAGTCTCTTCTCATAAGGCTTCTGACCCAGGCTCCAAATCATTTTGGTCGCCTTCCTCTGAACAGTTTCCAGTATTTTTATATCCTTTGCAAGATATGGTCTCCAAAACTGAACACAGTATTCCAAGTGAGGCCTGACCAGTGACTTATACAGGGGCATTAGTACCTCTTCCTTTCTGCTGGTAATTCCTCTTTGTATGCAACCCAACATCCTCCTGGCTTTTGCTACTGCCTTGTCGCACTGTTTTGCCACCTTGAGATCCTCAGAAATAATCACACCAAGGTCCTTCTCCTGGTCCGTGCACACCAACCTCTCACCCCTATCGCATACATTTCCGTTGGATTTCTGCTTCCCAAGTGCATGACACTGCACTTCTTCGCATCAAATCTTAACTGGCAAGCATTAGACCATTCTTCCAGCTTTTGTAGATCATTCCTCATGTTACCTCCTCCCTCAGGGGAGTCCACTCTGTTGTAAATTTTCGTGTCTTCTGCAAAAAGACAGACTTTTCCATTCAGTCCTTCAGCAATATCACTCACAAATACATTGAATAGTGCCGGGCCCAGGACCGAACCCTGGGGCACCCCGCTAATCACCCTCCTTTCATCTGAGTGAGCTCCATTTACCATCACCTTCTGTTGTCTGTCAGTCAACCAATTTCTGATCCAGTTCACCACCTTGGGACCCATCCCCAAACTACTGAATTTATTGATAAGCCCCCTATGAGGAACAGTATCAAAGGCTTTTCTGAAATCCAGGTAGATGACATCCATCGCATGCTCCTGATCTAGTTCTCTGGGCACCCAGTCAAAGAACTCAATCAGATTTGTTTGGCAAGATTGTCCTTCGGTAAAACCATGTTGCCTCGAATCATGCAACCTGTTGGTTTTGAGAAAGTCCACTATTCGCTCTTTCAGGAGCACCTCCATTACTTTTCCCACCACCGAGGTAAGGTTCACGGGCCTGTAACATAGTAAATGATGGCAGATAAAGACCAGCCCGGTCCATCTAGTCTGCCCAGTACGATGGCAGGAATAAGATAGCAGGAGTAGGTGTAGTTTGTCACTTCTTCACTGTCATCACTTTTGTGAAGAGGTACCACATCCGCCATTCTCCAGTCCTGAGGAACTTCTCCTGTTTCCAAGGATCTGTTGAAAACATCCTTTAATGGCCCTGCAAGAACCTCTCTGAGCTCTTTCAATATCCTGGGATGTATCCCATCCGGTCCCATGGCCTTGTCCACTTTCAGTTTTGCAAGTTGTACCAGTTAATAGTGACTCAGATCTTCCACAGTTGGGGCAACCCAGAAATCGGTTTTCAACAGAGAAGAACCTGAATCTACCCTACTTTGTATGCAGGAGACCAAACAATGAAATGGGGGGAAAGTCTACGGTCTTCTATATCAGGCCTTGACAGATTTTCTATTGGATTTAGGAGCCAGTGGCCGAGACCTCCCCCTCCACCATTGTCTCTGCTGAATTTGAGAAGTGGGGGAGATCTCTATTGACGCTCTCATCACCCAGTCTCGAATGCTCTCTCTTTTTCCTAGTGTCCTGTAACCCGCACTTGCGCTCTTCCCACCCTGTTCTTACCCAGTTTCTCTTTGAACCTGTTCCTCCCTACTAGTCTTCCTCCTCCTTTAAATTGGCCACTCTCAGCCCCTGCCTCTCACCCCAGTTAGCCCCTTCCCTTTGTAGCCCTTGGCCCTGCTAGTCAGCTACTCCCTCCAGCATGACAGTCATCCATCCCCCTCCAGTCCCTACCCCCACAAGCTTTCAGCCACCCCACTCACAGCCTGTACTCTAGCTAGCGTCAGAGCCACACATACTCTGTCCGTGGCCGCTGGAGCGGGAACATCCTCCTCCCTGCACTGCATGGTTCTGTGTGAGTCTGAGCTGCATGGTGCAGGAACTCTTGAGCTGGTCTCTGGTTCTCAAGTCTCATGAGATCAGTGTGAGAGTCCCTGCACCACGAGGCTCAGACTCACACAGAGCTGCTTAGTGCAGAGAGGAGGAAGTTCCTTCTCTGGCAAGGGCCATAACAAAAAAAAAGATTAAAAGAAAAAAAGGAAAGGGGCATGAAGATCCCAGGTGTCAGAAGCAAATTTCTAGTTGTCATGGCAACCTGGCACTTGACATTTGTTGAATCCTGATCTATATGCTTTTTTGTCTATTCTCATCCCAAGAACTGTACAGAAGGTGAAAAAGGCAAGTCTAGAGTGATCCCTTATAGCACCCTACTGGCCTTAATAAGTGTGGTTTCCCTGTCTCTTCAGTCGTACAGGAGAAAACCATGCAAGAACAAAGCTCTATTCTTTACCTGAACATCTGTTCCCTTGCACTAACAGCATGTAAGTTTGAATGCCTGATAGCATCATCCCTGTGCCTTTCCCAGGAGATAAAGGATACCGACCAGCTTTCTGGCTAGGAAGCCATCCACCATATAGCTTTAAATAGAAAGTGTTCTGCAGTGTGCTGAGCAAAACCTGGATCCTTTCAGCTGTGAGCCTCAGAATTTTAGCTTACATCTACTGTCTTTCCACATCAGGAAAGATGTATCTGAATACCATTACTGCAAATCATGTGTAGCGGGAGGGTCACCCAGTGTACCACCATCCATTGATCACCAAGTTCATCAGAGGCCTCTGACATACAAAGCCCCCAGTCAGGAAGCCTCCCTTTCCCTGCGATGTGAATGTGATCCTTGCTTGGTTGATGAAACCTCCCTTCAAACCTCTTGAAACAGTATCCTTGAAATTCATAACATGGAAGGTACTGTTCTTGGTGACTCTTACAGCGGCACACAGAGCGAATGAATTACATGCACTGTTCTCATGCTCCATACTTCCAATTCTTTGATAGCAGAATGGTCTTGAGGACCATCAAACGTTCTTACCCAAGGTGGTCTCAGTCTTGCACATGAATCTGTCTATAGTTCTACCCACATTTTTCTCTAAGCTGCATATTAACAAGAGTGAAGAGGCTTTACACACTTCTGGTGTTTTCCAGCTCTAAGAAACTGCAGGTCCTTGTCAGTGTCATCAAATGATGTCACCCAATAATGCATCTAAATTTCTCCAGGAACAAGCAGGAAGTCAGTTCTCACATATGGGTTATGTCGGTGCCAACAGAGCCCGCACAGAAGCATCTCCCCAGCTTTCAAAGAAAGCCTTTGGGAGATGCTCCATGCATGTGTTCCCCTTCCCACCCAAGGGTGCCATCTTTCCTCAGTCTCCTTTTTTCCAATTTCCCTTGGAAAAAAGTGTGTTTTTATCCTGTTTTTGTCCGGTATGCATACCGATTCCTTTCCCGCCCCCGAGCCAGCTGGCCTTGGTGTCGCTCCTCGGGCTCGTTCCTTTGGGGTTTTTTTTTGTTTTTTTTTTATCTAGATGTCCCTCAACTGGCACTTCATGCCCTTTTTTGCCGCAGGCCTCGCACCCTTAAAAAACATCATCTCCCTTCCCACCCATATTTTACAGGGCTGCCTGTGGAAGATCATAATCTGGTAGAGGAAGACAACTCTTCAGCTTTAAAATTCTCCACTAGTCTGACTGATTTCATCCTGTTTATCAATGAAGAAGTCGGAAATGCTTGTCTGTAATGGGGGCTAGACAGTACAATAAATCAAACTCGCAACACCACCCACTGGGGGAAGGGATGAAGTAGCTCCTCAGCTTTGATATCAGATTGAGGAACAGGAAGGCAGCCAGCCACTGTACAGGGACTCGCTTGTATGCTTGAAAAGACTTCTGGTGTTTCCCAGCTCTAAGAAACTGCAGGTCCTTGTCGGTGTCATCAAATGATGTCAGCCAGTAATGCATTTGGATTTTCTACAGGAACAAGCAGGAAATCAATCCTCATATATGGGTGATGTCGGCACCAACGGAGCCCGCATGGAAGCATCTCCCCAGCATTCAAAGAAAGCCTTTGGGAGATGCAGCATGAATGGGTGGTCCCCTTCCCAGCCAAGGGTGCCATCATGCCTCAGTCTCCCTTTTTCCACAGAGCCCTCTGGATGTCTTTCCAGTTTCCCCCTGGAAAAAGTGGTTTTTTTTTATCCTGTTTTTGTCCAGTACGTGTACCAGTTCCTTTCCCACCCCTGAGCCAGCTCGCCTCGGCGTCACTCCACGTGCTCATTCCTTTGGGGGTTTTTGGTTTGTATTTTTATCGAGATATCTCTCGACCGGCGCGCTTCGCTCCCTTTTTTTCCATAGGCCTCGGACCCTTAGCAGGAGGCAGGGCCCCCTTTTTCACAATGGTCTCCAGCGGCTTAAAGAAATGTAATTGGTGCGGTAAGATGATGTCCCGCACCGATCCACATGACTGCTGTCTCCGCTGCCTTGGGCCGGAACATGACGACTTGGATTGCAAACTCTGCAGGACCATGACCAAAAAGACCATCAAGAGCCGTCAGCTGCAGTAAGAACAGCTCTTTCACAAGTCTGACTTTCCACCAGAGTCTCCAGCTACATCGCACTCCAGGGCCCCCTCCGGTACCTCAGTGCCCCGCGAGACCCAGGCTGCCTCGGAGTCCCGCGGCTGCTGGTCCTCTGAGAGGAAATCCCCAGAGGTGGAATGCAAAAAGTCAAAATCCTCAAAGACAACCTTGGAGGACGAATACAGGAAGAAAGGAAGATCCAATTTTAGGCCCCGCAATCCCCAGCGTGAGTCAGAGGGGTCGAAGCAGTAGTGGCCCCACAAGCTGCCCCGGAAGGAGTCGTCAGTACCCGGTGACCGACCTCGGACACCCAAGGCCATCCTTGTCGAGGACTCCCCTTCAACAGAACCAAAGTCAGGCTGAAAACCTCGGCGCCCGCATTGAAAGCTGCGGAGCCAACTGGCATGGCGACCAGGATAGTGGCCTTTAGAGAGCAGTATATCTGCCCTCGTGGCTATGCTGCAGACGTTTATGTCCAGTTCCTCCAGTTCATCCTCCCCGATGATGGGACCTGCGACATCGAGGGCTTCCCTTGATGTTGAGCCGATCCTCGAGCGACACCACCCTCAAGAGACCCAACGGCATCGGACGAGGTCCCAATCCTGTTCCTCGGGGCACCGGTCCTCTCTGGTGAGTGCATACGGTTTGGACTGCAGGTCCCCCAGAGGTCGCAGGTCTTCAGGCTCAGGCCTCGACTGTGGGGCCTCAGACTTGTCCTCAAACTTCGGGTCAGAATGGGAGACCGAGGACAGGGAGTCCCCAGACACTCGGTGATACCAAGACATGCCCTCATACCTGTCTCCCCCGGTGTCCTGGCACCATTCCCCGCCTGAGGATGTCGCTTTCCTCGACTTTGTGGGGGGCATGGCTAAGGCACTCGCCATTGAGACCGAGGCCAAGGAGGATCCCCACATGGAGGAACTGGAGATTCTCCAGTACGAGGCCCCCCTTATGGTGCCTGTCCCTCTGATCCTCAAATGCTTCCTTCTCTGTATGTGGGAGGACACCCATTGTCAGCAGGCAATTCGACTCTATGTATCGAGTCCACTGAAGTCCTAGGTTCCAGAAGACTCAACTTCCCCACAACTCGATAGCAGTTGAGTCTGCCATGCGCAGGCTCAAGAGTCAAAAGATCCATTCCTCGGTGCTCTCCAGCAGAGAGGTCCGGATCCTTGACACCCTTGGCCGAAAGGCCTTCCAGGGCTCGATACTTGCATGCCGAGTCCAATCCTACCAACTATACATCGGCATGTACCTCAATGAACTGGTGAGGGAGCTCGCTGGTTTCTCAGCAGGCCTCAATAGGAAACCCCTTCAGCGGTTCAAGTCTCTGGCCTCGGCAGTCAAGGAGTGCTCGAAGTTTTTATCCCCTGCAGCTTACAACAGCTTTGAGTCCTCAGCCAGAGTAGCCACCGTGGGCATTGGGACCCAATGCCAGGCATGGCTGCAGTTGTCTGATCTCAGGACAAACTTATCGATGATCCTGTAGTGGAGAGAATCTCTTCGGACAGACAAGAAAGGCTGAAATAGAGACTGAGTTCCTGACAAGGACCAGACTCTCTAAAAAGATTTTGGTGCAGCCCCATAAGAAGGCCCTGGGGAAGAAGCCCTTCTTCCCAAGGGAAAAGGAGGTTTGGGCAATACCTCACAGTTCCAAACCTTCTCAGCCCCACTGCAAGGCCAACAACACAAGGGGCAAGGGCATTGCCCCTGCAGACAAAAGACCCCCAAGTTCCAGGCTCCGACTCAACCCGGGGGGAGCTTTTGAATTCTTAGGCACGACCTCCTCTCGCCCGAGAGGTCCCCAACAGCCTACAGGGGGGCATCTGGTCCTGCTTGCCCTCAAGTGGTCCATCACCACCACCAATTCCTGGGTACTGCAAATGGTCAAGGAGGGCTACCTCCTCTACTTGCAATGGGCACCACCCTCATATTTTCCAGGAGAGCCTGTAAAACCTCTCCTCCATCAGACTCTGCTCCACCGAGCTCACAGGTCTCCTCAAAGACCAGGTGGTGGAATCGGTGCCCAAGCATCTCTGAGGCACCGGCTTCTACTCCAGGTATTTCCTCATTCTCAAGCAAAACAGGGGGCTCGGGCCTATCTTGGACTTGCGGGACATGAACAAATTTCTGGTAAGGGAGAAGTTCAAGATGCTCTCCTTTGGAACAATGCTGCCATACCTCCAGCAGGGAGACTGGTTATGCTCCTTAGATCTGAAGGATGCCTGTATGCACATCCTGATCCATCCCAATCACCGAAAATACCTCTGCTTCGTGGTGAGTGGAGGTCACTACCAATTCAGGGTGCTGCCCTTGAGGCTGGCTTCATCACCAAGTGTTTTCTCTAAGTGCCTGGCGGTGGTTGCAGCCCACCTTTGTCTCCAAAGGGCCGTCATCTTTCCCTGCCTGGACAACTGGTTCATAAGGAGAGGCACAGCTGCAGAGCATACCATCCACGTCCTGCAGCACCTGGGGTTCGTCATCAACTACCCCAAGTCCCACCTCTCTCTAGCTCAGTGTCTGAAGTTCATAGGTGCTCAGCTAGACACCCTCCAGGCAAAGGCCTTCCTCCCTCAGGAGAGGTCAGAACGCCTCAGGGGGCTTAGCCATTACCCATCCGACTTCTCCTCCGCCCGCTGGGCCACATGGCCTCTACAGTCCGCGTGACCCCATGCGCCCACCTACACATGAAGCAGCCCAGTGGTGCCTTTGTTCTCAGTGGACACAAGCCACAGGCAGGCTCCGGTATAGGGTGAGAGTGACCCACCAGCTGGCAGACTCCCTCGACTTATGGCAGATCCCCTGCCACCTGCAAGCTGGGATGCCCTTCCAGGCACCCACCCCCCAGATGGTCCTCACCACGGGCGCCTCCCTGCTGAGCTGGGGAGCTCATTGCGAGGACGTCCGCACACAAGGCAGCTTGTCCCAGACGGAATGCCAGCTACAGATCAACCATCTGGAACTTCAAGCAATATTTGTGGTTCTCTGAGCCTTCCGCCACCGGCTGCAGCACAAGTCTGTGCTAATCCAGACTGACAACCAGGTTACAGTGTTCTATGTAAACAAGCAAGGGAGCATGGGGTCATACTCCCTCTGCTTATATGCGACATGCAACAGGATGCTCCTAAGGGCGGTCTGCCTCCCGGGCCAGGATAATGCCCTGGCAGACAAGCTGAGCAGAGTCCTCCAGCCGCACGAGTGGTACCTGGATCCCAGGGTGGCCTCTCGGCTGTTTCGACTCTGGGGCATCCCTCTAGTGGATCTGTTTGCCAACCTGGACAACACAGTTGCCCAGCTTCTGCTCCCGTCAGCCACACCTGTCCCGGGTGGCAGTGGATGCATTCCTGATTCCATGAACGGAAGGCCTCCTTTATGCTTTCCTGCCAACTCCAGTGGTCGGGAAGACCCTCTTTGAGGTCCAGCACAACAGGGCATCACTGATACTGATAGCCCCACGGTGGCCCAAGCAACCTTGGTTCCTGCTGCTTCTCCACCTGTCAGCGGTGTTGCCGATTTCCCTGGACCATGCCACAGGACTGCTGTCTCAGGAGAAGGGCTCTCTCCTGCACCCCAACTTGGGGTTCCTGTCTCTTATGGCTTGGCTGCTGAAAGGGTAGCCCTGGCTCCCTTCGACCTCCCACAGGACGTGGAAGTGGTCCTTCTGGCCTCCTAAAGGGCTTCCATGAGAAGGGCGTATGCCTTCAAGTGGTGTTGCTTCTCGGTCTGGTGACGGTTCAGATGGTACTCCAGTACCTGCTCCACCTGTTGCAGGTGGGACTAAAGTCCAACTCAGTCAGAGTGCACATGTGCGCTATTGCAGCGCATCACCATGCTGTTCAAGGAAAACCCCTCTTGGCCCAGCCCCTTGTATCACAGTTCCTACGGGACCTCATGCTATCCAAACTCCCCCTTCTGCCCACTAGCAGCAGAATGGGATCTCAATGTGGGGCTCTCACAGCTTACTAAGCCGCCATTTGAGCCTCTGGCTACCTGCCACTTGCAGTACCTCTCCTGGAAGGCTGTCTTCCTCTTGACACTCACATCAGCTTGCAGTGTCAGCGAGCTCCAGGCTCTGATGGCAGAGCCCCCTACCCGAGGTTCTACAAGAACAGGATGGTGCTCCACACACACCCCAATTTTCTGCCAAAGGTGCTGTCCCCCTTCCACCTCAATCAAGAGGTAGAGCTCCTCACCTTCTTTTCGAGACCTCCCGCTGACAGGGCGGAGACTGTCCTCCATACTTTGGATTGTAAAAGCACCCTGTCCTTCTATCTACAACGGACTCAAGGCCACTGCAAAGCACCTCAGCTTTTCATCTCCTATGACCGCCAGTCAACTGGGGCTCCTAGTGACTGAGCAAACTCTGTTCACTTGGGTGGCAGACTACATTTCCCTCACCTATGAGCAGGCTGGGATATCACTAGACCAGCGGATCATGGCACACTGCGTCAGGGCCATAGCTACTTCCACAGCAAATCTGCTTACCAAAACTGTGACAGAAATCTGCCAGCTGAAAGCTGGGGAGATGCTTCCGCGCGGGCTCCATTGGCGTTGATGTCACCTGTATGTGAAAACTGATTCCTGCTATCCCTGGAGAATCACTATTACAGGTAAGCAATTTTTTCTTTCCCTTCCCCAGTCTACAACATTTTGTTGTCTTAGTCCTTCATTGTTGCTGGTATATTTATTTACTTGCTGTGATAGTTTTCACCCTGGGAGATCTAGCTAACTCCTTAATCACCCAACTAGACAAATTATCCTCCTCTTTCCTTAAGCTGTGCCCTAGCAGTGTTGAGAACTGCCCGAGTGGCAAGAGAGTCACCAGGAACCTAGCATGTATTATGCCCAGTTAGTTCATATGGACTGTGATGGGATCAGTGGGATGTCACGATTCATTGACTGGACTCTCTTCCAAACATGGCTTCCATCAAGGCTAGAGTAGTGTAGCAGAGGAGCATGTTAAAGGCAATTGAAGGGCAGACTGGACGGGCCATATGGTCTTTATCTGCCATCATGTTTCTATGTTTATGAATAATTTAGCAGTATAAATTATAAATTGAGATGGGGTATCATTAATTCCTGTGAAGTACACAGTGGATTCATTTTTAAGAACTAGTAGCATTTAATTTGCTGAATGTGATATACTTAGATTTTAATAAGACTTTTGATGCTCTTTCACATGAGAGAGACTACAGTGGTAAGTTGGGTGAATGATAAACATCGAAGGGTGGTGGCAGAGTTCACTCCAAGGAAAGAGGAGTCATCAGTAGAGTGTCCCAGGCATCATCCTTGGATCTAGTTCTCATCAATATTTGTATATGTCATATTGCATAGAGATTGGTCGGAAAATGTATCTTTTTTGCCATAGAATGGACAATTTGTGTGGGGTAGAAAAAAACGAGGAGTGACCTGTGAAAGCTAGAGGGTTTGTCAAAAGTGTGGCGGTTGAGATTTAATTGAGAGGAAGGTGATGCTTAATTGAGGAGAGGGATTTTGGGACAGTCAAACTTGATGATATTAAGGTAGCTAAGAGTGCTACAGGCCAGTTGCAGAAGCCAGAGGAACACTAAGTGCAGAGGGATAAAAGCCTCTGTGCATTTCATTGAAGAGACCCCACCCAGGTCTGGGTTCAGTACTGCCAAAAGCAAAAAGAGAGCAGAGGAGGTCAGGCTTACACCCCAAAAGCTGAGGGACCTAAATGTGTATAGAGGAGAGAGATGCTAGTGGGAGGGAGGAACGGTGAGGGTGCAGATATCACAATCCTCAAAAGTTCAAAAAAATACACAAGAAACAAATATTTTCCACTGAAAAAAGAATTTCTGAACGAAGCATATATTCTATGTTACTGAGCTTGAGAGTAACATTAGAAAATATTTCTTCACGGAAGGGGTGGTGGATGTACTCTCGTTGGAGTGACAAGGGCCAGAGAGGTTAGCAAATTCAAGAACCCGTGAGTCCAGCTGTAAGAAGTCCTTAGATGTGTGGTAGGGCCTGAGATCAGGTAGGCTGTGTGTTTTTTTATTGGGGGCATGCAGACTAAATGTGTCTCGTGTGCTTTACTTGCTGTAAATGTTGCTGTTTCTGGGATTCTTGGTGTTTGGAAAAGAGCCATGTGAAGGACCCCGAAGAGGCAGATGTGGCTCCTAAATAACAGAGTTAGTTGCATGTCACCACGTTAGTAGATGGGTTGCACTTATGTTAGGGTGTATCTGCTTTGATACTTCACCCAAGCTGTTACTCTTCCTCCTGTTCTCCAGTTACAGAAGTGAAAAGCGGCATTGTGAAAGTAGAAGCCGACCTGGAGGATGCAGTTCTGGACTGTTCCCTCACGGCCACAGCCACTGAAGAGCCCCTGTGGGAGCACCCCCTTTCAACTGGCCTCGCAGACTTCAGCAAACGGAAACAGGCTCTGCTGGCGTGCAGCGGGCCTGGCAGTGAGCACGGCATCGTACCCAGTACTAAGAAGAGGCGAATCATCCCAGAGGTGATTACAGGGGCATGTGCAAGACTCACCATTGGCCCCCTGCAGGCCAGTATCAATCCAAGCAGTGCGACTTCCAGATATGCAGAGCCTGGCTTGCCCACAGGCTTCACCAGCTTTGCGTTTGTTCTTTTGTGCCAGATAGGATTTCTAGTTGGTCACACTGCGATTGGCAGAGTCTTAAATGCACAAGGTCTGGGTATTCAGTTTTACAGGTGGTCTCCCAAACTCATTAAAGTGGCTCAATTGATTTTTAATAGTACCTTATAGTTTAGTTTTAGATTGGCTGTAACAAGTTGTGATGTCATGAATGAGATCACAGACACTTCCACTGAATGGCCCAGTGGGATGCCACTAGGTGTGATGTGACTGGCTGTTGACTGTGTCTTGCAAAGGGAAGGGGGGCTTGTGGCTTGTATTAACAGTGAGTGAGAGCTCTCTTGCTGTAACATGATAGCTATGATGCAGCTCAGTTTTCATAGATAGGAGGAATATAGAACATAACCACATAACTTATGCAATCTGTAGCTTTATCACAACTAATGGCTCTCGGCACTTCTCCCAAGCTATCTTGAATTCTGTTACTGCTCTTGCTGCACTGGAAAGCCAGATTTCCTTATTTTACTCCAAACGACAGCATACCATTCCACCTTGTTGTAGTGCTTCCTTTTCAATGCAAAATGTTGGCCTTGCATATATTCTTTATATCTTGAGGTATCTAAATTTGTCTGTCACATTCATGCTTTCTCTCGCTCCCCTACGATACACATATATAGGTTCTTTGTTTTCTCCCCTCGTGAGAGATATGGTGCTCACACTGTCCCATTTTCTGGCGCCTCTCCAGATGAGATCTTACCCATGCTTTGCACAAGGCTTTCACTATCTCCTTTGTTCTATTCCCATGTGCACCCTAGCTATGGCCCTACCTGTTGCCCCATCATTCCTCTGGCTCTCCTCAGTGTCCTATTGTGCGCTTTGATAACCCTGACCTCAGCAGGTACGATCAGATGCAAGTTCTTGTTCCCATTTCTTGTTGATCAGTTTCTCCTCCCTTCTCCCCATCATGCACTGCTCTTAGGTTTTTGCATCGGAAACCCATGACTGAACTACTCTGTAACCCAGTTTGAACTACTTTATACTAGGAGCCAGAGAAAATTACATAATATTTTTACTTATAATTTAATGTTTATTTTTCTTAGTAGTTGGGAAGAGCTTGCTTTTCTCACTTCCAGTCTTTTGCTCTATCTTTCAGTTGTTTCCACAGCCTCGCTTGCTCTGTGTTTTGGGCCTGTGGTAGGGTTATAAGAACCTTCCACTCCTTTCTGCAGATAGATGTATCTGCAGGCACCAGCCATTAGATTTTGCGCAACCAGGCGCCCACGAATTTTGCACCCTCTTAATATAAGGAAACACATAACAACCCGTGAAAGTTCAAAGAGGGGAGCCCCTGGATACACAGTGACTTCTCTCTCCTCCTATGCCACAGTGAGTATATTCTCGACTCTGGTTCGGGCTACTTCTCTCCCCACTTGAAGAGAATCCCCATTTTGCAAGGGATCCGTAAATCTACTAAAGCCTTTCCTTTTCCGCAAGTCTTTAAAGAGCATGGTGCTCAAGGCGTGGAACTCACCGAGCCCCCCCATCACCAGTTATAGGGCATTGGGGTTAGCAACAAGCTTTATGCCCTTCCTCCAGCGGATCTGGATAAGTGACTGTGTCTTCCTAAGATGAATGTGCACAAAGCAGCGGGCATCAGGCATACTGTACCAGTAGGGGATGAAACTACCTTCAGGAAGCAGTTGGATCACAAGAGGCAGTTCTTAAGTCTGATTCTTGGCCTCCTCTCTTATCCGCCAGGCAGCGATTTGTGGAGGACTGACGGCCTGTGCCCTCCTTCAGTGACTGCAGTCACACCTCGATTCTTCTAGATGTGTCAACGGTTTTCTTAGTGGATGCCATGTATGCTCTTGTCCATCTTATGTATTGGGCAACAGACACGTTTTCTAAGTTCTGGTGGTCCAAGCTTGCCTGTAGAGCAGGAGTTCTCGACCCATTCCTCCGGACACACCTAGCCAGTCAGATTTTCAGATAACCACAATGAATATGCATGAGAGAAATGTGCATTCAGTGGAGGCAGTGCATGCAAATTTCTTTCATACATATTCATTGTAGTTATCCTGAAAACCTGACTGGCTAGGTGTGCCCCAAGGACTGAGTTGAAAATCCCTGCTCTATAGGAAAGCTCTGGTTTGGAGAAGACCTTGTAAAGTTAGTAAAGAGTTTGCAGAGTCCAAGCCTCATCAGCTTTTGTAGGATAAACCTAGAGAATTCTGGAGACAGGCAATTTCTGTTTTCACTACCTCTTCCCATTTTCCTGGGACTCTGGAACGTCGGGGTCTCCCAGCAGTACCAGCCAAGGGAACCATACTCTGACTTCCTCAGCTTTCAGGCCTGGCCTCAGCCCTCTCATGGGGCTTGCAGGCCTCATGACCCTTCGGCCTCAAGAATTAGCCCTTCCTGTCCTGCACAGTGACAGGATTGAGGGCCCATTTTGAGTTGCCTCCAGTGGGTGGCCGTCTCAAGTCTCCTTTACCAAGAGTGAGCTCGTGTTGCTGCTGATCGCTGGGTGCTCGATTTTATTCAGCATAGTTATGTCCTGGAGTGCAGAGAACCTGTTTTGGGATGCCTTCATGGCCTCTCCATGTGGTTCTGAGACCAAAAACGCTGTTGACCAAGCCGTTCTGGAAAGACTGGTGTATCTTCAGGCCATTGTGTCCATACCTCCTGCCCAAGGAGGCAAAGGCCATTACTCTATCTGCTTCATCGTGCCAGAGAAGGATGGGTCCTTCAGGCCGATCCGTGATATGAAAGGCATCAAGGCCTCCCTGAAGGCCTTGCGCTTCTGGATGGAGACACTGAAGTCTTTTATCCAGGTTGTTCGGTGTGAGGAGTTTCTTATGTCACTGGACCTGGCAGTGGCTTACTTTCACATTCCCTTTGGGGAGGATCAATAGCGTTGTCTGCTTTTTCGGCTCACACGTTCAGTTCTCTGCCCCTTCCTTTGGTTTGTTCACTGCCTAAAGGACCTATTATGAGATTATGGTGGTTGTGGCTGTAGCTTTACGATGCAAGGGCATATGCATACATGAACAATTAGCTTATTCAAGCCAAGTCTTTTTTTTCATTAAAATTTTATTGAAAACCAACTACAAACTACTCTACTACAACAGATCCCCAAGAACTCCATACACAAAACACAACATAATGCCAAGTACTGATTTCCCATAGTAATACAGAAATTGAAACACCCCCCCCCCCTCCCTCCCTTGCCGTTAGGGAAAATGGTAGAAAAAAAGATCACAAAACTTATGAACTTATGAAGGGAGCATTCAGTATTCAATCAGACATAATCCTAAACACCAATACAACTTCCACCTACCAACAGGGGGAGCAACACCCATCAATGACACCCACCTCCCGCCCTCGGGTCGCCTATACTCACCCTTCCGCCTCACCACCGCTCAAGGGCTCCCACAGCTCTTTAGACAACCTCTGTTGCCACAGGGCTGTGAGTTTTGCCATCCCAAACATATATTTAATCTTCTCCACCAACAAGCCCAACAGGAGGGTGCTCAGCCAGTTTCCAGAATTGTGTCAGAGCAAACCGTGCTGCAAAAACAGATAGCTGGACAAACTCAGCTCCCACACCCACATGTCCCCCTCCCTCTAGTCAACAAAGATGGAGTGGCTTTGGGGGCAACCTCTGCCCCAACACCTGTGAAAGAAGATCAAAGACCTGGTCCCAGAAAGATTTAACATGGGAGCAAGTCTACCAAATATGCCCGAAGGTCCCCTCTTCCTCACAAGTACACTAGCACCTCCCGTCACCAAAACCCAGCTCCTGCAGCCTCTGTGGGGTATAATATCATCTGTATTACATCTTATAATTATTTTCAATTCAATATATCGCCTGAAGGCCTTTAAAGATGCTCTGTCACTGGAGCCCAATCCTTTTCCTCCCACACTACCTCAAGGTCCACCTCCCACCTAACATGATGTAATGATTTCAAGGTCTCCTTCTCCCTCAACATGCTATACAGCCAAGATAAACACCCTTTTATGGTCCCCTTCATAAAAGCAGACTCCAAAGGACTAGATTTAATTCTACCCTGGGCATGACCTCCCTTCTCATGGATAGTGACACACTTGAAAATATTTAAATTTATCCCGCTCCTCCATGCCAAATTCTCACTTTAACGCAGCAAAGGAGGGCAGGCCTCCCTCAATCCGGAACGTAGACCCAAAGCCTCTTACCTCCTATATGTAGGGTCCATAAGACCTTGCAGAAACAGGGGGTTATAGTGGATGAGCATCAATGCGAAAACCCTGCAATTCCCACAGTATCTCTTCCGCTGCCTCTCCTAAACTCTCACTCTGAGCCCCACCCACGGACTCGACTCCAAGACCCTTCCCAAGGAGATACCCCCTGATATATACCTTAAGGGGCAAGCACTCACTGCCACTTGTTCCGGGTCCACCTATTCCTTCCAAGGGCAAACATGCCATTCGACCACTGCTCTAATTTGGTCCATCTCATAATATCTACGCAAGGAATGGCCAGACCCCTATCTGCCTGGGCCCTACACAATACCTTACCTACTACCCGGGGTCTTTTGTAATCCCATATGAGGTCCAAAAAGGCCCTTTGCCACCTCCAAAGCAAACTCTCGGATATCCCCACTGGTAAGGCATTGAAAAGATATAAAAAGCTGGGTAACACCATCATTTTAAGTGTTAATCCTCCCAAACCATCATAAACTCAACTTTTTCCACTGCTGAAGGTCAGAAACAACAGCTCTCCGCAAAGGGTCAAAATTTAATGGGAACAATCTGGCCCAATTCTCAGCAATATTCACTCCTAGATAGTGAATATGAGATCTGACTGGATATCAGTCATCCAAGTTAGAGCCTCATTTTTGAGCCCCTGCACGTCCTCTTTCAATTCCACAACCCACTGGGACATTTCACCACAAGAAGTTGAGGTCCGACCAAGTCCTTTCCCACGCCTCCAGACTTGGGGCCTCCACGAGCAGCCACTCCATCTCCATCGGGTCCTGTCATTTTGTGGCTGCCCCCACCTCCACACGTTGACTCACAGCTCCTGTAAGCATATGACTTCAGGTCGACGGTACCTTTTTTCGAACATGCTGATGTCCCGGCTCCTTAGGGAGACAGGGTTGAAAAACAGCAACAAATCTGGGGGTTCTGTTGCTAATAACCATGGGTTGAGCTGAATCACTCCAGGAGCTCATGGTCTAGGCAGCCATCCTGATCATGACGTCACCGGAAGCCTCGGGCCAAGTCTTAATCAGAAACAGTAAGGGGAATGGCCAATGTGGTTCAGTTCTGGAAGGCTTCAGCTGGGTAGTCTGTCACAATAAGAGTCACCTTGAGCCATCTCAGTCATTGGCATATCTTGAAGCCTTTTTGATGTCCATGCGGCAGGGTTTTTATGACCACTGAGAGAATGTCCAAGTTGTTGGCTCAGCTGTCAGCTATTGGGCAGCAGCAGGCTCTCAAGATCTGGGACTGTCTTCTGCTCCTGGGGTTCAGTGATGGCAACAATAGTCCCTTGGGTGCAAGCTCATCTGTAGCCACTCCAAAAATCACTGCTGTTCTGTTGCTCACCTCACTCGCAAAACTTTGAGATCAGGCTTCTCCTCTTATCGTCAGTAGCAGCCAATCTTCTGTGGTGGTGTCAGCCTGCCATTATAATCAAGGGCCTGCCCCGGGTGATCCTCCATAGCTCCTTCTGTTGACGGATGCCAGCCTGCAAGAGGGGGCGGGGGGGGGGGGGCTAGGCAGCTCAAAATGGCCCATCAATCACTTTGAAGAGTGAGCTTTTCACCACCAGGTCCAGGGATGAGCAGGGCAGATTTTCTCAGACAGTGCCACAGTGGGGGCATATGTTCACAGGCAGGAGCCTACCAAGAGTGCTGGAGTTACCCTGGAGATGGCCCTCTTGTTTCCATGGGTAGATCGGAACCTGCTGATGCTCTCAGCATAGCACATTGAGGACACTCGGTCACCAGTCCCATACTCTTGGAGAGTAGGAGTTAGCTCTGTCAGCATTCCAAAGGAGTCTGGACAGATAGGGCCTTCCCTGGATGGATTTGATGGCAACTCAAGCCATTGCCAAGGTGCAATGGGGTCTGTTCTGTGGGCATGGTTGCCCTGGTTTAGCCTGGCCTCGGAGGCTACAGCAGTATGTGTTTCCTCCATGGCCTCTCATGTGCTTTGCCTTCTAGAACGCCATCCAGGCCCAGTGATTCTGGTGGCGCCAGATTGGTTATGGAGGCTCTGATTCACAGACCTTATGCAGTTCTTGGAAGAGCTGCCCTAGCACCTTCCATAAGACCTAGGCCTGTTGGATGACCTGGCTCCCTTCTTGCTTAACAGTTTGGCACTTGGGAGGTGGCGCCTAGTGCATAGGGTTTATTCATCGGCTGTTGGTTCCATGCCTTGAAGGCAGAACACGGTTCCTCTTGCCTCACCTAAGTGTGCTTTTTGTGTCTTTTTGAGGACTGGTGTAGGAGCACAATGTAGCTCCCAGAACAGCAGATTTTCCCTCCTTGCTAGACTCACTTCAGGATAATTTTGACAAGGGACTGTCCCTCAGTTCCTTGAGGGTTCACATTGCAGTCTTGACATGTTTTTGGGGGCTAGTAGCCACTTGCTTCATGCATCCTGATTTTGTCTGCTTCTTCAGGGAGTGCAGCATTTGCGTTCTCCTCTGTGGACAATTATTTTTCCCCTTGTGATTGTGCCTCGTTCTTCAGGTCTTAATATCTGCACCTTTCGAGCCTTTGAAGTGGGGCTGCTTAAGGACCATCTTTTTGGTTGTGATCTATTTGGCATGTCGCATTTCAGAGAGGCAGGCTCTCTGGGGCAGGGACCCATACCTGCCCTTCTCAGAGGTGGCCATGTCCGTTCAGCCAATCTCTTTCTTTCTTTTTTACCCAAGGGAGCATCCACATTTTATGTCAACAAGGTGGTTTGTCTCCAGTGCCCTTTTCTGTGTAGCAGTGTAAAGGGGAGAACAAGGACCTTCATGGGGATGATGTCCGTGAGTGCTCCTCATTTACCTGATGGTCACTAACTCATTGAGTAGTTTAGACAGATTATTTGTGCCTTTTGCAGGGCCACGCAAGGGTGAAGCAGCCTCTAAGGCTACTTTGGGCCATTGGATAAAGAGGCAGTATGGTCAACAAATCTTTTGCGAGATCAAACTGGTCTGGAGGGATTGCGGGCACATTGCTGGCCTCTTTCACTCTTCCCTGCATACCTGGTGTCTATCTGCGGCAAGACTCGCACTAAGGAAGTTCTAGCTGTTGCTCTGAGAGTGGCAATCTAGCAATTGCAAGACCATTAAGCAGGCTAAGAGTAACTTCAACTCTAAACTTATGAGGTCCTGCAACAACTTTTCCAAGCAACTTTTTCATATTGTTAAGAACTTAACCTCATCAGGCCTTCCCTCTTTACCACCAGTCTCCCCAGATCCCTTTGCACTTTACTTTAGTTCTAAAGTAACTTCTCTTTTCAGTTCTCAGCTAGCACTTATTATCTTCCTCAATCCTAACCCTGCTGTCCCTAGCCGAATCACAGACAACCCTTTACTATCTCCACTTGCACGTAGTACTTGGTCAGAATTAAGTACTAGTTTCCAAATCTTTCTTTTCATGGTGCTCAATTCTATGAAGTCTGCTACCTTTGTTCTGGATCCTCTTCCAGCACCATTTATCAAGGATCTGTATCTGGGTCTTTCTCCGTGGACAAGCAGGAATGAGTCCTCAGGTATGGGTGACGTCCCTGACGGAGCCCCGCACGGGAATGCTTTCCAGCTTCTGTTGGAAGCTTTAGTGAGGCTCCATCATGCCTGCAAGCCTCCTTTCCACCTGTGACTCTTGATTCAGTCTTTTATTTTCCGTGGAGCCACATGTATATGTTCCAATCATCCTCCACTTGGTAAAATCTTTCTCCCCTGTGGGGTTTTATTGCACTTTGGATTTTTACTTTTTGTCTTTTGCCTGCCATCACGTTTTCTCTCTTTCCCTTTTGGTTTTTCTCCTTCATTTGCTGTTTTAGCTCTTGCCATGGTTCCTTGGCTCTCGATGCTGGTATCGCAGTCTGGTTGCGCTCCGACATCGAGCCCTTTGACTTTGCCATGGCTGTTTTCCCAGATGACATCCCTCAAAAACCTGCCAGCAGGTTTAAGAAATGTTCCCAGTGTGCTAAAACCATATCCGCTATGGACACGCACGACTGGTGCCGTCAGTGCTTGGGTCTCGATCATCAGCCCTCTTCTTGTACTTTGTATATGCAGATGACAACAAGAGGACTCGAGTCGTGAGAAGTGGAAAACACTTTTTGGCACTCAGAAGTCCGATCCTTCGGCATCGACGGCACCAGTCTCAATGGCTTCCAAGGCTGCATTGGATACTGGCGTTGCATCAACATCGAGGAGCTCTCGAGCTCAGTCGCAGTTGAGACCCATTATGCCCTGGGCCATCGATTGATCTCCACCAGAAAGTGAGGAAGGATTCGATCTCGTCTTCGATGCAGAGGGATGATCACATCGAGCACAGAGTGAAGACTCCGTTGCATCGGCATGGAAGCCCATTGAAGCATGGCATCGAGAGTGATGGGGTTCACAGGAGCACCCCTTGAAGGTGCAACAAAGGGGGAGAGCTCATCCTTCAGGACATTGTAGGGACATTAACAGCAGACTCAGCTGCCGATACCCCTGTATAGATACTGGGTACATCAGTTGAAGTTACTGAGGCCCTGCAGCCTTCGGAATCGGCAGCCATGGAGAAATGCCTTCTGCAAGTGCTTGAGGACTGCATCGTGGTGCTGTTAGTGATGCAGTATGCCAGGGTCTCGACATCTGCTGCATCAACATTGGCCACTGTACAGCCAGTCCTTGAGATGCATGCCCTGCCTGCGGGAGAGGCATAGACATTAGGGCATGGAAGGGCCCCAACACCGGTGTCTGCCTGGCCAGTATCCCTTTTTAGTGTTTCGGAGTCTGACTAGCATCAGTGCAATGTCGCTCACAAAGAAGCTCTATATCCCCTCGAGGCAGGAGAGAGATCCAGGCAGAAATTCAGAAGTACTCCGACTTTCTATTTGAGTCCGACTCAAAAAGCTGGGTCACTGATGTGGAATCTGAGGATGTCCCCTGAGCTTCCTTCAGACCCTTCTCCACTTCATGAGTGGCGTTAGTCTCCTCCCGAGGACATGATGTTCCAAAGGTTTGTAAGGGACATGGCCAAGGACATACCATTTTCTTTGAAGACTGAGAATGAGCTTAGGGCAGAAGAGCTGGAGATCCTGCAGTACTCCTCAGCACCTAAGGAGGTGGTGACAGTGCCTATGCACTGCATCCTGCAGAGAGTACATATGAGAATGTGAGAGAACCTCCTCAGTGTGCCTCCGATTAGTAGAAGGCTTGGCTCCATGTACAGAGTTCAGAAAGCTTCTGGGTTTGAGAAGCCTCAGCTTCCTCACTATTTCTTGGTGGTCGAATCCACCCTAAAGGGAATCAAGACTTATTCTGTAGCGCCTCCAAGGAGGGAATCTTGGACATTGGACTCTTTAGGGAGAAGGTGTTTCCAGAGTTCAATGTTTTTAGCCCATGTGACCTCTTACCAGCTCTACATGGGCATTTCTTGAAGAACATCATGTGCGACTTGGCTGATCTGGCCCATTTCCTTCCTCTGGAGAAATTGGATCAGTATTGTTCCCTAGTGACCCACGGCAAGGACTGCTCAATGTTTATGGTCTGAGCCTATGAAATCTTCGAAACGGCATCTAGAAATGCTGCCATAGGTATTGGTACCTGGGAGACTTGCTTGGCTCCAGTTGTCAGACCTGGTACAGTCAGTGCAAAACAAGCTGGCGGATGTTTCGTGCCGCAGAGAGAATGTCTTTGGGTAACAGTTTGAAGAGAAGGCTGGTTATATTAAAAAGCAGCACATTACTCTTACCAGGCTCTCCAGGGCACATCTTAGCACGCCTCCTATCGTACAAGGTACCAAGGTGCAAACCAGAAAAATACCTATTACCATTGCAGGTGTAGACAATTTCTTGGGCCACAGACCTCCCAACCCAAACAGGCCCCTTGCCAACAGTAGCATTGTGAGAAGCCTCAAAAGGCCCAGCCAGCTCCTCAGTCAAAACCTCAGTCACTTGATAAGAGAAAAATTCAGAATGATTGCTTTAGGCACCCTGCTTTCTTACCTTCAGAAAGGAGATTGACTATGCTCCCTGGATCTGAAGGATGCCTATACCCATATACAGATACATCCCGCTCACAGGAAGTATCTCAGATTTGGCCTGGGAGGACATTTCCAGTACTGAGTGTTGCTGTTTGGCCTAGCCTCAGCACCTTATGTCTTCACAAAGTGCCTCGCGGTAGTAGTTGCTTAACTTCAGATGCTGGGAGTGTTTGTCTTCCTCTATCTGGATGATTGGCTGGTCAAGAGTACCACTCCGGACAGAGTCCAAGAATTAACACGATTGACCATTTGGGTGTTGGAACTAATAAGGTTTGTTACAAATTACTCTAAGTCCCACCTTCAGCCCACACAACATTTGGAATGCATCAGAACCCTGCTCAACATGGCTTAGGTAAGAGCCTTCCTGCCACATGACTGACTTCTCAGATTGACAGCACTTGTGTGGGAAACCCAATCGAGTCAGCAGATAACAGTTCACAGGATGTTGATTGTGTTAGGCCACATGTCCTCCATAGTACATGTCACACCCTTGGCATGCCTCCAGATGAGGCAAACTCAGTGGACTCTGAAGACTCAATGTACCCATGCCACAGGTCGACTCAGGGATCATCTGTGTGTCACTGTCCCTCTCGTTCAGTCATTACACTGATGGACAGTCCACCACAATTTGCTTCCTTTCAAAATTGCTCCACTCCAAAAAGTTCTGATGACAGACACATCCAAGCTGGGGTGGGGAGCTCATCTCGATGGGTTGCACACCCAGGGCGATTGGTCCATCCAAGAAAGTCTCCATCAGATCAACTTCTTGGAACTAAGAGCAGTGGTGAATGCTCTAAGGACTTTCCGAGATCGACTGGCTAACCAAATTGTTCTGCTACAGATCAACAATCAGGTCACCATGTTCTACATCAACAAGCTGGGAGGAATGAGCTTGTACCTCCTGTGTTGGGAAGCAGTTAGGTTGTGGAAGTTCACTATCATGCACAGGATAGACTTGAGAGCAAAACACTCTGGCAGACAGACTGAGTTGAGTCCTCCCACACAAATGGAGGCTGGACAGAGAAGTTGCAGCACTCCTTCGATAGATATGTTTGCCACCCTATAGCATGCCCACGTGGATCAGTTCTACTTCAAGATCACACACCAGATTAACATTGGATACTTTCCCCCTTCACTGCGGGGAGAGTCTTCTGTACGCTTATCGTCCAATACCTCTCATTGCAAAGCCCTCCTGAAGCTCATAACAGATGGCGGCACAATGATTCTCATCGCTCCCTACTGGCTTCCCCTCCTGTTGAAACTCTCCAGTCTAGAGCCGCTATGACTCAACCACGTGCCCAATCTAATTATGCAGGAAGGTGGGACGATATTGCACCCAACATCTGGTCCTTGCCCCTCATGGCGTGGATGTTGAGAGTCTAATGTCTCAGCTCAACTTGCCGGTTGGTGTAACCAAAGCTCTTGTGGTCTGCAGGAGAGCCTCTGTGAGAAAGTCTTACGCTTGCAAGTGGAAGAGGTTTGCTGTTTGGTGTGAGGATCAGGCCCTAGATTCTTTTGTCTGTTACACACAAAAACTGCTTGAATATCATCTACATCTCTCCGAGTCTGGACTTAAGTCTAACTCCGTCAGGGTCCACCACAGTGCAACTGGAGCTCACCATCGTGGTGTGGAAGAAAAGTCTAACTCTGTACAGCCTTAGTTGTTCAATTTATGTGGGGCTTGCTTCTCTTGAAGCCTCTCTACAAGCCTCCTGCAGTGTCTTGAGACCTCAATGTGGTTCTTGTGCAGCTCATGAAAGCTCATTTTGAGCTGCTCAATTCCTTTCCTCTGAAGTTCTTGACCTGGAAAGTATTGTTTCTGGTGGCAGTCACTTCAGCATGCAGAGTGAGTGAGCTTCAGGCTCTAGTGGTTCATCTGCCTTACAACCAAATTCTACCATAATAGAGTGGTCCTTCGTACTCATCCTAAATGCCTTCCAAAAATGGTATTGGATTTCCACCTTAATCAGTCAGTTGTTCTTCCAACATTTTTCCTAAGACACAAAGGGAAAGTTATATTGCACATGTTGGACTGCAAGCAAACCTTAGCCTTCTACTTGGAGCGGACAAAGGGCCATAGAAAGACCATCCAGCTTTTTGTTTCTTTTGACCCCAATAACCTAGGGGTTGCTGTTTCCAAACTCTGTTTGGCTGGCAGACTGCATCTCTTTCACTTATGCCCAGGCAGGCCTGAGCCTTGATGCTCATGTCACAGCTCACCGTGTCAGCGCTTGTGGCTGCATCAGTAGCCAACTTACATTCTGTCTCCATGGAAGATGTCTGCAGGGCTGCAACATGGTCTTCCGTCCACTCATTCACATCTCACTACTGCCTAAACAGGGATCCCCGATGCGACAGCAATTTTGGCCAATCTGTACTCTGGAATCTGTTTGGAGATTAGAATCCAACTCCATTTCCTTCTAGGCCCATTCTGTACTGTCCAGGATATCAAAAAAATATATAATCACTGCTATTGTACATAGTTGGCCATCAGGCCTTTTGCCATGCTGCACTTGATGTTTGCCCTGTTGTGCTTTTCGGTGGCCTCCTCAGTTTTTGGTAGCCTGTAGCTTGGAAGTCCCATACGTGAGGATTCATTCCTGCTTGTCCATGGAGAAAAGGAGCTACCTGTAGCAGGTGTTCTCCATGCACAACAGGAATAAGTCCTCACAACCCTCCCATCTTCCCGAGGAGTTGTCTTCTGCTATAGCGATGTTATCAGACTGAATCAAGATGGCACCATGGCAGCAGGTGGGAAGGAGGTATGCAGGTGCGGTGGAGCATCCCAAAAGCTTCTAATAGATACTAGGGAGCCTTCCTGCACGGGGCTCCGTTGGAGACGTCACCCATACATGAGGACTAATTCCTGGTGTCCATGGAGAACACCTGCTACAGGTGACCTTTACCATTCAATCTTGACCTTAATTAACCCAAAGGGCACATTCCAGCTTGTTGGAAGGAGGCCAATTGCCCTCTCCTAAAAAACCCTTCTTTGGACCCACTTCTTCAGAGTAATTACCACCCAATATCTAATACCCCTTGATCTGTAAAATTCTAGAAAAGGTATGACTGTTCCAACTCAAATCCTTGCTCAATAAAATCAATGAACTATATCCTCCAGAGTATGGCTTTCATGAGCAGCACAGAACAGAACCATGTCTAGTTTCGCTGATTAATGACGTTAAACAATTCTGCTTGATTGTATGCAGTCCTCATCTCGACTGATCTCTCATTGGCTTTTGATGTAGTCAATCATCTTGCTCTGAGAGCTCACCTAGTCGAGTTGGGAATTAATGGAACTGTGCTCAAGTGGTTCTCTTTGTGTCTGTCAAAAGATCATTCAAAGTTTTCTCTGATTCTTCCTTCTCTACACTTCATTCTCTGTCGCATGGGGTACCGCATTGGCCCCCGTGCTGTTTAATTTAGTTCCAAAGCATTAGCCCATTCCTATTCACAAATTACATACAACTATTGTCTTATGGTGATCGGCGTACTTTGGATCTGGTATACTTGAATTATTGTCCGACCCTGACTGTATACTGTCTCCAAGCTAATCAGTTCATACTTGGTATAAAAAAATGTCAAGCAACATGAATCAGCGGACGTGATCATGTCCTTACTTCTGTTCCCTGTTGGATGGTCAAAATGTTTTTCTCGCCTCTAAATTTGCCATTTTGAATTTCAAATTTTGGCTCTTGTAAAATCATGTTCCTTTTTACTCCAGCAAACTCGATTTTTTAAATGTTTTTTATTTATAGATTTTAGTCAATTTACAATAACCAAAAATACAAGGACAATCCCAAAAATACAATAAAAGGCAAAATTTCAACCAAAAGAAAACTATATCAATAAAGTCCACATCAAGAGAACTTGACTGCTATACAGAAAAAGAAACAATGAACAAAATATCCAAAGCGTCCACCATACAAGTACATTTCCTTCCTAACAGAAAAAAGCACAACAATACTTTGTTTAAACCTGAACTAAAACAACTTAAAAAAGAACTACGCAAAGCAGAACGTAAATGGCGCAACTCAAAATCTCCCACAAATCAAACACAATACATGACCACTCTAAAACTTTACCGGGACACAATAAATAATTAAAAAAAAAGAACACTACACCAATATTCTATCAAAATCCATCAATCAACCTAGAGAACTCTTTCAAATCATTAAATCATTAACCAACAACAACACAAACAACAAATCCACAGATTCCCACATAGACCCTCAAAAGCTGGCAAATATCTTTAAGACCAAAATATCCCAACAAACGCCTACCCAATACACCCCAGAACCCCTACCTACTATATTAAATCATACATGGTCCACGTTCTCCCTTACAACTAAGGATACCCTGGAGAACATCACTACAAAGGTAAACACTACAACATCACACCTTGACCCTTGTCCAGTAATCTGGATCAAGGCTATGAAAACTGAACTCACCCCAATGATACAGTCCATTATCAATACATCTCAAAAACCTGGATACATGCCACCTGCACTTAAACATGCAATAATACGTCCAATACTGAAGAACAATGCAATGGACAAAAATAGCCCATCATCTTACAGACCAATTTCCAGCCTCCCACTACTAACCAAACTAATTGAAAAAGCTATTCTCATTCAACTCCAGGACCACATAGACTCTTACGCCCCCCTGGATGAACAACAATACGGCTTCAGACCATACCATGGCACTGAAACCCTCCTCATTGTTCTCTTTGACCGTATTTTAAGATGCATTGACAACACTGAAAATGTGTGTCTCCTCTTATTCTTATTGAATTATTAACCTCACTCTGTGAACTAAATATAACACCCAATGTCAGAGTTCACTACAAAATACCCCCTATCAAAAAACTTTTTTTTTGTCGAAGCCAGCTGTAGGAGAGTTGGTATTGGCACACAACCCACATCAGACAGCTAGCTACATTTTATTCAAAAGAGGTTCATCACCTTATAAAATTATTAAATTATTTGCACTTATCTGTTTCATTAACTTTCGTTGTTGAATCTCTACCAAAAACATATGTTGCTCTCAAAATATCCTATTTTCACGACGTGCACGTTTCGGGTATCAAACCCTGTATCAAGTGCTCCCCGGTATTTAGAGTCTGGCAACAATGTAGAAAAACGCCGTCTTCTGCGGCTAGGGTAAAGAATCCTTTTTTAGGCTGAATGGAAGCGTTTAAATGTGAGAACCCACCAATAGAGAAGGGAACACCCACAAATTAGGGAATCAGATTTGGGATTCCCTAATTTGTGGGTGTTCCCTTCTCTATTGGTGGGTTCTCACATTTAAACGCTTCCATTCAGCCTAAAAAAGGATTCTTTACCCTAGCCGCAGAAGACGGCGTTTTTCTACATTGTTGCCAGACTCTAAATACCGGGGAGCACTTGATACAGGGTTTGATACCCGAAACGTGCACGTCGTGAAAATAGGATATTTTGAGAGCAACATATGTTTTTTGGTAGAGATTCAACAACGAAAGTTAATGAAACAGATAAGTGCAAATAATTTAATAATTTTATAAGGTGATGAACCTCTTTTGAATAAAATGTAGCTAGCTGTCTGATATGGGTTGTGTGCCAATACCAACTCTCCTACAGCTGGCTTCGACAAAAAAATAGTTTTTTGATAGGGGGTATTTTGTAGTGAACTCTGACATTGGGTCCTCTTATTCTTAGACATCTATGCAGCTTTTGACAGTGTGAATCATCACATCATGCTATCCAGGCTACTACACATAGGAATTAACAACACTGTATTCCAATGGTTTAAGTCATATCTATCGGATAGAACCCAACAAGTTAAAATAGGCAATACCACCTCCAATATCTACAGCCAAGAACAGGGTCTCCCACAGGGCTCAGCACTCTGCACTATTGTTCAACATTTACCTCCAGCTCATTTGTACTATATTTAAAAAATTCAATATATCGTACCACATATATGTGGATGATATAATGTTATATCTCCCATCCAAAATTAGTAATCTCCCAATCCAACAAATCACTGACTGCTTCACGGAATTAATCAACTGCTATCATCCCACAATCTTAAAATCAACCTCAACAAAACAGAGGCCCTTTTTATAACACGTAATCAAAACTTCTCACCACCCCCCGTCATTAAAATTTACGACACAACTATAATAATCAAAGAAGAGATAAAATACCTTGGGGTTATCCTAGATCTCACGCTAAACATGGACTCCTTCATAAAGCACACAACAAGAAAAATATACTATAAACTGAGACTACTAAAGTAGCTCCGCCCACTCCTTCACCCGAACGACTTTAAATCAGTACTTAAAGCAATTGTCACCCCACACTTTGACTATGCAAACTCCATACTCCACGGATTGCCTAAGTAAACAATACAACCTCTACAAACTGCACAACATATAGCTGCCAGAATAACAGCGAATGTCAACCCAATGGACCATATAACCCCAAAACTAGCGGACTTACACTGGCTCCCTATACATTACTGCACCCAGTACAAAGTAATCCTAACCACTTTTAAACTTAACAATGACATTTCCCCATCCCACCTTTCCTCTCATCACTAGTGAAAAGACCTCTCGCACTCAACGAGACTGTAATAAAAACAAACACAACAGCGCCAGACATCAGAAAGTCTAAAAAAATCACTCACAACAGAGCATTTACCCACTGCACCCCCACTCTGTGGAACAAACTCCCAGATAGCCTAAGAGCCACAAAAGATCTATCCACCTTCCGAAAAAAACTTAAAACCTACCTTTTCATACAGCACTTTGGCTCCATTACATATAATCCTAACTTCACACAGGCTTGACCACATCAATAACACAAGACAAAACTCACTTTGTATATAGTTAAAACATCTTGTTTTGTTGTTATAACTGTACATAGTTGATATCGTTCCATGTAAGCTAAATTTGAATCCTCTGTACAATTCATTGTTGTTCCCTGTAAACCGCAATTGATCTTTAGGAAATTGCGGTATAAAAATGTAAAATAAATAAATAAACTAGAAAATAAGGCAGTACGCCCACAATTAGGAGGTAAATTCAATCATCCATTATTACCCTGCTTTGCTATGCCCTGTCTCTCAGATAGAAGTTTTTCCAGATGTGTAACATCAACAAAAACAAAGGAAGCACCATCAAAACTGATGATGCATTTATAAGGGAAGCGCAAGAAAAAGGTGGCACCCAGAGCTAAGACCTGAAGCTTCAGATTTAGAAGTTGGGCTCCACAAGACACATCTGGAAAAACATTCACAACCTGTCCACAAAACATGGCCGACTTAACCTTGAAAAAAGCCCTAAGGATACGCTGTTTAATCTCTACAGACGGAAAAGTAACCAACAAAGTGGCACGCTGATTAATAATATCCAGAGAGTCCTCTAAGAAGGCCGTCAAATTAGGCATAGAAGGAACCACCTCATCCAATCTGCCCTCAACAGGACTAGTATTTTTGAGGCTTGAAGGGATATAGTAAATTTGTGAAACTTCAATTAAGTCTGGTATGACTAAAATCTCTTTCAAATATTTATCCAGAAGAATCTTAGGTGAAAGAAGAGAAGACTGAGGAAAATTCAAAAAACGCAAATTACATGAACGCGTAGAGTTTTCAAGAGCTTCCAACTTAGCATGAAGGATCAAAGAATCTTTAATCCCAGCAACATTTACCGCATGTAGTGGAAGGACTTGAGACTCCAGCTGAGTAAGAGCCATATCCACAGATAAAACCTTCTCATCAAGCTGCTGCAGGGAAACAGCAGCTTCTTGAGAGAAAGTACACAATGAATTTAACGTAGAAGACATTTTATCATCAATACACTTTAAGGACCCCCAAACATCTTTCAATGTAATCTCTGCATCTGGGAGCAGAACTGGGAGCTCAGAAGAGCTACCAGGAGCTGTAAACCGAACCGATTTAGGCAGACTAACCAACGGTTTAATATCCCTTACCAACTCTGGGGACTCTCCAGAAAAAGTGGAAGCGAGCAAGGGCACAGGACAGGGTGGTGGGGATCTCCCATCCGAACTCAGGGAGACCCCATCAGGAGAAGACTGTGCCAGCGGCAAGGGAGCAAAGTGCTTATCCAGGGGGCCGGCCGGTTTAACAGCCACAGCACCAGCGCCCTGGACTTTGCTCCCGGCTTTAGCCATCCGCTTTCCCATATTAAAACAAACACAAAATAAATTAAATAGTCAAGGAAAACTGAAGGCTCAGAACGCCGCAGTGACACCAAAGATCCACTCAAACCTATAGGCAAAGCAGGTGACCTTGCTGGGTGCAGGCTGCCCCTGCCGTGCCTGCCGATGTTGTAGGGAGAATAGCGGCGTCAGCAACGGCATCCAAAATGGCAGCAGTCACTAGGGCCGATGGTCAGTCCCCACACACCTCCAGCCGATTCCCAACAAACTAGATTTATCAGGACACTTGTAGATAAAGATGCCGTTCTCATTTTTATCCTGTCACTAATCATCAGCCGCACCTTTTACAATGGTGTCCCCCAGTTTGTGGTAAGGAAGCTTCAATTTATCCAGAATACTGCATGAAACTTGCTCCATTCTCCTAAAGCACTTGCAGATATCTCCCCTTTATTGATCAAACACCACTGGATACCAGTAGCCTGTGGTATTAAATTCAAGGTCCTTGGTCATGTCATCACGCACATTTCTGGTGCTCCTCCCTGCCTAATTCGTTCTCACAGTGATTAATTTCTAGCCATTTCTCTGCCTTCTCATGCACACTAGTTAAATACTTGCTATTCAGCTTTTTTTATTTAGTGCTCTGGAACGCCATCCTAAACACCTAAGGATTAAGACTTTCTTGGCAAGATTCAAGCTGAGCCTCAAGGCTTCATTCTTTCCTCTGCTGTTGGGTTGTAGATCAAATTTTCTGGAATGCCTTTTATCGCTGTTCCCAGCTAACCTTTTTCTCGTCCTTCTTCGATTTTCCCACTTAAATTTTTGTATACCTTTTCCTTTTTGCTATTTTATTGTAAACTGGTATGATGTAATTACGACTTCTGGCATGTAAAGAATTGTAATAAACGTAAACATACACACACTCTTTTGGGGTCTTCCATTTCTATACCTCATCATCTCGAGTAGAGGCGCTTACAAAATCCCCAGCTTAGATTACACCCAGCATTTTTCCCATTCCATGTCTAAACACAAAGTTTTGTCATGGTCTCAGTGTCCAGACATCTAGTCTATGTTCCAGTTGCCTTTCTGGATGGTACCTTGCTACCACCATCCCGTGGCACTGACCCAGCTGGCCTCTGGGGAGTTGTAGCTTCATTTATATAAATGTAAATTTAACAATTGCCAGTAGTAATCCATCATATCAGGTCGGTTACATTTCTGTGAATAGTGGAGGGGATCTCTAAATCTCGTACATTAGTACTAGTTCTGTGCAGCCTGCCAGACATTGGTAAAGGTCGACCTGTCTCACTGTTTTTCTCCTTCTGGAATATAGGGAGAGGGTTCCTCAGTCCCAAATTCTCTCTTTACTTCTAGGGCTTGGAGAGGAATCTGGGGGCTGGCACATACATTTCTCCTGTGTCCTTGGAGACGGGAACCCTAACCCCACACTCCCATCTCTCTAGCCCTACAGGAGGCCTAGAAGGTTTCCCTGGCCGCATGACTGGATGTCGAGTGCGCCACCCTGTGGCTGTAACAGATGCTGCACAGACCTTTTGTTCTTACAACTTTCTTTACTCTTTGCAAAGACACTGCAACCGCATGTATGCGTACGTAGGGAAACGGCGACGTGCTCTAACAGAGCATCAACATGAATGGAGCATGTTCCTGTTTAATGTGTAGATGCTGGCAGGATATGCAATATATTACAAAAACTCTGAAAGTGAGCTGATTTGGGGAATACATGATTTCGACATTGCATTCTGGGTTTGAGCCCTATTGTACAGGCTGCCAGAGAATGTGCTGAAAGGAGTTAAATTTATGCTAGTGCAACAGCATATATGAATCCTGTTCCTAGCAGAGGCCATCTCCATGGATGTAATTCTGTGGGTTTATTTACTATATCTGTGTTGCTGTGGCTGGGAGGTGGGAGTTTGAGAAGATGCAGCTTGATTAACGGGGATGTCTTGACTAACTCAAACTTTTGTATTTACAGAGTTTGCTCTCCTGTATAAAGCACCGAGATGTCAGCTCTCCCCCATTAGGGTGCATGGACCAGTCAAGCAAGGTCGTAAGTTCCAGCACAACGTTCTTCGGTGATGGGGATGAGCCGCCCAGCAAGATCACCACCACTGTTTCATACAAGAAACCGTTATACGGCATCTCACACAAAATAACAGAAAAGAAAATCCCACCTGGGTTAGATCAGTTTGCTGCCTATGAAGTTAGTAGTGCTGGCAGCCCTTCTCCTCTCCGGATGCTGAGTGACCAGCGCAA
Organism: Ichthyophis bannanicus; assembly: GCA_033557465.1. NCBI lineage: Eukaryota > Metazoa > Chordata > Amphibia > Gymnophiona > Ichthyophiidae > Ichthyophis > Ichthyophis bannanicus. Next base: position 1,301,640,248 of record CM066033.1, read on the forward strand.
ACGAGAATCTGGCAACAGTACTACAACAGCCACTGAAACCGATCTCAATATCTTTACTCTTATCCAGAAGATGTTCTACACTCTCAATGCGCTGAGCTCCAACATGACGCAGCTGCACAGCAAGGTGGACCTGCTGTCCCTGGAGGTGAACCGGATCAAGAGAAAGGTGAGCCCCGTGGAGCCTGTGGCAGAGTTCCAGCCACCACCTGAATACCAGCTAACCAGCGCAGAGCTGAAGCAGGTGTTGGACCAGAGTGTCTCAGCTGGGGACCTGGCATGCCGGCTGCTAGTACAGCTCTTTCCAGAACTCTTTGGCGATAGTGAATTTGGGCAGGGCTGCAGCACCTGTGGCTTCCCAGGAAGGAAGAAGCTGGAGTCCCTGCACCTGCAGCTCATCCGGAGCTACGTGGAGGCCTGCCACCCATCTGTGAAGAGCACCCAGATCTGGCAGACAGAGTGCTTGCCACAGGTCAATGATTTCTTCAGCCGTTTCTGGGCCCAGAGGGAAATGGAGGGGGGCCAGCAGCAGGGTATTCAGTCACCCACTTTCTACCAGACTGAAGAAGTGGACACAGTGCACTTCATTGAGGACAAGGAACAGGATGAAGCCCTGTCCCTGGACCAAAATAATGTCACCATTTTGGACTATACTTTGGATTCCCAAGATCTCAATGATATCTTAGAGGAGGCCTCCTCACCAGGGGAGTTTGCGGTGTTCCTGCTGCACCGGCTCTTCCCGGAGCTTTTTGATCACCGTAAGCTGGCTGAACGTTACAGCTGCTATGGGGGCTCCGAGAAGCTCCCATTGGACCTTCACCGGCTGCAGATAATCCGCAGGTACACAGAGATTTATTTCCCCGACATGCAAGAGGAGGAGGCCTGGCTACAGCAGTGCGCCCATCGGATGGACGATGAGTTGGAGAGCATCTATGTGGACAGCAGTGACTGCGAGGAGATTCAAGATGATTGCTATGACTCCTCCAGTCTGCCCGACGATGTGTCTGTGGTGAAAGTTGAAGATGGCTATGAGTATGAAAGGCCTGGGCGCCGGTCCAAGAAGATATGGCTGGTGCCCGTGGACTTTGACAAAATCGACTTCTCGCCGCCTGACTTTGAGGTGCCTATACCAGAATACATGCTGAGCAAGGAGCAGATGAGGAGTATCTATGAAAGCAGCCTGTCCATCGGTAACTTTGCATCCCGCTTACTTGTCCACCTGTTCCCTGAGCTTTTCACGCACGAAAATCTGCGGAAGCAGTACAACTGCAGTGGCTCTCTAGGCAAGAAGCAACTGGACCCCGTCAGGATCAAGCTTATTAGGCACTATGTGCAGCTTCTGTACCCAAGAGCCAGGAATGACAGGGTATGGATGCTGGAGTTTGTGGGGAAACTGGACGAGAGGTGCAGGCGCCGGGATACAGAGCAGCGGCGGACCTACCAGCAGCAGCGGAAGGTGCATGTGCCAGGACCTGAGAGAAGAGAATTTATGGCCTTTGAACTGAACCCGGACAGGTTTCGGGAATTGCTAGAGGGTCCGCCACTGCCACCCGAGCGGAGCAGCAAGGACTTCTGCAAGATCCCGCTGGACGAATTGGCGGTGTCATCCCCAGACTTTCCTGTGCCATCTCTCTACCTGCTGTCTGACAAAGAGGTGAGGGAGATAGTACAACAGAGCCTCTCTGTGGGGAACTTTGCTGCCCGGCTGCTGGTCAGACTCTTTCCTGAACTCTTCACTCCGGAGAACCTCCGGCTGCAGTACAACCACTCAGGGGCTTGCAATAAGAAGCAGCTGGATCCCGTTCGCCTGAGGCTTATCCGGCACTACGTGGAAGCTGTTTACCCAGTGGAGAAGATGGAAGAGGTGTGGCATTATGAATGTATTCCGAGCATTGACGAGAGATGCAGGCGGCCCAATAGGAAAAAATGTGACATACTTAAGAAGGCCAAAAGAGCAAAGAAGTGACAGACTATGGGCGCTCCTGGAACTTTAGGGGCACTAAGTTATTAGTAGGACATGCCCAGAGGTTCAGTTGGAAATGCTGCATTTTGAATCTGAATTTTGTAGGGCAGGAGAGCTGAAGAATGCAGTGGTGGGGAATGACGGACAACGTACATACTTGCAGGAAAGCTCATCAGACCTGGTGGATGTCAGTACCTTAGAAAATTGAATTTTTATATGGCATAGTTGGCTACCTCTCTCTTAATTGATCAAACATTTTAGGGTTTTTTTCACATTCTCCCACCCTTACTCTACAGTGGGACATTTTCCTCTTTATGGAGAACGTTTAGACGTTTGATTAAAAACATTCACATTGATCAGACCCGTTTTATATAATATCATAGAAATGATACAGCTGGAAAGGATTTAAGGGGTCATCAGGTGGCTGCCCTCCCCCCTTATCCACTACTCCAGAAAAATGTTTGTAATTCTCCAATGGTGGAGATTCCCCCTCCCTGGGTCATTTGCTCCCATGCTCGATGGCTCTTAAAATTATGCCTTCCTAATCTGCCCTAAATCTCCCAGACTCTAATGAATGCCAGTAATTTCTTGTTTTACCCCCAATGGAGAATGGGGACCTATCATGTTATTCCTTAATCTTCTAATATGTCTGAAAGCTCCTGACAAGTCGCTGTCTTTAGGATAAGTGTATGCAACCTTTCCTCATAGCTCATATTACCTAGACCAGTGCTTCTCAGCCTTTTTTAATTTTGTGACACGCTTTTTGAGTTTGTTCAATCCTTATGGTACATCAAACCCAATTTTGTATGATCCTCTCTCTCAGTCCCTCCCATTAGCAGAGAGAGAAAGAGCAACACATCTGTCCTGTGTGGATCTCATTCTGCTGGGTTCATACTGATGTGTGAATATGTGCACTGTCTTTCTCCTACCAGGGGAGGCAAGGAGAGGAACAAGGCTTCCTGATTTCTTGTGTGTGAATCAAGGACACTTGTTCTCTGTAGTGCCAGTACCAAGCAGGCAGTTGACTTTAGAAAGCAGAAGGCTTTTTCTCCGAGTTACTATCCACTAGAAATGGGGCAACACCTTCATGAACCCATGCCCTTTTAGTCACCCCAAGGACTTGCCAAAGGCACACCAGTGTGCCACAGCAACTGGTTGAGACGTACTGACCTAGACTGCTTATCCTTTTCTTGCTGTCCTCTGAACTTTCTACAAAAATTTCCATGTCATTCTTGGAAGTGTAGGACCCAAAACTGGAAACACATCTTTCAACAAGGGCCTTGCACATATTCACGTTAGTAGACTTGTTATTTGGCTAGATATACATTTCCAGAGGGATAGTGATGTTATTCTGGAGTAGCAAAAATGACAGTCAGTTGGTACCCTGCAGACTAACCAGTTTATCGAGGCACGAGCTTTCAAGGACAAGAGTGCACTTCATCAAATGACAAGCTAGATGTCCTTGAAAGCTTGTGTCTTGATAAACTGGTTAGTCTGTAAGGTATCATATCACCTGCCTTTGTCATTTTTGGGTACATATAATAAACATGGATGGACAGTTCTACCCCTTCATCCTTCCTTGCAAGCTTTGGTAGTGCTGGGTGGAAGCTAATTCAGCCATTCTTCAGTATAGTCCTTGAATCCACCCTCTCCAAACTCGTACGCAAACATGTCTGATTTTCAGGAGAGTCAAAATGTGCATCTTAACCTGGTCCTTACCCACTCGTGGGATTCACAGATGTTAATTTGTAGTGGTTTAAAAGCGACAACCTTTGCACCTCCCAAATGGCAGCCCTGTTATTTGTTTGTTTTGTTTTTAATTTTTTATTTATGCAGTTTTAAAATTTACACAAGAATAATCGGTTGATGCAGCAAAGAACTTAACAAAAGGAACAAAGAAAGGAAACAGCATTGTCGCTCCAATCCTCTATACAAAAGTACATAATATACAATAGTCATTCAGTAGCCCACAACAAGAGGGGGTAACCAAGACAAGATCAAAGGAAAATTTGTAAGAAATAAGATACATACTGGTACAGATAATCATTGTATATGGTCTTCTTCCTCCTCTAAAGAGAAAAGGTATCCAGGGAGTCCGCAGACTGTGAAGATGGGCCCACACATTTACTCACAATAAACTGGGTTAAATGGGCAGGATCAAAAAAGGTATAATTAACCCCTTGATATTTAACACTAGAAGCCCCAAAGTGCGTCAGTTGACGCAAATGCATCTTCAAAGTTGTATACCAACGCCACTGCTAGAGCCATGTCAGTCATGTTCCATGACTTTGTTAGCAAGGTCAAGATGTTCAAATATGTGCATCGAAAATTAATGACAGATGCACCACCTAGCGGGAAAATGTATTTATACCTAGAAGCCCCAAAGTACGTCAATTGACGCACTCAATTGTCTTGGATGCGTCAATTGACGTACTTTGGGGCTTCTAGGTACAAATTCATGTTCCCGGTAGGTGGCGCATCTCAATCACCGGCATTACAAACAATAAACACACGATGACATCATGTAATGACATCACATACTGCACGTATTTAACAAATAAGTAACTTCACATTAATTCACATCTGCATTTCATGCTAAACGCAGTCATGATAATGCGTCAATTGATGCACTTTGGGGTTTCTAGGTAAAATTCCTTTTGGGGCTTCTAGTGTTAATCAGGCATTTGCATGGGTAATGTAAAAAGAACAGACTATGGAGTTGCAAAACCTTAGGACGCAACAAAAGAAACTTGTCTATGCTTTTGGGTTACTTTGGAGATGTCAGGAAACATCCAAATTATAGTTCCCATAAAAGGCTTAATTCCTGGCCTTGAAATATAATTTCAATAGGTAGTCCCGATCGGGCTCAAGTGCCAGAGTCAGCAGAAGAGCGGATCGCAGAATAGTTTCTGGATCTGAAGTGTCTAGGAACTCTGTCAAATCCAGCGAATCAAGAGGAGGCAATTCAATTAGCCCGCTTATTTGTAATAAAAATTTATTCTGGATGTCCTGACAATCAGGCATGTTTAGGGAAGGTCTGAGGGAGTGCATTCAGGAATTATTACACTAATTTAAAAAAGAAAAAGGACCCGCTTTGAATTGGGCTCCTCTGCTGTCAGGAATGTTCCTGATCTCCATAGTCCTCCATTTTAAGAAAGGTAAGAGTTGGTGCGCAAGACGGCAGCTTATAGTAACTTAGGAGTAGGAAAGCATAGTTATTCACCTGTAACAGGTGTTCTCCGGGGACAGCAGGAATCAGTCCTTGCATATGGGTGATGTCAAAACTGACAGAGCCCTCGTGGAAGCATCCCCCCAGCTTGCAAAGAAAGCCTTTGGGAGATGCCACCACGCATGCACAGTCCCCTTCCCGCCCAAGGGTGCCATTTTGCTCAGTCAGATGACATAGCTAAAAGACAGCAAAAATAAAAGTTGGTATAGGAGCAACTCCAAGGGGAGGAGGGAGGATTGTGAGGACTGATTCCTGCTGTCCCCGGAGAACACCTGTACAAGTGAGTAACTACTCTTTCTCCGGGAACAAGCAGGAAGTCAGTCCTCACATATGGGACTCCCCAGCTACAGGCTATCGAAAACCCATAGCAAAAATAGGGACTCCTTCACGGGGAGCCGCATGCAGCAGCAATTTAGTCCATGTACACAGACCACAGTAGGACCCCTGTGTCCGATGAATGAGCACTCTGGTAGCCTGAACACAGAAGGGTTGGAGGGTAGGAGTTGCCTAGGCCCCGAAAAGGTTACGGAGCACAGCCTGGCTGAAGGCACTGTCCTGTCCAGACTCTCTTTCCAGGCAGTAACGGGCTGCGAAAGTATGGACTGAAGACCAGGTGGTGGCCTGGCAGATGTCCACCATCAGGACAGAGCACAAGTTTGCTACCAAGGCTGCAATGGCCCTGACATGGTGCGCCGTGACACGGCCTTCCAGCGGAAGCCTTGCCTGCTCATAAGCGTGGGCGATACAGTCCACCACCCATGTGGACAGCATACGCTTGGTCACCGCCTCCCCCAGCCTAGTGGGGTTGTAGGAGATGAAAAGCTGAGAAACTTTGCGGTAGCCTCGAGTGCGTTAGATATAGAAGGACAAGGCCCTCTTACAGTCCAAGGTGTGTAGGGCCATCTCTGCCCAACTGGAGGTCTCAGAAAAAAGGTAGGGAGCACCACTTCCTGGTTGAGATGGAAGGGCGATACTATTTTCAGTAGGAATTTGCGGTACGTGCGAAGCACCACTCTGTTCTTGTAGAACCTGGTATAAGGCACCTCTACCACAAGGACCTGGAGCTCGCTAACTCTGCGAGTGGAGGTGAGCGTAACCAGGAAAACCACCTTCCAAGAGAGATAGCAAAGGTGGCAGGTTGCTAGAGGCTCAAAGGGTGGACGAGTGAGCTGACCCAACACTACGTTGAGGTCCCATTCAGTTGCCGGAGGGTGAACCGGAGCTTCACTAAGAGCAGGCCCCGAAGGAAACGGGTCACCATCGGTTGGACCGGGAGAGGCTTACCATCCACCGGATGGTGGTGCGCCGCCAAGGCACTCAGGTGCACTCGGACAGAGTTAGACTTGAGTCTGGACTGGGAGAGGTGGAGAAGGTACTGCAACAGCAGAACCACCAGGTAGAAGAAAGGATCAGTCCCGTGCTGGGCGCACCAAACCGAGAACCTGCGCCAATTCAGGGCATAAATCTTCTTAGTGGAGGCCTTGCAAGAGACCAGCAGGATGTCCTCAACCTCGGCCGGAAGGTTGAGAGGGGCCAGAGTCACCCTCTCAGCAGCCATGCTGTTAGTGCCAGGGACCCCAAATTGTGGTGCAGGAGAGAGCCCCCCCCCCCTCCTGAGATAGGAGTTCCGGGATGGGAGCCTCCAGGTCAACTGCAGCAGCAGCGGCAATGACGGTTGCCTGGGCCAGTGAGGGGCTAACAGGATGGGCAAGGCCCTGCCACGGAGGGTCCTGAACAAGGTCCTGGCGATCAGTGGCATTGGGGGGGAAGGCATACATGAAGCTTTCCGACCATGAGAGTAGGAATGCGTCCGCTGCCACCCTGGAGAGGTGGGCTTGCCGGGAGCAGAAGCAGGGCAACTGAAAGTTGTCCAGGCTGTCAAATAGGTACATCACGGGTTCACCTCAGAAGCGGAAAAGCCAACTGACCACTCTGGGATCCAGCTGCCACTCATGCGGCTGGAGAACCTGCTGAGTCTTTTGGCCAGCAGCTGTCCTGACCTGGCAGGTACACTGGATTGCATACGAGCAGAGGAGCAGTGCCTCCTGACAAAAGTTACGGGATTCCATGCTCTCCTGTTTGTTCATGTAGAACATTGCCACCTGGTTGTCCGTCTGGACCAGCACCGGCTGGTGACACAGGTAGTGACTGAAGACCCTCAGGGCTAAGTGTATGGCTTGGTGCTCCAGGAGGTTGATCTGCTGGGCACTCTTGTCCGGTGATCAGTTGCCCTGAGTGTGGAGGTCTCTGCAGTCGGCTCCCAGCTGAGCAGGGAGGCATCTGTGGTGAGGACCCTCGAATGGCTTGAAGCCTGAAAGGGCATACCCGCCTCGAGATGCTGGGGCGACTGCCACCAGGCCAGAGAGTCTGCCAACTGGCGGGTCATCGCAACTCTGTCTTGGAGGAGACCTGTAGCCGGAGACCACTGGTCCCAGAGACACCACTGCGCCGTCCTCATGTGGAGGCGAGCGTCCATGGTGACATGGACCGTGGAGGCCATGTGTCTGAGGAGGTGTAGGAGAAGCTGGGCGGGCACAGAGGCATGGTGCTGTACGTCCCGAGCTAGAGAACTGAGACGATCGGCTTGGTCCCTGAGCAAGAAGGCCCTTGACTGGCGAGTGTCGATCCTTGCCCCAATGAACTCCAGACACTGTGTCTGGAGGAGGTGAGACTTGGGGTAGTTTATGACGAAGCTGAAGTGCTGCAAGACCTGGATGGTGCATAACATAAGAACATAAGATATGCCATACTGGGTCAGACCAAGGTCCATCAAGCCAATCTAGGTCATATGTACCTAGCAGTTTCCCAAGAGACACAAGTTCCACAATGCTTGTACTGGGTCAAGCATTGATATCTTCGGTCACTTCTTAATAATGGTTTATGGACCTTTCCTCCAGGAACTTGTCCAAACCTTTTTTAAACCCAGCTACACTAACAGCCTTTACTACATCCTCCGGGAACAAATTCCAGAGTTTGATTACACGTTGAGTGAAAAAATATTTTCTTTTATTAGTCTTAAATAGGTTACCCTGTAGCTTCATTGCCTGTCCCCTAGTCTTTCTATATTCTGATAACGTAAACAATCGATCTACGTTTACCCGTTCCACTCCGTTCATTAATTTATAGACTTCTATCAAATCTCCCCTCAGCCGTCTCTTTTCCAGGTTAAAGAGCCCTAACCTTTTTAGCCTTTCTTCATAGGAGTATCCTTCCATCCCCTTTACCATTTTGGTGGCTCTTCTCTGAACCTTTTCTAAAATCGCTATATCCGTTTTAAGATACGGCGACCAGAATTGCACACAATATTCAAGGTGCGGTCTCACCATGGAACGATATAGAGGCATTATAATATCTTTTGTTTTATTTTCCATTCCTTTCCTTATCATACCTAGCATTCTATTTGCTCTCTTGGCCGCTGCTGCACACTGGGCTGAGGGTTTTAACATGGTATCCACAATGACGCCTAAATTTTTTTCCTGGGTGGTGGTTCCTAATGTGGAACCTTGCATCGTGTAACCATAGTTTGGGTTGTTCTTCCCTAGGTGCATAACCTTGCACTTGTCCACATTAAATTTCATCTGCCATTTTGATGCCCAGTCTTCCAATTTATCAAGATCCTCTTGCAATTTTTCACAATCCTCTTATAAGAGCATAAGATATGCCATACTGGGTCAGACCAAAGTCCATCAAGCCCAGTATTCTGTTTCCAACAGTGGCCAATCTAGGCCATACGTACCCAGCAGTTTCCCCAAGAGACACAGGTTCCACAATGCTTGTACTGGGTCAAGCACTGACATCCTGGGTCCCTTCTCAATAATGGCTTATGGACCCCTCCTCCAGGAACTTGTCCAAACCTTTTTTAAACCCAGCTACACCAACAGCCTTTATTTACTACATCCTCCGGTAACAAATTCCAGAGTTTGATTACACGTTGAGTGAAAAAATATTTTCTTATTATGTAGTCAAGACAGACAACACGGTAGCTGTAGACATGGGATATAGCTAGGGGGAATGGTAAGGTAACACAAAGGAGACCAAGTGAGTCAAGATCCGAAAGTGGCAGCGAAAAGGCGAGTTTTCAGCCTGGATTTGAGAAGGGTTAACAAAGGTGCCTGACATACAGAATAAGAGAGTTTGTTCCAGGCATATGGAGAAACAAGGTGAAAGGAGCAAAGTCTGGAGTTAGCAATAGAAGAAGGGCACAGATGGAAACGCTGCTCTTGGGTTTTAACAACTTTAAATAGTTTTGTGTCATCTGCAAATTTGATAACCTCACTCGTTATTCCACTTTCCAGGTCATTTATGAATATGTCAAAAAGCAGCGGACCCAGCACAGATCCCTGGAGTACATCACTATTCACCTTTCTCCATTGGGAAAATTGGCCATTTAGCCCTACCCTCTGCTTTCTATCTTTTAACCAGTTCCTGATCCACAATAGTACACTGCCTCCTATCCCATGACTCTTTAGTTTTGCCAAAAGTCTCTGATGAGGGACCTTGTCAAAGGCTTTCTGAAAGTCCAGATACACAATATCAACCGACTCACCTTTGTCCACCTGTTTATTCACTCCTTCAAAAAAAATAACAGATTAGTAAGACAAGATCTTCCTTGTCTAAAGCCATGTTGGCTGTCTCCCATTAGGTTGTGACTATCTACATGCTGAGTAATTTTATTCTTTATGATGGTTTCTACCATTTTTCCCGATACTGACGTCAGGCTCACCGGTCTGTAGTTTCCCGGATCACCCCTGGAACCCTTTTTAAAAATTGGTGTTACATTGGCGATCCTCCAATCTTCAGGTATTAGAGATGATTTTAATGATAGTTCACAGATTACTGATAGCAGTTCTGCAATCTCATATTTCAGTTCTTTCAACACCCTTGGATGTATACCATCCGGCCCAGGTGATTTGCTACTCTTCAGTTTATCTAATAGTTGTAAGACATCTTCCCGATGTATCGATATTTCCTTCAATTCTTCCGCACCTTTAAATACCACTTCAGTCATGGGTAACATCCCTACATCTTCCTCAGTAAAGACTGAAGCAAAGAATTCATTCAGTCTCTCCGCTATCGCCTTGTCGCCTCTTAGTGCTCCTTTAACCCCTTTATCATCTAATGGACCAACTGACTCTCTCACAGGTTTTTTGCTACGAATGTACTTGAAAAGGTCTTTATTTCGCATTTTTGCTTCCACAGCAAGCTTCTTCTCAAATTCTCTCTTTGCCTGCCTTATCAATGCCTTGCATTTGACTTGCCAGTGCTTGTGCTGTTTCCAGGTTTCATCGTTTGGCTCTTTTTTCCATTTCCTGAAAGATGCTTTTTTGGCAACAACAGCCTCTCTGACCTCACCTTTAAACCATGCTGGCAGTTTTTTGGACTCCCTTCCACTTTTCTTAAAGCGTGGAATACAGCTGGTCTGGGCTTCCAAGATAGTATTTTTCAACAACACCCAAGCTTGATGTACGTCTTTAACCTTTGCAACTGCTCCTTTTAGTTTTTTCTTAACTGTTTTCCTCATTTTATCATAGTCTCCCTTTGAAAGTTAAAAGGTTGTACTGTGGATTTCCTTACTATCCCTCCTCCACTAATTAAATCAATGGCGATCATGCTATGATCACTATTGCCAAGTGGCCCCAACACCCTTATCTCTTGCACTAGATCTGGTGTTCCACTAAGGACTAGGTCTAATATGGCTTCCCCTCTGGTCGGTTCATGAACCAGCTGCTCCAAGAAGCAGTCATATATTTCATCTAGGAACTTTATCTCCCTAGCATGTCCTGACGTGACACTGACCCAGTCGATACCGGGGTAATTGAAATCACCCATTATTATTACTGCGCTGTAACTTTTGTTAGCTTCCTTGATTTCTTTGAGCATTTCATCATCCATTTGGTCATTCTGGCCTGGTGCTCGATAGTACACCCCCACTGCCATTGCCTTCCCCCTTTTATATGGAATTTCAATCCATATAGATTCTACAGCAGATTTTGTTTCCTGCAAAACTTTAATCCTTTCTGAGTCAATGCCCTCTCTAACATAGAGCGCAATCCCTCCACCAATTTGATCAGCTCTATCATTACGATATAGTTTGTACCCAGGTATCACAGTGTCCCACTGGTTGTCCTCCTTCCACCATGTCTCTGATATTCCAATCATATCTAACCTTTCATTTAGTGCTATATTCTAACTCTCCCATCTTATTCTTTAGACTTCTAGCATTTGCATACAAGCATTTTAAAGAATGTATTTTATTCATGTTAATTTGGCTATTGTTAGACATGGGTAAATTGGGATCTTTAAGCTCTGCTCCATACTTGAGGGCATTTGGGCTACTTTACTCTTTTGTGGAACCTCTCTGCTTTTGGTAGTATCCTTCAAGGATACATTCTTCCGAGCCATCCGCTCTTGGGCGACTGTCGGCTTTCCCCTAATATCTAGTTTAAAAGCTGCTCTATCTCCTTTTTAAAGGTTAATGCCAGCAGCCTGGTTCCATCCCGGTTAAGGTGAAGCCCATCCCTTCGGAAGAGCCCCTCCTTTCCCCAGAATGTTCCCCAGTTCCTAACAAATCCAAAACCTTCATCTCTGCACCATTGTCTCATCCACGCATTGAGACTCTGGAGCTCTGCCTGCCTTTTGGGTCCTGCGCGTGGAACAGGAAGCATTTCGGAGAATGCTACCATGGAAGTTCTGGATTTCAACTTCCTACCTAAAAGCCTAAATTTTGCTTCCAGAACCTCCTTACCACATTTTCCTATGTCATTGGTACCGACATGGCCTGTTGCTCCTCGGAGTCCGTGCCTCCCTTTATGAGCCAGTTGTCTAGGTAGGGAAAGACGAAGATCCCCTGGAGCCGGAGGAAGGTGGCCACGACTGCCAGGCATTTCATGAATACTCATGGGGCAGAGACTAGGCTGAAGGGGAGCACCCTTTATTGAAAGTGCTTCTCCCTACTACAAACCGCAGATACTGCCTGTGATTGGTGTGGATGAGGATGTGGGCGTAAGCATCCTTGAGGTCTAAGGAGCATAGCCAGTCTCCTTGCTGGAGGTAAGGCAGCAATGTTCCAAGGGAGAGCATCTTGAACTTCTCCCTCACCAGGAATTTGTTGAGCTTGTGCAGGTCGAGAATGGGCCTTAGGCCGCCTGTCTTTTTGGGCACCTGGAGTAGAACCCCTTGCCCTTGAGGTGGTGGGGTACTGGTTCCACTGCCTTGTCCTCAAAGACCTGCCAACTCATTCAGAAGGTGGTCCCAGTGGAGGGGAGACCTGAGGGGCTCTCCCAGGAAATAAGGGGGGGGGGTGTCTGAGCCAGGTGGAAGAGCTAACCCTCCCTGACTACCCTTAGTGCCCAGGAATCGGTGGTCATGGCCACCCACCTCTGGGCATAGAGGGCCAGACGTCCCCCTGTGGGCTGCTGATCTCACTGGGGTAGAGAGGCTATGCTCAAGGAGTCAAAAGCTCCCCTGGCTGGGCCGGGGCCGGTGCCTGGAGCTTTGAAGCCTTGTGCTTACGCAGGCCATGCCCATGTCCTTTGGCCTGCTGACCTTGTTGGGGAACCGGGGAGGCCTGATAGAATGGGTAGTTTCTGTAAGCAGCCCCCTTCCTTGGGTAAAAGGACTTTTTACCAGAGCCCTTCTGTCGGGGAGGGGCAGTGGTCTTCTTCATCATGAACTCAGTCTCCAGCTCGGCAGCCTTGTCGGTCATGGGTTTGCCAAAGAGGTTCTCTCCTTGGCATGGGACATCGATCAATTTGTCCTGAACCCACTGCTTGAAGTCGGATGACTGAAGCCAAGCTTGGAGGCTTGCACTGATGCCCGCTGCAACTACCCGGGCCACCGACTCAAAGCCATCATAGGCCGCTCCAGATATGAATTTGGAGCACTCACAGGACGGCCTTTGCCAGGTTCTTAAACTGCTGCAAAGGAGAGACCAGCTGAGAACCCAGCGATTCCTTCGCCAGGTCTCTCAAGTACATGCCCATGTACATCTTGTAGGCCTGGATGCGGCAAATGAGCATCGAGCCCTGGTAGCACTTTCTGCCGAGGGCATCTAAGGTGCGAACCTCCCTGCCGGGGGACACCGAGGAGTGTGTCTTCTGGCTTTTCAGCCGACGCATGGCCGACTCCACCACCATGGACTTGTGTGACAGTTGTGACTTCTGGAAGCCTGGGCTCTGGTGGACCCGATACATAGAGTCGAGCCATCTTCTCACCACTGGCACTGACGCCGTTGTCTCCCACATGCGAAGCATGAGCCATTCCAGGATGGGAGTAATGGGCACCTTGAGCAATTCCCTTGGAGGGGCCTCGTACTGGAGGATTTCCAACTCGTCCGCCCGAGGGTTCTCCTCCGACTTGGTCGGGAATGCCAGGGCTTTAGACGTGTCCTTGACAAAATCAAGGAAGCCCATATCCTTGGGCGGGGACCGCTGTCAAGGCTCCGAGATAGGGAGAGTCAGATGGGATGTTGTGGTGCAACGGGTATTGGGGGACTCCTCGTCCTCCGTCTCCCACTCGGAGTAGTCCATTGAGGACTTGTAGGAGGGCTGTTCTGCGGGCTTCGGGGGCCCCGATGTCCTACGGTCAGCGCCCGGGAAACTTGCCAGTTGAGCGGGACTTGGATCGCGACCTCAGCCGAGGATTGGCTCGGCCTCCGGGGATGTCTTGGACATTGAGAGCCCGGTGGTCGGGATGGATGAACCGGTCAAGCCGGACAACAGCGCCTGCTGCTGGTCTAAGGCAGACAAACTGTGCTCCAGGGCCGACATTCTGGACTCCAGACCAGAAGGCTCTGCAGCCTTCGGCACGGGCACTGAGAGACTCAAGCCCGATGCTGGCTTCCCTGAAGGGGAATCCTCAACGAGGATGGTGTCTGGGGACCAAGGCTGGTCCACGCCCGGATCCCTCCGGGGGACCTTCACATGTTGCTCCTTCTCCAAAGTCTCAGGCAAGCGTCTCGGACTGTGGGACCGGGGTCGGGGAGCTCCCTGCTGGTCAGAACCATCCAAGGACGCCGCCTTAGAGGGTTTCTTCTTCTTCCTGGGTTCCCTCGAGGGAGACCCCTTTCTGAAGACCCACGACGAGGCTCCTGTTCGGAGAGTTCCACCCAAGATGTTGGGGCCTTCGGAGGCATCGGGGATTCTGGGAAAAATTTATTGTGGTGCTGCTGGCAGCTCTTGAGGGCCTTGCTGGACATCCTCTTGCAGAGGCCACAGGCTGCTGGGTCGTGGTCTGGCCCGAGGCAGCGAAGGCAGTAGTCATGTGTGTCGGTCAAAGACATGATTTTAGAGCACTGATCACACTTCTTAAAACCACTGGTTGTTGTTGTTAAGTACCGTCGAGTCGGAGTCTGGATAGCTATCCTAAATTGTGTTCGGTCTTCAGTCAGGCGGCTCATTGTTGACAGACTGGTACCCGTAGCTGCTGTTATTGTATCGATCCATCTCATTGCTGGCCTTCCTCTTTTGCGTTGATCTTCTATCTTGCCAAGCATGATGTCTTTCTCTAATGATCTCTCTCTTCGCATGATGTGTCCAAAGTATGAAAGTCGAAGTCTTGTCATCTGAGCTTCTAAAGAAAGCTTAGGTTTCATCTCCAATAGTACCGACTGGTTTGTTCTTCGGGCAGTCCATGGTATACACAGTATTCGCCGCCAGCACCATAATTCAAAGGCATCAATTTTCTTCCTGTCTGTCTTTTTCACTGTCCAGCTTTCACATCCATATGATGTTATTGAAAATGCCATGGCTTGAACAAGTCGAATCTTTGTATGGAGAGAGACATCTCTGCTCTTGAGAATCTTATCTAGGTCTTTCATAGCCATTCTGCCAAGAGCAATGCGTCGTTTGATTTCTTGACTGCTTGTTGCTTCTTTATTGATAGTTGATCCAAGTAGGTTAAAGTTGTTCACAATTTCAATTTCTTCTCCTTCAACGATGAACCTGTTGATTATGCCAGTTGTCATGATCTTTGTCTTCTTTACATTAAGGTGCAGGCCCATTTTGAGACTATGTTCTTTGATTGTGAGAAGCAAATGTTTCAGATCATCTTCACTTTCAGCCAGTAATGTAGTATCATCAGCATAGCGAAGATTGTTGATGAGTCTTCCACCAATCTTCACACCTCTGTTGTCTTCATACAATCCTGCTTCTCTGATGATTTGTTCTGCATATAAATTAAACAGGTAGGGGGAAAGTATGCAGCCTTGTCTTACACCTTTGCTTATTTTAAACCATTCTGTTTCTCCTTGTTCCGTTCGAACTGTTGCTTCTTGATCAATGTACAGATTGCGCAAGAGAGAACGATCAGGTGTTCTGGTATACCCATGCTTCTTAATGTGGCCCAGAGTTTCTCATGGTTTACACAGTCAAAAGCCTTGCTATAGTCGATAAAGCACAAATAGATATCCTTTTGGTATTCTTTAGTCTTTTCAAGGATCCATCTCACATCCGCAATGATGTCTCTCGTTCCTCGCCCTTTCCTGAACCCTGCTTGCACTTCAGGTAGTTCTTGTTCCAGGTATGGTTGTAGTCTCTTTTGAATAATCTTCAGTAGAATCTTGCTGGCATGTGGGATCAGAGCGATTGTGCGATAATTTCCACAGTCAGTTGGATCACCTTTCTTTAGTATTGGTATAAACACAGATCTTTTCCAGTCAGTTGGCCATGATGTTGTCTTCCATATTTCTTGGCAGAGCCTTGTAAGTATGGTAACAGCTGCATCAGATTGCTGCAATACTTCTATAGGAATGCTATCAATGCCTGGTGCTTTGTTCTTTGATAAGGCTTTCAATGCTGCTTCAACTTCTTCTTTCATCACCAATGGTTCCCGATCATAAGGTACAGGTTGAAACGGCTGTTGGTCCACTTGATCTTTATCATATAAAAACTCTGTATATTCCTTCCACCTTTTCTTGATCTTCTCAGCATCATTCAACATAGATCCTTGAGCATCTTGTAACATTCCAATTCGAGGCTGGAACTTTTTCTTTAACTCTCGTAGCTTCAGGAAAGCCGATCTTGTTCTTCCTCTAATAGTTTCTGCTTCTATTTCCTTGCAAGTGTCATTGTAGTACTTTTCCTTGTCCTGTCTTGCTGCACGTTGGACATCTCTGTTGAGTTCTGCGATTGTCTTTCTTTCTCCTCTGGCTTTAGCTTCTCGGCGTTTCTGGGCAATTTTCAGAGTTTCTTCCGTCATCCATTTTGGCCGTTTTTGCTTTTTCACCTTTTGTAGAGACTTCTCACTTTCTTCCAACACAACCTTCTTAATGTCATTCCATAACTCTTCCGGAGCTCTGTCATTTGTATCTAAAGCAGCAAATCGATTTTGCAGGCAGTCTTTAAATTCCAGTGGTATATTCTCAAGGTCATATTTTGCTACATTCATGAGTGGTTTGCTCTTTTTCAACTTTAGCTTGAGTTTGCATACTAGTAGTTGATGATCTGTACCACAGTCAGCTCCAGGTTTTGTCTTTGTTGATGTTATAGAGCTTTTCCATCGTTGACTTCCACAGATGTAGTCAATTTGATTTTTATACAATCCATTGGGTGAAGTCCATGTGTACAGTCGCCGCTTGTGTTGCTGGAAGAAGGTGTTTGGGATGAATAGATCATTGGTCTTGCAGAATTCTATCAGTCTTTCTCCAGCTTCATTTCTGTTGCCAAGTCCATATTTTCCAACTACTTTGCCTTCTTCTTTGTTGCCAACGTTTGCATTCCAGTCACCCATGACTATCAGGATATCCTGTTTGCATGTTCTGTCAATTTCAGCTTGTACTTGTTCATAGAACTCTTCAATTTCATTCTCTGCTGCAGCTGTTGTTGGGGCATATACTTGAATTATAGTTGTGTTGATAGGCAATCCTCGTAGACGAATAGAGATTAGGCGTTCGCTGACTGCATTGTATTTCATTACAGTTCTTGCAAGTTTCTTCTTTATTATAAATGCAACACCATTTCTTCTTTGTCTTTCATTTCCAGCATAGTAGACCATGTGATCATCTGATGCAAAGTGCCCGATGCCAGTCCATTTCAGTTCGCTGACACCCAACAGATCAAGTTGTACATGTTCCATTTCATTCTTGACCACCTCCAGCTTCCCTTGGTTCATGCTTCGTACATTCCATGTTCCAATGTGTAAGACATTTTTACAACTTCTGACTCTCATTTCATGCGCAGCTACATCAGCAGTCAGACTTCCCGAGGGCTTTGATCCAACCACATCATAAATGCTGGCTTTACTCTGAAAAGTCTTCAGCTCTTCCCCAGTAGCTAGTTGAGTGCCTTCCGACCTGGGGGTCTCATCTTTCAGCACCATAGCACAATTTGTTTTGTTGTAACTATCCATTGGGTTTTCATGGCAAGATACAGAAGCAGATTGCCGGGCCTTTCTTCCACGCAGTTTAAGTTTGGTGTTGTTGCCGTTGTCACAAAAATGTGATCCTCTGCCGTCAACACTATCCCATTTTGCTGCTGCCCAGATGGGTGGTTTGTCTTGGTCTGGCACCTCAGCTGAGACCTGTCCATCTTGGGAGACCCTGCCAGTAGTTAAACTACCGATAGTTTAGCTCTCAGCATCACTGATGCACACAAGCCCTCACAGCACGACAAGCTGCAAACCACTGGTAGCCATGGGTAAAAAAAGTACCCCTGCGAGGTCGAAGACCCTTGGGGCTGCCAGCGGGAGAAAAAGGGGCAAAGGCGCCAAAAAAGAAAATAACAAAAGACTACAAAAATTAACCGAACCTGACGTTGAGGCACCTAGGTCGTTGTGCCGGTAGAGTACTGGTGCAATATCGGAGGCGAGTGTGAAACTTGGAGAAAGAATAATCAGCTTTTTACGGGGACAGCCCAGACAACATCTTAAGGGCTCCATGGAAAAAAAGGAGACTGAGCAAGATGGCACCCTTGGGCGGGAAGGGGACTACGCATGAGTGGTGGTATCTCCCAAAGGCTTTCTTTGAAAGCTGGGGGATGCTTCCGCGAGGGCTCCATCATTGTCAACGTCACCTATATGTGAGGACTGACTTCCTGCTTGTTGCCGGAGAATATGCAACTCCTTCATTCTCAACTCAAAGAAACATGATGGCAGAAAAAGACCACATGGTCTATCTAGTCTGCCCTTCCTATCAAATGCTAAAGTCCCTTCTTTTTCTTTAGAGATCTTCTGTGTTTGTCCCATGTTTTTTTTTAATTCAGATAGAGCCTGATTCTGATCTGCACATCCGGGCCCTCTTTGTGTCCGTCCAGAACCGGACGCACAGAGGGAGTTGCGATTTTGATCCCGTGGGGCACGTCTAGCCCTGCAGGATCAGATTCGCAAACAGGCCTGTACATGCAGGCCAGGACTCCGATTCTGTCCGAACTGCACGTACAGGCCGCCAACTTCCAAAGTGCTTTCCCCATAGCCCGACCCCCGATCTGGCCTCCCAAGGCCAGGGTCAGGCTGCAGGAAATTACCTCTGCCCTATGCCACCCCTTCCCATCCCCTGGTCTGCCTGTCATCCTCTGCTGCATTGGGGAACTTATTCCACCTCAAAGGTGGAATAAGTTCCACGTCCAAGCCGTCAGTCCTGGACGTACAGGGCCGACATTGGAATCTGCCCTGCACGTCCGGGGCCAACAACCACCCACTGCCTGCCCTAACGCCGTTGCCGATCTGTCCTCATCTCTACTATCTCCAATGGGAGACTATTCCATGCATCTACCACTCCTTCTGTAAAGAAATATTTCCGCATATTACTCCTGAGTCTATCCCCCTTTCACTCTCATCCATTGTCCCCTTGTAGCAGAGCTTGCTTTCAATCGAAAGAGGCTCTCCTCTTATGCATTTATGCCACGGAGGTATTTAAATGTCTCTATCATATCTCCTCTATCCCACCTTGCCTCTAACTTATACATATTAAGATCTTTAAGTCTGTCCCCATGTGCTATATAATGAAGACCACTAACCATTTAGTAGCCACCCTCTGCACCAACTCCATCCTATTTATGTCCTTTTGAAGGTGCAGTCTCCAGAATTGCACACAATACTCCAAATGAGGTTGCACCAGTGACTTATACAGAGGCACTATCACCTCCTTTTTTCTGCTGGCCATTCCTATTCCTATCCCTATGCACCCAGGCATCCGTGTGGCTTTTGCCATCACCTTTTCTACCTGTTTAGTCACCTCAAGATCATCAGAAACAATCGTGCACAGGTTCCGCTCTTCTTTCGTGGACAGAAGTACTTTTGTGAAGCTTGAAGAATGGACAAGCATTTGGCAGCTGAGATTTAATGCTAAAATATGCAGGGTCATGCATTTGGGCTGCAAAAATCCAAGGGTGCAGTACAGTGTAAGGGGTGAAGAAGTACTCCTTCACCCCTTACACTGTACTGCACCCTTGGATTTTTGCAGCCCAAATGCATGACCCTGCATATTTTAGCATTAAATCTCAGCTGCCAAATGCTTGTCCATTCTTCAAGCTTCACAAAAGCGTTGGCCTTATAAGTCAGAACGAGTAAAATCACAAAACTTAGAAAAATCGTTCTTCTTCACCTTCAGTAAGGACTAGAAACCAAAACTACGAGGTCTCAGTAAAAAATAGCACTACTCATTTGAGACTCACGTCAAAAATAGAGCTATGTGCTTTATCACATCAACGACCTGAAAACTGTATTTTAAACATCCTGCCAGTCGTTTTCTTTCTAATGAGAATTAACCTTAACACAAAACTTATCTCATACGACTAGACAGCTGCATATGAAATGTGCAAATCGATCCCGATCCCTTTGCCCCTTTTTCTCCCGCTGGGGATCGGGATCGATTTGCACATTTCATATGCAGCTGTCTAGTCGTATGAGATAAGTTTTGTGTTAAGGTTAATTCTCATTAGAAAGAAAACGACTGGCAGGATGTTTAAAATACAGTTTTGAGGTCGTTGATATGATAAAGCACATAGCTCTATTTTTGACGTGAGTCTCAAATGAGTAGTGCTATTTTTTACTGAGACCTCGTAGTTTTGGTTTCTAGTCCTTACTGAAGGTGAAGAAGAACGATTTTTCTAAGTTTTGTCATTCTTCAAGCTTAGCTAGATCCCTTCTCATGTTATCTACTTCTTCCTGGGTGTCTACTCTATTGCAGATTTTGGTATGATCTGCAAATAAACAAACCTTATCTGACAGCCCTTCCACAATATTACTAAAAAGGATGTTAAAAAGAATTGGACGAAGGGCAGATCTCTACGGCACACCACTAATAACCTCCTGCTCCTCAGAGTTAGCTCCATTTACCTGCACCCTTTGTCATATCCCACTCAACCAATTTCTAACCCAGTCACTTGAGGGTGCTCAGTTTGTTTATAAGTCGCCTGTGCGGAACAGTGTCAAAGGCTTTACTGAAATCTAAATACACGACATCTAGGGCTCTCCCTCGGGCCAACTCCCTGGTCAGCCAAAGAAATCAGTCAGATTTGTTGATGTAGCAAATTGCGCTATGTTCTAGCTCAGCATTTTTCTAGAGTTTCCTGTGTTAGTCTTACTCCCTGATGCAGAAAGCAAGCTAGCAAAGGAAAATCGCAAGCAAAATGACTGCTCGAAAGCGTAGCCCAGTGAGTATTCTAATCTCAGGCAAAATTGCTCCTGATGTAAGCAAACTGCACTGATACTTAGTCCATTTTTTACTCTTCTTTTAACGCTGGATCTTTACAGCAACTTAGGGCAGGCGTAAAGATGCAGCGGGGAGCAAATGGATTATCTGAGGTGAAGTTTGACACTTCACCTCAGATGGTTCAGCCAGCAGCACAGAGGTTGGGGTTGAGGGTCTAGCATCCACTAGGGCAACCAGTGATTTTTATTACCTTTCAGGGGGCACTGGCCCCCCAACCCTTTGGTGGGGGTCATGGCCAAAGATCAGGAACAATGGAGGGAGGGAGATCTGTTCCTGGGTTGTCTAAGGTGAAGTGCCAAACTTCTTTTTCCTAAGACAGCATGCCAAACATTTCCAAAATATAGGGGCTGCTAACACAGACCCCTGTGTACATGTACCTGGCTTGTTCTCCTTGTTTAGCGCAGGTATTTTGTGCACAGGTCATTTGCTTAAGTGCTAAATTTGCATTAGGAACCCCTGCGATAAAGCCTTAGCACTGGGCTCTATTGCAGAGTTTTACATCGGACCATCTTTCGATTTAAGCTAGCATCATCTCAGTGGCCTTTCACACCTGGCTGGGCCCATTTGGAGGGTGCAGTAGTTGTCCCCTTTAAACCATTGCAGATTAAGCATCTGTGAATCAGACCTGTAGGTAAGTGGGGTGAATTATGAAGTAGCTTACAATGCTAAAACATTTTTGAATACTGTGTCGTCTCACGCCTCACTGTTTCCTTTTCTGTTTCCACATTTTTAATAACAAAAGATTTTTTAAGACATCGTGCTTCTTTTCATGAGCACATTTTCATAAAATGAGCTATCAAATACTGAAAGGTTTTAGTAATTTAAAATTTAGGGAAATTTTCAATAAAAAAATATTTTTCTGTCTGCAAAGTAGATGGTGGCTAAAGAACAGCGATGTGTAGAAATCTGGTTTTATCGATTTGTTTTTTAATCCCAACTACAAAGTACCACGTTAGTCTGCCAAAAATAGAATTAGTTCAAAGAAAATCTGCAACTAGTAAGGTTCGCAAACATACAGGGTGCACTGGGGCCTAAGAGAGTTTGTCAGCCAAGTATCTTATACCACATGTGTTAACTCCTTTAACAGTAGCTTAAATATCAATGTTAAGAGTTCTAGAAGGAAAGACCCATATGCCCATATTTAAAGTGTATTTTTTGAGAGAGTATGGGAATCAATATATTATTTTGTGCTCCAATTTTTAAATAAAAATAATTTTTTGGATGTCATGTCCTTTTCCTTCCTTCCTGTAGTTTTTTTTCCAGTTTGGACACAGATATAGATTTGGTTTGGTGGGTTTTTTAAATTTCATTTTAGGCGTAAAACATTGCTTCTCATTCTCCTGCAGGCGCACCTTGTCAGTTGTGTTTTCAACATTAACACAATAAATATGTGTGAGATAAATGAGTTGGGGAGCCTTTTGTATGCAAATCTCTCTCATTCATACTCATTGTGGTAGTTTTGAACACCCGACTAGCTTGATGTGCCTTCAGGAAAGGATCGAGAAGCTCTGGTATAAAACAGACCCTCTTGCCATCGTTTTCCTTCATCTGGACTTCATTTGTGATGGCTCGGGATTTCTCTTTCCCTTGCTTCAAAAATCGCATGACTGCAAGGCCACTGGGAAGTCTGGAAGGTAAAGCATGGCATGATAGAAACCCAAAGAGTTTAATGGCAGGAGAGTCAGATGCCAAACACAGCGTAATAGCACAAATCAAAAATGGGTCTTTGAGTTTCTGAATAAATACTACTCAATGTACAAATCAAAACTATTGTTCATTCAATCCAACATATAGGTTCTGAACTCCAGCTAATACAATTCTTTATGTACGTTTCTCTCTCCAGCTGATCTCAGATAAACAGTAGCACCACATTACAGTCTCTTAGAAACCTCAATCGTGTGCTTGTTCACATCAATGATCTGCTGTAAATTTTTAAATTTGCTACAGACTATATTATAAAATGGTGGAGTACTTAGCTGTTTCAAATCAGATAGGGATAGGAGTTAAACTGAGTTCTGATTTGAAACAGCATAAGAAAGTGCTATAGAAATCAACATACTCAGAGCTAAGTACTCCACCATTTTATAATATAGTCTGTAGCAAATTAAACAATTTACAGCAGATCATTGATGTGAACAAGCACACAATTGAGGTTTCTAAGAGACTGTAATGTGGTGCTACTATTTATCTGAGATCAGCTGGAGAGAGAAACGCACATAAAGAATTTTATTAGCTGGAGTTCAGAACCTATATGTTGGATTGAATGAAGAATAGTTTTGATTTAAACACAGCGTAATAGCATTGTCGGAATCCAAAAGGGCTGGATGTTTGCAACTCAAGGGCAAAGCAAAGGGTTGGGTGGGAAGGGTGAATATTTTATTTCCATGCTTACCAGAGGAGGAGACGGAGGACCACCGATGCTAGAAGTTCCTAGAGTTGTGAGGTACATGTCGTTTTGTGTACAGAGAAGTTTTGCATGGAACTAGCAAAGCTGAACGTGGACAAGGCCGTGGAGGCCACATGGAAAAAATCACAGGCTATTAAATGAGCTGCCATTGGATCAAGGAAGTTGGGTTGGCTGAACATTTGTTCTGACGAATCTGGCAATGCTTATGTTTATATGGCTGGCTTAAATGATACTGGACCAAAAAGCCTACAAACAAATTATTATGTGAATGAAATACTCCAAAAAAAAATGTAAAATGCATCATGCAAAATATTTCCAGTGACATAAGAACTGTCCTAGTGGGTTAGACTGAAGCAGTGGCGTTGGCAGACCTGAGCTTGAAGGGGCCCAGAGGTAACATGGGAGGGCACTAGGCATGCATGAGTCTGAAGCTGAGAGAAGGAATCCCAGCTTTTTCCCATCCCCCCTGGTGCTGAGGCCAATCAGAGCCAAGGAACTTCACCTGCATTCTTTAAAGCACAGACATGCCTCGGCACGCCCGCCCGCCCGCCCCTGGTGGCCCCATGCCTGAGGACCTCGGGTGAGATCTAGCCCGGAGGTTCAGCACGACCACTGTATACCCGCAGTATACCCTCTGCTTCCCCTCAGCTATCTCAGCCCTCTCTGTTCCTTGTCCTCCTCCTCTTAACTCTCAGCCTATTCCTTTGCCCCCTTCCTCTTGCAGTTGGGGAGATCCCCGCCTGTGCGCCATCATCCCTCGCAGCCTTGGTATCACTCCGGCCTCCGCCTTTTATGCTCCCAGCTCAAAAAAAAGCAGAGTGGGTGGGAAGGCGTACATGAGGCATTTCGACCACATGATGAGGAACGCATCCACCACCATCCTGGAGGACTGGAAGCAGAAACAGGGCAATTGGTAGTTGTCGGGATTGGTGAACAGGTCTATCTTGGGTTCCCCCCAGAGCCGAAAGAGCCGGTAGGCCACACTGTGGTCCAGCTGTCACTTGTGCGGCTGGAAGACTCTGCTCAGTCTGTTGGCCAATGAGTTGTTCTGGCCTGGCAGGTATACTGCACGCAGGAGTATACCCTGCCGCAGCACGTACTGTAGGAGCAGAGTACCACTGCCTCTCGACAGAGGGAACGAGACGCCATGCCCCCCCCGTTTGTTCACATAGAACATTGACACTTCGTTGTCCATTTGGACCAACACCGGCTGGTGCCATAGGCAGTGACAAAAGGCTCTCAGGGCTAAGTATATGGCCTGTAGCTCCAGAAGACTGATCTGTTGGTTGCTCTTGTCCTTTGACCAGCTGCCCTGGGTGCGGAGTTCTTCCCAGTGGGCTTCTCAGCCAAGCAGGGAGGCATCTGTGGAGAGGACCCTTAAGGGGCTCGGAGTTTGGAAGGGCATCCCCACTTCGAGGTATTGGAGAGTCTGCCACCAGGTCAGGGAGTACGCCAACTGGTGGGTTACTGAGACCTTGTCCCGGAGGTATCCCGTGGCCGGTGTCCACTGATCCTGAAGGCACCATTGTGCGGCCCTCATGTGGAGGCGGGCGTCTGGAGTAACGTGGACCTTGTATGCCCGAGTAGGTGCAGGAGGAGCAATGCTGTACGTCCATGGCCAAGGCCCCGAGACGGTCGGCTCAGTCTCCGGGTAGGAAGGCCTTTGCCTGGAGGGTGTCCAGTCTTGTCCCTATGAACTTCAGACACTGTGTTGGGAGGAGGTGGGACTTGGGGTAGTTTATCACAAATCCTAAGTGCTGCAGGACCTGGATGGTGCGTGCAGTTACCTGCTGCACTTCTGAGGCTGTGCCTTCTTTTATGAGCCAGTCGTCCAGCTAGGGGAAGACAAAGACCCCCTGGAGACGGAGGAAGGCAGCTATGACTTCCAAGCATTTTGTGAAGACCCTTGGGGCGGAGGCCAAACCGAAAGGCAGAACCCTGTATTAGTAGTGTCCCCCCCCCTCCCCAACCATGAACCACAGGTACTGCCTGTAGTTGGGGTGAATGAGGATGTGGCATCCTTCAGATCCAAGGAGCACAGCCAATCTCCCTGCTGGAGGTAAGGCAGCAATGTTCCAAGGGAAAGCATCTTGAACTTCTCCCTCACCAGGAACTTGTTCAGGTTGCGCAAGTCAAGGATGGGCCTTAGGCTTCCAGTCCTTTGTGACACGAGGAAGTACCTGGAGTAAAACCCCTTGCCCTTGAGATGGTGAGGCACTGGTTCCACCACCTTGTCCTTGAGAAGACCTGCGAGTTCCTTCAGTAGAAGGTCCCGGTGAAGGGGAGACCTGAGGGGCTCTCCCGGAAAGTAAGGGGGAGGTATCTGAGTCAGATGGAGGAGGTAGCCCCCCCCCAACCACCCGAAGTGCCCAGGAATCGGTGGTGATAGCTAGCCACCTTTGGGCATAGTGGATCAGATGTCCCCCTGTGGGTTGCTGACCTCTTGGGGTGGAGAGGCTATACCCAAGAAGTCAAAAACTCCTCTAGACTGGGCCAGGGCTGACACCTGGGGCTTGGGAGCTTTCTGATTACAAGGGCCATGCCCATGTCCCTTGGTCTGCTGACCTGCTGGGGGAGCCAGGGAGGCCTGGAAAGGTGGGCAGTTTCTGTAAGCAGCCCCTTGGATAGAAGGGCTTTTTACCTGAGCCCTTCCATCGGGGAGGAGCAGCAGTCTTTTTAGAAAGCCTGGTCCTCGTCATGAACTCGGTCCCCAGCTCAGTAGCTTTGTCGGTCATGGGTTTGCCAAAGAGGTTCTCGCCTTGGCATGGGATATCGACCAATTTGTCCTGAACCCATTGCTCGAGATCGGACGACTGTAGCCAAGCCTGGCGTCGTGCACCGATGCTCACCACAACTACTGGAGCCGCCGACTCGGTGTCATAGACTGCCCAAGACAAACTTGGAGCACTCACAAACGGCCTTGGCCAGGTTCTTGAACCGTTGCATGAGTTCCTCAGTCAGACCAGCCGAGAACCCAGCAATTTCCTTTGCCAGGTCTCTCAGGTACATGCCCATGTACAGCTAGTAGGCCTGGATGCGGCCGATGAGCATCGGAGCCCTGGTAACACTTTCTGCCGAGGGATGGGCACCGTAAGCGATTCCCTCGGAGGGGCCTCATACTGGAGGATTTCCAGCTCCTCCGCCTAAGGGCCCTCTGATTCCGTCGGGAACACTAGGGCCTTAGATATGTCCCCGATGAAGTCAAGGAATACCATGTCCTTTGGTGGAGACCACCACTGGGGCTCTGAAGTGGGAGAGTCCTAGGGGATGTCATGATGGCAATGGTTGTCGGGCGACTCCTTGTCCTTCATCTCCCACTCGGAGTAGTGCATTGAGGACTCGATGGAAGGCTGGTCTACGGGCCCTGAGGCTGACCCCGGGCTGCAGCCCTTCGATGCCCCATGGTTGGCGCCGAGCACACTGGCTGGGGACGATCAAGGCTCCCGTCGAGTGGGAACCAGATTGAGACTTCGGCCGAGGATCAATTCGAGGCCAAAGGGTCTCAAGGATTGGCTTGGCCTCCGGGGATGTCTTCAACATCAAGGGCCCAGTGGTTGGGGCAGAGGAACCGGTCATGCCGGACAACAGCGCCTGCAGCTGGTCCATGAAGGCAAACTGCGCTCCAGGGCCGCCATTCTGGACTCCAGGCCAGAAGGCTCCGCAGCCATCGGCGCGGGCACTGAAGGAATCGGGCCCTACGCTGGTTCCCCTGAAAGGGAATCATCGACGAGGATGGTGTCTGGCGACCGAGGCCGGTCCGAGGTCAAGTCCTTTCGGGGGACCTTTGCAGGTCGCGCTCTCTCCAATCCATTGGACAAGTGTCTCGGATTGCAGGACCTGGCTCGGGACGCACCCGCCTGTCAGATCCATCCAAGGACGCTGCCTTCAAGGTCATCTTCTTCTTCTTGGGTTCCCTTGAGGGAGATCGCCTCTCCAAAGAACCACGTCGCCGCTCGGGTTCCATGGAGCCGCCCCGATCACACTTTTTAAAACCATTGATAGCCATGGGGGGAAAAAGTACCCCAGCGAGATTGAAGACCTATCGAGCTGCCAGTTGGAAAAAAGGGCGCGAAGAGGCCATGGAGGAAAAAAACTACAAAAAAAGACTCGAACTTGATGTCAAGAGAGTGAGGTCGGGTGGCTGGAAGAGTACTGGTGCAGTATTGTAGGCGAGTATGAAACTCAGGCTGAAAAATCAACTTTTTCTGGGGACAAGCTAGACATGTCCAAAGGGCTCTGCGGAAAAAAGGAGATGGCACCCTTGGGCAGGAAGGGGACCACGCATACATGGTAGCATTTCCCAAAGGCTTTCTTTGAAAGCTGGGGGGGGGGGGATGCTTCTGCAAGGGCTCCATCGGTGCCGACGTCACCCATATGTGAGGACTGACTTCCTGCTTGTTCCTGAAGAAACAGGTCTATCAGTTACTTTTTTAGAGTCAGATTTACTAAGGTTGTTTTCCCATCTTCCATGGGCAAAGAAAGCTTTTGTACATAGTTGCCCTATCTGGTGTTATACCATAATTTTTAACTGTAAAAAGTTGATTATTAATGTTCTTTACTCCAAGTTATTGTTCTATGTACAGCAGCTGTTTCCACATTGTTACATGTTGAGTTCCATATAAATCGTCTTGAATTGTACAAAGACGGTATATAAAAAAGTTTAAATAAATAAATAAGGCAGGCCCTTAACGTGCCACTGTTTAGTGCCAACAGAAGGCAATGACCCCACTCCTCATCCCCCTCCCACCACCCCCAGCGACCCTTGATAGCTGCACCTGAGGCAACTTCCCTTTTTTGCTTTCCATATCACCTTGGCCTGGTGATATGAAAAGCAAAAAAAGGTCTCACTCTTCTTTCACAAAGGACCCCCCCCCCGTTTCCCCCCAATCTCTCTCAACAGCATGAACCCTCTGCTTCCCCAGTCTCTTATGCCTCCCCACCCCCGCTGCCTCCTTGCTTCCCCCAGTCGCACTGAGAGCAGCAACAGTCACTGTTGCTTTTGGCTGTAGCTGCAAAGGGTGGTATTTTATTATTCGCATGCACATTCCCCCTCGGTGAGGCTGCTTGTTATGGCTGTCGGTAGCTCACAGCTGCCGGTTCTGCTGTGGAGAGACTGCAAAACGCAGCATTCATAAGTCTCTGTACAGCAGGACTGGCAGCAGTGAGCAACTGACAGCTATAAGCAAAGTCAGCCTCGGTGTCAGCGTCGGTCATGGCCATGGGAAGGGGTTGGCACCCGTTAAGACAGTGGCGAAGGCTGAGCTGAAACCTGAGAGATTTACTCCCTCATGCGTGACACTCGGTCACTATGCAAGTCTGCAGCAACTGTACATGGAAGGAGCAACTGGTGACAAGTAGAAACAAGTCACTCTGCACTCCAAGCGACGATGGGCAGAATTTAGCGCAGCTGCACCATGCCACCACAGCTATGGTACGTGCACATGATGTGATTAGTGCAGCTCTGCCAGTCCCATGCAGTAACCAGTAAAATGTTTTAAAGCCTCAAGTCTGTGCTAAAGATTGGGGGGGGGGGGGTGTCTAACAAAAAGTGAGGGGTCTAGGCCCCCCAACCCCCCCCCCTGTAGGTACACCTTTGAATTGAAGGTACATCAAACCCAGTATCTTGTTTCCAATCCAGGTCACCAGTATTTGCCAGGTTCCCAAAAGGTAGCTCGATTCCATGTTGCTTACCTGAAGACAAGCGGCGGCCTTTCCCAGCTCTTCCTTGGGCGGACTTTTCCTCTAAACATGTCCAATCCTGTGCTAACTGCTTTTACCATATTCTCCAGCAATGAATCCAGAACTTAATTATATGTTAAATGAAAAAAATATTTTCTCTGATTTGTTTTAAATATTCATGGTATATGCCTTATTCTTTGTACTTTTGGAGAATAAACAAGAGATTCAGGTTTACCTGTCCCGCTCCGCTCAGCTGTTTCTTCTAGAAGCTTTAGAACCCTATCCCCTCATGGAAGAAGTGTTCCATCCCCTTTATCATGTCTAACTCTGCTAGATCTTGAGACCGGAATTGCACACAGAACTCAAGGTGCGGTTGCACTGTGCAGCGATTCAGAGGCACTATGATATTCTCTGCTTTATTCTCCATTCCTTTCCTAACATTCCCTTTGCTTTTTTGGTTGACACCACACACTCGGCAGATGATTTCAACGTTTTAACCACAACGACGCTAGATCAAATGGCATAGCATAGGTCATGCAGCATTCATAAGACATTTGAGTTCAAAATAAATCTTTAGAAATCATCGTAGTGCTTCTATATGCATGTAACAGCGCATCTTTTGCTTGAACCACTCTGCAGTGTTGCTGTGTATAACAATGAGGAGGGGGAGTCCTGGCAGGTGGGAGTGGGGAGGCCAGCCAGTCAGTGGAGAAGATAGAGGAGGCGCGCATTATACATATATTCCAAGCATCAGTGAGCGATGCAGGTGGCCGACCGACCTCGGAACTCTACCCTGGCACACTTCTCTCAGGCAATAATGCAGTACCGCCTATATCTCTCTTTATTTAAATATAGAAACATGGCAGCAGAAAAAGTCCACATGACCTATTTAGTCTGCCCTTCCATATCAACCACTACAACACTTTTAACTGTGATTATATCCAAACATTAAATCATAAAAAAGTAGCATTTAAAAACAGATTAGGTGAAAAAGATCCCTCCTCTCTCACCTCATGGTCCACAAAATGAAAATCTTCTTGTTGAATGTTTTCTCCATGGACAATCTGGTAGGATGGTCTCCAGCTCGTTCCAGCTCCCCACTTCTCTAGTACCTTGAAGGTATCGACACCTCCATTTTCCATCTCGAGCATAACTCATTCAAAATATATATAACTGTTGAAATGTAAATAACAACATACCTGACATAACGCCACGGGGCTAACTTGCTACATAATCAAAATTGTATCTATGGGGTATGTTTACTAAACCTTCTTAATGTGCGCCTGGCGTTAGTGTGCAGGATGCCATATAAGAAGTGGGCGTTTCAGTCTAAAGTAGCAAAATGGGATTAGTGCGTGATAACGCGCGCTGCTGCGCACATTATCGGGCAAAGCGCCGCTAAGCGCATTACCACGCGGTAATCTTAAGTAGGCGCACAGACATCAAAACATAGAAAGAGAAGGCGACGGCAAAAGCTAGAAGGATGCTTGGGTGCATACGGAGAGGAATGGCTAGCAGAAAAAAAGGAGGTGATAATGCCTCTGTATAAGTCTTTGGTGCGACCTCATTTGGAGTATAGTGTGCAATTCTGGAGACCGCACCTTCAAAAGGATGTGAACAGGATGGAGTCGGTGCAGAGGGTGGCTACTAAAATGATTAGTGGGCTTCATTATAAAGCATATGAGGACAGACTTAAGGATCTTAATATGTACACCTTAGAGGAAAGGCAGGATAGAGGTGATATGATTAAGATGTTTAAATACCTCCGTGGCATAAATGTTCAGGGAGAGAGCCTCTTTCAATTGAAAGCAAGTTCTGCTATGAGGGGACATGGGATGAGGGTGAAGGGAGATAGATTCAGGAGTGATATGCGGAAATATTTCTTTACGGAAAGAGTAGTGGATCCATGGAATAGTCTCCCAATGGAGGTGGTAGAGATGAGGACAGTAACTGAATTCAAAAAAGCATGGGACCAACACAGAGGATCTCTAAAGGTAAAAAGTGGACTGTTGTAGTTGTTGATATGGAAGGACAAACTAGATAGGCCATGTGGTCTTTTTCTGTCATCATGTTTCTATGTAGCACAATGGGTAATACACTGACTGATGATACAGGGGTCATGAGTTCGATCCCCCAGTGTGCCTAATGCATAAGGCTGGCTGAGGCATCAGCTTTGACATGTAAGTATTGTTTCCTGAGGCATTTTATTTGTACTTTAATTATTGCTGTCAGCAAACACACCCTCACGTGCCGTAACCTAAGGTGCCGCATAAGGCACCCCATAGGGCACATTATAAAGTGCACTGTCTGCCACGGCACCCTATAGTGTCCCCTATAGGGCACCCTATAAGGCGCTCCATAGGACACCTTATAAGGCACCTTATACGGACTGTAACCATAAGGTGCCTCAGAAGGCGCTTTATAGGGTGCCCTATAAGGCGCCTTATAGGGCGCCTTCTGAGGCACCTTATGGTTACAGTACCCTGAGGTTGTTTTGCTGGCAGCACTAATGTACATTAAAAATAGACAATGCTTCGGACAGCCCTATCAAGTAACCCCACTGTGGGTTTGAACCCATGACCTCTAGCTCCACAAGCAGTGAAATAACCAATGGGCTACAGCTCCATAGCTGCTAGCAAACCCCAGGCTGGCTGCAGAAGGACTGCACGTCACCACACAAACAGTCTGCTGTGGTCACCAGGATAGGGTTACCCCACCCATACCCATGATGCACTGCACATGCAAATCAGCAGTCTACAGATGATCACAAGATGGGGTATGCACCCCCACAGCACCTCGGCCTGGTAGGGGGAACTGACCGTGTGTGGTACTGGCACAGAGTAGCTACACACCGTCACATTGTGCAGGTACTGTACTCACCCTGAGAGTGAGGTGGGGCACCCAGCACCAGGTCCACAGCAGAAATAGGCCATGCTGCAGGTCCCCAGCAGTGCTAATGTGTGAGATAGGTAGTTTCTGCAGACACACCTTGGATACATCTTTTTTTCTCAGTCAGGTTTAGCCCTTATGGACCCATAGGAGGATTATGTACTACCCCCCCCCGGGGCTGAGGGTGGTAAACAGGGTCTCCCACCAACAGATCCACATCCTACCTCCCTGCAATGGTGGCTGTAGAGGGGACCATCAACCCCAGTCCTGCTGGGGAACAAACACCCTACAGGGCAGTCAATGCAGCTCTGTACACATCCATAGAGCAATAGCAGACATTAGGCCTGGATATGCTAAGCTGCACCCCACCACTATCTGATATTCTCCTGCAGCAAGCCTTCAGCCGCTGCACCCTGCAAGGTGTTCCAGCAAGACACATACCAGCTGCAGACAGTCTGCTAGCTAGTCCATAGTGCATGTTCCTGGTGGAAATGCGTGCACCCAGAACTGGGATGTCAGCATAAACACCAAGCAGATAAGTCAGTGACTGGGCCCCAAAAGAGAACCCATAAATATCACATGAGAGAAATACTATATAGCACTATGGGGGAACCTAGCCATGCCGTGGTCACTGCTCAGTCAGGGTGAGAGTGATCTCCCAGCAGAACATGCTGTGGCCACCCTGTCTGTGCAGGTGGTGGCCGGGCACTACAATGTCCCAGCCATTGCCCTATGCCCTGTGCAGATGCATCCTGGCCAGGCCACCCTGTCCGGGCTATACCCATGGTACCTTGCTCCTCATTATGCACATTGGCAGGCCAATACTGGCAACAGTGCTGGCAGTGTGGGCTGTGGAGGGGGTTTGCAGCCACCACACACTGGATAGACAGACACACACTCCCACACCTATGCCAGCATTGTGTTACTATAGAGGTGTTTGGCAGCCCTGGCCACCACACCAGTCCTGGGCACAGTGCAGGCATGGATATGGTACGCAATACTGTTGGGGGTCACTCTCCAGAGTGGTAAACACTGTCAGACACCACACCTGAAGCACACTCCACAGACATCAGAAAGGTTGCGATGATGGAGCTCAATCAGCAAACTGTGCTTAACGTAGGAATTGCTGTCTGCCAGTAATCATAGCAACCTTTTGATAGCTGTGTACCGTATTCCCAGGTTTAGGGTGGCATTACTAAGGTATGCAAGTGCTAGTATTGGGAGGTGCACGCAGGGCCCAATGTCCTGCCTCTCCAGGAAAAGGAACCTAATCCTTGGTTCGGTAAAATTAAAATCCAATAAAGACAAAACCAAGCCCAAAAGCAATATAATCTCCCCCTATTTAAAATATCATTTTTGTCGGAAGAGGCTGGAGGCGACTGAAAGGGAAACCCAGCCGCACCAGACAGCCCGTTCCTTTTTAATTATTTAAGTAGAAATACTTTACTTAACTCGTGAAAGTGTTCCAGTGAAGTTTCATACATCCCAAGATAGCGTCATAACAAAAGCGGTCAGGTAGCATATCCACGACGAGCACGTTTCGGGCCCTAAGCCCTGTATCAAGTGTTCAAGCTCCTTAGATGTACCGCTCTGAAAAAACTTCCATATCCGCAAAGCTCCACTGGTTATAAGAGGGAAGACACACCCATTGGCTATCAGCTAATGTCAATCAATAGGGAGCTCCAATCAACTAAATGGGAGACCCCACTGAAATTGGGGAATCCCTTAGCGTCATGGATGACGTTACAGCAAGCTAAACCACTCCACTTCCTTGTTCAATCCCAATGGATGGACAGCTTTCAACTCAAAAATCAACTGTTGTTCACGTCGTTATAAAGCAAAAAGCCGGTTCCCTCCCCGAGGATTCGGTGGAATAAAATCTAACACAATCCAGGAAAAATCAGATTCAAATTGATGATGGCAGGTCTCACAATGCTCAACAAGGAGAGCTGACAAAACTTTCAGCTGAATCCTAGAAGCATGTTCACTAAGGCGGACTTTAATTTTTCGAGAAGTCCTGCCAATATATATCAAGGGACATGTACACTGCAGGGCATACACAACATAAGTCGAGTCACAAGATGTCGGCCAACCCATTTAGTTGATTGGAGCTCCCTATTGATTGACATTAGCTGATAGCCAATGGGTGTGTCTTCCCTCTTATAACCAGTGGAGCTTTGCGGATATGGACGTTTTTTCAGAGCGGTACATCTAAGGAGCTTGAATACTTGATACAGGGCTTAGGGCCCAAAACGTGAGCGTCGTGGATATGCTACCTGACCGCTTTTGTTATGACGCTATCTTGGGATGCATGAAACTTCACTGGAACACTTTCACGAGTTAAATAAAGTATTTCTACTTAAATAATTAAAAAGGAACGGGCTGTCTGGTGCGGCTGGGTTTCCCTTTCAGTCGCCTCCAGCCTCTTCCGACAAAAATGATATTTTAAATAGGGGGAGATTATATTGCTTTTGGGTTTGGTTCTGCCTCTCCAGGAGGCATTGGCTAATGGAGCCTGTGGGTGTGGGTGTGTCTGCCCCTGTTGGCTGCTGCTTTACGGCAGAGGTTCCCAACTCCAGTCCTGGTGTGCCAAACACTGTTCGGGTTTTCATGCTGTCCCTCATGAATATGCATGAGATACATCTGCATACCATGGGGGCGGTGCATAGATATGCAGCACAGGCATCTTTATTAGAGGCAGCATGGAACCTGAATGGTGTTTGGCCCTCCAGGACTGCATTTGGGAGACTCTGCTCTAGGTAATGCACCTGTTTATGGTGTCTGTGCTCTGTAGGGTAAAATGTAGGTGTTTGGGGCATGTTTACGTCATCTGCAATAAAGGTTCTGTCTGTATTAGCATGTTTTAGTAGTGGGTAAAAAAATGGGGGATGGGTTGGCAGGAACCGCAGCTGGAACTTGAACCTGTGACCTTCTGCTCCTGAACACACTGGCTGTGTGCACTGCACCACCGTGTTGCCACAGAGACGGTACATTCCCTGGGGATACCATGACTGTTCATCAGACGGGGCCTGTCTGTTGCAGTGCATGGCACCCACCTACACAGGGCTAGGCCACGGTCTGCTCTGGGCAGCTGCCACTGCCCCCTCCACCACCAGTGCCCCTCTGCCACCCTGCTGACATGCCCTTCTGCTGGTGGTGCTGGTGGAGCGCAGTCTCAGGCCATCCAGTGTGCGGGTAGGCGGCTGCCTATGGTGCGGGTTCTGGGGTAGGGGTGCCTGCATAGGTGTCCAGGCTCCCCCCCAGCACCGCCTGCCACTGTTCTGTGCCCTTGGGGGTCCCTACTCGGTTCTATCCCCTGTGACACTGTGGGAAGCACACTCGTGCCCATGCTGGGCCCTCATCAGTTGCTGTCTGGCTGCTCTACTGTCTCAGCATTCCTATGGGCCACCTAGGCATCACCCTAGTCCGCACTGTGGCCCAGCTGCAGTACAGCATGTGCCGTCTGCAGCCCTCTGTGTCCCCTTTCCCAGCATCTGTCCAGTTGCCCATTCCAACATGCCCGCCCTGCTGTTGTGGAACATGTTCACCCCATAGGAAACCTGTCCAATGGAGAGGGAAACCCCGATGAGCGCAATTGCACTGTGGGATCAGTCACCTTGTATGGGGACAGAGCGTAGACCCTTCCAAAATTCATATCTTTTTTTTGGAGCTTTCTCAGGAGTGCTTTTTGATGTTTCCCATTAATATCACTATTGCCCAGCTTGGTTATTTTTTTTTATATTTTGTTGGGGTCATTTTCAATGTTTATTTGCACTTTTGTTCCGTGCACATGTATCACACTTATCACTTTTTTGTAGGTTTCCCTGGTTTTGCTGTACATTGCTGACAGAAATGGTTTCTCTTCCCTTTAAATCATCTCTAATGCCAGGGTTTCACTGGCGTTAATTTTGAGCCTCGGATTTCACATCATTAGTGTGCGGAGAGCCTCTCCCCTCCCACTCTCCACCCATTGACCCCTTCTCTCCGCCCCTGGGAAGCCTTCCTCCGCCCTCCGGGAGCCTTTCCCCGCCTTCAGCACTCATTTGCGCCGCTGCGCACATTAACGTGCGCTAAGGTACCTGAGCGCCTGATAAAGCGCCATTAACGCGTGCTAAGGTACCTTAGCGCGCGATAACATCACAGAGCGCACATTAACAAGGTTTAGTAAACATACCCCTATGTATTAGCTTTCATCTAAGTAACAGTTATGTTACACCTTGCTAGATATTAATATTCCCAGGCTAACTGGTTACAAAAGTGAAACTGTATCTCTATACTAGCTTCATCCAAGTAACATTTATGCTACACCATGCTTGATATTTACACATCGGGCGCAGCGGGCCATCGAGTACATCGGCAGCAGCCATACACACCAGAGAGCTCCCCCGACTGATTGGAGTCGAGCCGGGACACCCAACAACCACCCGCTCGCAGAACAACTGCCCAATCAGTAGAGACCAGAAAAAGAAACAACCCACACCACAAGAAGAACAGAGCACCGTAAGATAACTCCACAAGAAAGAACCGATAACTCCTACAAAATGGACACCAGCACCCTCTAAAATAACAGCCAATAACACAATCCAGCGGTGAGTAGCCCACCCTACATAGAGAACACTAATATGGAACAGAAACCCCATCACGCTCTTCCTGCACACAAAAGCTACAAACTCATACACGGACAGCAAAAGTACAAAAGAACACTTGTCCTACAAATGTATGCTCTCATACTAATTCTTACCCTATGCTCTTACCAAATAGATGCATTTTACTACACCAACTATTTTGCAGCCTTACAAGCTCCTAATATATATATATATATATATCATACTTTCCTACCATATACCAACCTTTACACACATCTGCACACTACAAACCTCACAGCAAGAGACCCACCAAAGACATTCAAAGAGAATCATGGTCAAAAGAATACACACCTCAATCACACTCTCCACAAAACACCCGCCTAAACATAGGCCTGATAAATGCAAGATCAATATGCAACAAAACAAACACTATTACCGACTACATCTATGAAAACAACTTTGACATCCTATGTATTACTGAATCATGGCTCAAAAGTACAGACCAGGTAATACTGAACCAAACAACACAACCAGCATTCACAGCTTACAATTGCCCCAGAACCCACAAACGAGAAGGCGGAGTATTAATTCTTGCTCGATTAGACTTAAGGCTCAAGATATCAACCTCCAAAAGCTCCGAACACTGTGAATTCATCAACACTGAAAACAAACATCTATCCATCTGCCTAATATACCGACCCCCCAACAGAGGACACATCCAACATACTGGACATGATATATGCAGATAATTTACCACACAAGACTCTCATTGTGCTAGGAGACCTAAACTTCACATCTGCCTCAACAACAACTGAATCCGCATTTCACAAAGCAATGGAATCCATTCAACTCAAGCAAATCTTATTGAGCCCATCCCATCGCTCTGGCTCTACACCAGACCGCATATTCGTTGCAAACAACACTCTAGATAAAGATCTAATAACACCACCTAATACTACACCAATGCCATGGTCAGATCACCATGCCATATCATTTGAGCTCCACATAAATATTGAACAGGCAGCTTGGAAAAAGGAACAACCAACCAGACACTTCAAAGCTTCTAACAAAGAGCAATTCCTCAAAGATACCGTGCAGTCCCTACCCCAAGATTTCACCA
The DNA here is from genome assembly GCA_033557465.1 of Ichthyophis bannanicus. NCBI lineage: Eukaryota > Metazoa > Chordata > Amphibia > Gymnophiona > Ichthyophiidae > Ichthyophis > Ichthyophis bannanicus. The sequence goes on from CM066033.1 coordinate 1,301,677,764, forward strand.
ACTTGGATGAAGCCATCAACTTATGGACTACTACCATATTTGCTGCATCTCAACTAACACCTCGTATGAACTCACATCACAACAAAAACAGGACCAGATCTACACCATAGTACTCTAACACAATAAGAGAATCCAAAAGAAAACTAAGGCAAATGGAATGTCTCTGGAGACGCAACAAATCAGAAACTACATTGAAACAATACCAAGAGATCAAAAAGATTACAATAACTTAATAAACAAACATAAAAAACAATACCATACAAACCTTGTACTAAAAGCCTGTAATAAACCTAAAGAGCTCTTCAACATTGTTCGCACCCTAACGAATGACCCAACAATGAAAGATGAAAGCAAGATACACCCGCAAACCTTTGCTGATTACCTAACAGCCAAGAACAGCACCAACACACACCATAAAAACATCTCCCTTATGGACATACCAGCAACAGATGGCTCTACAACTACCAATCACTGGAAGAACTTCAGAATTCCATCAACAAAACAAATAGAACAAATCATCATGGCTCTAAACACCACCACCTCTCCATCGGACCCCTGCCCGATAACCTGGATTAAATCCACCAAAGAACATCTCAACACATTCATCCAAAAGATAGTAAGCACCTCTCTAACTCAGAGCTACATGCCAAAAGCCCTCAAGCAATCCACTATCCGCCCCATTCCTAAATCTACCACATCCAACAGTACCGACTCTTCAACCTACTGCTCAATATCCAGCCTCCCACTCCTGGCTAAAATAACTGAAAAAATTGTACAGAGACAGCTCCAAGATCACATTGACGAATTTGCCCCACTAGATCCCCACCAGCACGGATTCTGTCCAAAACATGGCATTGAGACACTACTAATACATCTATTTAATAACATAATCAAAGGAATAAACAACATAAAGCAGGGCTTCCTAATATTTATCAATATATCGTCAGCATTCGACACAGTTTCCCATCACATCCTATTGAAACGCCTAATGGAGATTGGACTACAAGATACCACAATAAAATGGTTCCAATCATATCTTGAAGAAAGACAGCAGAGAGTAAAATCTGGAAACCTCACCTCAGAACCCTTCAAGACTACCCAAGGAGTTCCCCAAGGCTCATCATTATCAGCTCTTCTCTTCAACATCTATATTAAGCCCATATGCAAAATATTTAACAAATACAAGATACAATACGCCATATATGGAGTGGAGGAGTGGCCTAGTGGTTGGGGCAAGGTACTTCAGGCCGGAAGGTCGGGGGTTCAAATCCCACTAGAGTACAGCAACCTTGGGCCAGAAGGACTGGGGTTTCTAGTCCCACAGGTGCTCCTTGTGGTCTTGGGCAAGCCACTTAGCCCTCCATAGCCCATGTTTCCCTGTAAAATAGTTATCTCCAAGTTATAATGCCCTGTTCAATGTAATTTCAGTTTGTTCAATGTAAACCGCACTGATGCAGAATAGCGCGGTATATAAGAGAATGTAAATAAAAAAATATATGCTGAAGACATGATGGCATATACCCCTATTCAACTAGACTCCCCAGACTATAACACTATATCAACCTGCATTCAAGAAATAACAACCTGGCTAACCAACAACAACTTAAACATCAACACAAAAGAAACCTGAAGCAATTATCATCATGAGAGACTCCACATTCATTCCTCCTACTGCTATCAACATATCCAATACACCGATTACAATAAAAGATGAAGTCAGATACCTTGGAGTGATTCTCGACAAGCAAATCACCCTCCAACCGCATATCAACAAAATATCTAGAACAGCCTTCTTCAAACTCGCAACACTCTGGAGATTAAAACCCCTCCTCAATAAAGAACATTTCCATACAGTATGCCAGGCCATCATTACACCTCTGCTGGACTACTGTAATATACTATTCCAAGGCTTGACCAAACAAACCACCCATCCCCTACAATTAATCCAGAACACTGCTGCCTGCATTATTACTAGCGCCTCAATACAAGACCATATAACTCCAATACTACTAGATCTGCACTAGCTACCAATCTCCAAACGGGCAAAATATAAAACAGCGCTCACCATCTTCAAAATTAAAAACAACATCTCAGCAGGAATACTACAAGAACTCACTGGAACCAAAACAAACAAAAGACCAGACAGAAACAGCACCAATAACAATATACCGACACCTACTATATTCACAAGAACAAACAAATCCACATCCATGCGAGCCTTCTCTTTAGCTGCCCCTGTTATCTGGAATGTCCTCCTAGATAATCTAAAATCAACAACAGATATAAAAGAATTCCGGAAGCTACTTAAAACCACCCTATTCATTGAACAATGAAGACGAGACAACCTGAGATTAACAAAAGACCTAAAAGACTTCACAGAACACTAGAAGAACATCACATGATCTGTCTAAACGAACTCTCTCTCAGCCCACCAAAATGTAAATAGTTCCTGTACACAGCTCACACTGTATATAGCTCACCACGCATTCAAATGTAAGATGTAAATATTTCCTGTACACTGCTCACAATGTACATAGCTCACCACGCAATCAACTTTACACCACTCACACACACGCCTCGATTTATCACTGCATGTGCACACCCACGCACTTGATTTGTTATGTGTTATCCGCTTTGATTTCAGGATAAAGCGGTATATAAATCCTTTTAAATAAATAAATAAAATATGTGACTTACAAGGGTGCGTTATACGCTGTTCTGATATCATTCTTTTTGAGCAGTTGGTCAAAATAATATCAGAACAGCGTATAATACACCATAGGCCAGGATCGCACCCCCCTGCTCCAAACCACTGGACTCTATGAAATTCCATGCAGCTGCGGCCAGTTATATATAGGCAAAACCGACCGCACCATAGAAGAGAGGTCACAAGAGCACAAAAGACATTATAAACTCTGCAACGCAGAGAAATCTGCTGTAGCGCAAGATTCAAATTTCCTGCTTCAATCCCACCAATCCGATTTTGAGAACCATTGTATATGAGAACAGACATTCACTGTGTAACCACTTCACCATGAAGAAAGCCGCAGCGTGATGGCTGAAACATTGGTTCCACTTACCGAGACGTGGCATGACCCGGAAAACTGCAAAGATCATGAGACTAGCCACGAAAGCCTAAGAGAAATAGTAATTAGATCTTACCTGCTAATTAGTGTTCCTGAAGGAACGACAGTCCAGTCCCTTTACTTCTGGGTTACGCAACCCTTCCAGCAGCTTGGAGGCTGAGCCCAACCTTTTTGGGGGTGGAGCGGTATAAATACCCCTGGGACCACCCACCAACTCCAGTATTCGAATGAAAAAGCAGACTTAACGAACATCCATGCAAAAACTTATAACTCAATACTCTGAACAATAGAATATATATATTTTTTTTTTTTTGGAAAATATAGGAGAAGGAGAGGAGGAACGGCAACGGACGGAGGAGGTGGCTGCTTCTATCCAGTCCGGGCTTCCCCTGCACTCCCTCCCGCTGACCCAGCTCCGCGCTTGGTCCAGCGCTCTTCCATGAACGTGAGGACTTGTCAGTTGCCGGAACCGGGTGGGATCAGGGACTGGACTGTCGTTCCTTCAGGAACACTAATTAGCAGGTAAGATCTAATTACTATTTCCTTATCGTCACTCCAGTCCAGTCCCTTTACTTCTGGGATGTGCCAGAGCAGTTCAACCCTGGGTGGGATCCGGCAAACCGGCCCGAAGAACCGCTATCCCGAATCGAGCATCCGCAGTGCTCTGTACGTCCAGCCTATAGTGTTTGGTGAAGGTATGCAGCGAGGACCACGTCGCTGCTCTGCAAATATCCAGCGGAGGGACAAGACTGAATTCCGCCCAGGAGGTCGCCTGTGCCCGAGTGGAGTGAGCCCTCAGCCCCACTGGGACCTGTTTCCCCTTGAGAATGTAGGCGGAGGCAATTGCCTCTCGGATCCACCTGGAGATCGAGGCCTTTGCCGCCGCCTCCCCTTTGTGCGGACCTCCAAACTGAATGAACAGGCGGTCTGACTTCCGGAATGGTGCCGTGCGAGCTAGGTACCGTTTCAAGACCCTCTGAACGTCTAGCAGGCGCAGCTTGTTATTCCTTCCCTCCTGCCCCTTGGCCGCGAAGGCCGGCAGGGTGACTGTCTGGTTCACATGAAAAGGAGAGATAACCTTGGGTAAGAAGGACGGCACTGTGCGCATGACCACCTTGTCCTTTAGGAAGGTCAGGAAAGGAGGCTGGGCGGAGAGCGCCTGGAGCTCCGAAACCCTCCTGGCCGAGCAGATCGCTACCAGGAAAACTGTCTTTAGGGTCAAATCCTTTAAGGAAGCTCTCTTCACTGGCTCAAAGGGCTCCCTGACCATGGCATTCAGCACTAGGTTAAGGTCCCAAGGGGGGACGACCACCCTCCGCTGAGGACGTAGCCGACTAACTGCCCTCAGGAACCTGGATACGTCCGGGTGCTCTCCTAAGGGTTTGCCCCGGACCTTGCCTCTATAGCAAGCGATCGCCGCTAGCTGGACCCGTAGGGAGCTGTGCGCCAGGCCCTTATCAAAACCTGCTTGTAAGAATTCCAGGACCTCTGGGACAGAGGCCGAGAGAGGTTTCCGTCGATGCTCTGCACACCAGGCTTCGAAAATGCGCCAGACCCTTACATAGGATAAACAGGTCGAGCGCTTCTTCGCCTTCAGCAGTGTCGAGATCACTGCTCCTGAGTAGCCTCGTTTTAGGAACCGCGCCCTCTCAATAGCCAGGCCGTAAGCGAGAATCGATCCACGTGAGGCATGCGAACCGGACCTTGCCTCAGCAGGTCCCTTTTGCAAGGGAGCCGCCACGGGGGGTCGGCGATCAATCTCACCAGATCCGCATACCAGGGGCGGCGAGGCCAATCCGGGGCTATGAGGACTACCAACCCCTGGTGAGACTCCACCCGCTGCAGCACCTTTCCGATCAGAGCCCACGGAGGGAACACATATAGTAGCCCTTTGGGAGGCCACCTTTGAGACAGGGCATCCAAGCCCTCGGACATTCTTTCCTTCCTTCGGCTGAAGAATCTGTCTACTTTGGCTGTAGAGAACCGCGCCATGAGGTCCATGACTGGGATCCCCCAGCGGGCCACTATCTGTTCGAAGATCTCCTGATCTAGTTCCCACTCCCCGTGGTCTATCTTGCATCTGCTGAGGAAGTCGGCCGTGACGTTGTCCTCGCCCGCCACGTGCTGAGCTGAAAGAGCTAGTAGATTGTGCTCCGCCCACCGGAAGAGGACGTCTGCCTCCTTCTCCAGGGCCGGACTGCTGGTGCCCCCCTGGTGGTTTATGTAGGCCACCGCCGTGACGTTGTCGGAAAGGACGCGTATAGCTTTTCCTTGAACTAAGGCCGAGAACGCCTTGAGCGCCAGCGTGACGGCCCTCAGTTCCAGTCTGTTGATGGGCCACTGAGACTCCACCGGTGACCAGCGGCCCTGGACGAACTGATCCTCGCAGTGTGCTCCCCAGCCTGACAGGCTGGCGTCCGTTGTCAATAGTAACCACAGATGAGGTTCGAGAGGCATCCCGCGGTCCAAATTGCTTGGACACCGCCACCAGAGAAGGGACTGTTTGGTCCTCGGGGCGCAAGGTAACTGTGTTGCCAGAGGATGATGCTGAGGAGACCATCGACGTAACAGTGCCCGCTGAAGCGGACGCATGTGTGCCCTGGCCCATGGGACTACCTCTATCGCCGCCGCCATAGTTCCCAGAAGCTGAACATAATGCCAAGCCGAGGGACTTCGCCTGCCGAGAAACTGCGTGACTAGTCGCCTCAGCTCTCTTGATCTTGATCGTGACAGGAAGACCTTGCCCCTGAGAGTGTGGAATCTTGCCCCGAGGTACTCTAGGTCCTGTGAGGGAGTCATCCTGCTCTTCAAGCGATTGATGATCCACCCCAATTCTTCTAGAACCTGAACCACTCTGGCCGTTGCCGCCTGACTTTCCTCTTGTGACTTTGCTCGGATCAGCCAGTCGTCCAAGTAGGGGTGCACTAATATTCCCTCCTTCCGAAGGAAGGCCGCCACTACCACCATCACCTTGGTGAATGTCCTGGGGGCCGTAGCTAGTCCGAAGGGTAGGGCCTGGAACTGAAAGTGGCCTTTTGGCACTGCGAATCTCAGGAATTGTTGATGGGATTTCCTGACCGGGATATGAAGGTAGGCCTCTGTCAAGTCGAGGGACGTAAGGAACTCCCCTCCCCATACGGCCGCTATGACCGAGCGTAGGGTTTCCATCCGGAAGTGTGGTACCCTGAGGCAACGGTTGACCTGCTTTAGATCCAGGATCGGACGGAAGGAATCTTCCTTTTTTGGCACTACGAAGTAAATCGAGTATCGACCAGAGCCGCACTGGTCTGGTGGAACTGGGACCACCGCCCCTAGAGCTATTAGTCGGGCAAGAGTTGCCTCTATTGCCGCCCCCTTTGCTGGGGAACCGCCGGGCGACTGAACAAACGCTGGAGGAATTTGTTTTGAAAATTCGAGAGCATAGCCTTCTCTGATTACCTCTAGGACCCATTGGTCGGACGTGACACGGGACCAGGCGGGAAGGAACAGCCTCAGGCGCCCGCCTAGTGGCTGTCCCTCCTCCTGGGCCCCCATCATCTCATTGTTGTTTTCTGGGTCCCGAGAAGGAGGAGGAGGCCCCAAAACCCCGTCCTGCCCCCCGAAAACCTCTGAAGCCTTGTCCCTTTGAGGGGAAAACGGCCCCTGGGAAAGGAGCCTGACCTGGCTGGACGAAATCTCCGCGAGTCCCTAGGTTGGGAGCGCACCGGGACTGGAGGGCGCCCTTGTTTCGGTCTATCTTCCGGGAGCCTGCCTCCCTTTGACTCACCCAGGTCCTTAACTATTTTCTCCAGATCCTCTCCAAATAAGAGTTTCCCCTTAAAGGGGAGTCGGCTCAAGCGTGACTTCGAGGACGCGTCAGCTGCCCAATTTCGTAGCCACAGGTACCGTCTAGCTGCCACGACCGAGGCCATGTTTATTTATTTATTTTATTTATTTAACATTTCTTATATACCGCGCTATTTGTCATCAGCGCGGTTTACATCAAAACAATAGAACACTTGACCAGAGATTGGCCGTCGTTTACATGAAACGGGGAGTTAACATGGAGGAGAACTTGGGGAACTATTTACGTTCAAGCTTGTAGCAAACTTAGGAAACTATGTACAAATTGGTTGTATTACATATTAGGTATGATTGCAGTGTTTTACGTCAGGTGGTGGCTTTTTGATATAGGGGTGGTGGGGGAGATAATGGGGTATCAGGGGGGTATAATGTAAGATAAAAAGGTGATGTTTGAGGGTTCTTCTAAATTGAGTAAGGTCTCTAATAGCTCTAATGTGTGAGGGGAGTTTGTTCCAGCATACGGGGCATAGTTCCTGAAGGCCCTATTGGTGGTGATCTGGTTGAGTTTTGTGGATTCAATTGGTATGAGTAGCATGTTGGTGGCCTGGGATCTCCTGGATCGGTTGTCTGGAGAATGCGCTATGAGGTCGGAAATGGATGGAGGAGCTATCATGTTGAAGGCCTTGAAGGTTATGAGGAGGGTTTTGTAAAGGATTCTACTGCTTATGGGAAGCCAGTGTAGTTCCTTTAGAATGGGGGAGATGTGGTCGACCCTTGAGGTTTCCGTAGAGCACACGGGCTGCCGCATTCATGGCTAGCTGTAATGGTTTGAGGGAGCTCTTTGGAAGGCCATGCAGAACTATGTTGGCATAATCGAAGTGCGGTGTAACTAGTGCCTGGAAGATGGTGCGGAAATCCGCGGATTCCATCATGGGTCTAAGATGCCGTAGGGTTTTTATCTTGAAGTAGATGGTCTTGACAGTACGTTTGATATGTTCCTTGAAGTTGAGTTGTTGATCAAGTATTACCCCGAGATAACGTATGTTGGATTTGATTGGAAGTTCCGCGTCCTCTTACTTTGAGTGTTGGTGGAGGCGAGAAGGCTTTGTTCCTTGTGATCATTAGTACTTCCGTTTTCTTGAAGTTTATCCGGAGGTTTTGGGTGAGTAGCCAGTCAGTTATTGTGTTGAAGCAGTCAACTAGCACTGTATAGTCGGGACAAGTGACGGTAATGGGTGTGAACAGTAGTACATCATCGGCATACATAAGACACGATATGCCAAACGAACGGGCGATGTCACAGATTGGTTGCATATAGATATTAAAGAGCAACGCGGAGAGGGAGGAACCTTGGGGTACACCCTGGTGCTGTTGGAAAGGTTCAGAGGTGCTGTTTTGAATGCGGACTTGTTGACATCTGCCTTCTAGGTAGGATTTACACCAGGCCCATGCTTGATCTCGGATTCCCTTCTCATGTAGCCGGGTGAGAAGCTGTAGGTGGTCTACGGAGTCGAACGCTGCTGATATATCGAGGAAGATTAGTGCGAAGCCCTTCTATACTGTCAATTCCATTGATCAATGAACTGGATAATGTTGTTAGTAGGGTTTCGATACCGTGTGCTTCTCTGAATCCGTGTTGAGCGGGATCTAGAGGGGAGGCTGAGTCGACATGCTGCTGAATCTGTCTAAGGGTTATTTTCTCTAGGATCTTAGCCATCAAAGGGATACTGAGATTGGTCTGTAAGATTCCTCTTTCTTTGGGTCAAGTTGATTGTTTTTTAATAGTGGGCGGATGGATGTGTGCTTGAGCGCATCTGGGAAAACTCCTGTTTCGAATGACAACTTGGCGATGTTGGCTATGATAGGGCTGAACTCCGTGCGCATTGTCTTGATCCAGTGCGCTGGGCAGGGGTCAGTCGGTGCGGTCGTGGCGTTGATTGATGCAATTATTTCTTCAATGGTCTTTGTTGATGGCGGTGAGAGTTTGGTTAGGGTGGACTGGGAAAGGGTGGGCTGGGAAAGGGTGGTTTTGGGATTCGTAGTATGGTAAAGATGGGGTGGTGATGCTGTTGTGGTTACCTTTATTGATTTTGATTGGATGTAATTCGCATATGCTTGTGGCTGAATGCCTTCTTGTTGAGGTGGGGAGGGTTGGTTGGTAAGGGATTTCACCAGCTGGAAAAGGTCTCTTGGCTTATTTAGTGAGCGGCTGTTCTTGGCTAGGCTTCTGATGAGGTCATAGTGACTGTCCGCCAAGTAGGCCGCTCCGGATTCCACCTTCGCCGAGTTGGCCTGTAACTCGCCCGTTGAGACCTCTGACTGGAGCTGTTGTGCCCACCGTAAACAGGCCCGGGCCACCCAAGCTCCCGACACGGAGGCCTGCAAGGCGATGGCGCTTACATCAAAGGCTTGTTTCAGGAGCGTATCCAACTTCCTGTCTTGCGCGTCCTTTAGGGCCGAACTGCCCTCCACTGGTATCGTGGTCTTCTTGGTAACTGCTGATACTGCTGCATCTACTCTGGGAGATTTTAGCAGCTCTTTATCTGCCTCTGGGAGCGGGTATAACCGAGACATGGTCCTGACTCCCCTTAAGCTTGATTCAGGCTGGTCCCATTCTTCCTGGATCATCTGGCGCACGACCCTGTGGATAGGGAAGACCCTTTGGGATTTCCTGAAGGCCTGGATTAAGGGGTCCTCCAACTCTTCTTCCTGTGAGGGCGTGTCTGAGGCCACATTGAGGACCTTTAGGGACTCATTAATTAACGCCGGGAGCTCCTCACGGCGAAAGACCCTGACTACCCGTGACTGATCTTCTTCCGGGATCTCTCCTTCTTCTAGCTCCTCTTCATCCTCCTCCAAGTCTTTAACTGAGCTATCCTCCTCCGGAGTACCCTGGGATAGGGATGCTAGGAGCTCTTCGCCGCCCAGACGTGGGCGCTTAGCAGGGATACCGGCGTCCTGAATGGTAGCCCCGGGGGCACTAGCTGATTTGTCCTCTGCTGGCGGGACAGCCTCTTCTGCCCCCTGTCCCTGCTTACATAGGCAGTAGGCCTTATGGAGTAAGAGGATGAAGTCAGGAGAGAAAAATTCTCCGGGCCCGCCCGCCCTGGCGTGGGGGGAGGGTAAAGGCTGAGGAGGCATAGGTAGGTCCGCCGGAGTGGAGATAGGAAACTGATTGCCTGATCCCTGGGAGGGCTGCGACATGGCCAGGCTAATCTCCTGTTCCACTGATGCAGCCTCCGCGGCACAGCTCCTGCAGATTCCTGACTCTGCGGAGGTGCCCCTGCGCGTCCCACAAGAAGGACACCGCGGCTTGGCTGCCATGGAAAGAGAGAGAGCCGGGGCTTCTCTTGTGCGCGGCGAAACTAAGGAAGTAAAACAAATCCCTGATAAAGCAAATAGCCTGTAATGCTTTCCTAATATGACAATAAACAGCTTAACTTAAAATTAAAATAAATTAAAATTAAAATTAAAATTAGCTTCAATCTGAAGAATATGTGCCAAAAATTATGCACAAGCAAACCCCCCTGCCACCATAAACTCTGTACTTGCGGTTAGAAGTTCTTCTGAAGCTGTGCAGAGGGCCGATTCAGCAATCTCGGGCCGTAGGCTCCACACGTGGTAGGCCTCAACCACGTGGAGCTCGACCCGGGGAAAAGAACGGCTGTGCCTTTGCGGCGCTGGGAGAGGAGAGCCAGGGCCGGGAACACCCTCCAGCGCCAGAGGCGGCTTCCTCCCGCTGCCGCCGAACGATCTCCGCGGGCCTGCTGCGATCGCGGCTCCGGGGCTCGACTCCGCGTCCCTTCGTTCAGGAGCGGGACAAACGGAGGAGGCTAGGCGTGGCGTGCCTCCAGCGCTCAGCCACCGGGGGGCTTCGGCGCGAGGCAGCACAGGATTCTGAGAAATGCGGGGTAAGCCCGGAGCAGCCGCGAGAGGATCCTGACTTGTCCTCCTCGCTGCCGCCGGTGAAAAAACTCTCCTCCGACGTCCGTCCCCGGGGGGGGGGGGGGGAGAGAAGGCAGGAGAACAATTTAAAGCTACAGAGACAAATAAAATTCAATACTCAAATTAAAGGAATTAAAAGAGCTTAAATTAACCCTAAGTTCAATTAAGATTAAAATTAAAGTAAGATTAAAGTAAAATTTAAAGAAAGGGGGACTCCAGTAAGCCCTAGGCTTACGGAACCCTCCAGCTGCTTGGAGGCTGAGAATACTGGAGTTGGTGGGTGGTCCCAGGGGTATTTATACCGCTCCACCCCCAAAAAGGTTGGGCTCAGCCTCCAAGCTGCTGGAAGGGTTGCGTAACCCAGAAGTAAAGGGACTGGACTGGAGTGACGATAAGGAACATCTGGATTCTAGTTAGCCGTGTGGCTGGCATTTGAAAAGAAATGCTGAGTGTTGAGGTTTGAATCTTAACCCCTTACAGATTGAGGTCATAGGGGTTGATATTAAACGGTGACAACCATCCTCCTCTACACTCTTTTCCCTTCATTCCACTGTTGCTCTCTCACCGTCCCTTTCCACTTTTCTGTCTTTGCTTAACGCTCCCTCTTGCCCCTTCCCCTCCCCCTGGTGCAAACTTTGGACAAGGGATGTGTGCTGTTGGTCCTGTATCACTGAAACCAGGGAACACCAACAGTGCTGCAGATGCCCTAGCCTAGCACACACATATCCTTGTTCCTGCAGCCCCAGGAGCCAAAAGCTTGACACATGGAAAATGCTTCATAAAATTACCCCACCTTATACTCCTTCCATCGCCCCCCCCCCAAATCATTTTATTGGGGGAGGGTCCCAGGAGCACATAGGGCATGTCATTCCTGATGCATAAGTGCTGGAGGTAAAAAAACACACCTCTGCAAATTTTGTATATATTATAGGTAATAAACAGGGAAACAGCTGTGTCTTTCATGAACCAAAGAGTCACGGAGGTTCGTGGTACTATGAAATGACAATACCAGTGGGGTTTTCAACATATCATGAGATTAAAAATGATTCCATTACTTGTAAAATGACTTTTTCCCTAACAGAATTGGCTTTGAGAGAGTAACAAATGGGTGCTGAAGATCGTATCATTTTCCTCTCTAACAAGACTTTACGGGCCATCTAGTCCTTTTGAAATGCGTCTTGCTGTCACCTGTCTCTCTGCAGGGCTTTTATCGCTCTGCTTTAACAGGTGTTGCTCTCTTGTGACCTTTTTCTTATGTGAAAATAATAGCCCAAAACGTAATGAGGTAATTAGCATATTTATGCAGTGTTTTCCAATCTCTGATTTTTCTAAACCAGAGCTCTGACTCACTTACCATTTAATTCCGAGTTTCATGTCTGAAAAAAGGGGCCCTCTTCAACTTCTGAATCTAAAACAGATTTCAATTTTTAGCGCAAGTGTCCAGCCATGGATGAAATTCCTGTAGTAAACACACTTCATCCTTCCACGTCAAGGAGAGGTCGGTAGAAACGCCAAGCTATCTTCTGATTATCAACCTTTTAGTGAATACTGTGATAATGAATTCCCAAAAAACCCACCTGCTGTGGCAATATACCTACCCTTCCCCCAACTGTTGCACATCTCAACGGTACACGGATATAAATATGAACAACGTTATGCTACAGTGCAATTATAATTCAATGAAAACAAAAGATTCTCTGTCTCTTTGCTATATGGGCAGTGGGAGCTGCCTGAAGAATCTCTCATCACTCTTCTCCAGGAAAGGAATCCAACATGACCATGTGCAATAGCAGAAAATCTCTCGATTCTACATATAACCCATGTGTTAGCTTCACATCTTTTGCATGAAAAACTATACAGTATTAAAAGCCTTAATTTTTTTTTTGTTTGGTATCAAGATGAGTTACATTCAGATACACTAGATCCCTGGCCCAGAAGGCTTACAATCACACAGGCTGATGCAGTAAAGTGTGTTAGGCTTTGTGCACAAATCTCTGCGCTCCCAATGCAGAAAGGAGATTTGTGCAGGAGGCAACTGAGCAAAGCCTCAAGCAGACAGCAGCACGTTTAAATCCATGGTAATGAAGCAGTTAGCTGTTCAGTGCAAATGCAGAAAAGTATGCAGGATACCAGAAGGCTGAGCTCCATGCTGGGATTTTAATGCAAGACCTCAGGCGGCATAAAGTATTAGCTCATACTATAGGTCTGTGGTTAGTACTGATGAGGAATTTATGCCGGTTTCTTTTCTATCTTGACATGTTTCAGCTAAAGTCTGTGTCAGGGGCTATCAATACATAGTAACATAGTAAATGACGGCAGATAAAGACCAGTATGGTCCATCTAGTCTGCCCAGTAAGATGGCAGGAGTAGGTGCACCTTCCGCTCAGTGCAGGCCACCCCTCCCCATGTCTTTGTTTTAGGAGTGAACCCACTGCTCCGTGTAGGACACCCCTGTAGGTTGAGAAATTACTTAAGTTTATTTTGATTTTATCCTGTTGCTGTAAAGGGATCCACTGTGTCTATCCCAGGCCATTTTGAATTCTGTCACTGTATTTGCCCCCACCACTTCCATCGGGAGGGCATTTCAGTGAAAAAGTATTTCCTGACCTTGTCTTTCAGTTTACCCCCTACAGCTTCATGTTATGCCCTCTAGTTTTACAGCTTCCCATCTTTGGAAGAGGTTAGCAGCAACACAGTTTGGTTAAAAAGATATCTGTAACAGACATAGGCAAACCACATTCAGAACAGCAATATACAAAGCACAGACTAATAAACCAAAAATAATTAATACAGAAATAAGAATAATGAAAAATAAATAAAGTAAGAAAATTTAAAAAACTAAGCAAACCTCACTGAGAGATGTCCCACCATGTGACTGAAAAGACACTTGGTCATAATACAACCCACCTAGAAAAAGGAAGCAAGCCAACCCTCTTAAAGAACTAAATATTTTCCACAGAAACACAAACAGGGAACCTGTCAAAAATCAACTTACACAAGGGTATGCAACCCGCAGTCAGGAGTGAAAAAACCTCAGTTCACAGGTATCACTTCAGAATGTATAGAGAAAACTCATCCGCATGTGCCGCAAAGACTAAAACCAACAGGAGATAGGAACACACAAAAAATCTCCTGCTGGTTTTGGAAAAACCCTATTAGGGAGGTCCTGGATGCCCGTACAGGCCCAAAGAAGCCTGGCTGAGGCAGGTCTTTTTTCAATTCGAAGCTGCTTTGATGATACCTCCCATTGAAATCACCGAGGAAAAAGGGACTTAGAAAAAATATAACAAAAAATAAGGGGAGGGGCAAGCAAAGAATAGATCACGCCAGCAAAAGAGAAAGTGGGCCTGGGCTCAACTTACAGACTCCCCTTGGGGGCCCTGTAGGGCTCCCCTACTCTTCTCCCAGCCCACCAGCACTTGTAACCCATAGGAAACAGTGTGGACACAAAGCAGATGTCCATTCCAGGAGACATGGGCATACCTGTGCTCTCAGGGCCCTTCATGACTCAATCCACAGCCTCTGCACCATAGTGTGGGTGAGGAGAATCAGGCCTACTCTCAATGCTGTACCGAAGAATATACCGAGTGATGACACCACTGAAAGGTGCTCAAGTCTAACTCCACCTGCTAGCAAGGGAGCATAACCCACTTATCTAGCTGGATGATAAGGAAGTAGGTATTTCCGACCTCCCCCCCAATAGGGGTCTTCCCTACTGGTAAAGGCAACTCCTCGGTCCCATTCTTTGTATATTTGTATTTATCTTAGCTCGTATTTTTACATTAGTTTAAGGTGAGTTACATCTTGTCCCCAGAGGCCTTATAATCTAAGTCTGTATCTGAGGAACAGAGGGTTAAGTGACTTGCTCAAGTCCACAAAGAACATCATCAAGATTCAAACCGTAGCTTCCCTGCTTCCGGCCAGCTGCTATAACCACTAAGCTGCTCCTCCACGTCCTAAAGCGGTAGAAGAACATCATCAACATGGTGCTGAAGGCCATATCCAGGGCATCATATGTAAGTGCAAAAAGGTACACCCCTTATGCAGATGGTAAGTGCACAGTGCTGACATACACCTGTAAACATCGACACAGAGGGGTCAATAGCCTGGTGTAGACAAATTAGCGCTGACTAGTGCATGTCATCAGGTATTCTATACAATGCTACTTCTGTGCAGTGATCTGTCCAGCACAGGGCAACTGACCCTCAACCTTTCAAGCTGAAGATATAAAGCCACTGGTTTGGCCTTCGGGTGTTGTTACGAAGGCAGATGAGTCGTCGTCCTCTGTTGCACTGTCTCTATCAAAGCTCTATCAGCACCCAGTCTTGTAAAATATATTCAATGATTTTATTGAGGACTACTACAGGCATCTTCCAACTATCAGGCAAGTAAGAGAGAAGGGGTGATAAAGGCAACCAGTAGTTGCATAACATAGTAAATAACACGTATTTGTAATATTCAATAAACATGTTAACTATGGCAAAGAAAAATACTGTTTGTTATGTATGTTCTGAAATATATATGCAATTTATACACTTCACAAACCCAATATGGCCATGTTTGGGGCTTGACATCTGCATTGGGGTGTAATGTAACTAAAGTACAACCATAGATCTCTGAATGCACCATAAGCAAGGGAAAACCTGTGATTCTTCAAAGTATTTTAAGTACCCTAGTGATGGGGATGGCTAGCGAGGAAAATGAATGTAAAAAGAGGGGGAGAAGAAACAAGGAAAGGGTTTTAGTAAATCATTTTTATTCAATGTCATAAAAAGGGTGAGGTGGTATATCCCACCCAAAATGCATCTACAGGCTTCGGGTATAAATTTTTTATTTTTTAATTCAAAACTGTTTATTGATCCTTGTTATATCATGTACAAGAAATGAAATAAGGCAAGGCAATATATCTCGAGATAAATCATTACAAGGAAAATAAGAAACAAGAAAAAAAAATCAGAATACAAAAACGATATTCCAGGTTGCAGGAGTCCAATTTAATGGAATCGAAGATATCTAGATACTTCTTCTCCTTGGCCCATCTAAAGAACAGTATTCAACCACAGGTTCCTGTGCTGCCTGCTTCTGATACAAACATGATTTCTGAGCAGATAGCTTCAGATTTTCTGTGATACAATGTTTCGCCAGAAGAAGAAATAAATTAAATCACTATGTTTCCAGTTCTTCAAGATGCATTATGCCAACAAAAAGATGGCAAGCATAAAGAAAAAGCCCCATTTATTTATTTATTTAGACAGTTTTATATACCACCTTATCCTTCAATCAGAGTGGTCACAACACAATTGGCGGCTACATTTAACACAAGGGGATATGAGACACATATGCTAATACTTGCAGGGAACATGGGCTATGGAGGGTTAAGTGGTTGCCCAAGACCACAAGGAGCACCTGTGGGACTAGAAACCCCTTTCCTTCCGGCCCAAGGTTGCTGTATCAAGCAAGAACTTAATTATAGCCAATACTTGTGGCCAAAACATCAAAATTATAGAACATGAAAACATACACCTACTCAGATATACCTCTGTTATAAAACCAGCATGCATTAGAGAGAAAAAAAGAATGGTATATATCATTTTTTCTAATTAGAACAAGATCCTCCTCGTACACTGTATACCACTAACTACTACTACTACTTGAAATAAATGCCCGATCCCGAAAAAGTGTAGAACGCCCTCCCCACTCCGCCTTCTTAGAGTCTACATTTTTAAATACATAGTCAAAGACATTTGGATTGCCACAGAAATTCTACTGGCACCCGCCAGTCAAATAATTTACTTGTGGGGTCATTCTCATGTTAACAGAGTCCAGTCGACCCCACAAAGAGAGACAGAGGGGCGACCATTTCAAACACAGTTGCTCGAGTTTCAGGCAGAATAATATGCAAATCATTTGCGAATGTATCTATGATTGTGTCTGTAAATGGAATGCATAAATAATTTAAGCCTGACTTGTACCATCTAAATGAATAGTCTATACAGACCTTATGCACATAACATCCAGAGGCATGACCTCTGCTTTGACCTAATTCATTCTGAAACCAGCGAATACTGCAAATTGCTGCATAATTTATTTATTTAGACGGATTTAGTATACCGCTTTCTCATTAAATCAAAGCGGTTTAGCACATCAAACAATCGAGGTAATTGTGTGGTCAGTAGTATGCAGTGGGAGATCAAGAAGAGTGATGTGGGGTGCAGAGTGCTAGATTTTATTGGTGACCTATGTACAAAGTGAGCAATGTACATATGTACAAGATAAGAGCCATGTGTAAAGGTGATCTAAGATCCGGACCTGTATAGCGTTGTAGACACATAACCTTACAGATATCAGATTGAAAGGATGTAAAAAGACTGGAAACTGTTCAGAGGAAGGCGACCAAAATGATTTGGAGCCTGCGTCAGAAGCCTTATGAGAAGAGACTTGAAGACCTAAATATGTTCACTCTGGAGGAGAGGAGGGACAGGGGTGATATGATTCAGACCTTTAAATACTTAAAGAGAAATGATGAACAAACAAACCTCTTCCAAAGACGGGGAAGCTGTAAAACTAGAGGGCATAACATGAAGCTGCAAGGGGGTAAACTGAAAGGAAATGTCAGGAAATACTTTTTCACTGATACTGTTCCATGTAAACTGAATTCGTACTACCCTGTACAGTTCGTATTGTTCATTGTAAACCGCAACTGATCTGTAGGAAATTGCAGTATAAAAATGTACAATAAGTAAAATAAATAAAAGGGTGGTGGATGCTTGGAATGCCCTCCCGATGAAAGTGGTGGGGGCAAATACAGTGACAGAATTCAAAGTGGCCTGGGACAGACACAGTGGATCCCTTTACAGCAACAGGATAAAATCAAAATAAACTGATCTATCTAATTTCTCAACAAACAGGGGTGACCTGCACGGAGTAGTGGGTTCACCCCTAAACAAAGACATGGGTGGGGTGGCCTGCACGGAGCGACAGGTGCACCTACTCTTGCCATCTTACTAGGCAGACTAGATGGACCATACTGGTCTTTATCTGCCGTCATTTACTATGTTACTATGAAATAAATCAGATCATCAACATAAATACAGAACTTATACTGCAAATTCCCTATGACATCTTTAATATCTGGATTTTCTCAAATAGCCATATTAAGGGGTTCAAGCGCTAGAACAAACAGCAGTGAGAAAGAACACCCTTTCTCTAGTGCCTCTAAAAAGGAAAAATACAGAAGATAGTGCATGGTTGATAGACAGCCCAGCAGATTAGAATAAAACATTTTCGCCATATTTATAAATTCTTCTACTATACCTAATCCAAGAAGCATGGATATACCAAAATATCTCATGCACAGCCTTTACATTATTCAAGAAGAAACAGTTTGAACAGAACAAGAAGCAACAGAATGGTTTAAAAATCAGCAAAGGTCTACCCTATACCTGTTTAATTTATATGCATAACAAGCTATCAGAGAAGCAGGACTGTATGAAGCCAACCGATTTGTGAAGATGAGTGGAAGACTCAACAACCTTTGCTGATGATACCATATTACTGACTGAACGTGAAGACGATCAAACATCGGCTTATCAAGATCAAGGAACACAGTCTTATAATGGGCCTGCATCTTAACATGACGATAATAAAGATTCTGACAACTGGCAAAATCAATCATTTCACCCTTTATGGAGAAGATATAGAACAATTCAACCTGCTTTGATCAAGCCAAAAAAGACACAACAAGCAGTCAAGAAATCCAATGACGCATTGCTCTTGACAGAACTGCTATTAAAGACCTAGAGGTATGTTTACTAAACCAGGCTAACGGTTAACCCGGGCTATCTGCAACTAGGTCCCATTGAATAACATGGGACCTAGTTGCAGACAGCCCGGGTTAACCGTGAGCCCCCCTGCTACATGTGGTGTTCCCCAGGGTTCTATTCTAGCTCCTTTGCTCTTAATGTTTTCCTTGCCCCTTTGGCTCTCTTGATTCAGCAATCTGCCATTTCTTTTTATATATATGCTGATGATATTCTTTTGGTCCACCACACCTCTTCTTCTTCTCCAGATCTAACTCCTTTGAATCTTTGTCTTTCCTCTATTGCTTCTTGGTTCGACACTAATTTCATGCATGCTAACCCGTCAAAATCCTCTGCACTGTGGATCACTTTTGGTCACTCTTCTCCCTCCTTGCTTCCTGTTATGGGTTCTCACTCCATTCCTGCTGCCTCAACTCTTCGGTACTTGGGTGTTACTTTAGACTCTTCCCTTACTTTTCAGGACCATATCTCTTCTGTTGTGCGTTCTTCTTTTTTTCACTTACGTCGTATTAAGGCTGTTCGTTTCATTCTTCCTTCACCTTCTATTGTTACCCTTGTTTTGGCTTTGGTTATTTCACGTATTGATTACTGTAACGTTATTTACGCTGGACTCCCTTCTTACCAACTTCGTCGACTACAAATTGTTCAAAATGCCGCCGCCCGTCTTGTTACCTTATCACCCATTCGTACTCATGTGTCACCTTGTCTCTTATCCTTGCACTGGCTCCCCGTTAAATTCCGGTTCATGTTTAAGTTTCTTATCCTTGCCCATAAAGCCCTTCATTCTAGCACTCCTCAGTATCTTGCTGACACTATCCGCCTCCAGCCCTCTCTTCGTCTCCTTCGTTCCTCTTACACCAATCGTCTTTTTCTTCCATCACCTAATCAGGCTCATCTTGAATCCACTCGTCACTCTGCCTTCTTCTTTTTGGCCCCTGCCCTCTGGAATTCCCTCCCCTCTCTACTTCGTACTGAATTATCTTATACCCGCTTCAAAGCCCTTCTTAAAACACACTTTTTCTGCCAGGCTTTTGATCTACCCCCCCCTGTTGATGGTGTTTCCTCTCCCTAGTACGTTGCTCCTTCCTTCCCTCTCCTCTTCCCTCTAATCCCCCAACGCACCTTGGCTATCTGCTATATGCATCTGCTTTGTTGTTACCTATTTTACTATCTACAGATTTTATTATCTTGCTCTCTATCCTATTATTTTATGGCGTTCTTTTCCTTTTAAATCAGTAGTCATTGTTTTTATGATTGTACACCGCCCTGATGCTTCGGCCTGGGCGGTATATCAAGTGTTTTAATAAAGATAAAGATAGACAAGATTCTCAAATGCAGAGATTCAACTTGTCCAAGCCATACTGTCTTCAATAACATCATCTGCATGCAAAAGTTGGACAGTGAAGAGGACAGACAGGAAGAAAACTGATGTTTTCACATTATGGTGCTGGCAAAGAATACATACTATGGACTTCATGAAGAAAAAGTCTGTACTAGAGGAGATCAAATCTAAGTTTTCTTAAGAAGCTCAAATGACAAGCTCATGTAAAGAGACAGATCATTAGAGAAAGACATGCTTGGCAAGGTAGAACGTCAATGCAACAGAGGAAGGCCAGCAATGTGATGGACTGATACAATAATAGCAGCTATGGGTGTTACTCTATCAACAATTAGCTGCCTGACTGAAGACTGAACATAGTTTACGACAACTATCCAGAGGGTCGCCATGAGTCAACATGGACACAATGGCACTTAACAACATATCTAACCATGCCATTGTTTTAAAAAGCAAAACATTTTTTTTGCATTTAAAAACAAGGGTGTGATAAGCTTGTTTTGAGTCTCCAGTCATGTCATTGACATGGCAAAAGGTCCTGGTGTTACTGCACAAGGCCTTCCTTTTAGGAAGCCAGTCTGACTAAGGCAAATTAGGAAGTCTCACTGCCAGAATCTTACATAAATTCGCAATCAAAATTCAATAAAGATATTGGCCTATAATTCTGTACATATAGGGGATTGTTGCCCGTTCTATTGCCTCAGTAAACGAATTTAAAGCTGGCCCTTAAGCCAAAAATACAATATACAATTCAGCTATCCAAGGAAGCAAGGGAATTAATAAAACATTGATAAAACTCTGCTGATAGACCATCCTCTGTTCCTCTCAACACCTCCCAGGGGCCTCGCCCTTATTCACAGATGTTACAGCCAACCCAATTTTAGACCATGCGAATAGGTGATTTAATTATTTAATAGAACCATCATCAAGTCTAGGATGTGCTAGTTAATCCAAACTCTGTTCCACAGCTAAATCCATAAACTGCATGTCACTTAGAGTGTCAATCTAAGAATTGAGGAGAGCTGCCGTCATCTACAGTTACAATACTGAAGTCACCATATATGGCCTAATTTTAGATCCTCTATCTTCAGCGTTCAGAAGGAGAGCCGGCACGTTCCCTGCTCATTACAGATGCCATCATTCTTACCATTAACTGTGAACAGCGAGCGGCCAGGTCTTGACTTAATAATGAACCGATTCTTTAAACTTTCAGAATCTAGAGGGGATGACAGTCGGACTATGTCACACCTGCAAGTTCCAGTTCTTTCAGGTTTCAAGTCCTTTCTTTACTTTTCCCAGCTGTTAAATTAATACATTAAGCTCTTGAATAAGCTTTATGGGCTTTCTGTACAATGGTAAAAGACTGCTCACCTAGGTCATTGATTACAAAGAAAGCGTACTCACCTGTAATAGGTGTTCTCCAGGGACAGCAGGAATCAGTTCTCACATATGGGGTGATATTGATAGAGCCCCCATGCGGAGCAAATCCCCAGCTTTCGAAGAAAGCCTTTGGGACTGCATCATGCATGTGTGGTCCCCTTTCCGCCCAAGGGTGCCATCTTGCTCAGTCAAATGACATAGCTAAAAAGACGGCAAAAGGATAAAAATTAATCAAGGACTGCAACTTCAGGGGAAGAGGAAGGATTGTGAGGACTGATTCCTGCTGTCCCTGGAGAACACCTGTTACAGGTGAGCAACTACGCTTTCTCCAGGAACAAGCAGGAAGTCAATCCTCACATATGGGATTCCCTAGCTATAGGCTACCAAGAACCCATAACTGAAAAATAGGCTCCCTCTAGAAGAGCCGCAGCAGCCATGATAGGAGTTCAACCGAGAACGTAACATTCCGGTAGCCTGACACCAGAGGGTCGGAGGGTAGGAGTTGCCTAAACCTCAAACAGATTACGGAGTACAGCCTGGCCGAAAGCACTCTCCCGTTGGGACTCCCTATACAGGCAGTAATGGGCCGCATAAGTCTGGCTTGAAGACCAGGTTGCGGCCCGGCAGATGTCTGCCAGCAGAACAGAGCGGAAGTGGGCCACTGATGCGGCCTTAGCCCTGAACTGGTGGGCCATGACTCGGCCCTGCAACGGGAGATCAGCCGCCCTGTATGCTCAGGCAATGCAATCCGCCACCCAGGTGGACAACGTACGCTTGGAGACAGGCATCCCCAGCTTACCGGGGTCATAAGAGACGAAGAGCTGAGGAGCTCTTCGATGTCCCCTCGTATGCTCCAAGTAGAAGGCCAACACCCTCTTACAGTCCAGAGTATGCAGAACTGCCTCTGCCCGGCTGGCATGGGGCCTGGGAAAGAAGGTCGGAAGCACCACCTCCTGGTTGAGGTGGAAAGAGGAGACCACTTTCGGTAGGAACTTGGGGTGCGTGCGAAGCACCACCCTGTTCCTATAGAACCGTGTGAACGGTCTATTGGACACCAGAGCTTGCAGCTCACTCATTTGTCTAGCCGATGTGAGTGCCACCAAGAAAATTGTCTTCCAAGAAAGGAAGCGAAGATGGCAGGTAGCCATCGGCTCGAAGGGTGGGCTAGTAAGCTGCTGCAAGACCACATTCAGATCCCATTTGGTCGCCGGGGGCGAACCGGGGGTTTCAGCAGAAGCAGACCTCTCAGGAACCTGGACACCAAAGAGTGAACAGAGAGAGGTTGCCCTGCCACTGGAGAGTGGTGTGCTGATAAAGCACTAAGGTGAACTCGGACCGAGTTTGACTTAAGGCCTAATTCTGAAAGGTGAAGCAGGTACTGCAGCACCACCGCCACCTGGCAGAAGAATGGGTTCCCACTCTGCTGAGTACACCATACCTCAAACCTACGCCACTTAAATGCATAGGTTTTCCTAGTCAATTGCCTTCTAGAGGCCAGCAGCACATCCTCTATCTTTTTTGGGAGGAGAAGTGGTGCAAGGACTACTCTTTCAGCAGCCATGCCATCAGGTTGAGGGACCTGAGTTTCGGGTGCAGGAGTGAGCCCCCGTCCTGCGACAGGAGGTTGGGAGAAATTCCGAGAGGGATTGGAGTCTCCTCCGCCAACTGCAGGAGGAGAGGAAACCAAGGCTGTCTTGGCCACCTGGGGACCACCAGGATGACCGAAGCCTTGTCCTGAAGGATCTTGAATAAGGTCCGAGCCACCAGAGGCGTGGGAGGAAACGCATATAGGAGGCCCACCGACCAGGATATTAGGAAAGCATCTGCAGCTACCCTGTGTGGGTGCGGCTGTCTGGAACAGAACCGGGGCAACTGGTGATTTTGGGGGCTTGCAAACAAATCGATGGATGGTTTCCCCCAGCACTGGAAGAGTTGCTGGGCTACATTGGGATCCAGTTGCCACTCGTGCGGCTGGAGAATTCTGCTTAGCTTATCTGCTAGGAAGTTCTCCTGACTTGGCAAGTAAATCGCCTTGAGGGACATATACTGGCTGACTGCGAAGGAGCATAGGTCCAGGGTTTCCTGACACAGGATACGAGAGCCTGTGCCCCTTTGTTTGTTCACACAGAACATCACTACCTGGTTGTCTGTCTGAATCAAGACAGATTGATGAGCCAGGGTTTGGCAGAAGGTCCGAAGAGCCAGGCGGATAGCTCGAAGCTCTAGGAGATTGATTTGTTGTGTGCTCTCCCACTGAGACCACACACCTTGAGTGCAGACTTGTTGGCAATGTGCACCCCATCGCAGCAGGGATGCATCCA
This sequence comes from Ichthyophis bannanicus, assembly GCA_033557465.1. Taxonomy (NCBI): domain Eukaryota; kingdom Metazoa; phylum Chordata; class Amphibia; order Gymnophiona; family Ichthyophiidae; genus Ichthyophis; species Ichthyophis bannanicus. The sequence goes on from CM066033.1 coordinate 1,301,701,435, forward strand.
TAGTAAGCACTCTGGAGTGCAGGGGAGGCTGAAAAGGCACTCTCTCCAGGAGGTTGTGAGGATGAAGCCACCATTTCAAAGACTGTATCAGGTGGTGGGATAACTTCATGTTGTCCCCGAGTCTGCCTGTGGCTTGTGTCCACTGGTCTCTGAGGCACCATTGAGCTGTTCTCATGTGAAGCTGAGCATTGGATGTCACATGCACCGTGGAGGCCATGTGACCCAGAAGGCACAGAAAGTGTCTTGCTGAGATGCGGGATCTGCGATTCATTTGCTGCACTAGGGCTACCAGTCTTTGAGCCCTCTCCTCTTGCTTGAAGGGTGTCTAACCTTGCCCCTATGAACTCCAGTCCTTGAGAAGGAACCAGAGTGGACTTTGTGTAGTTGATCACAAAGCCCAGGTGCTGAAGCAACTGGATAGTGCGGGACGTGGCCTATTGGGCCTCTAGAGCTGACTGGCCTCCGATGAGCCAGTCATCTAAGTAGGGGAAAACGAATACCCCCTGAGTCCTTAGAAAGACCGCCACCACCGCCAGGCACTTAGTGAATACCCTGGGTGCCGAGGCTAGGCCAAAGGGAAGCACTCTGTTCTGAAAATGGTTTCCTCCCACTACAAATCTTAAGAATTGTCTGTGATCTGGATGAATCAAGATAAGTGTATACGCATCTTTGAGGTCTAAGGAGCATAGCCAGTCTCCCTGGCGGAGGTAAGGCAGCAATATTCCAAGTGAAAGCATCTTGAACTTTTCCCTCACCGAGAACTTGTTTAAGTTTTACAGGTCGAGGATAGGCCTTAGGCCTCCAGTTTTCTTTGGTATCAGAAAGTACCTGGAGTAGAAGCTGGTTCCCCGCAGATGGCGGGGCACCTGTTCTATCACCTGATCCTTGAGAAGACCTGCTAACTCCTTCATGAGGAGGACCCTGTGAAGAGGGGGTCTGAGAGGCTCCCCTGGAAAGTAAGAGGGAGGCACCTGGGTGAGATGTAACCGATAGCCCATTTGGACCATCTGGAGGACCCAGGTGTCTGTTGTAATGGCTGGCCAACTGTGGGCATACAGGGTCAGCCTTCCCCCCGTGCATGGCCTTGCTTCCTTCGGGAGAGAGACTATGCTCAGGGAGTCAAAAGCCCCCTCCAGGCTGGGCCGGAGCCTGGGGGCCTTTTGCTTACATGGGCCTTGCCCCCGTCCCTTGGCCTGCTGCCCCTGCTGGGGAGCTGGGGAGGCCTGATACGTGGGGTAGTTTCAGTAAGCTGATCCTTTCCTCAGGAAAAAGGGTTTCTTAGCTGAGCCCTTCTTCTTAGAAGGGGCAGAAGTCTTCTTCTCGAGTCTTGTCCGGGTCAGGTACTCGGACTCGATCTCGGCAGCCTTCTCAGTCATGGGCTTGTCAAAGAGGTTCTCACCTCAGCAAGGGACATCAACCAACTTGTCCTGAACCCACGGCTCCAGGTCTGATGACTGTAGCCATGCCTGGCGTCATGCACCGATGCCGGCCCCCGCTACCCGGGCCGAAGCCTTGAAGCCGTTGTAGGCTGCTCGAGTCATAAACTTCAAGCACTCTCGGATCCCAGTGGACAAAACCTGAAAGCACTGCAAAGGTCCCTCAGAAAGACCAGCAGAGAACCCGGCAATCTCCTTTGCCAGGTCTCGCAGGTACATGTCCATGTACAGCTGGCACATCTGGATTCGGCATGCCAGCATCGAAACCTGGTAGCACTTTCTACCGAGAGCATCCATGTTGCGGGCCTCCCGGCCAGGAGTCACCGAGGAGTGCATCTTCTGGCTCTTGAGCCGGCGCATGGCCGATTCCACAACCATGGAGTTGTGCGGCAGCTGTGCCTTTTGAAACCCAGGGCTCTTGCGAACTCGATAGATGGAATCGATTCATCGAGGCCAGTGTCTCCCACATTCGGAGCATCAGCCGTTCCAGAATGGGGGGCACCGGTACAGTAAGGGCTTCCTTTGGAGGAAAGTCATACTGGAGGACCTCGAGCTCCTTGGCTCAAGGCTCCTCCTTGGGATCCGCTGGGAATGACAAAACCTTTGCCATGTCCTGGACGAAGTCCAAGAACCAGGTGTCCTCTGGGGGAAACTGTTTCCGAGATTCAGAACTCGGGGAGTCTGACGGACGTACTTGGTACGGTAGCTGCCCGGGGACTCCTCGTCCTCCATCTCCCAGCCAGACTCCGAGAAGGAGTCAATCGGCTCGGGCCTCGGCCGCCCCAATGCCGAGGGAATCGGCATTGATGACCTTGGTCCTGAACGGGAGGTCGATGGAGACCTCGGCCGAGGATCGACTCGAGACTTCATTGTCTCGAGGATCGGCTCGGCCTCCAGGGTCGACTTGGACGTCGAAGTCCCGGTGGTCGGGGCGGACGGATGTGTGAGACCGGCCATCAGCGCCTGCTGCTGGTCCATGAAGGCAGACATGCTGAGCTCCAAGGCCACCAAACTGAGGCCGAGCTCAGGAGGTTTCACAGCCCCCGGCTCGGGTTCCAACGCCGTTGAGCCCGATGCTGGCTCTCCCGGAGGAGAGTCAATAACGAGGACAGTGCTTACCTTCCTCGGCGTCTCCGGGTCCTTTCAAGGGAGTTTGGCAGGCCTCTCCGACTCCAAGGATCAGGGGCGGTGAGCGGGGCTCCGCGACCGATCCCGCAAGGGACCAGGCCATTCGGAGCTCTCAGACACCCCTCTCATGGATTTTTTCTTCCTCCAGTGTTTCCGCGAGGGAGACCCCTTTCAGAGGACACCTGACGCTGCTCGGGATCAGACAACTCCCGAGAGGTCGAGGCCTCTGACGAGGTCTGGGCCCAGGCAGGTGCGGACTCAGGAAAAATCCTGTCATGCCTCTGCTGCCTGCTCCTCAGTGCCTTGGAAGACATCTTTTTGCATGGGCCACAGACCACGGGGTCATGGTCAGGCCCAAGGCATCAGAGGCAGCAGTCGTGTGTGTCAGTGAGAGACATAAGTTTCGTGCACCAATCACACTTTTTAAACCCGCTGGCAGCCATCGGGGAGAAAAAGGGCCCCTGTGAGGTCAAAGGACCGGGCTGCCAGCTAAAAAGAAAAAAGAGCACAAACGCTAGTCACCAAGGACAAAAACGAAAAACAGACTGGACTCGATACCGGTGTACCGAGCCCAAGGTGGGAAGGGGAACCGGCATCGAACCGGCAAGCAGAAAAACACACATTTTCAACTTTTAACTCTTTTTCCATGGGGCAACTAGGATGGCATCCGTTGGGCTCTGCGGAAAAAAGGAGACTGAGCAAAATGGCACCCTTGGGTGGGAAGGGGACCGCGGATGCGTGATGCAGTCCCAAAGGTTTTCTTCGAAAGCTGGGGATTTGCTCCACATGGGGGCTCCGTCAACGTCACCCCATATGTGAGGACTGACTTCCTGCTTGTTCCTGGAGAATTCAAAAGTCAATTGCATATTTTGTTTTATGAGATCAGGTTGCTGCAATAAAAAAGCATCGAATCTTCAATTTTTTAGATATACTGGAGAAATCTTCAAATCTATATTTCAAGAAATACAAACATAGCTTTGTATTTGCATCAACTGATTTTAGACAGTAAAACTTTATAGAGAAAAGGGATTAAGAACATAAGAACTGCCGTACTGGGTCAGGACAAAGGTCTGAAGCCCAGTATCCCGTATCTAATGGTGGCTAATCCAGGTCACAAGTTCCTGGCAAGATCCCAAGTTCATGGCTAGACTCCATACTGCTTATCCCAGGAATAAGTAGCGGCCTTCCTCAAATCTCTTACCAATGATTTATTCCAGAACTTGCCCAAACCTTTGTTAAAACCAGACATGCTAACTGCTTTCACCACATCCTCCGGCAATGAAGTTAATGATGCACATTTCCCAGAGCTGACATATTCCAGTTAATAAATTCAAAATAAAGGGATATTTTTCTACCTTTTGTGCATTTTTTTTCAGTTACAATTGTTCCAGCCACTTTCTTCTAGTTTCTTCGTGTCTTCTGCTAACTCTCCATCTGCTGTCCATTTGGCCTTTCTTCTCTCTTCTAGTTTTTTTTCCATTCTCTCTCTACATCTGCTTTAACATACTAATTTTTCTCCTGTTGCTCTTTCCTCATTACTATTTCATCCACTCAAATTTTACCCCTCCATCCTCAATCCCCACTTACTCTCCCAATATCCGGCCAATTGTAGATTTGTCTTCCCTCCCACACAAAATATTTTTCCCTCTCCATTTCACTCTCCCAGCTCCATCCCATTCTAATCCTCCCCAAACATCAACTCCCTTCTAGTTCCAGCCCCACCCAGCATCTGCTCCCTTCTAGTCCTTGCATCAGCCCATTTCCAGTCCTAGCCCCTGTCCCCATCAGCTATTTGCAGTTCAAGCCCCCCCCCCTTCCACTCAGCCCATTTCCAGCAGTAGCTGGTTTGTGTTTTTTTTAGCCTAGTTGGGCTGATGTAAGATGTTTTTTGCGCGGGGCCCCCTGAAACGCGGGCCCTGTGCAAAAAACATTCTTGCTCAATGGATGGGCCGGCCCTGCTTGTGAATAAACATCTTTGAATATTATATGCAAATTTGATTGCCTCATGAATTATTCCCATTTCCAGATCATTCATAAAGATGTTAAAAAGTAGCTGTCTCAGTACAGATCCTTGGGAAACTCCACTGTCACCTTTTACTATTGAGAAAATTGACCATTTATTTTTTTTTCTATTTTTTCTATATTTTAATCAATTCCCAAACCACAACAGGATGATGCTTTTCTATCCTATAACTTTTTAATTTCCTCAAGTCTTTCTGAAAATCCAGATACACTACATCATTGGCTAAATTCATGTTGACTTAGCCCCATTAAATCCTGACTATCTGTAGGTTCAGCAATTTTGTCCTTTATAATGGCTTCAACCATCTTCACAGCAATTACGTCAGGCTCACCAATCTGTAGTTTCCCAGATCACTCCTGGAGCCCTTTTCAAAAACTGGAGTTACACTAGTCAACTTCCAATCTTCAGGACTATAGACAATTTAGAGATAAGTAGTTAACATGCAAATAGATATGTTGAGGTGTAAAACAAAAAAGGGAATGCACAGTACAGAGGTCCACTAATCCCATATCAAAAAGCATATTCTTTAACATACTAAGAACCATAGGCGGCTCTATAATGAGGCCAAGTGAGACGGTGGCCTCAGGTGGCAGCTTTTTGGGCTTGGCAAAATTTCCTGTTTCCCATCAGTGCCGTGGGCTCAGCTTTAACAGAGCCGCAGTTAAGGGAAACACTGTCCCTTCGCTGCGGCTCTGCAAAGCGGAGCCGGGGAAACCAGCAGGCTCTCCGGGGGGGCAGGCGGGCAGCCGCGGGGCTCCTCATTCTGCCGCTGCCGCTGCTACAGCAGCAGCTGCTTCTTACGCCAGAGTTTTGGGGTTTTTTTCAATTTCCCTGGGTTGGGGGGAGGGGTCTAGAACTGGAACTGGGCTGATAGGGGTGGGGGGTAGGACAGGAACTAGACTGATTGGGAGGTTTAGAACTGGAAATGGGCTGATGGGGGGTTAGGAATGGTCATGGGCTATGGCGGGGTTAGAACTGGAAATGGGCTGATGGGGGTTAGTACTGGAAATGGGCTGATCGGGAGGGGGCTAGGACTGGTAATGGTCTATGGGGGGTTAGAATTGGAAATGGGCTGATGGGGGGCTAGGACTAGAAATTGACTGATGGGGGTTTAGAACTGGAAATGGACTGATCATCAGGAGGGGGCTAGGACTGGTAATGGGCTATCGGGGGGTTAGAACTGGAAATGGGCTGATGAGGGGGTTAGGACTGGTAATGGGTTATGGGGGTTAGAACTGGAAATGGGCTGATGGGGGGGTTAGGACTGGTAATGGGTTATGGGGGTTAGAACTGGAAATGGGCTGATGGGGGGGTTAGGACTGGAAATGGACTGATGGTGGTTTAGAACTGGAAATGGACTGATCAGGAGGGGGTTAGGACTGATAATGGGCTATCGGGGGAGGGCTAGGACTGGAAATGGACTGATGGGGGTTTAGAACTGGAAATGGCCTGATGGGGGGTTAGGACTGGTAATGGGCTATGGGGGGAGACTAGGACAGGAAATGGGCTGACTGGGGTGCTAGGACTGAAAATGGACTTATTGCAGGGTTACAACTGGTGATGGGCTGATTGGGGGCTAGGACTGGGGTGGGCTGATAAATGGGATAGGACTAGAAATGGGCTGGGACAGGAAATGGGCTAATAGGGGAGGGGAGGAGAGTGCTGCTGGCCCTGGAAGAAAACTAGGGGCTAGGGCTACAAATGGGCTGATGTGGGGGGGGGGGGGTAGAATAGGACTGGAAGGGAGCGGATACTGAGAGGGTCTGCCAGTGGAAGGATGGGGCAGGAAGGGAAGGAGGGGGCTGGAAAGGAGCTGACACCTGGAATGTACCGAAGGGGGACTGGAAGGGAGCTGACACTTGGGGATGGGAGTGGTAGGTAGCTGGGTAATAGGGAGGAGGCTGGAAGGGAGCTGACATGTGAATGGCACTGGAAGAGAGATGGACAGAGGGTAGGGCAGCTGGAAGGGAGCTAACTGGGGGGTGGCACTGAGAGTGAACCTGAGCTGATACCTGGGATGGTATTTGGACTAGAAGGAGCTGGACAGTGGGAAAGGAGGGGGACTGGAAGGGAATGGACACAAGTGGCAGTCATGGGAATGCAAGGTGGTTGACATTGGAAGGTACTAGGAGGGGAGAACTGGAAAGGGGACTGATACTGGGGAGGGTTACTGAAACTGAAAATGGGCTGATGGAAGGAAGTGAAGAAAACAAAAGAAGAGATAAGAAATGGCGGATGGACCATGGACCACAGAAAGAGAGCTAAGAGAAGACAGGAAAGCAGAAGCCTCAGATCGGGACCAGCTCGATCAGAGAATAAAATGGTCAGACAACAAAGGCAGAAAAAATAATTTTATTTAATTTTGGTGATTGGACTTTGTGCTGTTTTTATATTTTACAGTGTTGGGGAATTGCATCTCTTATTTATCTGATGTTGCACTGCATGTGGACTCTGGCTTCTTGGGGTTTCAGTTTAAATTTTGTCTACATATTTTTATTTTTACTTTAGATTGTGGTTACTTATTCTGTACTTGGTGAGGGTCGATGTTGTGCGTGTGTGACCGAGGTCAGGTGTTCTGTTAACATGCAGTTTGTATATAAAGATCTATACTATACTGTAGTAATTTGACTTGTTCAGCTTTTCAAATAGGTGTATGGATTTTCCAGGGCCCACTGTAGTATTTACAGTGATGCTTTTTTTGGATGGGCTGCTTATGTGACTTTAGGAAGTTTGTGCTAATATGGTATGGTATGGTAGGTTTGCTTTTTGTTGTAAGGTTTTTTATTAGTTCACAATATGCCTGCTACTGGAGAATAGTGGTTGTTGTTGTTGTTGTTGTTGTTGAGATGATCAGAATCAGATTTTTTTTTTATATTGAGTTCTGTGGGTGAATGTCCTGGTTCTGCTCTGCACCTACTGTGGATGCAAAATATATGTTGAAAAAGAAAAAGGGAGAACCATAACGCAGTTTATAACAAAATAAAAATGGGTTATAATTTAGTTTTATAAACTGTGCTATTGATTCTTGCTGTCTTTTAGTTCCTTGGTGTGCAAAGATGACCGTACCTAGCCCTGTGCAAGCAGTGCAGCCGCACAGGGCGCAAAGGCTTGGGGGGGGCGCATTTCGGCTCTCTGCTGTTGCCCTGCTGTCACTGGCAGAACAATAGCAGGCAGTTAAAATGCACCCAAAGCCTTTTCGCAGCACTTTAAACAAGTCTGGTCCCTCCCGCCTCCGACACGATGCCAGAGCAGGGAGGGACAGATCTGCTTAGAGTGCCGGTGCCTTTCAGACTGGGTGCATGCCTCCCCCCTCCTCCTCCCCATACCTCCGTCCAGGGCTGCCTGCTCTTTCCCTGCTGCCGGCGCCGCCGTGAAAAAAACAGAGGGCGGCAGCAGCAGGGAAAGAGCAGACAGTGCTGGATGGAAGTATGGGGGGAGAGGGGGGCGTGCGCCCAAGTTGCAAGTCGCATAAGGCGCGATTGCATTTCGATACGGCCCTGTGTGCAAACAAATTGCATTTCCTCCATATAATCTAATCGGCTTTTTGATGTGGTTCAGTCTCTGATTGGATTTCTGAAAAAGCCCCGCCCCCCTCTAAGGTGATGGGGGGGGGGGGGTGCATCTCATTCTTCGCCTCAGGCAGCAGACTGCCTTGAGCCGCCCCTGCTAAGAACTCTCAAAGGCTTCCATCTGCAGGTTGATTGTTAAGCTAGTACTGGATTTAAGGACAAACTGAAGTCTCCTCTAGCAATCAGATGGAAATCTTCAGACTAGGATATCCAATAAGTAAGCTTCTGAAGAAACAAAGGGTCTTTAGGATTGGGAGCCTAAACATTAAGCAGAAGACAACAAACATTATTCTTCTCCACTGTACTAGCTCCTCTACTCCCAACATTGCCCCACTCAGTTCTGGCCTGGCCCTTGTTCACAATTGGATGACCTTCAATTGACTTCACCTGAACCCCTCCAACCCTCCAAATCTACTGCCATTTGGATCACTGTTGGGGCCCCTTCTCCTTCTCTGGCCCCCGTACTCTCCTCTACTTCCTTACCTCTGCTCCCCTTTCAGGTATCCTGGCGTTATTCTTGATTCTTCCCTCTCCTTCACTGAGCATATTTCTTCTACTTCTCATCGGTCTTTCTACCATCTCTGACAGATTCATGCTATTTGTCCTTTCCTCTCACCTGCTTCACTGACCATTTTTCTCCTTTCTCTCATTGTCCCGTGGATCGACTATTGCAATGTCTACTTTGCTGGCCTTCCTCAGTACAGTCTCCATAGGCTTTAGTTGCTTCATAACACAGCTGCCCGTATTCTTACATTTTCTTCCCATTCAACCACATCTCTCCACTTCTTGCCCGTCTACATTGGCTTCCAGTGCCTTCAGAATCCAGTACAAAATACTCACCTTTGTTCACCGGACCTTCACTCCTCAGTATCTTGCAGACCTTCATCATTATCATAACCCACCATGTCTGCTACGCTCATTCCATAGCCATCGGATAGCTCATCCCTCTGTTTCATTGGCTCATCTTGAACGCACATGATGTTCCGCTTTCTTTTTCCTGGGTCCCTCACTTTGGAACTCCCTTCCCTTCACCCTTTGCTCTAAGTCTACCTTTCCCAAGTTCAAAGCCGCTTTAAAAACCCACCTATACCAACTAGCCTTTAACCTACCTCTATCCCTCCACCATGATTAAGCTTTGCTCTGTCTCTTCCTTGTCCTCTGCCTACCTTCCTTGTCCCTCTCCTTGGTATCATTCTTCTCTTCTTTCTCTCTCCTGTCCTGTAAGAAAATGGCTTTCCCTTCCTTTTCCTCCCTCAGCAGTCATTTATATTGTACACCACTTCGATGCTTCAGCCTAGGCGGTCTATGAAAAGCTTGAATAAAGATAAAGATAAACTAATATAAGCATTATCCAATGTTCCTTGGGGTCTGCAGCTTTTTTATTCTTTTCAAATAAAAGAGGACAGCTGCCTTATTTCTCAAAGATCTTCAGGTATACTCAACAGACCCAAATCTTCAAAAAGTGTGAGAATCGGAAAGCAGAGAGCCAGAGCCAGTTTCCATCCTTAAATGGGATAAGCATTCCGATGAACAGTCTACGAGCACAGAGGGAAATAAGCAATGGAATATGCAAAACAAGAGGAGAAAACTCTTCAAAGTGTGAGACCAGCCAGCAGGAATGTAGAACCGGCTAAATCCCAAATATAGCCCGAAATGGAGAGTTACTCAGGAAGGACAAACAGATCAAAACCTGGCACGCCTGCTATCTTCAGACCCCACTCTGGAGTACCACGGCGTTTAATGAGACATACTGGACATAAAAGAAGGACATTTAAATAAATAATAGAAGATTGCCGATTTTTTATATTGTGCAGTTTTCCATGTAGAGGTCACAAATTAATTCTAGAATCTAGTCCTGGGTCTACACTAGAAGCCACATGATTAAACGTTGCCAGTTTTGATGCACTATTTTGCATGTTTATGTACTGTGAACATGAACTGAAAAGTGAGAAGGGTTTTTTATGACCAATGATATAGTGCTGTGGAATCGAGGAGTAGCCTAATGGTTAGAGCACTGGCTTGGTAACCACGAGACCAGCGTTTGATTCCCACTAGCACTCCTTGTGGCCTTGGGCAAGTCACTTAACCCGCCATTGCCTCGGAAGAAAGGCCTGGCAATCTACTTCCAGTCACACTGCCAAGAAAACCCAGGAGCTGCTGGGTTGCCAGGAGTCAGCATGGACTCAAAGGCACACATTGTATTGCATTTTTGATATAGTGCTGCAAAGGTCAGTGTATACTAACAGATCGGTACTGAGGTCTTTTTTCTTTCTCGTAAGTGTATGATCATCGTATGATTGCATATGAGTGTACAGAGTGTGAATTAAGTAGTAGAGATTTTGGCCTAGGATTTTTCCCCCTTCTTTGGCTTTATTATAGTGGTGTTGTTATTTGTGAAGTGCAAGACATTTCAGCTGGGTTTCTTTCTTTCACACATTCCAGCAGATAAAGACCATACGACTTATTCAGTCTGCCCTTCCATACCAACCACTAGTGTACCTTTTTTTTCTTTTATAGATCTCCTGTGTCGCTCACATGCTTTTCTGAATTCAGATACAGTCCTTGTCTCTACTACCTCCACCAGGAAACTATTGCACACATTTACCACTCTTTCCGTAAAGAAATATTCTGCAAATTACTCCTGAGTCTATTTCTTTTTACCTTCATCCTATGCCCCCTTGTTGCAGAGCTTTCTTTCAACTGAAAGAGTCTCTCCTCCTGTGCATTTATGCTATTGAGGTCTTTAAATGTCTCTATCGTATCTCCTCTCTCCCGTCTTTCTTCTAAAGTATACATATTGAGATCTTTAAGTCTGTCCCCATATGCCTTATGACAAAGCCCACTGACCATTTTGGTAGGCACCCTCTGCAGTGACTCCATTCTTTTTATATCCTGCTGAAGGTGTGGTCTCTAGAATACTCCAAATGAGGTCTCACCAAAGGCTTATTACCCCCTTCTTCTTGCTGGCCATGCCTCTCCCTGTGCACCCAAGCATCCTTCTGGCTTTCACCGTCACCTTTTCTACCTCTTTAGCCACCTTAAGATCATCAGACACAATCATGCCCAGATCCCACTCTTTTTTCATAGAAAGTACTTTGATATAAAGCATGTCCTGACAATCTGAGACAGACAGCCAGGCTGCCAAACACAGAGGACAAATCAGGTCCAAAGACCACGGGAAGAGGAAGCAGCCACACAGATGCATCTCCTCCATACATCCGCGAAAATTCAAATGAAAGACATTTTATATACTGACTAACCAGTCTCCGACTCTTAAAATAATCAGAGATTAAAGTCCAAAATCCTTTGCAACGGTTAATAACCTGCCTCAGTTAAGCTTGATGCAATGGATACAGTTCAAATAATTATGTTTTATAAATGCAACATTACCTCTGGGTTTCTTGCAAAAATAGTTTTGAAGACCCCAATTTTCTATAGGAAAAATGTCCAGAACAAAAGTCCCTCTCATCCCTGCATATAAAAGGGATGGCAGGGACTTTTGCTGAACTGGACGCAAGGGGTTCCACAAGGTTCCTCCCTATCGGCGCTGCTCTTCAATATATATATGCAGCCAATTTGCCAAATCACCAAATCCTTTAATGTTTCCTGCCTCATTTACGCTGACGACGTGCTTATCTTCACCCCGATTGATATAACGAGTCCAAATTACACTAACTTAACCAACTGTTTCAATGCAATAGCAGATTGGCTTTTAGATCAAAACATGCGAATCAACTTCAAGAAGACTGAAGTTTTAGTGGTCACAAGAAACAAGCTCTTCTCCCACCCTGCATATCTCAAGGTAAGGGACGCTGAGCTCCCAATCAGGAATACAATTCGTTACCTAGGTGTGATCCTTGACCAATGACTGGATTTTACCGACCACATAAAAAGTACGGTAAAAACTATTTACTTCAAGATAAAAACCTTACGCCACCTAAGACCCATGCTAGAATACAACGACTTCCGTTCAATATTCCAAGCAATAGTCACTCCACACTTTGACTATGCGAATATTGTATTACATGGTCTTCCAAAGAACACCATTAACCCCCTGCAACTAGCAATGAATGCGGCGGCCCGCATCCTAGTTGGAGCATCAAAAAGAGACCATATCACGCCAATCCTTAGAGACCTTCACTGGCTCCCTATAGAATGTAGAATTAGCTATAAAGCTCTCCTCATTACATTCAAAGCCTTAAATAAAATATCACCAGCAACGACTTCAGACCTCATCAGTCAAACTCCTAGCACAAGATCCAGGAGACCACTCTCTGAAAACACCCTAGTCATTCCGAGCGAATCCACAAATTGGTCCCAATCAACGATTAACAGGGCATTTAAATCTTATGCGCCTAGAGGATGGAATAAACTCCATCCAGATATTAGAGCAATACGAGACATGAAGCAGTTCAGAAAGGCTATCAAGCATTACCTATTCACTGAGTACTTCCAGCCACCGTAACGCTATCTAATAGTCATAAGATATACTCATAGGCATAAGCATAAGCACTCCATAAGACATACCCCCTAGAACTAAGAATTTTCGATTACACCTGTACATTGTATTCTCGCTGATAGTTGATTTTACATAAATAGTCAATCGTTATTGTATTGTAAATAGTTATCCTTGTTATCCAAGTTTTTTGCCCTGTTATCTGTAAGTGAATCTTGGCATGCAATCATTCTGTATTAACTGTTGATTACCCCTCCTGATATGTATAGTCAACCGCTGCTGATCGCTGGAAGCAGCGGTATACAAATGTTCTCTAAATAAAATAAATAAATAAACTCATACGTGTTTCAAATGTACTGAGATTGTATTGTTCATTGTCAACCGCGCTGATGCTGAATAGTGCAGTATATAAGAAACTTTAAATAAATAAATAAATAAAATAAATAAAAGAAAACATTCCTTAATCTAATAAGCATTGCACGCACGTTCACCATAAACTTAAATGTGTGGAAGGAACAAAGGAAGGAAAAACCACTAGAATAAGTCATTCAGTCGTGTTAGACTATTATGTATTTATTTGTTTGACTGTTTTTCTATACTGCTTTTCACCGGGGCAAAGCGGTGTACATTTCACCAACAGATTGTTACAGTAAACAGTGGAACTTATATTCATAACAGTCACTTGAGTGACAGATATCTACATGAGTAGTTAACTAATATAACTTATGTACACATCAGTTGTCAAATATCCTCGCCTCAGGTGCTCCAAGGTGTGTCCATTCTATCTTCAGTACTCAACAGTTGATAAGACATTGCAGACATTTTTTTTTAATTTCTTTTTTACAGTTTTAAATCACCCGCTGCTATTTACCAAAGCGACCACGATGAATATTCTAGACAGAGACTTTTCAGCACACCAAGATACAATAAGCATCATATCCCTCAGAAGATAATTAGGAGAGAGACTGGATGGCAAAAGGCCTCATCTGAACCCATGCTAGGCAGAGCCTGAAGCTGTGCATGTTAAAAGCTGTGGATGGCTGGAGAAGGATCCAAGATTGCGGAGTAGGACGCGCCAGTTCCTGCTCCTCTAACAAGCTCTTTTCTTGCCTGTTCTCATTTCCCTGATGCCAAAGCGTAAAGCCAAGGGTAAGGATGGTCTCCCTTTGAAACCCAAGGCTTTGCCGGTGGGGCAGCGAACCATGGACACATTTACGCAACCAAAGTCTATGGGCATAGCTGCTACCAGAGCTGGGGAGAGCCCTGGTTTGGGGAGTGACATATTGCTCAGTCCAGTGGGCCTTTCCACTCCTCCTGTGCCTGTGGCTTCCGGGTTCAGCTTGCCTGATGTCAGTGTGTCAGGAGCCAGGAAGTTCCAGCGACAGCATCTGTTTCATCGGCAGCCGCTGTGACTACGATTTCCAGCATTCAGGGAGGTTCCCCCCCCCCCACCCCAGGAGTTAGTGTGCTCTTCCAGGAGCTCTATGGAGTACTTGAGGCGGATTCCAAGACTTCTTTACCTGCTTCCTTAGTTCTGCCACCGCTGAATCACCCCAAGGAGGTGACCCTGGACTCCATTTGGCTCGCATTGGAATCGGTTTATATGGCATGCGTTGGTGCTCTCCAGGTTTCGGCTTTGCACTCTCCTCAGTTCGAAAGTTTGGAGAAGAACCTGGAAGCCCAGCAAGGGTGATTGTTGGGGATCCAGTCAACAGTTCAGCAACTTCAGGAGAAGCAAGGAACTTCAGTTATCCTGAATCTGGTGTACCTCTTCTTCAGAATATCTATTATCTTCCACTCTTTGTTCCTAAGGACACTCCACAGAAAGTGGAAACTACTCTGGTGGATGTTTCATCTGATTCCTTAGACTTGGCTAACTTCTCTGAGGTCTTGAAGCAATCCACTGATGAGGTGTAAGCCAGGGTAACTATGTTGGTCTCGTTTGTTTTTTTTCAAGATAAAGAAGCTTTGTTAAGGTTATTTTTCAAAAAGTCTAGTATTTCCTTTTTGGGTGGAAAGATAAATATTTTCCCAGATGTGTCCAAGTGAACGCAGACTAGGAGGAAGAAACTTTGGAGCTCCGAGCTGAGGCACTGGCCTTGGAGGTGAGCTTCCAGTTGAGACTCTCCTGTAAACGTGTGCTCTCCTATCAGAATAAGAATTATCATTTCTTTGAACCTTCACAGCTATGTTTCTTTTTAGATGCTAAACAATTGCAAAGCTAACCTGTGGAATTGTTAGGGCAAATAATGTTTTAGGCTTCGTATCCTACTCTATTTCTTGTTTCTCTTTTTATTTCCTTAAGTCATCTTCCCATAGTTGAGTAATTTTGGATCCTCTCTATTCCATATTGTGGACGTCTTACATTCTGTGATGCGTCATTAATTGCTTTTTTTGCCCGTTTCCTTTTTTGTATAACTTTGTGATTTATGACGGAATGTGAATTGAAAGGAGGCTGTGACTGGTTGACCTTCTTGCTCTCTTGTTGGGGGGTTGTTGCAAAACAGGGGGCAGTATGTCTGCTGAGAGGTGATGGATGCTTTTGAACATGGTTATGGAGATTTTGTATTTAATCCTCATGTGGATGGGGAGCCAGTGTAGCTGTTCCAGAGTTGGGGTGAATGTTGTATCGATGGTACCTCACTCCGATACTTTTAGCATGTCAAATACAGGGGTATCCCAGAGCATGTTGGAGAGGATGCAATGAAGCTGCCGATTACATCCATATGTGGTGGGGATGTACTAAATTGCAGCTCTTCTGGAATGGAATCCACCAAGAGATCCAGGAATTAGTGGGGAAGGAAGTGGCCTGGAGTAAGGAGAATACATTGCTGACCCTGAGGAGGGAGGAGGCAGGGAATTTAGTGGGTTTTTGTGTTGTGGCTGCCAGGCGTATTAGTGTAGATGTGGAAATTGAAGGAGGTACTCACGCAAGAAGCCTGGTATAAAAGGGTGTATGAGATCTACAATTATGAGCATTTAACAGCCATCAGAAGGGAAAAGTTAGAGGCCTTTGAAAAAACTTGGGAACCTTTTAGTAAACAATATTTGCCTGGGGGCTAGATAGTAGCACGGGGGGAGAAGGGAGGAGGCCACTGGTAAATGACGACCTAGAATTGAATGGCCGGAATGCTAGAATATTCAGTTGAGGGGCGTACTGTTGGCTATGAGTTGAGTTCTTATAAGTTGAAGAGTTATTAGCTACTATAGAATGTTGGAAGAATGGTCAACCTCGATGGTAAATGGAATGGAAAGGGGAATTGGGGAGGGGAAAGAGTGGGGAGGGGAAGGAAGTGGACGGGGGGGGGGGCTAGAAAGGGATTGTTAAATCCAGAAAACTAAAACCTTGGCGGGTCACACTTGAAGTTTGTATTTCAAAGTTATCTTGTTGAATAAAAATTGGCAAATTAAAAAAAAAATTAAGCTAAATAAAAGCTGTGGATCTTTGCAACACTGCTTACTGTGTGACAGAACTACCAGGCCCTCTACAGTTTCTGCTACCTGACTTCCTTCCCTCCAGCGGCAACTTAACCACTGAACTGAGTCTCAGAGGGTCAGAATAACCTGCCCCTTCTCCTCGAGTTCCATATGCAAGGTTTAGGAGGCTGCCAAAAAAGCTGCTGTATACCTGAGTCTCTGCCTAAACATCACCAGAGGTTAATAACTTATACTGTTGAGCAAATGAAGCTAGTTAAACATGTCTCCATTGACAACACTGTGTGTGAAAGCAGAAGTGACTATACAAGCACTTTACATGGCAAGATCAAGAATAGAGAGAGGGCAGCAGCCAGGGCTCACTGGTGGTTACTGGGTTCAGTGCAAAAATTCTCATTAGCTAGTTGGTGATCTTTATAAGACGCAACACTAGAGCGGTGGGTAGTGGGTGGGTGATCCTAGGTGCAGAAAGGTAAAAAGCTATGTTGTCAGATGATGCTTGGACATTTTTCACAACTTGCTGCTGGAACATCCACTCTATGACAAGAAACAGTTACAGTCAGCTCAAGGGCAAATCAAGGTCATGGAATGCAGGATGTATGGATCCACGTATTTTAGGACACTCCATGATCAGCTCCATTAGTGAGCCAGGCAGGCACGTTCACATGGCCAGACATCAACTCAACTGGCAATTCCAAGGCCAACCTTACTTTCACACACAAAACCAGAACGAGATTCGGTGTCAGTTTAGGTTTCATTTCAGATAAGTATTCCAGTAAGAGTCCAAAAGGAAAAAAATACAATTTTCTTTGCTGGCTGTGATAACTGTTATTTCATTCCAGTGAGAGGCATGCACAGATGAAAGCATATATAAGTTTTCGAGATCGCATTGGGCCCCTCTATAAACATCACTGCTGAAGAAGGGGCTTGTGCAGTCTCAAAAGCTCAGGATCATACTTTTGGATAACCAATTGAATCTTTAGTGAGGTCACTGCTTCTGAACCAAGGTCAGTTTTAGCTAAATAAAAATCACTCTTGGGACAGCTTTTTTGAATGGGATAGCATGGATGTAAGGAGCTAATAAATTATAGCCAACTGGTGTGAAAAGAAATCTCTTTTGCAGGTTTGGGACCAACTTGTCTGTGTTGCTTGTAGAGACCTTCCTACGTCGGTGTATCTGCACCACAGAGCTTACGTTCATCACCGCAGTGTTGAGTTACTCAAGGGCACAGTAAGCGATGAGCGGGGAACACAGAGGGGCCTCCATGTGCTCTGTGGCCCCACACTGCTGGTCCTCTTCCTGTCTGCTGTCTTTCACATTAGCCTCTGACTTCTAGCAGGGAATGAGGGCGGCCTTTCTGTGTTCCAGCTCCAGAAGCCTAAACTTGTGCCCAAACAGTTCAACATAGTCAGGGCAAGGAGAACTCACAAGGTTTATTATTCACACTCAACATACATAACCTTTCCCAAAAGCCAGACATACCCGATTCTTCTCTGAAAACTCAACTCAGATTTATTGAAAAAAAAATCAAACACAATTATGACATCATTGTTTCCATACCAGGCTTGTGACAAGGCAGCAACAGTGATGTCATCCATGGGAGACACTGGGCAGTAATCGCTCAGGCCCTGCCCCAGGGTGTTTCAGAATTCAAATAAAGCATGTGGCCATACCTGGCATGATGGGCAAAATGAAAGTGCATTCGCCCATCTCAACCTACACTTAAAACAGAATAATTTAATTGTTAGAAAAAAAAAAGGAAAAAAAATTCCTTCAGTTGCAAACAACGTTTCTTTACCAGGAAGATGCTCACACACACACACATGCTTGCACGAGTTCCTGTTACTTCAGCATCTCCACCTGAGGGACTTTCAAGTTCTTCCACCGCCTCAGCACTACTTGGTGCTTGTCTGTTTCAGTTTTCTCCTCTCCCACTCTTTTCAGAATGACTCTCATAACCGTGGCCATCTGCGTTTCCTTATCATGCCCGACTATGAGATCCAAAGTGTCCCCAACTTTCACCTGCAAAATAAAAACACAAAACTATTTAAACATTTTAACATTTGGGGAGGAGGAGATGTCAGCAGATTAGATGAGACAAATGGTTAACCGCCCTGCTGCCCCTTCCCTATGCTACTAAAACGAAGGCTCTCTTTTAGCTATATAGGTTTGACCACCTACACTGCTCCATCTAGGGTCTTTACCCCAGCTCCCATGCTAAGGATCTCTCCCAGCGGCTTGACTATCTGAAGCAGATAACTCCTCATCTTCCATCCTCTTAGCTGAGGAGTCTAGCTAAGTAGGCCTGCAGCGTGTACTAGGAAACCTGCTACTCCCTCCAATTACATGTGAACATCTGTTGCAGTGTGTTGGTGACCTAGCCTCCTTAAGCCAACTTTATCTTTTACCGTTTTCAGCACTAAGCAATGAAATTCCATAATGTGTATCAGAAAGGGTGTCTTTTTGTGAAGATTGAGTTTCTATCAGGAGCCGTGTGAGAGGAGAGTGAAAGTTTCCCTAAAGAAGCCAGAGAGGTGAAACTATGGTCCATGGGATTGGAGTGAAGTGATAATAGAATACGGCACAGAATATAAACTTGAAGTAATAGTATTGTGGAATAAAGTCAATCTCACATTAGAACTGGCATTGAATCTGCACCAGTTGGATATTGATGTTACCTTTATGGAGCAAAGAAGGTATTTCGGCCAAGAGTTGTAGTAGTATCTTGTGGGGGTCTGGATTTGAGGCTCTGCATAACAGACATGATGGAGGAATAAGGCTTATGGGGTTTCCCCTCTGAGAATTCTTTTGAGTAGAGACCGGAGAGAATCCATTTTGTCTGCTTCACTTGTTTTGTGATGGAGGTGATAAGAAGTCATCAGATGTTCCTCCTGGGTTAATGGTCGCCTTTACAATTTTACATTTCTTTGAGCCTGTTTGCAACAGTGTAACGTTGCATTGTTAATTGAGCTTCTCACAGAAGATGTTTAACTTGTTTAACATGAATTGATGAGGCTCTTATGGTGGGGTTCAGTCTGCTATATTTGTGCAGTTGGATTTATGTATGCATGGTTGGTATAAATTTAGGTATGAGTGTATGTATGGCTGGAGAAGTATTTAGAATATGAGAGGTTGTGAGATATGTTTAAATGGATATGTTGTATTTGCTATTTAATATGGGTAATGATGTTATAAACATTATGGATGTGTAATAAAAGGATTTAATAAAAGGATTTTTATAAAAACATACATGCATAGAAAGAGTGAATATTTAATAATTTGACACCTTCTTAAGAGTCCGGGATTGGTCTGGGTAATAGGTAGTGAAGAAGTTAGCCTTTTAAGGCTGAGGGTTACATTGTATATTGTTTGAGACCCAAGCGTACTGCAGCAGAAGAACAGAGCAATACAGTTCCGGGGCGGGTCCTGGACTGGTCTAGCAGGACTCAATGAAAGGATGTTAACTGGTAAGTAAAATGTCACCTTCCATATCTTCTTGTTAGACCAGACAGACAAATGGGAGTACCAAAGCTATAACACCACTGGACGAGAAGAAGACACAGCAGCTCGCAAAACTCTTGAGCTGAAGGCTGTGTCCACTTGCGTGTGGACATTCAAGCGGTAATGCTTGACAAAAGTGGAAAGTGATGCCCATGTTGCTGCCCGACAAATGTCTGTAGGGGCTACCGAGCTGCGCTCTGCCCACAAGGACTCTTGTGCTCAGGTAGAATGGGCACACAAAGCCTCCGGAACTGGCTGGTTCCATAACAGATATGCTGAGGCAATGGCTTCTTTAATCCAGCGCCCCAAAGTTGGCTTTGCTGCAGCCTAACCCTTGCGCAGGCCAGCAAACAGCACATAAACCCTCTATTACCTCAGAAGAATCAACGTTTTCAATGTCCCTGTTTAATGTACTTGGTATCAAGTTTAAGTTACAATGTAAACCGCTTTGACTAAATGATAAAGTGGTATAAAAAACATGTTAAATAAATAAAATAAAAAGATGGTCTGATTTATGAAAGGAATTTTCAATCTCCAAGTACCGGAGAAGCACCTCCGGACATCCACAAGGCGAAGATCCTTATCCTTCTCTCAACACTGCTTCTTGGAGGAGGGCAGGCAAACCACCTGGTTCACATGAAAAGGAGATAGCACTTTTGGCAAGAAGGAAAGCAAAGGCTGAATGGAAACAGCCTCCTTTGAAAAAGACAGATAAGGATCTTGGCAAGACAGAGCCTGCAGAACATAACATAAGAACATAAGATATGCCATACTGGGTCAGACCAAGGTCCATCAAGCTCAGTATCCTGTTTCCAACAGTGGCCAATCTAGATCATACGTACCTAGCAGTTTCCCCAAAAGACACAGGTTCTACAATGCTTGTACTGGGTCAAGCATTAATATCCTGGGTCCCTTCTTAATAATGGTTTATGGACCTTTCCTCCAAGAACTTGTCCAAACGTTTTTTAAACCCAGCTACACCAACAGCCTTTACTACATCCTCCGGTAACAAATTCCAGAGTTTGATTACACGTTGAGTAAAAAAATATTTTCTTTTATTAGTCTTAAATGGTTTACCCTGTAGCTTCATTGCATGTCCCCTAGTCTATCTATATTCTGATAACGTAAACAATCGATCTACGTTTACCCGTTCCACTCCGTTCATTAATTTATAGACTTCTATCGTATCTCCCCTCCGCCGTCTCTTTTCCAGGTTAAAGAGCCCTAAACGTTTTAGCCTTTCTTCATAGGAGTATCCTTCCATCCCCTTTATCATTTTGGTGGCTCTTCTCTGAACCTTTTCTAATAACGCTATATCATTTTTAAGATACGGCGACCAGAATTGCACACAATATTCAAGGTGTGGTCTCACCATGGAACGATATAGAGGCATTATAATATATTTTGTTTTATTTTCCATTCCTTTCCTTATGATACCTAGCATTCTATTTGCTCTCTTGGCTGCCGCTGCACACTGGGCCGAGGGTTTTAACATGCTATCCACAATGACGCCTAAATCTTTTTCCTGGGTGGTGGTTCCTAATGTGGAACCTTGCATCGTGTAACCATAGTTTGGGTTGTTCTTCCCTAGGTGCATAATTTTGCACTTGTCCACATTAAATTTCATCTGCCATTTTGATGCACAGTCTCACAAATACATTGAACAGTGCCGGGCCTGGGGCACCCTGCTAATCACCTTAAAGTAAAGTAAAGTAAAGTAAAGTAGCCCAAATGCCCTCGAGTATGGAGCAGACAGAACTTAAAGATCCCAAATTACCCATGTCTACCAATAGCCAAATTAATATGAATAAAATACAGTCTCTAAAATGCTTGTATGCAAATGCTAGAAGTCTACAAAACAAGATGGGAGAGTTAGAATATATAGCACTAAACGAGAGGTTACATATGATTGGAATATCAGAGACATGGTGGAAGGAGGACAACCAGTGGGACACTGTGATACCTGGGTACAAACTATATCGTAATGATAGAGCTGACCAAATTGGTGGAGGGGTTGCACTCTATGTTAGAGAGGGCATTGAGTCAGAAAGGATTAAAGTTTTGCAAGAAACAAAATTTGCTGTAGAATCTCTATGGATTGAAATTCCATGTAAAAAGGGGAAGGCGATGGCAGTGGGGGTGTACTATCGTCCGCCTGGCCAGAATGAACAAATGGATGATGAAATGCTCAAAGAAATCAAGGAAGCTAGCAAAAGTTACAGTGCAGTAATAATAATGGGTGATTTCAATTACCCCGGCATCGACTGGGTCAGTGTCACAACAGGACATGCTAGGGAGATAAAGTTCCTAGATGAAATAAATGACTGCTTCTTGGAGCAGCTGGTTCATGAACCAACCAGAGGGGAAGCAATATTAGACCTAGTCCTTAGTGGAACACCAGATGTAGTGCAAGAGATAAGGGTGTTGGGGCCACTTGGCAATAGTGATCATAGCATGATCACCTTTGATTTAATTAGTGGAGGAGGGATAGTAAGGAAATCCACAGTACTACCCTTTAACTTTCGAAAGGGAGACTATGATAAAATGAGGAAAACAGTTAAGAAAAAACTAAAAGGAGCAGTTGCAAAGGTTAAAGACGTACATCAAGCTTGGGTGTTGTTGAAAAATACTATCTTGGAAGCAGGGGCGGCCCAAGGGGGGTGCGGGGCCATGTGCGGAGACTCGGTGCGGGGCCTCATTTGCATAAGGTGCCTCATTTGCATAAATATTTGCATAATGTTACCATACACTAACTTTTAGTAAACATGCCTCTTAATGAGTATATGGATAAAGAAAGACTAAAAGGTTTCTACATTACTATAATCCAGTACCAACCGCCAGGCACATTAGGAACTACTACAAACACTGCCCATTTAGAACCCATAGCAAACCCGCCGTATCCTAACAGCACTACCAGGACTCACAAAGCACCATACCCTAACTATCAAAAGGCAACACTGCAAATATTAAACCAATACATTTCAGAGAACAACAATACATGACCTACTGGGGAAAGAACAAGTGGCAATGTCAAATAGGAATTATATAAACAGAATACCTCAGCTCAGTTACACATGCACAACATAGACCATCACCAAACAAGGAATCACAATTTAGAAACAGGAAGACAATAATTAAACTGGGAACCCCAAAAGCCAAACTTGGAATATACAACAACACTGTAGAAATAAAACTATAAATTAATTTCCTCTTGTACTAAACAAAGCGCAAAAATTAATGATGCACATTTCCCAGAGCTGACATATTCCAGTTAATAAATTCAAAATAAAGAGATATTTTTCTACCTTTTGTGCATTTTTTTTCAGTTGCAATTGTTCCAGCCACTTTCTTCTGGTTTCTTCGTGTCTTCTGCTAACTCTCCATCTGCTGTCCATTTGTCCTTTCTTCTGTCTTCTTGGGTTTTTTTTCCATTCTCCCTCTACATCTGCTTTAACATACTAATCTTTCTCCTTTTGCTTTTTCCTCATTCCTATTTCATCTACTCAAAATTTACCCCTCTATCCTCAATCCCCACTTACTCTCCCAATACCCGGCCAATTGTAGATTTTTTATCCCTCCCACACAAAATATTTTTCCCCTCTTCATTTTACTCTCCCAGCCCCATCCCATTCTAATCCTCCCCCAACACCAGCTCCCTTCTAGTTCCAGCCTCACCCAGCATCCATTCCCTTCTAGTCCCTGCATCAGCCCATTTCCAGTCCTAGCCCCCCATCAGCCCATTTCCAGTCCTAGCAACCCCCCAACCCAATACCAGTCCTAGCCCCCTCCCCATCAACCCACTTCAAGTCCTAACCCCCCATCACCCCATTTTCAGTTTAAGCCCCCCCTATAACCCATTACCAGTCCTAACCACCCATCAGCCCACTTCCAGTCCTAACCCCCATCAACCCATTTCCAGTCAGCCCCCCATAGCCCATTGCCAGTCCTAACCCCCCTCATCAGCCCACAGTCCATTACCAGTCCTAACCCCATCAGCCCACCTCGAGTACTAACCCCGCCCCATCAGCCCATTTCCTGTCCTAGCCCCCCCCTATAGTCCATTATCAGTCCTAACCCCCCATAGCCCATTACCAGACAGCCCCCATCAGCCAACAGCCCATTACCAGTCTTATCCCCCCCCTAGCCCCTTGCCAGGCCTAACCCCCCCATCAGCCCACAGCCCTTTACCAGTCCTTAACCCATCAGCCCACATCAAGTCCTAACCACTCCCCATCAGCCCATTTCCTGTCCCAGCCCCCCCATAGCCCATTATCAGTCCTAACCCCCCCCATAGCCCATTACCAGTCCTAGCCCCATCAGACCACCTCCAGTGTTAACCCCCCATCAGCCCATTTCCAGTTCTAACCCCACCCAACAGCCCACCTCAAGTCCGAACCCCTCCCCATCAGCCCATTTCCTGTCCTAGCCCCCCATAGCCCATTACCAGTCCTAACCCCATCAGCCCACCTTCAGTCTTAATCCCCCAGCCCATTTCCAGTCCTAGCAACCCCCCAACCCATTACCAGTCCTAGCCCCCCATAGCCCACTCCCAGTCCTAATCCCACCAGCCCATGTCCAGTCCTAATCCCCCATCACCCAATTTTTAGTATAAGCCCCCCCCATAGCCCACTTCCAGTCCTAAGCCCCCATCAACCCACTTCCAGTCCTAATCCCATCAGCCCATATAGACTTAGCTCCCCCATCGCTCGCCCATAGCCCCCCCATAACCCATCACCACTCCTAACCTCCCCCAGCCCATCACCACTCCTAACCCCCCCATCAGCCCATTTCCTGTCCTAGCCCCCCCCCATAGCCCATTACCAGTCCTAACCCCCCCAACAGCCACAGCCATTACCACTCCTAACCCCCCCCAGCCCATCACCAGTCCTAACCCCCCAACAGCCCACAGCCATTACCACTCCTAACTCCCCCAGCCCATCACCAGTCCTACCCCCCCCAATCGCCCACCGCCATAACCACTCCCAACCCCCCCAGCCCATCCCCACCCCTACCCCCCCCCCCCCCGCCGCCGCCGCGAAATTTTTTTTACAAAAAAAGCTGTCGCTGCCTCTGCCGGGGCCGCCGCGGCAGAATCGAGTGTGCCGCGGGGCCCCCCCTGCCCAGCAGAGCCTGCCCTCCCCGGTATCACCTCTCTCAGCTGCCTCCAGTCACACGCGCCGGCTTTCAGAGCGCGAGGGAATAGTTTCTCCCTCGCTGCTCTGTTAAGCCCGCGGGGGCTGATGGGACTTCCCATCAGCCCCCGCGGGCTTAACAGAGCAGCGAGGGAGAAACTCCCCTCGCGCTCTGAAAGCCGGCGCGTGTGACTGGAGGCAGCTGAGTGAGAGAGGTGATACCGGGGAGGGCAGGCTCTGCTGGGCAGGGGGGGCCCCGCGGCACACTCGATTCTGCCGCGGCGGCCCCGGCAGCTTTTTTTTTTTTTTTTTTTAAATTTTAATGTTGGATCAGAATGTTTTTTGCGCGGGGCCCCCTGAAACGCGGGGCCCTGTGCAAAAAACATTCTCGCTCAATGGACGGGCCGGCCCTGCTTGGAAGCCCAGACCAGCTGTATTCCACGCTTTAAGAAAAGTGGAAGGAAGTCCAAAAAACTGCCAGCATGGTTTAAAGGTGAGGTCAGAGAGGCTGTTGTTGCCAAAAAAGCATCTTTCAGGAAATGGACATAAGAGCCAAACGACGAAACCTGGAAACAGCACAAGCACTGGCAAGTCAAATGCAAGGCATGAAGAAGGACGGCAAAGAGAGAATTTGAGAAGAAGCTTGCTGCGGAAGCAAAAACGCGAAATAAAGACCTTTTCAAGTACATTCGTAGCAAAAAACCTGTGAGAGAGTCAGTTGGTCCATTAGATGATAAAGGGGTTAAAGGAGCACTAAGAGGCGACAAGGCGATAGCAGAGAGACTGAATGAATTCTTTGCTTCGGTCTTTACTGAGGAAGATGTAGGAATGTTACCCATGACTGAAGTGGTATTTAAAGGTGTGGAAGAATTGAAGGAAATATCGATACATCGGGAAGATGTCTTACAAATATTAGATAAACTGAAGAGTGGCAAATCACCTGGGCCGGATGGTATACATCCAAGGGTGTTGAAAGAACTGAAATTTGAGATTGCAGACCTGCTATCAGTAATCTGTGAACTATCATTAAAATCATCTCTAATACCTGAGGATTGGAGGA
This sequence comes from Ichthyophis bannanicus, assembly GCA_033557465.1. Classification (NCBI taxonomy): domain Eukaryota; kingdom Metazoa; phylum Chordata; class Amphibia; order Gymnophiona; family Ichthyophiidae; genus Ichthyophis; species Ichthyophis bannanicus. The sequence goes on from CM066033.1 coordinate 1,301,727,176, forward strand.
TCGCCAATGTAACACCAATTTTTAAAAAGGGTTCGAGGGGTGATCCGGGAAACTACAGACCAGTGAGCCTGACATCAATACCGGGAAAAATGGTAGAAACTATCATAAAGAATAAAATTACTCAGCATGTAGATAGTCACGACCTAATGGGAGACAGCCAACATGGCTTTAGACAAGGAAGATCTTGTCTTACTAATCTGTTATGTTTTTTTGAAGGAGTGAATAAACAGGTGGACAAAGGTGAGTCGGTTGATATTGTGTATCTGGACTTTCAGAAAGCCTTTGACAAAGTCCCTCATGAGAGACTTTTGGCAAAACTAAAGAGTCATGGGATAGGAGGCAGTGTACTACTGTGGATCAGGAACTGGTTAAAAGATAGAAAGCAGAGGGTAGGGCTAAATGGCCAATTTTCCCAATGGAGAAAGGTGAATAGTGGTGTACCCCAGGGATCTGTGCTGGGTCCGCTGCTTTTTGACATATTCATAAATGACCTGGAAAGTGGAATAACAAGTGAGGTTATCAAATTTGCAGATGACACAAAACTATTTAAAGTTGTTAAAACCCAGGAGGATTGTGGAAAATTGCAAGAGGATCTTGATAAATTGGAAGACTGGGCATCAAAATGGCAGATGAAATTTAATGTGGAGAAGTGCAAGGTTATGCACCTAGGGAAGAACAACCCAAACTATGGTTACACGATGCAAGGTTCCACATTAGGAACCACCACCCAGGAAAAAGATTTAGGCGTCATTGTGGATACCTTGTTAAAACCCTCGGCCCAGTGTGCAGCGGCGGCCAAGAGAGCAAATAGAATGCTAAGTATGATAAGGAAAGGAATGGAAAATAAAACAAAAGATATTATAATGCCTCTATATCGTTCCATGGTGAGACCGCACCTTGAATATTGTGTGCAATTCTGGTCGCCGTATCTTAAAAAGGATATAGCGATTTTAGAAAAGGTTCAGAGAAGAGCCACCAAAATGTTAAAGGGGATGGAAGGCTACTCCTATGAAGAAAGGCTAAAAAGGTTGGGGCTCTTTAGCCTGGAGAAGAGACGGCTGAGGGGAGATATGATAGAGGTCTATAAATTAATGAACGGAGTGGAACGGGTAAACGTAGATCGATTGTTTACCTTATCAGAATATGGAAAGACTAGGGGACATGCAATGAAGCTACAGGGTAAACTATTTAAGACTAATAAAAGAAAATATTTTTTCACTCAACGTGTAATCAAACTCTGGAATTTGTTACCGGAGGATGTAGTAAAGGCTGTTAGTGTAGCTGGGTTTAAAAAAGGTTTGGACAAGTTCCTGGAGGAAAGGTCCATAAACCATTATTAAGAAGGGACCCAGGATATCAATGCTTGAACCAGTACAAGCATTGTGGAACCTGTGTCCCTTGGGGAAACTGCTAGGTACGTATGACCTAGATTGGCCACTGTTGGAAACAGAATGCTGGGCTTGATGGACCTTGGTCTGACCCAGTATGGCATATCTTATGTTCTTATGTTCCTTTCCTCCGAGTGAGCTCCATTTACCATCACCTTCTGTCGTCTATCAGTCAACCAATTTCTGATCCAGTTTACCACCTTGGGACCCATCCCCGAACTACTGAGTTTATTGATAAGCCTCCTATGAGGGACAGTATCAAAGGCTTTGCTGAAATCTAGGTAGATGACATCCATCGCATGCCCCTGATCTAGTTCTCTGGTCACTCAAAGAACTCAATCAGATTTGTTTGGCAAGATCGTCCTTCGGTAAAACCATGTTGCCTCGGATCTTGCAACCTGTTGGCTTTGAGAAAGTTCACTATTCGCTCCTTCAGAAGCGCCTCCATTACTTTTCCCGCCATCGAGGTAAGGCTCACGGGCTTATAGTCTGACACTTCTTCCCTGTCACCACGTTTGTGAAGAGGTACCACATCAGCCATTCTCCAGTCCTGAGGAACTTCTCCTGTTTTCAAGGAACTGTTGAAAACATCCTTTAACGGCCCTGCAAGAACCTCTCTGAGCTCTTTCAGTATCCTTGGATGTATCCCATCTAGTCCCATGGCCTTGTCCACTTTCTGTTTCGCAAGTTGTTCTAACGCATCATCTTCTGTGAATAGTGTGGTATCTACTTCATTCCCATTTTTATATTTGGGAGTCAAAGTTGGTCCTTCTCAAGGATTTTCTTTAGTAAAAACAGCAGAAGTATTTGTTTAGCAATTCCGCTTTTTCAATGTCCCTTTCCACGAGTCCGTTCCCAGCACTTCTGAGTCCCGCGATTCCACCTTTGACCTTCTTCCTTTCCCGAATATACCTGAAGAAAGTTTTCTCGCCACACTTAACATCTTTAGCCATCTTTTCCTCTGCCTTTGATTTTGCTATCCTTATTTCTCTTTTTGTCTCTTTGAGTTTGATCCTGTATTCATTTCTGTGTTCCTCTGTTTGCAAGCTTTTGAATTTTACGAAAGCTGTGTTTTTTGCCTTTATTTGAGGAGCCACTTATTTGGAAAACCAAATAGGTTTCCTTCTCCTTTTGTTTTTACTTACTTTTCTTACATATTTATCTGTTGCCCCTTTTATTGCCACCTTTAGTTTAGCCCATTGCAATTCCACTTCCCTTATCTCCTTCCACCCTGTCAATTCCTCCTTTAGGTACATGGCCATTTTATTGAAGTCAGTGTTTTTGAAGTTTAGGACTTTGAGCTTGCTATAGTTGGACTGCACCTTGGTTTTTATCTCAAACCACACCATGTGATGATCGCTGTTGCTCACAGGTGCACCCACCCAGACATTCGACACGCTATCACCGTTGGTGAGCACTAAATTCAGTGTTGAGCTTTCCCTTGTTGGTTCCATCACCATTTGTCTAAGTAATGCATCTTGCAGAGCATCCACAATTTTTTTGTTTCTTTCCAGATTTGCAGAAGGAATAATCCAATCCACATCGGGTAGATTAAAGTCACCCAATATGATCGCTTCCCCCTTTGTGGCTATTTTGACAATGTCTATAATCAATTCATTATCTAGCTCTTCGATATGAGTCGGAGGTCTGTAGACTACAGCAGTATGGATGACAGTGCTATCTCCTCTTTCCAACACAACCCAGAGCGCTTCTTCTTTTCCCCATGCCCCCTGCATTTCAGTAGCTTTAATATTGCTTTTGACATACAAGGCTACTCCTCCTCCTCTTCCATTTTTTCTGTCTCTTCTGAATAGATTATAGCCAGCTACGGCTATATCCCAATCATGTGATTCTTTAAACCATGTTTCTGTAATGGCCACAATGTCCAAGTCCATTTCCAGCATTAGGACTTCCAGGTCTGGAACTTTATTGGATAAGCTTCGAGCATTTGTGCTCATTGCTTTCCAGCATTTAACTGGCTTGCATGTGTTTTGCATTGATTTTGTTCTGTTCACTTCTTCCCACTTGTTTTTGATGTGTGGTTTAAAAGTGTGGCTGTTTCTGATGTTGTTCTGCTTTTGCAGGGAGTGACGTCCAGAACTTGACCTTCCCCATCCGTCACCCCCTTTTTCTAGTTTAAATGCTTATCCACATACGGCCTGAATTTTTCACTTAGGATTCTTCTCCCTGCGACAGATCGATGTAGTCCATCAGCACAGTATAGTCTCTTGTTGGTCCATCTGTTTCCCCAGTCGCCTATAAATCTGAATCCTTCCTCTTTGCACCAGGTTTGGAGCCATGCGTTAAAGCTGTTTATGCGATTTAGCCTTTCTGCCCCCTTTCCAAGAACAGATAGAACTTCAGAGAATGCTACAGTGTTAAGAATGGGCTTTAGTTTCTCCCCCAGAGTTTGAAAGTCCCTTTGAACTGTAGTGGCACTGTTTCTAGCCAGGTCATTTGTACCCAAGTGGATGATAACATCAATTTTGGAGTGCTCACTTTCAGCGCCAAGTACATCAACAATTTGGTTTGTATTCTTGCTAGATGAAGAGCCTGGGAGGCATTTGACTAACTTCCCTCCTTTGAACTGTGTTTCCAAGTTGTTGCCTCTGATGATGGAATCACCAAGTAGTAGTAGTTTTCTGTTCCTTAAATCTTTCTTCATATTTGGTGCTTTATCAGGAGATTGGGCATTGACTATCTTATTTAAGGGCCCTTGAGCTTCCCTGGCTTGGGCATCCTCATTAACCAAAGCAGAGAAGGCACTATGCAGTGATATCTCTTGATGTACAGGGTGTTTCTGCATTACCGGACGTGGTCTACCAGAGCCCACTGTGATCAATTTGTTCCTGGGATGTTTGAGTCTTTGTGGGAGTGGCGGGGGACTTTGTTTGGTTTGTATCCTAGAAGAGGTGCGTTTCACTGCAGCTACTTTTTCCCTTAATAGAATCAATTCATTAAGTATGGCTGCCAAATTGAGGCATATAGGGCAAGCTCTTAGGTTCCAGATGATTTGTCTCAGAATGAAGGCACCACAATTATTGCACTGAATACAAGACATGTGTGGTCGAATTAAGAGGATAGATGTCAACGTATATGACCGCTATATAAGCAATGCAGCCCAGGGGTGTGTGGGGTGAGGGGGTGGGAACCTAAGTGTCCTTGGCCAGCAGGCCTTACCTGAACCGAGAGCACCTTTAGATTTCTGATTGGAGGGCTACACAAGGAATGTAAGCAGACAGATTATTCCCAGAAGTGAATGTAAAACCAGCAGTTAACTTAGCTACAAAACCACCAGGATAGGTAAACCCAACAGCAGTTAAATATTATATATCAGCTACACAACCAACAGGATAGGTGTGGTCTCTTTACACAAAAGCGGAAGTAAGGATGAAGTTGAGAACTACAGGCTGCTTAGTCTGACCTCTGTGGTGAGTAAATTAATGGAAACCCTGCTAAAAAAAGAATAGTGAGGTTGCTCGAGTCCATTGGACTGCAGGATCCAAGGCAGCATGTGTTTACCAGAGGTAGGTCTTGTCAGACAAATTTTATTGATTTCTTTGACTGGGTGACTAGAGAGTTGGACTCTGGGAGAGCCCTAGATGTGGTGTACTTGGATTTCAGTAAAACCTTTTACTCTGTTCTGCACAGGCGACTTATAAACAAAATGAGCACCTTAGGGATGGACCCTAAAGTGACTGACTGAGACAGGAATTGGTTGAGTGAGAGGCGACAAAGGGTACAGGTAAATGGAGCTCACTGAGGAGGAGGAGGTTACCAGTGGTGTGCCCCAGGGATCTGTCCTTGGTCAGATTCTTTTTAACATCTTTGTTAGTGATATTGCGGAAGGGCTGTCAGGTAAGGTTTGCCTCTTTGCAGATAATACCAAAATTTGCAATAGAGAAGACGCCCAGGAAGGTGTAGATAACATGAGGAGGGATCTAGCTAACCTTGAAGAATGGTTGAGAATTTGGCAGGTGAGAATTAATGCTAAAAAATGCAGGGCCATGCATTTGGGAAGCAGAAATCCAAGGGATCGGTACAGTGCAGAGTGCGAAGTATTTCTGTCCATGAAAAAAAAGCAGAACTTGGATGTGATTGTTTCTGATGATCTTAAAGTGGCTGACAAGGTAGAAAAGGAGGCGGCGAAAACCAGAAGGATGCTTGGGTGCATAGGGAGAGGAATGGCCAGTAGAAAAAAAGGAGGTGATAGTGCCTCTGTATAAGTCTCTGGTTTGATCTCATTTGGAGTATTATGTGCAATTCTGGAGACCGCACCTTCAAAAGAATGGCGTCGGTGTAGAGGGTACTACTAAAATGGTCAGTGGTCTTCGCTATAAGCCATATGGGGACAGACTTAAAGATCTTAATATGTATTTGTTAGAGGAAATACAGGTAGAGAAGATATGATAGAGACGTTTAAACACTTCCATGGCATAATGCACAACAGGAGAGCCTCTTTCGATTGAAAGTAAGCTCTGCAATGAGGGGGTACAAGATAAAATTGAAAGGGAATAAACTCAGGAGTAATATGTGGAAATACTTCTTTACGGATAGAGTGGTAGATGCGTGGAATAGCCTCCCAGTGGAGGTAGTAGACACAAGGACAGTATCCAAATTCAAGAAAGCATGGGATAAACACAGAAGATCTCTGAAGGGAAAAAAGGGACTATAGTATTTGATATGGACGAGCAGATTACGTGGGCCATATCGTCTTTTTCTGCTGACATGTTTCTTGACTTTCGTGCTCACTAGGGCTCTATGGAATTACTGGTAGTATAGGAGGAAGACTACTGTGAGAGTATAATTACTATATATTTCTACAGAGAAACTGCGCATTAGCAAAATATCTCACTTCAGTTACAAGCTAAACACAAACAGTCTTCACACTAAATAAGTAACACAAAATTAGAAACAGAAACATGAAAACAAAAGCAGAAGTGGACTCTGCAGCCAATGCAAACAGAAGTAGAAATGTATTTCCGAGTCTGATGCACATTTTACGAAGTGGACAACAAATAAAAGACCTTTCACAAAAGAATGAGCAGAAAAAAACCCCCAACACTTTATAACCCTGGGGAAAAGAGGAAAAAAACCAGCTGTATCCTTTAACCAGGCTGTGCCTGAACCAGTACGAAAATCCAGAAATTGTCTTTATTACTGTTCTGCACTTTGGGGAATTGGGTAGGCGACAGAATAACTTAGCTGATAAATGCAGAGAATGGATAAACATAGAAACATAGAAATATGACGACAGAAAGAGACCACATGGCCTATCTAGTCTGTCCTTCCATATCAACAACTACAACAGTCCCCTTTTTTCCTTTAGAGATCCTCTGTGTTTGTCCCATGCTTTTTTGAATTCAGTTACTGTCCTCATCTCTACCACCTCCACTGGGAGACTATTCCACAGATCCACTACTCTTTCCGTAAAGAAATATTTCCGTTTATCACTCCTGAATCTATCTCCTTTCACCCTCATCCCATGTCCCCTCATAGCAGAACTTGCTTTCAATTGAAAGAGGCTCTCTCCCTGAACATTTATGCCACGGAGGTATTTAAACATCTCAATCATATCACCTCTATTCCGCCTTTCCTCTAAGGTGTACATATTAAGATCCTTCAGTCTGTCCTCATATGCTTTATAATGAAGACCACTAATCATTTTAGTAGCCACCCTCTGCACCGACTCCATCCTGTTCACATCCTTTTGAAGGTGCGGTCTCCAGAATTGCACACTATACTCCAAATGAGGTCGCACCAAAGACTTATACAGAGGCATTATCACCTCCTTTTTTCTGCTAGCCATTCCTCTCCGTATGCACCCAAGCATCCTTCTAGCTTTTGCCGTCGCCTTTTCTACCTGTTTAGCTACTTTAAGATAATCAGACACAACCACACCTAGGTCCCGTTCTTCTTTATTGGACAAAAGTACTTCACCCCCTATACTATATTGCTCCCTTGGATTGCTGCAGCCCAAATGTTTCCTGTAAAATAGTTATTTCCAAGTTATAATGCCCTGTTCAATGTAATTTCAGTTTGTTCAATGTAAACCGCACTGATACAGAATAGCGCGGTATATAAGAAAATGTAAATAAATAAAATAAATAAATAAATGCATGACCTTACATTTTTTAACATTAAATCCCAGCTGCCAAATTCTAGACCATTCTTCAAGCTTAGCTAGATCCCTCCTCATGTTATCTACACCTTCCTGGGTGTCTACTCTATTGCAGATTTTGGTATCATCTGCAAAGAGGCAAACCTTACCCGACAGCCCTTCCGCTATATCACTAACAAATATGTTAAAAAGAATCGGACCAAGGATTAGATCCCTGGGGCACACCACTGGTAACATCCTTCTCCTCAGAGTGAGCTCCATTTACTTGTACTCTTTGTCGCCTCCCACCCAACCAATTTCTAACCCAAGCAGTAACTTTAGGGTCCATCCCATGGGTGCTCAGTTTGTTTATAAGTCGCCTGTGAGGAACAGTGTCAAAGGCTTTACTGAAATCTAAATACATCACATCTAGAGCTCTCCCTCGGTCCAACTCCCTGGTCACCCAGTCAAAGAAATCAATCAGATTTGTCTGACAAGACCTGCCTCTGGTGAATCCATGCTGCCTCGGATCCTGTAATCCGCTGGACTCCAGAAACCTCACTATTTTCTCTTTCAGCAGCGTTTCCAATAATTTACTCACCACCGAAGTTAAACTAACCGGCCTGTAGTTTTCAACCACATCCTTACTTCCGCTTTTGTGTAAAGGCACTTTTGTGAAAAGTGGACTTTATGTCTGCAGCAGGAAATAAGATTGGGGAGATTAGCATCTGGAAGAGGAAATAAAAGAGGAGTGTAAAGGCAACCCTGTCTAATCGATAAAAAACAGAAAAATGATGACAGAAAAAGCCCACATGGCCTATCTAGTCTGTCCTTCCATATCAACAACTACAACAGTCCCCTTTTTTCCTTTAGAGATCCTCTGTGTTTATCTCATGCTTTTTTGAATTTGATACTGTCCTCATCTCTACCACCTCCACTGGGAGACTATTCCACAGATCCACCACTCTTTCCGTAAAGAAATAGTTCCGCATATCACTCCTGAATCTATCCCCTTTAACCCTCCTAGAAGGCATGCACACCAGCTTACCTATGGACCCTTCAGAAACTGTGCCCGCCTACTTTCTAACCACACTTCAGAAATGCTCCTTTTCTAGGAGACTAAAAGAGCTGCATAATGTTAGCCAGCTTGACTAATTTATTAGGAGGGTATCAACCCTCATTTTAACATGTAAAAAGGTATGCAAATTTTTGTCATGTACTAAGTGCGTGCTAACACCATTAAGATGGTATTTATCGCAGGGCATTAGGTACAGTTAGAAAAACTCAGGGGGTAATTTTCAAACCAGAGAGGTTTTTTTAGAAGTTGGCTGACGCACACACATTCAGCGGCAAAAGCTGTCCTTGAAAATCCAGGTTACGCAGGCAGTACCCCGACCGTCACTGCATTAGCCAGACATATTCAGTTGCTATCCGCGTAATTTTTCCGGAGAGCACTTAGGACGACTTTTTGCTAAGTTATTTGGATAGCAACCTGTGGAGCAGTGCTGAAAGTTGCCGCTGTCCACAGAAACTCTGTCTCTAATCCCGAACCATCCCAGCGGTCTGTAATGCTATCCGAGCAGCAGATGCCACTATCCGGATAAATGCTTTTGAATATCAGCCCCTTAGTGTTTTGAGGCTGCTTTTTATATTTTAACTCCTGTTTCTCTTGACCACAGTCTGGTAGGTTTTAACCATTTTCTTAATAAATGAAATTCCCAGCCTTGCTTTAACACTAAGCTCTATGGAGCAGGGATTGTCTCTTCTTACGCATCTGAACAGCACTAAAGAAATGAGCAGCATTAGTATTAAGCGTGTGCGCTTTGCACTTAGTTTCTCTTCCTTTTTTTCCCCCCAAATGTTGAAACACCGACCCAGAGATACAAAATGCTGTGGGACCAGCACCGAATCAAAACACGAGACCCGAAAGCTGTTGTTGGTTGCCGCTGCCAGCGCAGGCCTAAGTGAGAGAAAAAATACCCCGAAAACAAAGAAACAAATAAATAGGCCGAAGAGACCGTGGGGTAAAATCACCGCAAAGGAAGGCAAAAGTACCATTCTCTGTGGCAGCCGAGCAAGCGGTAAGTCTCCCCAGTGAGAGAAGCAGCGCTTGAAGGACAACCGTCTCCCCACTGAAGGGGACAACTGGTTTGTTCTTTGGGCAGTCCATGGTATACACAGTATTCGCCACCAGCACCATAATTCAAAGGCATCAATTTTCTTCCTGTCTGTCTTTTTCATTGTCCAGCTTTCACATCCATATGATGTTATTGAAAATACCATGGCCGCAGCGTTTAGAAAGTTGCTATTCTGTAAGTACATGTGTCAGGCCAATCGCATATACTTCCACCATGGGTGGGATGTTGCGTTTCTCTACTGCTCCATGTTTTCTCTCATGGAAGCCCCTGCCTCCACTGTTCACTACCCTGAATCCCTATTTCTTAGACCCCAAGCAACCCCACCACTTTACTTCCTCCTCCTCTATCTTCCCCCTTCTCTTTCCACTGATTTTTGGGAATCGGCATTGCAGACCATCTCGGAAACTGCTCTTACCTATTCCAACCTTATCATTCTGGGAGATTTTAACACCCATTTGGACGCTCCCTCGAGACCCAAAGATCGTGCCTTCCTTATACTCTTGACTGATCTTTCCCTTACATGTTTCCTGCCCTACTCACAGTGCTGGCAATATGCTAGATTTGGTTCTTACTCCGCCCAGTTCTGGGCTTACTCTCTCGGCCTTTTCCTCCCTCGCAGTCCCCTGCTCTGACCACTACTGCATTTTCTTCTCCGCATCTTACCCAGTTTCAGCTGCTGACTCTGGTCTTGCCAACCCTCGGCCCTCATGGTGTTTCTGCCGCCCCATCACCCCAGCTACTCTTCAGTCATTCCCATCTTCAGATACCGTATGCACCCAGACTTTGACACTCAGTCCCCTAGTACTCGGGTCCACACTTGGAATTCTGTACTCACTGCCACCCTGCAGCACCTAGCACCCCTTTGTCCCTCCTCTGTACCAACTAAGCAGGTTCATTCCCACTGGTATCATCTTGGCCTCTGTTTGCTCCATTCACATCTTCAATATGCTGAACAGCTGTGGCGTAAGAGACCTTCACCAGACTCGCTTGCACACTTTCATCATCTTCATACCTACTACCATTCAGCTGTTCATTCCAAACAATCATACTATACATCCCTCATCCTCTAATTCCTCCAGACAGCTCTATTCCGTCCTGCACACTTTATCTGCAACATCCACTCGCCCATCATCTCATACTGACTCACCAGATCCTACACTGCTTGCTTCCTTTTTCAGAGATAAGATACTCCACCTGCGTTCCTCCTTTTTGATTCCTCCACCCCCCCTCCCCGTTGTCTCCCTCCCCTCCCTTGTCCCCGACTTTCCCCTCTCCCCATCTGTTTCCCAGCCTGTTGTCTCCACTCCGGCCTCCTCCCCCCTCTAATCTGACTTTGGACCATACCTGGTCCTCCTTTCATCCCATCTCAGCAACAGAACTCCATAAAACTCTCTCTGGTTCCAGGAAAACAACCTGTCTGCTGGATCCCATCCCTTCCACCTGGTTACCTGAACCATCTCTCTTGCCCTCCTCCCTCTCGTGCAAATCTGAAAGAACAATTGAGCCCTTCAATTTTGTGGTCCACTGAACAAGCAGAGGAGGTTTATTGCGGGAGAGGACATAGAAGTTGTGGAAACTGTGGTATTTGTGAAATCACTGAAGATGTTGACAAATTCATCTACCATGACAGAGCTTATGTCTTGAAACAGCTAACATCTTGCAACACTGCCTCGGTAGTTTACGCTATCCGATGCCCTTGTGATTTACTTTACATTGGCAAGACCGGTCGTCCTTTTAAAGTTCGGATCCTTGAACATAAGAGTCGTTTGAGATGCAAGACGACAACAGCACCTATTATTCAGCATTGCTTAGATTTTAAACATGAGTTTTCACATTTACGATGCTTTTGTACAGAACATGTTACATTAGCAATGAGGGGTAAGACTTTGGAGCAAACATTATTGATACAAGAACAGCGCTGGATTTTCACGTTAAACACCCTTATACCTTATGGCCTCAATTCCTCAATAGATTGGGGAGTGTGTCTTTAAGAGCCCTAAAAGAGGAGTATCTTTTTAAGGAGGAGGAGTTTGGAGCAGGCGTTAAGCATCGTAGACGTATAAGAGCCCGGATCTCTAGCTAGTCCGCATGCACGGCGTTTTTTTTAGAAGTCCGATGGTTAGAGGAGATGAATTCTATGGTATAACGTGGGCAGCAAGAGAGACAGTGAGTACGCCTGCTTCCCCTTCTTTTAATTCAGCAAGTTGTGGTAATAGTTTACATTTGATATGAATTTTATCCAGTCAAAGTGGAAGTCTTTGCGAATGAGTTATTTTTTATAAACTAAAATCATGCTAGCTATTTGTGCTTTTCAGACCCTCCTGAAGAAACTTCTTTTTGGAGTGAAACGCAAGACCGGTGCCCGAGGGCAGGCGTTGAGGAGAGTGAATAAGATAAGGAACAGTTTACATGTCTAGCATTTCTTAACACTAAGGTGGTGGAATGGTGATCCAGTTAACATAAAAATTCCCAGAACAGTCATTGATGCTACAAGTGCACTGTTGTAAAGAGGTAGCAAATAATCCTCTGTTTAGTGCCTATTGGTCTGAGACATTCTGGGTACCTTTTTGATCAAGGTTTTTGTTGCTAATGACACTTTTCCATTTTGAATACAGTTTCGTTTGGAGCAAGGATTCTTGTAATCAGCAGTTTCAATAAGGGCCTAGCTGCTAGTTCCTTGAGGGTGCAAGTGGCGGCGATTTCATGTTATTGGAGAAAGGTCCAAGAGGTGGTGCTAAGGTCTCACCAGGACTTACTGAGGTTTCTGAGGGCAGTGAGTTACTTTCGTCCGCCGCAGAGGACAGTGATACAATGTTGGGATCTCAACCTAGTGCTGATGGTGCTGCTTGGGAGCCTTTTGAGCCATTGAGTTGGGCTTTCCTGAAGGATTTAACCCTGAGAACAGTGTTCTTTGTGGCAATTTGTTTAGTATGTAGAATTTCAGAACTGCAGGCTTTATCTTGCCAGGAGCCATTCCTTTTGTTCTCAAGAGAGGTGGTGATCCTTCGGCCGGTCCCTTCCTTTTTACCCAAGGTAGTTTCGGCTTTTCATTTGAACCAGGCGGTTTCCCATCCGGTTCTGGCAGGTGCGGAAGGGACCCCCTACCAATCTGCAGTTACGTCTCTTGGAGGTCAAAAGGGTTCTGAGGTGGTATTTGAAAAGGTCATCATCCTTTTGGAAATCAGATCATTTGTTTGTTCTGTTTGGGGGGCCATGCAGAGGGGAGGCGGTGGCAAAGGCCTCCATTTCCATATGGATCAGGGAGGCAATTGCATCGGCATACATCTTGAAGGGTAAAGCGGTGCCCTGCAGTGTTGCACATGCATTCCACCAGAGCCAAGGCGGCCTCGTGGGCGAAGTACAGTCCCTGGGGACAAGTTTTGAGTCATTGATTGAACGTGGAAGAAATTTTACAAAACTACAAAAATTTTCTTAAAAAAACTTCTGAAGTGTCACGGTCAGCATCACGCTTTTGAATAAGTTAAGTACTTTTCTAACTTACGTTTATTTGCTTAGAACATACCGTGACACTGTCTGTACAACATGAGCCATTGATGTTAAACCGGCACATGTCTGGGAGGTTAACATAAAAACCCAGAGTTTGTTAGTGCCTATGGTTGTTTCTGAGGCTATGTTGTGACAATTCCAGTACTACTGAGCTAGATTGCTTTGGTAAAGAGTTGAATGAGGTACGTTTTGTTATCGCATAACGATCATTCACAAAGATAGACCCATTTTTGATTTTAGAGAATCTATTACCACAGGTAAGCCTCCTCATTCTGGAGGGGGGTGAGAGGGTCAGATCAGTTAGATGTAGAATTGTTTTCTCATGTTTAACTACTTATTTGTTGCTCCCGTGAGTCTGCTTTGTCAGTAGGTTACTGGGATTGGTAGGCGATGCCAGCTGCCTAAATACACTGGGGTCATCCAAAGATGACATGCTCAGTCTCCAAGCTGCTGGAAGAGGTACACTACCCAGAGGTGCGGGACTGGACTGGAGTTCCTCAAGGAACAAAAACTGTTGATGTTAGCTTTGAAGGTGAGATGTTGATCAAGGGTGATTCCAAGATATGTGACTTCAGTCTGGGTCTTAATTGATATGTTATTCAGGGTTATGGTAGATGGGGGAGAGAAGGTGTTATGTTTCATTATAAAGAGGGCCTCAGTTTTCTTATAGTTGATTTCAAGGTTGTTGTCTCTTAGCCAGTTGGATACATCTGTGAAGCATTCGTTTGGAGCAGAGAATGAGGATTGCTTTGTGTTGAATGTATCGTAGATCATGATATCATTGGCGTAGATATGGAAGGTGAGATCATGTGATCTAATAAGTGTACAGAGGGGTTGCAGGAAAAGATTGAATAGGAGTGTGGAGAGGATGGATCCCTGGGAGACTCCTTGTGTCTGTTTGTATGGGATGGAGATGCTGTGGCCAATCTTTATTTGCTGATGTCTATCGGTCAGGTAGGATCGGAACCATTGGAGGATCATGCCTTTGATTCCATTGGATCGAAGACGATGCAGGAGGATATGGTGGTTTACAGTGTCAAAGGCTGAGGAGATGTCTGGGAAGATTAGTAGGAATCCTTGGTTGGTGTGCTATATTCCTTGAACTAGCTTGTTGACCAGGGTTGTTAGAAGGGTTTCTACTCCATTATGAGGATGGAATCCATGTTGTTATGGGTCTAGTAAGCTGTTCCTGTCAATATGGTCTTGTAGGTGGTGCTGGATAGTTTTTTCAATAATTTTAGCTGTAAATGGTAGACTGGCGATGGATCTGCATGATGATGGGTCAGAAGGGTTCAGATTCGATTTCTTTAGCGTTGGGCATACAGAAGATGGTTTTAGGCACATAGGCATGGAACCTTGTTGGAGTATTGATTGTGTGATTTTGGCGAGTGCGTTGATGAGTTCCTTCTTGGCCCCCTTGATCCATGTGACTGGGCAAGGTTCCAGGAGCGAGGTTGTTGTGTTTAGATGATATGGTGTTTTCTATTTGTTCCTTGTTGATGTTGCTAAAGGAGATCCAAGGCTCTGGATGGTTGGTTTCCTTGGGGGGGGGGGGAGGGGACTGAGGGGGTTGCGGTTGAGGGTGTAGTTTTTTGTAGTGTTTTGTCAGCTGTTGGGGGTGATTGTGATGTCCTGGTTTTCGGTAGTGGGTGTTTTTGTCAGCCTTTTATGATGTCAAAGAGCTCTTTTGGGCTGTTGCTTGAAGAGCTGAGTAGTTTTGTATGGTAATCATGTTTTGCTTTGTCCGTTGTGGTATGATAGTTGATTCTGTCTTCATTGTTTTGTTTTTTCATCATTTTCATTCGTGTTTTCGCAGTTGTCGTTTTATGGTGTGTAGAGCAGTTTTAGGTTGTTTCTTGTATGAGTTCGTGGTGATAGAGGTAGTAGTGGCCACTTTTTTGGTGACGATGTTCCAGTTTTCTATCAGTACTTGGGGGTCAGTTGAGTCTTCTAGAAGCTGCAGGAGGGTACCTTGTATAAAACTATCTTTGCTGAATTGCTTGAATCTTCTTCCTGTCGGTTGCTGGATGTGGTGTTTGATGGGGATGTTTTGTGGGAAGGAGAAGCTGATTAGTTTGTGATCAAACCATGCTACTGGGTGGGCCTGAATGGAGTGAGGGGGCCAGCCTGGATCATATGGTTGTTGAAGAAAATCAGGTCAGGGGCTTTGCCTTTTTCATGTGTGGATATTTTTACAAGTTAGCTTAGGTCCGTTGCTGACATTGCTTGAAGGAATGTCTGTGCATGGTTTGGTTGCACGAGGGGAGGTTAAAGTCTCCCAGGACTAGAAGGTCTTTTCCTAATTTAGAGGCAGTGATCATTTTGTCCAGGATGATTGAGAGGTCATTGGAGTTTGTGGTTGGTGTCCTGTAGAAGAGGCTGATGAGTATCTGTTTGATGGTTATGGTGATGGTGTTGGTTTCTTTGGTGCTCTCATTTGCTTTGTATCAGAATTTGAGTTTAGTCCTGGCTATGATTATCACTCCTCCACCTCTCTGTTGTGATCATAGACATTGGTAGATGGTGTAGCCATATGGTGTGAGCTGGTTTAGTAGCATATTGTCCATTTCAGTGATCCATGTTCCTGTTATGCATAATATGTCAAGGTGCTGGGATGAGAGTAGGTCTTTTATGGCAGGGATTTTGTTTCTGATTGAGCATGAGTTGATGAGTGCACAATGCAGTGCATGCGTGGTGGGTATATTGTGTGAGATTATGGCAGTATGATTGGGTGAGTTCTGTACGTATATTAGACGGTGTAGGTTTCTGTGTATGTTGTGTGGGTATAGAATGTATGTTGGTACGTTAGCGTGGGGGTTGAGCCACAGCTTGGGTGCTGAGTGTGTCTGATGTTTGTGTGCTGCAGTAAGGAGGAGGATTGCTAGTAGTATGTAGAGCAATGGGTATATTGGGAGTCTTTGGCTGTTGGCGGCATCCACTTGGGGTTTAATTTCTGGGGTGCATGTGCACAGTGGAGACTGGTGTCATTCTTGGTTGTGTGTTCTGCAGCCGTGTGGAGGTGTTTAGGGTTTTTTCTTGGTCCCTGTCTAAGGGCCACTCCAAAGGGCCCCCTGGTGAGCACGGGGTAAGGGCCCGAGAGCACGGGGTGCACCTTAGGGGAGCCGTGCAGTTATTTGAGTCTCTGGGCGCATGCCTAGCGAATCAGCTGAGCAAAGTCCTCCAGTCACACGAGTGGACCCTCCATAGAGGGTGGTGGAGCAGATCTTCAGAGAGTGGGGTACTCCCACAGTCAACCTTTTTGTCACATTGCAGAACACCCAGGTGGGCCAGTTCTGCTCCAGGAGGCTGCCCAACAACTGGCTGGTCTCAGATGCCTTTCTCCTCCACTGGAGGGTGGGTCTGCTTTATGCCTTTCCCTTGATTCCAATCATAGTGAAAACTCTGCTGAAACTTTAGGCCGACAAGGGCACCATGATCCTCATTGCCCCATACTGGCCCAGGTAGCTGTGGTTCCCCCTGCTGTTTTGGCTCTCTTGGACGGAGCCTCTCTGCCTGCCCCAGATCTCATCTCTCAGGACGAGGGGACTCTGCTGCACTCCAGCATCCACTCCTTGGCCTTCATGGCCTGGATGCTGAGCAGGTAGCCCTTTCGGAGCTCAATTTATCTGACAATGACACAGATATTCTCCTAGCATCAAGCAAGGACTCAACACTTCGGGCTTATGCGTTCAAGTGGCGGAGGTTCATCACTTGGTGCACAGGTAGGCAATGGATCCCTTCTCCTGCATGGTGGATTGGTTACTGGAATACCTCCTGCACCTCTTGAGACTCGGGCCTGAAATCCAATTACATCTGAATTCACCTCAACACAATCAGTGTCTAGCATTACGGCTTGGGTGGTTGGTCCTTCTCGGCTCACCCGCTGGTCGCTCGCTTCATGCGGTGCTTGCTTTGCTCAAAGCCTCCCATCAAGCCCCCTATGGTAGCTTGGGATTTGAACATGGTCCTTACGCAGTTTATGTGGGCTCCCTTTAAGCCACTCAATGCTTGGTGGTGGTCACGTCGGCCCACCGTGTCAGTGAACTCCAAGCTCTGGTGGCGCATCCATCTTACCCAGCTTCCACCAGAATTGGGTGATTTTGCGGACACACCCATGATTTCTGCCGTAGGTGATCTCAGAGTTCCACTTCAACCAGTCGGCTGTCCTTCCGACCTTCTTCCGAAGACCGCACGCCAAATGGGGGGAAGCAGCGTTGCACACATTGGACTGTAAGCATGCCTTGGCCTTCTGAATCGAGCATACCAAAGGCCACTGGCAGTCACCCAGTTGTTCATCTCTTTTGATCCTAAAAGACTGGGGGAGACTATTTCTAAGTGCACACTGTCCTTGTGGCTGGTGGACTGCATCGCCTCGGCTTATTTCCATGCTGGCCTGAACCTGGAGAATCATGTCACAACTCATAGTGTTCGGGCCATGGCCGCTGCCGTCGCTAACCTGCGCTCTGCATCCACAGAGGAAATCTGCAAGGCTGTGACATGGTCTTCGGTCCATATGTTCACAGCCCACTACTGTCTTGAGGGGGATTCCTGATGGGACAGCAACTTCGACCAGGCCATGCTCTGGCACCTTTTCAGATATTAGGTCCAACTCCTGCCCACCAGCCTTTTTGTCTGTCCAGGCTACCTGCAAAAGTTGACTAACTTTGATGCTGCTGTATGCCGAGGATGCTGAATAGGTGGAGTCCCTAGAGGGACTACCTTGCTGCTGTTCCTGTTCTCCAGTTTTTTTGCCCCTGTTGGGCTTTGGCCTCCTCGATCTTTCAGTAGCCTGTATCTTGGGAGTCCCATATGTGAGGACTTAATTTCCTGCTTGTCCATGGAGAAAGTGAAGTTACTCACCTGTAGCAAATGTTCTCTGTGGACAGCAGGAATAAGTCCTCATAACCCTCCCACCTCCCCGAGGAGTTGCTTTTCTTGGCTACTGCTTTGGAATTTGACTGGAGAAGATGGTGCCACAGCAGGTATGCATGCGCGGTGCAGCTCCCAAAAGCTTCCAATGGAAGCTGGGAAGCGTTCCACATAGGCACTGTCGGTGACATCACCCCTATGTGAGGACTTATTCCTGCTATCCACGGAGAACACCTGCTATAGGTGAGTAACTACGCTTTATAAATTCAAGTACATGGATGCTTTATAAAGTCAAGTACATGGGTACTTTATAAAGTAGGGATATAAGTCGTCAAAAACACATGTAAAATCTAGGTGCGAACACTTACGCATCACTATAGCTAGTGTAAATGCCCTTGCCTAGATTTTTCAAGACTGCACATAAATTGCAATATTTTATAATCTACGCATGTAAACTTTGTTCTCTACCCAAGCTCCATTCATGTGCACACCCATGCTGGACGTATATGCGATTGGCCAGACACATGTACTTACAGAATAGCAACCGCCTAAACTCTGCATGCGAGTGCTCATTCACGCGATTAAGTCACTGAAAATACGCGATTTATGCACATAAATGGTGCCTAACTTTCCAGGTTCCTTATAAAATGACCCCCACATGTCCAAGTGCAGATAACTGCAAGCATGTTTTAATATCTGCCATACCACTTAACTATTGTATGATGATTATAAATAGGCCCTTAATGGCAACCACAGGAAAAAATGCTGAAATGGGCAACCCAGACCTCCCTACCAGCAATGAAAAAGGTAATATCCTCACAAGTTCAGTTAAATGGCCCACTGTCCAAATCCCTCGTTGAGCCCACATTGCCCAAAAATGAGAAAGAACCATGGATCTTGAAACATGGGTTGTACCACAGGGAGACATGAGTAGATTGATCCCATCTGATTTGACCTACTGCACCAGCTTTCAAAGAAAGCCTTTGGGAGATGCTACCACGCATGCTTGGTTCCCTTCCCACCCAAGGGTACCATCTTGCTCAGTCTCCCTTTTTCCGCGGAGTCCTAGAGACATTCGTCTTGTCCCCCCCCCAGAAAAAAAGTTGTGTTTTTTCATACACTTTCTGTATTTTTCTGGCCTGCACCGGCTCCTTTCCCACCTGAGACCCGTTGCTGCTGCACCGAGCCTCGAAAAATCTTTTTTGTCCTTATTTTTTTCATTGCAGCGCTTTTTGCGCCTTTTCAACCGCTGGCCGCGCTGAGGGTCTTCGATCTCACTGGGGTCCTTTTTTTTATTATTATTATATATTTATTAAGCGTATTCAAATTTACACAATGCCAAAAAAACAATGTAAATAAATACAATAGTTCATGCATAATACATAACAAGTAAAAAAATAAACATAAGCACGTTAGCCCACGTATCGGGGAAATTATAACCAATAATGAATATAGAAAAAGTCAAACGAGATCACAGGATCCTAAAAAGGAGCACCTTGTTACAAAAAACAGCCTATTAATCAAACTACCCCTCTCCACCTGCCAAACAATTTTAAAGTAAATTACCAAGGTAAAGGAAAAAAATCACTGAGCCTTTTCCTTTTCAAGTAACCACTTTTCCAGATCTGAAGATGACAAGAACACAAACTTATCATATCCTAAAGATACTAAACATTTACAGGGATAACGTAAAAAGAATGTAGCACCCAGAGCAAGAATTCTAGTTTTGAAGGCAAGAAATTACTTCCTACATATTTGTGTATTACGAGATACATCCGGAAAAATACATACTTTATCTCCACAATACATATTAGCTTTTTTCCTAAAATAAGCCTGAAGGATAGTGATTTTATCATCTTCAGAAAGCAATACGTGAAGTCTGGACCAGAGGAATCAAAACACTTCCATCAAAAACAAGGTGTACCTCAAGGCTCCTCCTTGTCCTCTCTACTATTCAATATTTACATGCAGCCCATCTGCAACATCATAAGATCATTTAACGTGAGCTGTTTGATATATGCAGATGACATTCTTTTATACATGCCATTCTCCACAGCCCAAATGGACCTAGCACCACTAATAGACTGTTTCAATGCTGTCTCAGCGTGGCTCCAATCACAGAATCTACGCATTCAACATAAAAAGACGGAGGTTCTTTTCATCTCCAGAGACCCCGACTTTACTCCTCCATCCCATGTCAGTGTTAAGGAAGCAGACTTACTAACCAAAGAAACAATAAGATACCTTGGAGTTACGTTGGACCAACGCCTGGATATGAAACACCACATAAACAACATTGTCAAAGCTGTATACTACAAAATCCGCACACTCAGACATCTGCGCTCCCTGCTGGACCCAGATGACTCTCAGACATCTGCGCTCCCTGCTGGACCCAGATGACTTCCGGACCATATACCAAGCACTAATCCTGCCTCACTTCGACTTTGCAAACGCCATCTTACAAGGGCTCCCTCAATCCACACTAGCCCCATTACAGCTGGCCATGAATGCTGCAGCAAGGGTCCTACACGGAGCCTCCAGAACCGACCACGTGACCCCCATTCTCAAACAACTTCACTGGTTACCTATCCATGGGAGAATCATCTTTAAAACCCTACTCCTAGCATTCAAGGCAATCAAGGGTATTTCATCCCTTTCACTCACAGATCTTATTCACATGTTGCCCCCCAACAGATCTAGAAGAGCGATAGCCATAAACCAACTAGTAATACCAAAGGAATCATCAAAGTGCAACATATCAACCACAAACAGGGCGTTCAGTTACTATGTACCTAAATGCTGGAATGCTCTACCCCCTGACATTAGGGCTATTGCCGACCTATCGCAGTTCAGGAAGGCACTCAAATACCACCTTTTCCTCCAATACTACCCAACCACCAATGGCACCTAGACATCCCCTCTGAAGAGATTACCTACGTTCACTATGATAATTTTACTCATTACCATGTAAATATCTCATGTATATCATAATTGACCCCTGTTATACAAGTTACTCCTCACCATGTAAATATCTCATGTATATAGTTACCCCTGTTATCCAAGTTTGATCACCTGTTCGATGTAAAACCAAACAGCATGTTGTTATGGTCGTTGTGTTATAATGTAAACCGCGCTGATGCCAAATAGCGCGGTATATAAGAGATTGTAATAAATAAATAAATAAATAAAACGTCACTTGTAAAGTGGCCTTAGTGGAAATAACATCCTGAGTATCTTCTAAAAAGGCTGTTAGATCAAAATTATCCCTATCCCCAGATATTGCCTCATCTCCTCCTTCAACAGGAAGGGAAACAGTTTTTGTAGAAAGATAATAACATTTAACTAGTGCTAACGAATCAGCATTTGGGAGGAGGAGGACATCCCTTCAGGTATTTCCTAAACGGGATTAATGGAGAAAGTAAACTAGTGCAAGGAAAATTAAGCACCCTCAAATTCTTGCTCCGAGCCAAATTCTCTAAGTTTTCAAGCTTAATGCATAATGAGACTATCCTTCATATCAGTAGACTGAAATGAAGCAAAGGATGTGTATCCATACTTAAAAGACATGAATTCAAAGACCCAATTTGACTATCTAAACTTTGAAACTTAAGCACTGCATCCCTAGTAAACTGACACAAAGAAGGAACAGTCTCAGTAAGAATCCGCTCAGTGTGATTAACCACCTGCCACATGTCCAGAAGTGAAATCGAGGAGACTTGAGGGTCCTTAGAAGAGACAGAAGGCTCCTTCCAATCTACTATACCGGGGAGCACAGAGCACACTATCTTTCTGAAGACCTCCACAGGACTCAGACTCAGCAGAAAATTCCAAGAACCCAGGCGGAAGTGGAGGAGTACGCTCCAGGGAGCTTAAACTCGCTCCCTCCCTGGCGGGGGTCAAAAGAAACAGTACCTGGAGATGTTAAAACCGGCGTAGATATCACCTGCTTGTCCAATGGGCCACTCACAGAGACCACTGCTAGGGGTTTCTTCTTCCGTTTACCTCCGGGCATCGCGGCTCTGCAGTCTCCCAGTGCTCCCACTGTGCTCCTAAGGGGCTCACAAGGGGCCTGTAAACCCCCTTAGGAGATGCCCCTACACGGCGCCGTAGAGAGGCACAGATCTTCTTATGGGGGCCTTGGATGACATCGGAGAAGCTGCCCGACATGGGCCAGCAGGTCACAACGCCAGCTGCTCTCATCCCTCCACGGCGAACTCAGGCTGCAGGAAACACTCCCGGTCGCTGGGCTCCTTTTTGCCCCAATGGCCACTGGCTTTAAAAAATGTGATCGGTGTTCAAAGAACATGTCTCTCACCTACCCTTATGATTGTTGCCTCTGTTGGTGTCGATGTCACCCATACGTGAAGACGTACTTCCTGCTTGTCCACAGAGAAAATAGTGACTACTTGGGAGTTTATGAAGTCACCCTCATGGTCTCTAACAAATATAAAGCATTCAGGTCTCTACACTGAGGAGCACTGAAGCAGTTTGGGAAAAAGATGTAGGTAACTTTCTGCACGAGAAACAACAGGGACAGACATTGGTGTAAAGCAATTTGAGTGTCCACATCTGCTTTCCTGTCACAATCACCAGTTTCATAGCTCACAGAGCAATATAGACTCCGATGAAGCTCTATAAAATAGGGGGGAAGGAAATTAAAGAAGTGCTGGTTTTCCAATTGGGAGGTGGGTACTTTAATGCAAATGCTATACAAATATTCAAGGTTACAGCAATTCAGGAAGGAAGTATGGGACAAAATTAAAAGAATACTGGAGTTATCAGATTCAATCACATCAGCCATTATTGTTGAGTAAAGTAGAAGAGTCGCTGCTCAAATTCCAGCTGATTGCACTGACACCCAAGGTAATTTTGCCCAGCTGGAAAGCTTGTGATAGTATTCCGATTAATGCATGATGGAATCCGGTGTACGCTTAACACGTCATTTTGAGGTAGGTGATACTAGCCAATGCCTATGAACGTCAGCAGTTCTTAGGCTATGGCAATCCCTTGAGCAATATACTGAAAAGATTTGAGGCTGCTAGCATCTAGAAACTAGACTAAAATGTGTGTCATTTATCTATCACATTTGATGTTTCGCTTCTTCAAACATGTTTGAAGCAATACACACAAAGTTTTCAAGTTGACTTTCATTAAAGATGTTGAACTAAAAACAAAACAAGAAATACAAGCCTACTGCTTTTTGGAAGAAAGCCAATAGCGTTCCCTTGCAAGCTCCTCTATCTAAGGTTGTTACTTTAATGCTTGCCTCTTAAAAAGGCTGCCATGTCTTCTCAAGTCAGCAGATTCTCTTTGAAAACCAAGTGATTTGGTGTGGAGTGGAGGAGTGGCCTAGTGATTGGGGCAAGGTACTTCAGGCCAGGGGTTCAAAACCCACTAGAGGACAGCAACCTTGGGCCGGAAGGACTGGGGTCTCTAGTCCCACAGGTGCTCCTTGTGGTCTTGGGCAAGCTACTTAACCCTCCATAGCCGATGTTCCCTGTAAAATAGCTATCTCCAAGTTATAATGCCCTGTTCAGTGTAATTTCAGTTTGTTCAATGTAAACCACCTTGATATCATGAAAGGTGGTATCTAAGAAATCTTAAATAAATAAACCACAGACAAAAGGGATCTTGGAGAGAGGCAGGAAGGGATTTGTAGACTAAAGAATGGAAGGAAAACAAAGCCACAAAATGACACCCTAGCAATAAACTACTCCTCAGCTGTTATAATCCTTTCCTACATATCTTAGACTCACTCCTACAAGTTTATCGGCATGCAATGGACAGTGGTAATGGGAGGTGGTGGCAGAGGGCTGAAAACACAAATCTGAGCACCTAAACCTTAGTTCTCCCCATTCTTTGCTGCAAAAGTGGTTGGTAGTCGGCTCCAGACAGCAGCATCCTTTAGAAAATGGTACCAAATCCCACCTTTTAGGGGTTGTTATTATGTAATGGCTGGGATCTGTTCCCAACCATCACACAACAGCAACCCCTAAAAGGTGAATGGAAAACAAGTCACTTTCAGACTAGTCTGCGAAGCGATTTCTCTGCATGCTCAAGAATGTCCCAGGTTTGCTTACGGCTTAGGAGAATCCAATAAGTCTGGGAAAACACAGTTATTTATGTGGTTTTCTGGCCCTACAGAGGTACGGATTGCATGCATTTTGATTAGAAGTACAGATTGAGTGCAACCACATAGTAGAATACATTATGGTCCTTTTTCTGGGAGTCAATATTGAATTAAAGGGTTTTTTTTTCCATAGGTGTTTAATATCAAACCAACAAAGACTCCATTACAAACTCGGAGAATGGAGCACTCACCGCTCGACTTTTCTTCCAAAGCTTTTCTCCGTTCAGTCTCAGCTGGTTACTGTAGAACGCTTCTTCCACTTTGCTTGAAATTAAAAAGAAATAATAATTACTTTGTGATCCACCAAGGTCACAGCACTCACCTCCGGGGAAGCTGTGTATAATACTCTAAATATTAGACTCTTTATTACTCAGTCCTTCCAGGCACATGAGTTCAGAAACTACCAACAACCCCAGCAGCAGACGACACAAACTGCAGAAGAATCAGAAGCCACAGGTAATAATAAAGCAATTAGTGCACCTAGATCAGGCAATACAAGGAGAAGCAGATCAAGTTCCAAACTTTCAATATTTTCAAGTACTGGATGGGAAAGGGGAGGTGGCAGTAAATGTCACATGAAAGTTATGCATGTGGCTCGTCCAGTCAAGATGCAACTGAAGTTCACCGCCACGACTGCCCAGCAGAGCCTGCCCTGCCAGGCTGAAGATTGAACATCCTTGTTTCTTCCCAATCACCTCCCCCCCGCCCCAGGAATGGTAAATGTATTGAGCCATGTCCTCATCCTTGGCCACCTGGATCTTACTGGTACTTTGAATCACATGGAGTTACAGTGTCCCATGAGGTTCAAAGCATCCAGTGTGCAGCAGATGAAGACAGCATGGCCAACATACTGCTACTCTCCTCCTGTCTGTCCCATCGACAGTAAGAGGAAGAGGACTGATGGGGGAGGGGAAGTTGAGAAGGGGCTGAGGGATGAGAGGATGACCACTAGAAATAAAGAGGGGCTGGGAGGATAAAGAGAGAGTAACAGCTGGTGTATGTGTGTGAGAAGACGTGAAGGTGTTAGAGAGAAGGGACTGGGGAATGCGAGAGAGGAAGGCAGACTGGCCAGGGATGCGAAGGAAGAGGAAGACTGGAGCTTAGGAGGGCCTCCTCCCCTCATCCTCCAGATATCAAAACCTTCTCCACAACCCTCGGTATTTATTTAACAGGATGGGTTTATACCGCCTTTTCATACAATCAAAGCGGTTTACATAGAACTTCAATAATGTTACAGAGAACTCAGTAAACAAATCGGGTAGGAGAGGCATTCAGGAGATGCCTAGGAGGCATAACTTATATACATGGGGTTAGCTGTACTTTAGGTTTGATCAGTGAGACGACGGGACTAGGTGTTGTCTTTAAAGTGGTCAGTGAAGAGAAATGTCTTGAGAAGTTTTCGAAAGTCCTTTAAGTCTTTGGTGGTTCTGATTTTCTCTGGCAGTTTGTTCCAGATGGCGGGTGCTGCTAAGGAGAAAGCTCTTTTCGTGGTGGAATTATTTGCTTTGGTGTAGGAGCTAGGAATTGGTATTGTATCTCTGGTGTTGAGTCTCTTTGGTCTGCTGCTCGAGTTAGTGGAAAACAGGTCTTGTAGAGTTCCAGCTGATAAGTTGTTTCTTGTCTTGAATATGGTGAGAATGTTTTTGTATTTTGCTTCTGAGGAGACTGGAAGCCAATGTAGCTGGTACAGTAAAGGGGTTATGTGTTCATATTTGGGCGAACCTGTTATGATTTGAGCTGTGGTGTTCTGGGCCAGCTGCAAGGGCCTGATGGTTTGGGTTGGAAGACCGTGGAAGAGCAAGTTACAGTAATCCAAAATAGGGGTTATTAGTGTTTGACATACTGTGCAGAAGTGGTCCTGACTGAGAAGGGGCTTTAGTCTTCCGATAATTGCAAGCTTATGGAATATGTTCTTGGATGTTCTGTTAATGTGTCCTTGTAGGTTTAGGAAATGGTTGATGGTGATGCCTAAGTATCTTACTTCCTCTTTTATTGCTAGTATAGTGTCCGCTATGGATATAGATGTAGGGGGGGGGGAGGGAGAATGAGGGGTCCCGTGTTATGAATAGAGCTTTTGATTTCTTAAAGTTGACTTGGAGGTTGTTGGATGCCAGCCAGTTGCTCATTTCCATGAGGCTTTTGGTGATATTTGGAGTAGTCAGGTGCGTCGAGGTGGATAGGGGAGTAGACTATAATGTCATCTGCGTAAATTGCATAGTGGATCTTGTGTTGTTTGAAGATGGTACATATTGGCTGTAAGTAGATGTTGAAAAGGAAGGCGGAGAGCGAAGATCCTTGTGGCACTCCTTGAGTTGAGAGAAATGGGGTTGATGTATCAGGATCAACTTTGACCCTTTGCTGTCTGTGACTGAGGTACGAGTTGAACCAATTGATGGCTCTACCGTGAAGTCCAATGTTGGAGAGACGTTGCAGTAGGGTGCTTTGAGATACGGTGTCGAAGGCTGAGGAGATGTCCACAAAACGAGGAGGAAGCAGTCTTTAGACTGTCAATCCCTCTTATTAGTGTGTCAAATAGGTGGTTGAGGAGGGTTTCCGCACTGTAATTAGGACGGAATGCATGTTGATGTTGATCCAGTGGGGCGTACAAGTCGATGTGGTCTTGGAGTTGTTTTTGTACTGTCTTTTCTATTATTTTAGATAGGAATGGGAGGCTGGAGATGGGGCGGTAATTCGAGGGGGGTCTGTGTTGTTAGTTGAGGTGTTCTTTGGAATAGTTGAGATCATGGCTTGTTTAAGTGTGGAGGGCATATATCCTTTAGTTAGTGAAGATTTTATGGATGCAGTCCACAAAATCTTCTTTGACTGATTTGATCCAAACAACCGGGCATGGGTCAGAGAGTGCAGTGATGGTGTTAAGGATTTGCTTTGTTGTTGGAATGTTGAATTCTTCCCATTTATGTATGTTGTGAACATCTGGATTTAGGGGAGAGAGCTTCTGGTTGTGAGGTCCTCAGGGATGCTTTATGTTTGTTTATGAGGAAATCTGCGAAGATTTGGGGGTGAATAAGGTCCTCCTTGTGGGATGGGTCTTTGAACAATTTTGAATAGCTTTCGAGGTTTATTGCTGGATTTTAGTATGATGTTGGTGTGGTATTCTCTCGTTTCTTGATTAGGTTGTATTCTTTCTGCATGGTTGTGTATTGAGTGAGGGTGGTTTGTGACTGGTTGTGTCTCCATTTACGCTCTAGTTGTCGAAGTTTACGTTTCTGTTCTCTAATTGTTTGCGAGTACCATGGGGCTGAAGTAGGTCTTTCTGCTTTTCATCCAGCAGTGAGACAGTGTGTGGGTTTTGTTGCTTTATTGATGATAGTGTTCCAAGCATTGATTGCTTCATCTAGATCATCAAAGTCTCGTGGGAGGCTGGGAAGGGTTTCTTTGAGGAATTGTTCTTTGTGGAAGCCCTTGAATAGTCTTGTCAGGGTAAGGTTTTCTTTGTGGTTTTTCTAGTTGAGGTAGATGGATCTCGTAATGTATGGTGTGATGATCTGACCAAGGAATTGGAAAGATCTGTGGGGTTGTTATGTCTCACTGCTTTTGAAGGTTCTATGGTACAAAGAGGAGGTCAAGCGTAGAACCAGAGTGATGAGAAGGGCCCTTAATGATTTGGGAGAATTGGAGGGATTCCATTGCCTTGAGAAAGGCCTCTTCTTCATTGTTTGAGGTGGAGTTGAGGTTTAGGTCTCCTAGTAGTATGAGTGGCTTTTGTGGAGAGTCAGCAGCGCATACAGCTTCAATTATGATGGAGGTTTCGTCAGTGGCTGCATGGAGTGATCTGTATGTGAGGCAGATGGTTATATGCCTGTTTTCTATGGTGAGTAGGTCACAGTGTTTGTCCACCTCTCTTGTGGGTGCGTGGGCAGCTGAAGGTGGTGTGAGATCTCAGTGTGATTTGAGCTAGGATGACTTGGTCTGTGGACTTGAGCCAGGATTCTGTGATGCATAGGATGTCTGTTTGGTGATAGTGCAAGTGATCTGTGATGGTGCTGATCTTATTTCTGATGGACCTTGCGTTGATTGGTCCTAGGTTGATTGGAGAACTTGGAGGTGTGTGTGGTGTGGTTTCCATCAATGAAAGCGTTGGGTTGGATCCTTAGTAGTCTGGGGGTCGTCTCTGAGTGTGTTTGTATGTGTTCAGCCAAATCTGAGGGTTAGCTGGGATGTAGAAAGGATGAGCTTGTATGTTTGTTGTAGGAATATATGTGGAGTAGGTGGCTGTTATGAGTCGGCAGAGTAGAATCCCTATAAGGAGGAGAGTGTATAAAATTTGGTGGGTTGGTGGTTTTTGTCCCGGTGTCCTTGTTAATCTTGTTGTAGGTTTAGAGGAGTTTTGAGTGGGTGGGTGAAAGGCTGTGTAGAGTTCCATATTTGTGGAGGGGTACTTACTGCTTTGCGATATTCTAGCTGTGGTGTCACCTGGACTGTCGCTCTCAGAGAGAGAGATGGTCAGCAGGGTCTGGTGGTTAGAAGACATGGAGGGTGCGAAGGCGGTAACTGAATCATCAGACTTGTGAAGGAGCTTGTAGTCGTTTGAACTAGGATCTGCGCTCTCTCCTATGGTTTCTGCTGTTTCAAAGTTCCCCGCCTAAGGGCCATGCCAAAGGGCCCTCTGGTGAGGCCCTCAGGCGTGGACCTGCCAGGTGCGGGCGCGCCGGGAAGTGTTCCTTTTAAATTTGTTGTCGGTGGGCCCTGATTGGCTATGCGTTGGAGAGCGGGAGGGGTTTCAGCCTCCCGCTCTCTTCCGTGTCGCCGATCGGGGCTCTCGCTCCTTCTTGCCTTTTCTCCCTGTTCTCTGCCTTTCTTCCTCTTCCTCAGTCTTCTCAATATCTCCCTCTTCTTCCTCTATTCCCTACAGAGATCACTCATAAAATCTGCTCTTATATTTAACTTAGTGTTATTCAAGTGATGCACACAATGAGTGTAAGTCAGAGGAACAGTGTTTTAGGTGCATTTGCTTAAGTGATAGCACCTGTTCAGGAGAGTCCATCTGTCTCTGCACATTTGTAACCAAAAAGATGCTACAGCTTACTCCACCTTCCATATCATGGGCATGAAGAGCCAGTTGGAGTCTCCAGGTCCCATCATCAAGAAGAAAGAGGATGTGTGGCTGAGAAGAGCTGGTGCGAGTCTTCAGGTCCCATCAGCAGGAAAGCGTAGTTCTCACCTGTAACAGGTGTTTTCTCGTGACAGCAGTAATCAGTCCTCACATATGGGTGACATCAGCGCCGATGGAGCCCGCTTGGAAGCATCTCCCCAGCTTTCAGAGAAAGCCTTTGGGAGATGCACTTCACATGCATGGTCCCCTTCCCGTCCAAGGGTGCCATCTTGCCTCAGTTTAATGACATAGCTAGGACGGCAAAAATACAATACGTAAAGAAGCAACTCCAAGGGAAAGATGGAGGGTTGTGCGGATTGATTCCTGCTGTCCCCGGAGAACACCTGTTACAGATGAGTAACTACGCTTTCTCCGGTAACAAGCAGGAAGTCAGTCCTCACATATGGGACTCCCTAGCTACAGGCTACCAAGAACCTGTAAAAAACACCACGGGTGACCAGAGAAAGTGAGCCATGAGCTGCAGCAGTTGAGCCCCAACTGAGAGACTCTAAGACCCAAGTGTCTGGCGGGGAACCAGCACTCCGATAGCCTGAACACAGAAGGGTCAGAGGGCAGGAGTTGCCTACACCCCAAAGAGATTATGAAGCATGGCCTGGCCGAAGGCATTATCCCACTTGGACTCCCTCTCCAGGCAGTAGTGAGCTACGAAGGTATGGACCGAAGACCAGGTAACGGCCAGGCAAATTTCCATCACAGATACGGAACAAAGATTTGCCACAGAGGCAGCCATGGTCCTGACATGGTGCTCTGTGACCCGGTGGTCTAGTGAGATCCCAGCGTGCTCACAGGCTAGGGTAATGCAATCCGCCACCCAAGTGGACAAAGTTTGATTACACTCAACGTGTACTCAAACTCTGGAATTTGTTACCGGAGGATGTTAGTGTAGCTGGGTTTAAAAAAGGTTTGGACAAGTTCTTGGAGGAAAGGTCCATAAACCATTATTAAGAAGTGACCGAAGATATCAATGCTTGACCCAGTACAAGCATTGTGGAACTTGTGTCTCTTGGGGATACTGCTAGCTACAAATGACCTAGATTGGCCACTGTTGGAAACAGAATACTGGGCTTGATGGACCCTGGTCTGACCCAGTATGGCATATCTTATGTTCTTATGTTCTTTGCTTGGTCACTGGATGCCCCAGCCGACTGGGGTCATAGGAGACGAAAAGCTGAGGTGCTTTGCGGTGCCCTGAGTCTGTTGCAGATAGAAGGACAGGGCCCTCCTACAATCCAGAGAATGGAGGACGGTCTCCGCCTTGCTAGCGTGAGGCCTCGGGAAGAAGATGGGGAGCACCACTTCCTGATTTTGGTTGAAGGGGGACACCACCTTTGGCAGAAACATGGGGTGTCTGCGGAACACCACCCTGTTCTTGTAAAACCTCGTGTAGGGCGGCTCTGCCATCAGAACCTGGAGATCACTGACCCTGCGAGCCGATGTGAGTGCCACGAGAAAGACAACCTTCCAGGAAAGGTACCGCAGGTGGCAAGCAGCCAGGGGCTCAAATGGTGGCTTAGTGAGCTGTGAAAACACCACATTGAGATCCAACTCTGCCGTTGGTGGACGGACAGGGGGCTTGGACAAAATAAGGCCCCGCAGGAAACGAGAAATAAGCAGCTGAGCCGAGACGGGCTTGCCCGCGACAGAGTGGTGGTGCGCCACAATAGCGCTCAGGTGCACTCTGACTGAGTTGGACTTCCATCCCACCTGGGATAGATGGAGTAGGTACTAGAGTACCAGCTGCACCGAGCAGGAGAATGGGTTCGCCTGCCTCTCGGCACACCACACCAAAAATCAATGCCACTTGAAAGCTTACGCCCTTTTTGTAGAAGCCTTGCAGGAGGCCAAAAGGACCTCCTCCACATCTCGTGGGAGGTTGAAGGGAGTTAGAGCTACCCTTTCAGCAGCCAAGCTGTAAACGACTGGGACCCCAGGTTGGGGTGCAGGAGAGAGCCCTCCTCCTGTGAAAGTAGTTCTGGGACATGGCACAGGGGAATCAGAGATGCCGCTGACACAGAGAAGCAGGGGAACCAAGATTGCCTGGGCCACTGGGGGACTACTAGTATCAGTGATGCCCTGTCATGCTGGACCTTGAAGAAGGTCTTGGTGACCAGCGATGCTGGCGGGAAGGCATAGAGGAGGCCTTCCGCCCATGGAATGAAGAACGCATCCACTGCCACCTGGGATGGGTGTGGCTGGTGGGAGCAGAAATGTGGCAAATGTGTGTTGTCCGGGCAAACAGGTCCACTAGGGAGACGCCCTAGAGTCAGAAAAGCCGGGAGGCCACTCTGGGGTCCAGGCGCCACTCGTGCGGGTGGAGAACTTTGCTCAGCTTGTCTGCCAGGATGTTTTCCAGGCCCAGGAGGTAGAACACCTTCAAGAGCATCCCGTTGCATATGAACGGAGGGCTACAGCCTCCTGGCAGAGGGAGTATAACCCTGTGCCCCCTTGTTTGTTGATATAGAACACTGCGACTTGGTTGTCCATCTGGACCAGCACCAACTGGTGCTGCAACTGGTGGCAAAAAGCCCAGAAGATGAGAAATATCGCCTGGAGCACCAGGAGGTTGATCTGCAACTGGCACTCTGTCTGGGACTAACTGCCTTAGGTGTGAAGGTTCTCGCAATGAGCTCCCTATCCCTGCAGGAAGGTGTCCGTAATAAGGACCCTCTAGGGAGTGAGTGCCTGGAAGGGCATCCCAGCCTTAAGGTGGCAGAGGATCTGCCACTAGTCGAGGGAGTCCACCAGCTGGCAGGTCACTTTTACCCCATCTCGAAGCCTGCCCATGGCTTGTGTCCACTGGAAGCGGAGGCACCACTGAGCCGCCCTCATGTGCAGGTGGGCCTATGGGGTCACGTGGACCGTAGACACCATGTGGCCCAGCAGGCGGAGGAGAAGGCAAGCAGACACCGACAAGTGGTGCTGCTCCTCTGCAGCTAGCACCCTGAGGCGTTCTGTCCTCCCGGAGGGAGGAAGGCCTTGGCCTGGAAAGTGTCCAACTGAGCCCCTATGACTTCCAAGCACTGAGCCGGAGAGAGGTGGACTTGGGGGTAGTTGATGACGAACCCCAGAAGCTGCAGGGCGTGGATGGTGTGTTTAGTGGTGTGGTGTACCTTTGCAGCTGTGTTTTCCCTTATGAGCTAGTCGTCCAGGTAGGGAAAGATGAAGGCCCCTTGGAGAAGAAGGTGGGCTGCAATCACCGCTAGGCACTTGATGAAGACCTTTGGCGATGCCACCAGCCCGAATGGTAGCACCCTGCACTGGGCATGGCCTCCTCCCATCACAAACCAGAGGTACTGTCAGTGGTTGGGATGGATTAGGATGTGTTTATAAGCATCTTTCAGGTCTAAGGAGCATGGCCAGTCTCCCTGCTGGAGATAAGGCAGCAGTGTTCCAAGGGAGAGCATTTTGAACTTCTCCCTCACCAGAAATCTGTTCAAATCCCACAGGTCCAGGATGGGCCTGAGGTCCCCTGTTTGCTTGGGAACAAGGAAATATCTGGAGTAGAAGCCTTTGCCTCATAGATGCTTGAGCACTGGCTCCACCGCCTTGTCCACAAGGAGGCCTGCGAGCTCAGTGAGGATCAGAGTCTGATGAAGGAGAGGCCTTATGGGTTCTCCTGGAAAGAATGAGGGTGGCATCTATTGCAGGTGGAGGAGTAAAGTCTCCTCGACTACTTGCAGTACCCAGGAATCGGTGGTGATGGAGGACTACCTGTGGGCAAATGGGGCCAGATGCCCTCCTGGGGGACAGAAGGCCATACCCAAGGAGTCAAAAACTCCCTCCAGGCTGGGTCGGGGCCTGGGTCTTAGACTTGCAGGGGCCATGCCGTTGCCCCTTGGACTGTTGTCTCAGGAAGAAAGGCTTCTTCCCCAGGGCTTTCTTACAGGGGTGCACCGAGGTCTTCTTAGAGAATCTGGTCCTGGTCAGGAACTCAGTTTCTATCTCTGCAGCCTTGTCTGACATGGGTTTTCCAAAGAGGTTCTCTCCAGTGCAAGGGACATTGCTGAGTTTGTCCTGGACCCATTGCTCGGTCAGATGACTGCAACCATGCCTGGCATCAGGCTCCAATGCCCACGGTGGCCACTCTGGCTGAGGATTCAAAGCCATCGTATGCTGCTTAAGACAGGAACTTTGAGCACTCCTTGACTGCCGAGGTCAGAGACCTGAACTACTGAAGAGGTTCCCCATCGAGGCCAGCAGAGAAACTGGTGAGCTCCCTCGCCAGTTCCTTGAGGTACAAACCGATATACAACTGGTAGGATTGGACTCTGAAAACCAGTATTAAGCCCTGGTAGCATTTTCGGCCGAGGGCCTCCAAGGTCCGGGCCTCCCTACCTGGGGGCACCAAGGAATAGAACTGTGAGGGAGTTGGGTTTTTTGGAATCCTGGGCTTCGGCGGACTCTGCTCACAATGGGTACCGATGCCGGTGTTTCCCACATATGGAGGAGAAGGTGCTTGAGGATCGGAGAGGCAGGCACCATGATGGCCTCCTTCGGAGGGGCCTCGTAGTGGAGGATCTCAAGTTCCTCTGTGCATGTGTCCTCCTCTGCCTTGGTTTCAAATGAGAGTGCCTTTGCCATATCCTGCACTAAGTCGAGGAAGACAACATCCACGGGCAGGGAATGGTGCCGGGACACTGGGGGAGACGGGTCCAAGGGCACATCTTGGTGTCGCTGAGTGTCCGGGGACTCCTCATCCTCGGTCTCCCAGTCTGACTCAAAGTCAGAGAAAGAATCCAAGGCTCTGCTGCTCCCGTGGTTGGGCCCCGAGCCCAAAGGCCTGCGACCCCCGGAAGACCTGTGGTCCAAGCTGTGTGCACTCACTGGAGATGACCAGTGTCCGGAGGAATGGCACTAGGACCTTGTCCAAAGCCAATGGCTCTTCCTCTAGGTCGCTCTCTGAACGTTTACTGACGTAACAAATTAGCCTATGGCTGTCTCAAGGTCAGTGGAGCTCGAGAATCGGTTCGATAACCGGGGAAGACCTCAAGGTCGCGGGTCCGGTCGTCAAGGCAGATGAACTGGAGGAACTGGACATCAATGTATGCTGCTAGGCCAGGAGGGCAGTGGTACTTCTTTCCAAGGCCGCCATCCTGGTCTCCATGCTAGATGGCTCCACAGCCTTCGATGCAGGCACCGATGGCTTCGGGCCCGGCATCAGTTTGGTCGAGGGGGAGTCCTCGACCAGGATAGCCTTGGAGGTCCAAGGCCAGTCGCCCAATGCTGACAACTCCTTCTGGGACAGCTTGTGAGGCTGCTTCTGCTCTGACCCCTCGAACTCACGGGGACTGCGGGGCCTGGTATGGGATTTACCCACTTTTCCAAACCCGTCCTCTGAGGTGGCCTTCGAGGTTTTCGAGCTCTTCTTGTATTCCACCTCTGTGGAGTTCCTCTCAGAGAAACCGCAGCCACAGGATTCCGAGGCAACCCAGGCATCATGGGGCGCCGTGGTACTGGAGGGGGCTGTGGAGTGTGGTTTGCCGGGGACTCCAGCGCAGAGTTGGATCTATGGAACAACTAAATCGAATCTATGGAACAACTGAATCGAATCTATGGAACAACCTGTGTCTTTTGGGGAAACTGCTAGGTACTTGTGACCTGGATTGGCCACTGTTGGAAACAGGATACTGGGCTTGATGGACCTTGGTCTGACCCAGTATGGCATATCTTATGTTCTTATGTTCTCCTGCTGCAACCGACGGCTCTTGATGGCCTTTGCAGACATGGACTTGCAAAAGTCACAGTCCGAGTTGTCATGGTCCGACCCAAGGCAATGGAGGCAGCAGTCATGTGGGTCGGTGAGGGACATCATCTTATTGCACCGATCACATTTTTTTAAGCTGCTGGAGGCCATGGAGGAAAACAGGCCCTTCAACCTGGGTGAGGGTCCAAGGCCTACCAGCCAAAAAGGGCGCAAAAATGCCAGTCAAGGGACAACTCGAGAAAAAACAAGAAAAACAAACCAGAGGAGCAATGCCGAGGCGAGCTGGCTCGGTGTTATGAAGAGGAACCGGTACGCATACCAGAAATAGGATAATTTAAGACAAAAAAAAGACACTTTTTCTGGGGAAATGGGACAGACATCCGGTGGGCTCCGTGGAAAAAAGGAGACTGAGGCAGGATGGCACCTACACAGGATCCGTCGGCGCCAACGTCACCATATATGAGGACTGACTTTCTCTTGCTCTCAGAGAAGTCAGAAGAGCCATGACTGAGAAGAGCAAATACGAGTCCCAAGGGCAAGAAGAGAAAGAAGCAGGGCTGACCCAAGGGTATCTTATGCTCTAGGCAAACCTTCTGCAGTGCATCCTCACTATAGTCCATCAACTTTCCTTCCCTACTCCCAGGATGCCTATTATCCCCCCTTTCCATCTCTAGCGCCCTCTAAAGTGGTCCAGTAGCTCATCTTTCCTTCCCTTACCTGCCACACCATAGTCCATCATCTACCCTTCCCTATCTGCCCCCCCCCCAATGTCAAGCATTTCCTTTACCTTCCCTATCCTCTCATGTCCAGCAATTCTTACCCCTTCCCTGCTGTGCCTGCTGCTGCCACCTTCACCCTACCTCAGGCTGGGCAGAGACTTCAGAACCTTTACATGGTGCAGGGCCTAGAGCATATTTATTTATTTATTATTTATTTATTTATTTATTACAGGCTCTTATATACCGCTCTATTCAGCATCAGCGCGGTTTACAATATAACAACATACCATAATGAACAAACTGTTTGGTTTTACAGAGAACAAGGTCAGAGAACTTGGATAAAACATGGGAAGTCATTACTGCAACTATTTACAAAAGTATTTACAAGTATACATGACAGGATTTGTTCTTAGTTTGGGTAGTGATCAAGATTGGCTAGTTGGTTAAGTAATAATGGGGGAAGAGGTGGGATTTGAGTGCCTTTCTAAAAAGGGATAGATCAGTGATAGCACGAATTTCTGGGGGTAGAGCATTCCAGCATTTAGGGGCATAGAATCTGAAAGCCCTGTTGGATGTCACTGATAGGCATTTTGTCGCTGCTTTAGGGATGATTAGAATATTTGTTGATATCGTTCTCCTGGATCTGTTGGGTGGAGCGGCCTGAATGAGGTCTATTAGAGAGGAGGAGGTGATGCTTTTAGTGGCCTTAAAGGTTAGTAATAATGTTTTGAACAATATTCTGCCATGTATGATACAGAAACTTATTAATGTATATAAAATGTAAATAGTTTCGACAATTAATGCACAGTTATTTGTATAAAGTTACAATGTTATAAATCTCTGTTAATAACTATTATCTGTATAAAGTTAAAAATCTCTGTTCCATGTAATGTATACATTAGTATACAAATTTGTTTACTTGTTCCATGTAAACCGCCACTGATCTCTGGAAGGGGCGGTATAGAAGAAATAGATAAATAAATAAAATAAAATAAATGTATGGGGAGCCAGTGGAGTTGCTCTAGGATGGGTGTTACATGGTCCCTTCTTGATGCTCCGTAGAGGACTCTAGCAGCGGTGTTCATGGCGAGTTGCAGATGGTTTACTGTGGAGTGTGGGTGGCATTGAAGATTTGAATTGGCATTGTCAAGGTGTGGTAAGGTTTAGGCTTGAAATATAGTTCTGAAGTCATAAGGTTCAAGCAGGGGGCGAAGATGTCGAAGAGTCCGGATCTTGAGGTAGATTGCCCTGACTACGTTGGATATGTGTAGTTTCAGATTCAGATCATGCGTTGGTCAAAAGTGACTCCAAGGTAACGAATGGAAGGTTTTGATTGGAGCTCGGCTTCTTTCAACCTTTATATGGGATGGGGGGGAGGAAAAGTGGGTCCCTGGTGATGAAGAGAACCTCGGTCTTTTTATGTTGAATTCGGAGGTTCTGGGATTGCAGCCATTCGGATACTGCATCAAAACATTTAGCTAGCGGGGAAAGGTCCATTGTGAACTGTGGAGAAAGGCATGTATAGGAGGATGTCATCTGAGTATATAAAGCATTCAACCTTTAAGGACATTATGATATTGAAAACAGTTTTTATGTATATATTGAAAAAGATTGAGTATATACATGATCCTTTGCGGTACGCCTTGCTTTTGGTGTAAGGTGTAGATTTTGCGGTCCCTGAGGTAACGTACTGCCATCTCTGATCGAGGTATGACTTGCACCACTGCTAGGGCAGTGTTATTGATGCCTTTTTCTTTTAGTCGCGCTATTAACAGATCGTGATGTACAGAGTCAAAAGCCGCAGCAATGTCTAAGAAGATGAGAGCAAAGCCTTGGCGGATGTTATCAATGCCTGTGATGATGTTGTTGCAGAGAGTGGTAAGGAGGGTTTCAACACCGTGGAACTCTCTGAAGCCATGTTGGCAGTGTCCAGAGGGGAGACGGTGTCAATGTGGTCCTGTAACTGTCTTTGAGCTTCCTTTTCAATTATTTTCGCTAGTAGGGTATGCTAGCTATGGGTCTATAAGATGTCAACCTTTTGTGGGTCGAGTTTATGGTTTTTCAAGAGGGGTCTTATGGATGTTCTCTTGAGAGCGGTGGGAAGGAGCCGGTTGTAAAGGATAAATTCATCATTTTAGTGATGATGGGGCTGAGATCTTGGCGTAGTTCCTTTATCCAGTGGGCTGGGCAAGGGTCAGTTTGTGCAGTAGTCGTGTTAAGAGCAGCGATGTGTCCTCAACATGTTTTCTGGATGGTGTGGAGAACATGGATAGGTTGATATGCATATGGTGACTTGAGAAGAGATAGTTGCAATGTTGTTTGGTTTGAAGCAACTTGGATTTGCAGGAAATCGGCGGAAAGCTTGGGGATGAATGGGTTCAGGATGTTTTGGTGAAGGTTCTTTAGATAAGGTTTTGACTAAGTTGAAAAGATCGCGTGGTTTATTTAGTGATCTTTTCAGCGTATCGGTATGGGAATTGTTTCATCTTGGCCATGACTGACTCTCTGTGCACAGATATAGATGTGCTTTGTAGGCTGCTTGGTCTTCTGAAGAGTGTGAGCGACGCCATCGTTTCTCCAGTCTTCTTAGGTGTGTGAGGGAGGGCTCGTAGGTCAGGGGAGAACCAAGAAGAAGATTTTCTTTTCTTTGGGTTGTTACCCTGGACTGGTTGCAGTGCAATGGTACTGATAGTGCTGTTCCAGGATGTGATCAGATTTTCCAGATTGAGAGAGGTGTCATGTAGGAGAGGGAGGGTTTTCTGTAACTATGTGTTCTTTGTTGAAGGTTTTGAATTTCCGAGATGTTACTCTTGTCGAGTCAATGGAGTTTTTTGTTTCTGTGTGGTGACTGTTTGCCATTGATGAGGAGGAGAAGGTGATTAAATTATGGTCTGACCAAGGTACTGGGGTTACAGAGTTGTCAAGTTTATTGTTGGAGTCAAGAGCTGTAAGAGGGGCAAAGATCATGTCCAGGATGTTTCCTCTCTCATGCGTGGGGGTGTCGACAATTTGCTTGTATCCCAGCTCGTTGATATTCACACTCAAGTGCTGCAAGCCCCCCCCCCCCCCTCCAACACAAACTTCATATTGGAGGAAGCAAAACATGGCAGGGCTTGAGCATGGTTTTGTGCTGAATCCATATCCAGAAGACAGGTTACTGTAACTCCATCCACCTGAATGGTAACTACAGGACTGGGACCAATTGCATTCTCCCTCCATTTCTGCTGACTTGGTGTCAGAGTCAATTTCAGAACTTGTACAGCTCCTTTGGACGTGGAAGGCAGTATTTTAGTATCTTTCTCCTCTTCCTCAACACATCCCCTCATTCATTTTCTGCACAGCTTTTCAACTGATTAGTTTACTTTGATAAATTCTTTCTTTCTTTTATTGTTCTTTTCCCTTCGTTCCCTTTTCACTGGCAAGTACGCGCAAAATGTCCAATTTTCACGCATTTGAAGCGCATAAGAGGATCTCTCAAAGTACGAACTCCCATATTTGAGCTAAGTGGTCTTCCCTGGCAAAGATATACAATATCTTTATTCACTGGAATTTGCCTCATACCTCCCCTTTCATGAGGTATCTGTCCCCAAGCTGGCAAAGGATCTTATTTCTGTTTAAGTTTCTTTACTTCTTGAGTCCGATTTTCAATAGCCAAAATCAAGGATTCCGATTTTCTCATCTCCACTATTTGTGGTTCAAATCACGGCCAGTTTAATGTGATACGAAGAAATTCATTGAATGTCAACCAAGTATTTTCTTTGCATTTATGATGCATTTCTCTTCTTAATTTTTCATCGTTCAACCCTGCAATCAGCTATTCT
This sequence comes from Ichthyophis bannanicus, assembly GCA_033557465.1. NCBI lineage: Eukaryota > Metazoa > Chordata > Amphibia > Gymnophiona > Ichthyophiidae > Ichthyophis > Ichthyophis bannanicus. The sequence continues at coordinate 1,301,766,686 of CM066033.1, forward strand.
TTTAGCAGGATTTCCGCATTGACTACCCATGATGATTCCCTGGACCTTACTTTGGACAACTCTTGTAAAGCACATGCATGAGTCTGGATGCTCTCTCCTCTTCTTTGCTTCCTATCATAGAAATCCCTCAAAGTGGTGATTATCAACCTTTCGTCCCCAAATTCCTCAATCCACATCCTAAATAAATCTTCTACTGTGCTGATTTCCTCTTCTGGCATATATTTTGCCATCAGTTTAACCGGACCTTTCAAATAATCCATGATGACATCTTTTTGATCCTCATAAGCGATTCTTAACACCCTCAGAGCTATCCTTGCTTGCTTAACCCATTCCTCCACTGACAAATCTTCTATATATGGCCTTCCAGAGAATTCTGGAATTTTTTTGTCTCTCGGAATGTAAATTGCAGAAGCGAGTCTTGGTCCCTCTGAAACACTGGATGAATTTTCTGGCCTTGTTCTCCATGGTCCCTGAAATTCTGTCCTCATTGTTATTTGTTCCACATTCTTCCTTTCTTCCTCCGCCAGTCTCCTCTTTAATTCCGCGATCTCTGCTTCTAGTTCCTCTTCCATCTTTTGTTCTCTTGATTTATAGAATTAGAATTCGAGATCCTGTCCATGACACACCAAAAATATCTATGGAACACTGCTGAGGTCTGGAGAATGCCTTTCCACAAAAGATGGTGTTGTCAGGTGCTCAAGCGAGGAGATAGGGAAAGATGGAAGACCCAGACGTTCCTTCCTCAGAGGGTACACAGTCTGCCTTGCTCCTGCTGGGTTCTCTTACTTACTCCAGCAAGATTGCTCCCGGAGGTTGGGATGGGAAACAGGGAGTCATTTTCAGAGTTTCAAACTCTAATTGCTTTTTTTTTTAAAGATTATCTTAATCATTTTGATGTTTCTCGTATTACTTTTAATACAAACCCAACAATTTCCAACAAGGTTGTTATAAAATGTATTTTGTTACTGGTTTATTCAATAAATTATTAAATAAATCGAATAATGTTTAAGTAAAACACTGGAACTAGCCAGCTGTATATTTTAAACAATGCTCGTTAAAAGCGTACACAAGTGAGAATAGTTTTGGCAATTTCAAAAATCTAGACTTGTTTTTCTCTATATCTCTTGTACAACTTCAGTTCAAATCCAAACATTAATCACTCAAGTGTTCAAGTCCAAGTCTTTCTTTACAACACGGTTTCATTCAGTTAAGATCAACAAGTGTTTTCACTAAAGGTAAGTATTGTTCTAACTCAACTGTACTGTTCTTTAGGAACATATGTTTCTTTTTTTAACTCTAAATGTTATCTTCCTTTCCAGGATTCTTCAAATGGAACTACTGTCCTGAGTAGTTGAAAATCTATTTGAGCTCAAATGAAAAAAAAAAAAAGATATGTGTGTGTCTCGGCTTTATGGTTGGTAGCTACTTATCTCTCTTCACATCCGTCTTCAGTCGCAGGAATCTTCTGCTGATGATTTCCACAAGCAAGCTACTCAGGAAATGGAACAATACCTACTCTCTAACTCAAATTAAATCAACAAAGGAAAACTTTAACTAAACTGAAGTTGTTTCTTCCACTTGTCCCTAACAAAAATAAAAGATAATTCTTGCTCCCTCGCTACACATTCACACACGCACACCTGGGCCCAGACACACACTGTCTAATCTCACCAAAAATAAGGAAGAATTACTAATATGGTTCTGTTTTTATGATGCTGAGTACAGAGTTTTGGGATCAGCAACGCTTCTGCCCAAAAACCTCTTCAGAGGTTTGCAATTGAGCACCGAATCTATATGCAAGAAAGATTTCTTCTGCATGCGACATTCTCCTTTTACATAAAACCCTTCTCATTGAAACTTGTCAAAAATTAAAGCTTATCACAATTTGATCAAGCAAGAGAAATTTGAAGAGCTCTAAGGTTCTGACAGTCATTGAGGAATGTTGGCTCTCTCACTCACGCAGCACAAGAGCCTCTGTCCTTTACGGAAATCCCAAACTGGTCAGTTTCTCAGAAATTTTGGGATAATTCTCCACAACGTTTCTCCATACCAACAACAGCTCAGCTGTCGTTTCACAGCCCAAAACAGCTTTTCCGTCAGTCTCACAATTTGACAAAACTGTCCTGGAATTCACAGGGAAAACCAGGAAAATTAATCCCTCAGCCTTTCAAATGAAAAGTAGATAAGACCTGTTTCTAGCACTGAAATCGACCAGAGGGGAAGCCATATTAGACCTAGTCCTTAGCGGAACACCAGATCTAGTACAAGAGATAAGGGTGTTGGGGCCACTTGGCAATAGTGATCATAGCATGATCGCCTTTGATTTAATTAGTGGAGGAGGGATAGTAAGGAAATACACAGTACTACCTTTTAACTTTCGAAAGGGAGACTATGGTAAAATGAGGAAAATATTTAAGAAAAAACTAAAAGGAGCAGTTGCAAAGGTTAAAGACTTACATCAAGCTTGGGTGTTGTTGAAAAATACTATCTTGGCAGCCCAGACCAGCTGTATTCCATGCTTTAAGAAAAGTGGAAGGAAGTCCAAAAAACTGCCATCATGGTTTAAAGGTGAGGTCAGAGAGGCTGTTGTTGCCAAAAAAGCATCTTTCAGGAAATGGAAAAAAGAGCCAAACGACGAAACCTGGAAACAGCACAAGCACTGGCAAGTCAAATGCAAGGCATTGATAAAGCAGGCAAAGGGAGAATTTGAGAAGAAGCTTGCTGCGGAAGCAAAAACGCGAAATAACGATTTTTTTCAAGTACATTCTTAGCAAAAAACCTGTGAGAGAGTCAGTTGGTCCATTAGATGATATAGTAATTAGATCTTACCTGCTAATTGCTGTTCCTGAAGGAACGACAGTCCAGTCCCTTCACTTCTGGGTTGCGCAACCCTTCCAGCAGCTTGGAGGCTGAGCCCACCTTTTTGGGGGATGGAGCGGTATAAATACCACTGGGACCACCCACCCACTCCAGTATTCGATTGAAAAAGCAGATCTAACCAACTTCTACTGGAAACGTATCCCTAAAACACTCAAACCTATGTAACAGGTATATATATTGAAATTATTATGTTTTTTTTGTTTTTTTTTAAAGGAAAACAAAGGAAAACCAAGGAGAGGAGGCCTGGGAAGCTTGAGGAGATGTCTGCTTCTAACCGAGTCGGCTTCCTCCCGGACTTCTTCCTGCCGTACTGAGCTACGGCCCCAACAATGCCTGGCCCTGAACCCGATGTCTGAAACGGTTGCCGGAACGGGTGGGATCAGGGACTGGACTGTCGTTCCTTCAGGAACAGCAATTAGCAGGTAAGATCTAATTACTATTTCCTTATCGTCACTCCAGTCCAGTCCCTTCACTTCTGGGAAGTACCAGAGCAGTTCACCCCTGGGAGGGTTCCGGCATACCGGACTGAAGAACCGCTAGCCCGAACCGGGCGTCCGCTGCACTCTGCACGTCCAACCTATAGTGCTTGGAGAAGGTATGCAGCGATGACCAAGTCGCTGCCCTACAGATGTCCAGCGGAGGCACCAGGGAAAACTCCGCCCAAGAGGCCGCCTGAGCCCTAGTGGAGTGGGCCCGCAGTCCCACCGGAACCTGCTTCCCCTTCAGGATGTAAGCGGAGGCAATCGCCTCTCTGATCCACCTGGAGATGGAGGCCTTGGCCGCCGCCTCCCCCTTGTGCGGCCCTCCAAACTGGATGAATAGTCGGTCGGACTTTCGGAATGGCGCTGTACGAGAGAGGTAACGTTTCAAGATTCTCTGGACGTCTAGTAGACGCAGCCTGTCGTCTGTACCTACCTGCCCCTTAGACGCTAAGACTGGTAGGGTAACTGTCTGGTTACATGAAAAGGAGAGATAACCTTGGGTAAAAAGGACGGTACTGTACGCAGAACCACCTTGTCCTTGAGAAAGGCCAGGAAGGGGGGCTGGGACGAGAGCGCCTGCAATTCTGAGACCCTTCTGGCCGAGCAAATGGTGACCAGGAAGACTGTCTTTAGAGTTAAATCCTTCAAGGAGGCTCTCTTCACTGGCTCGAAGGGTTCCCCGGCCAAGGCACTTAGCACTAAGTTGAGATCCCAAGGGGGGATAACCGACCTCCGTTGCGGACGTAGCCGACTAACCGCTCGTAGGAACCTGGCCACGTCGGGGTGCGCCCCTAAGGGCCTGCCCCGGACCTTTCCTCTATAGCAAGAGATAGCTGCCAACTGAACCCGCAAGGAGCTATGCGCCAGACCCTTTTCGAAACCTGCTTGCAAGAAGTCCAGAATCTCCGGAACCGAGGCCGAAAGTGGTTTCCGACGATGCTCCGCGCACCAAGCTTCGAAGATGCGCCAAACTCTTACATAAGAAAGGCAGGTCGAGCGCTTTTTGGCCTTCAGAAGAGTCGAGATTACCGCTCCTGAGTAGCCTTGTTTTAGCAGCCGCGCCCTCTCAATAGCCAGGCCGTAAGCGAGAACCGATCCACCTGAGGCATCCTGACCGGCCCCTGCCTCAGCAGGTCCCTTTTGAGAGGGAGCCGCCAAGGACGGTCGGCGAGCAGTCTGACCAGATCGGCATACCATGTGCGACGAGGCCAATCCGGGGCTATGAGAATTACCAGGCCCTGGTGAGTCTCTACCCGTTGGAGAACTTTCCCGATCATAGCCCAAGGGGGGAATACATAGAGAAGACCCTCCGAAGGCCACTTTTGAGACAGGGCATCTAACCCTTCGGACATCCTTTCCTTCCTTCGGCTGAAGAACCTGTCCACCTTGGCTGTAGAGAACCGTGCCATGAGGTCCATGACTGGGCAGCCCCAAAGGGCTACTATCTGGTTGAAGGTCTCCTGTTCTAGCTCCCATTCCCCGTGGTCTATCTTGCACCTGCTGAGGAAATCGGCCGTGACGTTGTCCTCTCCCGCCACGTGCTGCGCTGACAGAGCTAGTAGGCGGGACTCCGCCCACTGGAAAAGAGAGTCCGCCTCCTTCTCTAAGGCGCGACTGCTGGTGCCTCCCTGGTGATTGATGTAGGCCACCGCGGTGACATTGTCGGAGAGAACTCGGATAGCCTTTCCTTGCACTAATATCCTGAATGCCTTGAGAGCCAGAGTGACAGCCCGCAATTCCAGTCTGTTGATGGGCCACTGCGATTCCAACTGTGACCAGAGACCCTGGACGAACTGGTCCTCGCAGTGTGCTCCCCAGCCTGTCAGACTGGCATCCGTGGTCAACAACACCCACTGATGGGGATCGAGGGGCATTCCGCGGTCCAGGTTCTTCGGGCACCTCCACCATTGGAGGGACTGTTTGGTCCGAGGAGCGCAAGGTAATTGCATCGAGAGGGGCTGATGTTGGGGAGACCAACGACGCAATAGCGCCCTCTGCAACGGTCGCATGTGGGCCCTGGCCCATGGCACCACCTCTATTGATGCCGCCATAGTTCCCAGAACTTGGAGATAATGCCAGGCTGAGGGACTTCGTCTGGCCAGAAACTGAGTGATTAGAACTCTTAGATCCCTTGAGCTTGACCGTGACAGGAACACCCTGCCCCTGAGGGTGTCGAATCTTGCTCCGAGGTACTCGAGATCCTGAGAGGGAGTCAACCTGCTCTTTGCCCGGTTGATGACCCACCCCAACTCCTCTAGGACCTGAATCACTCTGGCCGTTGCCGCGTGGCTTTCCGGAGCCGACTTTGCGCATATTAGCCAGTCGTCCAAGTAGGGGTGTACTAAGATGCCCTCCTTTCTTAGGAAGGCCACCACTACGACCATTACCTTGGTGAACGTCCTGGGTGCCGTGGCTAGGCCAAAGGGTAGGGCCTGGAACTGAAAGTGGCCTCTTGGTACCGCGAATCTCAGGAATTGTTGATGGGACTTCCTGACCGGGATGTGCAAGTAGGCTTACGTCAAGTCGAGGGAAGTGAGGAATTCGCCTCCTCTCATGGCCGCTATGACTGAACGTAGGGTCTCCATCCGAAAGTGAGGAACCCTGAGGCAGTGGTTGACTTGTTTTAGATCTAGGATTGGCCGAAAGGAATCCTCCCTTTTCGGGACCACAAAGTAAATCGAGTATCGACCGAATCCGCATTGGTCTGGGGGAACTGGAATTACCGCCCCTAATGCTATTAGACGGGCGAGGGTAGACTCGACCGCTGCCCTTTTTGCTGGAGCTCCACAGGGCGACTGAACGAAGGCTGGTGGGATTTGCTTTGCGAATTCTAGCGCGTAGCCTTCTCTGATCACCTCTAGAACCCATTGATCGGACGTGACCCGGGTCCAGGCGGGGAGAAACAGCCTCAGGCGGCCGCCTACCGGGCGTTCTTCCCCCTGGACCCCCGACACCTCATTGTTGTTTCCTAGGGCCCGAGAAGGAGGAGGAGGAGGAAGCTCCAAATCCCCTACCTGCCCCTCGAAAACTTCTGAAACCTTGACCCTTAGAGGGAAACCGGCCCCTGGAGAAGGGGTTTGATCTGGCTGAACGAAATCTCCGCGTCTCCCTAGGCTGAGAGCGCACAGGGGCTTGGGAGCGGCCTAGCCTCGGTCTATCTTCCGGGAGCCTACCTCCCTTGGACTCGCCCAGATCCTTGACCAGCTTCTCCAGATCCTCCCCAAATAAGAGTTTCCCTTTAAAAGGGAGCCGACTTAGTCGAGCCTTCGAGGAGGCATCAGCTGCCCAATTACGTAGCCACAGATAACGCCTGGCCGCCACCACCGAGGCCATGTTTTTGGCTAGGCTTCTGATGAGGTCATACTGACTATCCGCCAAGTAGGCTGCGCCGGATTCCACTTTGGCTGAGTTTGCCTGGATCTCGGCCGAAGAGTCTTCTGACTGAAGCTGCTGAGCCCATCTTAGGCAGGCTCGAGCTACCCAGGCTCCTGACACGGAGGCCTGTAATGCCAGGGCGCTTACATCAAAGGCTTGTTTCAGGAGAGTATCCAGCTTCCTGTCCTGTGCGTCCTTTAAGGCCGAACTGCCCTCAACTGGGATAGTCGTCTTCTTAGTGACTGCAGATACTGCTGCATCCACCCTGGGTGATTTTAGTAGTTCCTTATCTGACTCTGGGAGAGGGTATAGGCGAGACATGGTTCGGACCCCTCTTAGGCTGGATTCCGGTTGGTCCCATTCTTCCTGGATCATCTGGCGTACTACTCTGTGGACCGGAAAAACCTTCTGGGATTTCCTAATGGCCTGTATTAAGGGGTCCTCCAATGCCTCCTCCTGCGATGGTACATCTGAGGCCACATTGAGTACTTTTAAGGATTCATTAATTAGCGCCGGGAGCTCCTCTCTCCTAAAGAGCCTAACTATCCGAGATTGATCTTCTTCCGGGATCTCTCCTTCTTCCAGCTCCTCCTCCTCCTCGTCCAAATCCATCGCCGAACCCTCCTCCTCCGGAGTCCCCTGGGAAAAGGACGGTAGGAGATCCCCCCCGTCCAGCCGCTGACGCTTAGAAGGGATGCTGGATTCAGGATTGATCACCCCTAGGCATCTGGATGAACTCTCCTCCCCTGGTGTGGTAACCCCATCTGCCCCCAGGCCCTGCTTGCGCAGGCAGTAGGCCTTATGAAGTAAAAGGATGAAGTCAGGGGAGAAGAATTCTCCGTCCCCTCCTGCACTCGAGGGAGGGGGTGGAGGAAGCAGAGGAGGCGTGGGAAGCTCCGAGGGGGTAGAGACCGAACCCTGGGACCCCCCTTCCCCTACTAGAGGGTCAGATGATCCCTGGGAAGGCTGCAATATCTCCTGTTCCACTGATGTAGCCACTGCGGTGCAGCTCCTGCAGATTCCTGTCTCTGCGGAGGTGCCCCTGCGTGTCCCACATGAAGGACAGCGTGGCTTGGAAGCCATGGTGAAAGGTTGGGGCTTTACTTTGTAGGCCCTTGTCCCCCAAAGCCCAATTTCCCTTAGGACACAATTCCTAACAATACCCCTAGGAGAGCTAAAGGGTGGATCCCTTAAACAAAGACCAATTGGGCTGCCAAAAAGATAAATGCAATTAAAATAAATGCTAAATAAAAATAGAACAGAAATCGAGCCTGAAACAAACGAAATTAATAAACTAATTCCCAAAATTAACTCGAAATTAAATGAAATTAGTGGCTAGCACTACTTTGTCCCCTAAGGGAGGTACTTGCAGTTTGCAGATTGCCGATTCTGGGCCCGATGCTGCGAATCCCACCCGAGGGCTCTACACGTGGTAGGCCTCACCACGTGGAGCCTGCTCGGGGAAAAAAGAGACTCCGGCGTCTGCCAACACTCCCCCGCTGAGCCCGATGCTGAGCCCTTGCAGAATCACGAGTGCGATCGCCGTCTGATCGCACCGTGAGAAGACCGGGGTACCACGTGGATCCTCTCCGCGGTCAGCCTGGCCAGGCCGGAATGGAAGGCTTCCCCCCGGTTGCCGTTGCAGCCTCTAGCGCTCAGCCACCTTCAGGGCTTCGGCGCGAGGCTGTTTCTCCCCTCAACGTAAGAGCCCGAAGTGTAGGAAGCCGGGTAGAGCAGAGCACCTCCTCGCTGCTACAACCCGGGGCTTTGCTCTGCGAGCCGCGTCGGGCGCCGGAGGGGGGGGGGGAGGGAGAAACAATTCTTAAAGGAGCAGAGCCCCTAAAATCGCAAGAGAAATTAAATTACTGAAAGTAAAAATTAAACACAAATTAAGCTAAAATTAAGCTAAAAATTAAGGAAACTAAGCAAATTAAAGTAGGACTCCAGTAAGCCCCAGGCTTACGGAACCCTCCAGCTGCTTGGAGGCTGAGAATACTGGAGTGGGTGGGTGGTCCCAGTGGTATTTATACCGCTCCATCCCCCAAAAAGGTGGGCTCAGCCTCCAAGCTGCTGGAAGGGTTGCGCAACCCAGAAGTGAAGGGACTGGACTGGAGTGACGATAAGGAAAGAGAAGTTAAAGGGGCACTAAGAGGCGACAAGGCGATAGCGGAGAGACTGAATGAATTCTCTGCTTCGGTCTTTACTGAAGAAGATGTAGGGATGTTACCCATGACTGAAGTGGTATTTAAAGGTGCAGAAGAATTGAAGGAAATATCGATACATCGGGAAGACGTATTACAACTATTAGATAAACTGAAGAGTAGCAAATCACCTGGGCCGGATGGTATACATCCAAGGGTGTTCAAAGAACTGAAATATGAGATTGCAGATCTGCTATTAGTAATCTGTGAACTATCATTAAAATCAACTCTAATACCTGAAGATTGGAGGATCACCAATGTAACACCAATTACTAAAAGGGGTTCCAGGGGTGATCCGGGAAACTACAGACCGGTGAGCCTCACGTCAGTACCGGGAAAATGGTAGAAACCATCATAAAGAATAAAATTACTCAGCATGTAGATAGTCATGGCCTAATGGGAGACAGCCAACATGGCTTTAGACAAGGAAGATCTTGTCTTACTAATCTGTTATGTTTTTTTTAAAAGTGTGAATAAACAGGTGGACAAAGGTGAGTCGGTTGATATAGTGTATCTGGACTTTCAGAAAGCCTTTGACAAGGTCCCTCATCAGAGACTTTTGGCAAAACTAAAGAGTCATGGGATAGGAGGCAGTCTACTACTGTGGATCAAGAACTGGTTAAAAGACAGAAAGCAGAGGGTTGGGCTAAATGGCCAATTTTCCCAATGGAGAAAGGTGAATAGGGGTGTACCCCAGGGATCTGTGCTGGGTCCGCTGCTTTTGACATATTCATAAATGACTTGGAAAGTGGAATAATGAGTGAGGTTATCAAATTTGCAGATGACACAAAACTATTTAAAGTTGTTAAAACCCAAGAGGATTGTGGAAAATTGCAAGAGGATCTTGATAAATTGGAAGACTGGGCATCAAAATGGCAGACAAAATTTAATGTGGACAAGTGCAAAGTTATGCACCTAGGGAAGAACAACCCAAACTATGGTTACACAATGCAAGGTTCCACATTAGGAACCGCCACCCAGGAAAAAGATTTAGGCGTCATTGTGGATAACATGTTAAAACCCTCGGCCCAGTGTGCAGCGGCAGCCAAGAGAGCAAATAGAATGCTAGGTATCATAAGGAAAGGAAAGGAAAATAAAACAAAAGATATTATAATGCCTCTATACAGGGCCGGATTTACCTTGCGTGAGGCCCTACGCCAACAAAAATTGTGGGCCCCCAGCAGGGGCGGCCCAAGGGGGGTGCGGGGCCTCATTTGCATAAGGGGCCTCATTTGCATAAATATTTGCATAATGTTACCATATACTAACTTTTAGTAAACGTGCCTCTTAATGAGTGTATGGATAAAGAAAGACTAAAAGATTTCGACATTACTATAATCCAGTGCCAACTGCCAGACACATTAGGAACTACTACAAACACTGCCCATTTAGAACCCATAGCAAACCCGCCGTATCCTAACAGCACTACCAGGACTCACAAAGCACCATACTCTACCAATCAAAAGGCAACACTGCAAATATTAAACCAATACATTTCAGAGAATAACAATACATGACCTACTGGGGAAAGAGAACAAGTGGCAATGTCAAATAGGAATTATATAAACAGAACACCTCAGCTCAGTTACACATGCAGAACATAGACCATCACCAAACAAGGAATCACAATTTAGAAACAGGAAGACAATAATTAAACTGGGAATCCCAAAAGCCAAACTTGGAATGTACAACACTGTAGAAATAAAACTATACATTAATTTGCTCTTGTACTTCTCTTCCCCTTCTCAGCCGGCTCTGTGCTCCCCGATCGGGGTAAAGCACACCTGAGCAGGGCGCAGCCATCTTGCCTGCTCAGGAGGTCTCCAGCCCAATCGGGGCTGTGGGAGGCGGAGCCTTACAAAGGAAAAGCAGCCGCCGTCAGGAAACAGCCTCTCTTCCCCTTCTCAGCCGGCTCTGTGCTCCCCGATCGGGGTAGAGCACACCTGAGCAGGGCGCAGCCATCTTGCCTGCTCAGGAGGCCTCCAGCCCAATCGGGGCTGTGGGAGGCGGAGCCTTACAAAGGAAAAGCAGCCGCCGTCAGGAAACAGCCTCTCTTCCCCTTCTCAGCCGGCTCTGTGCTCCCCGATCGGGGTAGAGCACACCTGAGCAGGGCGCAGCCACCTTGCCTGCTCAGGAGGCCTCCAGCCCAATCGGGGCTGTGGGAGGCGGAGCCTTACAAAGGAAAAGCAGCCGCCGTCAGGAAACAGCCTCTCTTCCCCTTCTCAGCCGGCTCTGTGCTCCCCGATCGGGGTAGAGCACACCTGAGCAGGGCGCAGCCATCTTGCCTGCTCAGGAGGCCTCCAGCCCAATCGGGGCTGTGGGAGGCGGAGTCTTACAAAGGAAAAGCAGCCGCCGTCAGGCGGGCCCGCGCCTGTCGGGCCCGCGCCTGAGGGCCTCGCCAGAGGGCCCTTTGGCACGGCCCTTAGGCAAAGGCCCTCCCAGAAGACCCCGAGTAACAGCCAAGCCAAGAAGTCTGCAACCACACCCGCCTCTCCAACGTGAACTCTCAGTCGTCTCCAGCAAGTTGTCCGACCTCACAGCAAGTATACTCCAACTGTCTAACCAAGAAAGTCACTCAGCAGTTCAAAGTAATCCCACATATTGCTATCTATAGCATGTCTTGACTGTCCCTTGAATATACACCCTTAAGATCCAAATAACTGCCTATACTCCTGCCTAGTCCCATACTGTTGTCAGTAACCACCCACGTCAATATAAACATCAAGATTCTGTTGTCTTATGTTATCATATACTGTCTTATACTGTCGTCAGTAATCACTCTCAACTGGTCACCCACATCACCCTCACCAATCAACACGACTCTCAAACACCAACTGTCTTCATCAGCCTGACCCTTAGAGTTGACTGTATAGCATTCACACACCCACACACCTGACTCTCTTCACCAGCCTGACTCTTACAGTTGACTGTATAGCATTCACACACCCACACACCTGACTCTCTTCACCAGCCTGACTCTTACAGTTGACTGTATAGCATTCACACACCCACACACCTGACTCTCTTCACCAGCCTGACTCTTACAGTTGTCTGTATAGCATTCACACACTCACACACCTGACCCCTGTTATATTTACTGTAGTCATTGCTAGCTCTGTAACTTACACCTTAATCAGTGATATCTTTGTTACTACTTCATAGCCTGTATACTGTACTGTGAAATTACCTGTATACTGTATTGTGTATTCTCACCACTCAAAACTCAATTACCCTCTCACACTACATCCCAGAAACCAAAATGTCTCTCCACCTCATTACCTTCCTCAGTTTTTACCTTCTCACAGATTGGCTCGGAACCACCATTGCTTACTCCCCCACCTCCAGTCATATCCCCATCCTCAAAAACCACGGAAAACATTGGGCAGGCAACCCTTATCTTTATCCAACTAGGGAAGCTCGTATCTGACACTCCCACTTGATCCACATTGCAATACAGCAATCCAGTAATTTGAAGCAACACAAACCCTCACCCTCACAAAACTTAAAATGTGCCCTTATAAATGCCCGATCAATTCAAAAAAAATGGCCTGTAATCCTAGATATAGTTACCCATTATGATCTTGATGCTCTCATGATCACCGAAACTTGGTTATCTAAAGAGGACAATGTCCTTATCAACCAACTCATTCCACCAAACTTCACTATACACACAACCCACAGAGAAAACAAGAAGGGAGGAGGAGCACTCATACTCACCAAGTCTGAACTCCTCTTCATCATGACTAACTCCTATAGCACAAACAATCTAGACATAATTACCATAGCCAATAAACAATGCTCCATGAACCTGGTCTACAGAGCCCCCTCGAGCTCCCCAGACGACCTGCCCACCATATTGGATCTGGCCGCCAATACCTGCAGCCCCAACACTCCCAACTGGATAATGGGAGACCTGAACCTCCCATCTGTACAACAAAACCAGTCCTCTTCACTCCTCAATGCCATTGAAAACCTTGGTTACAAACAAATGATCACTGAGCCCACTCATTCCAAAGGAAACATTCTTGACATGGTATTCGCCCCCCACCATGTCTCTGAGCAAAACAGCAACATTGTAAAATTGATCACCGATGTCCCATGGTCTGACCATAAACTTATAAACCTACAAATTCCCCTGAACAACAACAGTCTGAACACCAGTAAACTCGCCAATCCATCTAGAGTAACACAGGGCTTTCGACCTTTCAACAAAGAACTTATTCTGTCGAGTACCCAACCAGTCCTCAACAACACAACTCTCAACCTTGACGAGTCAATCGCTGCCTGGAACAATAGCCTCAACGCAGTTGCTCAACTACCACACAAAAAGTCCATATCAGGGAAAAGAACCTCTGCTCCATGGTTTTCCCCCGAGCTACGGTCCTCTCTTACGCACCTACGAAGGCTCGAAAAACGCTGGCGCCGCTCACTGGCTATCGATGACCACGAAGCCTACATTCTCCACCTCTCAACTCACCGAGAGGCAATCACAACCAGAAAGAAGCAATACCACTCAGATATGCTCAAGAGATCTTTGAACAAACCTCGTGACCTTTTCAACCTGGTTAAGTCACTATCAAAGGAACCATCCTCTGAACAAAATAATGATATCCACCCGCAAGAATTCGCTGATTACTTGCAATCAAAACTCCTACAGACAGATGAACTCTCAAAAAACAATATACAAGAAACAACCTGCCCAACATCCCTATCCGCACTTACCACGCCTTCTTCTAAACACATTGAAGACACAATCACCTCACTCAACACGACCACCGCGCAGACCGATCCCTGCCCAGCCTTTTGGATTAAGGATCTTCCGTGTGCATTTAGCCCCTTCATTGCAAGAATCATAAACCTCTCCTTCACTACTGGCTCCTTCCCATCTGCATTAAAGCTCACATCCATCAGGCCACTTCTAAAAACGCTAAACTAGACCCAAAGAGGCCAGACTCCTACAGGCCTATAGCCAGTATCCCCCTCTTAGCAAAGATCTTTGAGAAAGAGGCACAGCGCCAAATCCAAGACCACATTGACTCCGCAGCCCCTCTAGACCATTCTCAACACGGCTTCAGAGAATTCCATGGTGTTGAGACACTGCTTACCACTCTCTTCAATGATGTTCTCAATACCATAGACAACATCCGACAAGGCGTTGTGCTAATCTTCTTGGATATAGCAGCAGCGTTTGACTCGGTAAATCATGAGATTCTCCTCGGTCGACTGAAAGAAAAAGGCATCTGCAACTCAGCACTTGAATGGTGTAAATCATACCTCGATACCAGAATGCAATACGTTAAATCTGCAACAGGAGAATCAAAACTCTTCCATCAAAGACAAGGCGTTCCGCAAGGGTCCTCACTCTCATCCCTCATGTTCAACATCTATATGCAGCCTATCTGCGATATCATCAGGTCTTTCAATGTGAAATGTATGATATACGCCGACGATATCCTACTCTACATGCCATTTTCCACAATGCAAATGGATTTATTGCCTATAACAAACTGCTTCGACGCAGTCTCACAATGGCTCCTGTCACAGAACCTCTGCATTCAGCATAAGAAAACTGAGGTTCTCTTTATCACAAGAGACCCCAACTTCACTCCACCACCACATATAAGTGTCAAGGGAGCTGACCTAGGCACCAAGGAAACAATAAAATACCTCGGAGTCACACTAGACCATAGGCTCGATATGAAATCACACATAAACAATATCGTGAAATCTGTGTACTTCAAAATACGCACGCTCAGACACCTACGTCCCCTACTAGACCACAAAGACTTCAGAACCATCTACCAAGCTCTGATACTACCGCATTTCGACTTCGCCAACTCCATTCTACAAGGACTCCCACAATCCACCGTAAGCGCCTTACAGCTTGCCATTAACACCGCTGCCAGGGTTCTTCTAGGAGCGCCCAAAAATGAACACATCACACCTATCCTCAAACAGCTCCATTGGCTCCCTATACACGGAAGACTTACATTCAAAACCCTTATTCTCACTTTTAAGGCCATAAATGGTTTATCGTCCACATCACTTTCTAAACTCATCCAAACCGTCCCATCAAACAGAAATAGGAGACAGGCAGCATTAAACTCACTAACAACCCCAAAGGCTATAACAACGTGCAGCCTATCAACGTCAAACAGAGCTTTCATGTTTAGCGCACCAAAATGCTGGAATTCTCTCACACCTGATCTCTGCACCATAACCGACCTAACCCAGTTCAGAAAGGCCCTTAAACTGCACCTTTTCATCAAATACTACCCCACATGAAGCGTAACATAATAGCCCCACCCTAATACAATCCACATGAAGCGTAACATAATAGCCCCTCCCTAATACAATCCACAGTCTCTCTCCTTGTTCCAAGCATTCCTGCTAATTTTATGTAAATAGTTTGAGCATGTTATCTAGTTAATAGATTATATACTCCATGTAAATAGTTCTCCCATGTTATCCAAGTTGATACTCCTGTTATATGTAATACCAAACAGCCTGTTGTTCTGGTTTCTTTATGTTATCTGTAAACCGCGCTGATGTCAAAGAGTGCGGTATATAAGAAGTTGAAATAAATAAATAAATAAATAAATACTAAACAATGCGCAGACGTTAATGATGCACATTTACCAGAGCTGACATATTCCAATTAATAAATTCAAAATAAAGAGATATTTTTCTACCTTTTGTGCATTTTTTCAGCTGCAATTGCTCCAGCCACTTTCTTCTGGTTTCTTCGTGTCTTCTGCTAACTCTCCATCGTCTGCTGTCCATTTGTCCTTTCTTCTCTCTTCTAGTTTTTTTCCATTCTCTCTCTACATCTGCTTTAACATACTAATCTTTCTCCTTTTGCTCTTTCCTCATTCCTATTTCATCCACTCAAAATTTTACCCCTCCATCCTCAATCCCCACTTACTCTCCCAATACCCGGCCAATTGTAGATTTTTTATCCCTCCCACACAAAATATTTTTCCCTTCTCCATTTTACTCTTCCAGCCCCATCCCATTCTAATCCTCCCCCAACATCAGCTCCCTTCTAGTTCCAGCCTCACCCAGCATCCATTCCCTTCTAGTCCCTGCATCAGCCCATTTCCAGTCCTAGCCACCCATCAGCCCATTTCCAGTCCTAGCAACCCCCCAACCCAATACCAGTCCTAGCCCCCCATCAACCCACTTACTAACCCCCCATCACCCCATTTTCAGTTTAAGCCCCCCCTATAACCCATTACCAGTCCTAACCCCCCATCAGCCCACTTCCAGTCCTAACCCCATCAACCCATTTCCAGTCAGCCCCCCATAGCCCATTGCCAGTCCTAACACCCCCCATCAGCCCACAGCCCATTACCAGTCTTAACCCCCCCCAAAGCCCATTACCAGTTCTAAACCCCCCAACAGCCCACAGCCCATTACCAGTCCTAACCCCATCAGCCCACCTCCAGTCTTAACCCCCCAGCCCATTTCCAGTCCTAGCCCCCCCATAGCCCATTACCAGACAGCCCCCATCAGCTCACAGCCCATTACCAGTCTTAACCACACCAAAGCCCATTACCCGTTCTAACCCCCCCCAAACAGCCCACAGCCCATTACCAGTCCTAACCCCATCAGCCCACCTCCAGCCTTAACCCCCCCAGCCCATTTCCAGCCCCAGCCCCCCCAATAGCCCATTACCAGTCCTACCCCCCCCCCCCCATCGGCCTAAAGTAAAATTTAATTTAAAAAAAAAAAAACTGCTGGCTGCCGCCGCGGGGCCCCCTCTGCTGCCGCGGCAGCATGGACTGACCCGCGGGCCCCGCGGCGGCAGCCAGCAATTTTTTTTTAATTTTATTTTTAAAAAAAAGCTAATTTGTTCTATTTTTGTGGGCCCTTGCCAGCTGTGGGCCCTACGCCATGGCATACATGGCGTATAGGTAAATCCGGCCCTGCCTCTATATCGTTCCATGGTGAGACCGCACCTTGAATATTGTGTGCAATTCTGGTCGCCGTATCTTAAAAAGGATATAGCGATTTTAGAAAACGTACAGAGAAGAGCCACCAAAATGGTAAAGGGGATGGAAGGATACTTCTATGAAGAAAGGCTAAAAAGGTTAGGGCTCTTTAACCTGGAAAAGAGACGGCTGAGGGGAGATATGATAGAAGTCTATAAATTAATGAGCGGAGTGGAACGGGTAAACGTAGATCGATTGTTTACGTTATCAGAATATAGAAAGACTAGGGGACATGCAATGAAGCTACAGGGTAAGCTATTTAAGACTAATAAAAGAAAATATTTTTTCACTCAACGTGTAATCAAACTCTGGAATTTGTTACCGGAGGATGTAGTAAGAGCTGTTAGTGTAGCTGGGTTTAAAAAAGGTTTGGACAAGTTCCTGGAGGAAAGGTCTATAAACCATTATTAAGAAGGGACCCAGGATATCAATGCTTGACCCAGTACAAGCATTGCGGAACCTGTGTCTTTTGGGGTAACTGCTAGGTACGTATGACCTAGATTGGCCACTGTTGGAAACAGGATACTGGGCTTGATGGACCTTGGTCTGACCTAGTATGGCATATCTTATGTTCTTATGTAAATGAATTAGTTAGATTTACCCTCAAATTCCAGCTGCAGCACCGCAGGTACAACTCAGTAGAAGAACTTTTATTTTCAAATGTTCAAAAATATTTCTACACAGGAACATTAAATATAAGTTTCTGCTTTGAGCTTTAATAAGTGGAGGAGTAGCCTAATTGTTAGAGCTCTGGCTTGGGACCCAAGAGACCAGGGTTCGATTCCCACTAGCACTCCTTGTGGACTTGGACAAGTCACTTAACTCTCCACTGCCTCAGAAAACTCCAAGTTATCAATGTCCCTGTTTAATGTACATTACCAAGTTTAAGTTACGATGTAAACTGCTTTGACTAAAATGGTTAAGCAATATAAAAGACCTGATTACTAAATTTACTCTCCCTCACTAGCAAGTTCCAGTTGTTACTGTTCTCAAGAAACTTCACAAAAGTGAATTCAAATGAGGTTTTTGCCTCACCAAAAGACTGGACTACCAGTCCAAAAATTCCTATTTAAACTAACCATTCCCTAACTTCCTTCTCTGAAAAATAGAAAAATGTATCTCAGAAATAGTTCTAAGCTTTTACTCCTGTCAATTTTTACTTTCCTTTCCTGTTTCCAAGTCAGTGTTGCTCAAAATCCTCTCTAATTTGCCACTCACACTTTATACACACATCATGCATTCACCCCTTCTTGGATCTTCTCCTAACTTGAGACCAGAAAACGTTAGCTGCTACTGTAAAATATTAGTGCTCTTCCACAGAGAAATAGGGCCATAGCACTTGCAGCCACACACACACAGAAACCTCTGCCCATCTTCTTCCCCATAAAAGCCATATACACGCTTTTATAATGTGGATACCTGATGCCGAATCAGTCATAGTATTAAGAGCTCAAAACTACCCCATAAAATCTGCCATTTTCACGGGCTTGCAAGGGTCAAACAGTGTCTTAATCCGCCTCACACATGGGCCATCCCATGCTCACTCGCAGCACCCCCTCCCTCCCGTTTCAGCTGTGCACATGCTCAGTAAACTACTTCTTCCAGGATCACGCTGACGTTCAAACTTGCACTTTTTTTGGTATTGACAGCATCCCCTAAGCCTCAATCTGCTATTATTTTTCAAAAACAAGCCTTCTAGAGCCCACTAGGAGCTTTTAAAGTTGTGGCAGCTATTTTGGATTCACCATGATTCGCAAGTGGACTGTTGTAGTTGTTGTTATGGAAGGACAGACTAGATAGGCCATGTGGTCTTTTTCTGTCATCATGTTTCTATGTTTCTATCTTCTTTTCCGTTCGAAAATCACTTTTGAGGCTTCCCCACACTTCCAGAAGCTCTCCCCAGAGCCCAGCTACCCCCAAACACATCCACCTTTAGCTGAACCGGCAAATACCGGTCGGCTATTTACAGGCATATCCCTGGGCAGCCTGGGTCCTTCCCGATTTTAAGCTCTGCCCCGGCTGACAAAAACAGCATTCAGCGCCTTTGCTCCTGCCCTATTTCTGCCGCAACACGCACCTCTACCCTGCTTACAGCCCCGGATTTGCACTGGGCTGCAGGTAGAGACTTTGACTTTCATTTTGTTACACTAGGCAAGGCTTAGTTTGCCTAGTGGCGGTGCTGCTTCTGGAGAGCAGGGGCGCAAAAAATAGCAGGCAGACGTCCCCAGTTCTACCAGTAGGAATAGAGAACAGTTGTGGCCAGTGGTAATCCTGGGGTCCCACTGGCAAAGACTGACCTGCAATGACAGAAGAAAAAGTGTAGGAAAAGGGACAAGACAAGAGAAAAGGAGCAAAAGGGAAGGGGGTGTTAGAAGATGAAAGAAGAGGGTCAGAGCATAAGACAAGGGGAAGGTTATATGAGTGGGGCTGATAAGTCTCTGGCCTTGTAATGAAACAGAAAACGAAACTGTAGAGAGATCATTCGGGTCTCCGGAACTAAAGTCTGTTTCGTTACAAGGCCAGAGACTTATCAGCTCCTCCTCGTATGAGAAAAGAAAAGGGCAGAGATAAGGGAAGGGGTGGAGCATAAGGGGGTGGGGTCAGGAGGAGTAAAGGGGCGGAGCAGAAAGGGGCAGGATTAGAAGAGGAAAGGTGAAGAGGGGGTGGAGCAAAAAGAAAGTCCGAATTAAGAGAAAAGGCAAAGCGTAGAGGAAAGGGCAGAATCGGAGTAGGAAGAGAAAAGAGAGGTGGGAAGGATGCCCTGAAAGGCAGGTGGCAGTGAAAGGAGAAAGGAGGCAAGCTTGGGTACCAAGGGAAAGGGGGGAGGGAGCATGCACGGCTGAAGGGAAGGAGGGTAACTGCAAGAGTGAGGGTCTTGAGGGGTAGGAAGGGGCACTAGTTCGAGGGTGGGAGGGATAGGGAATGAGTGGAGGATGAGAGGGGAAAGTGGAAGGGAGAAACATACATGCCCACAGCTCAAATACTCATCCTCTTGACACACACATCACCCTAAAACACTGCCAATGCACATACACATACACCCCCTCCCTCTGACATCCTTCCCTCACATCAACAGCTCAACTCTCCCTATGGACTTCATACCACTGATTCACACACACACACAGTACACCGGTCACTATGCACACAATGCCCACCCACCCAGACAGTCATGCGCACATTTCCAGCTGTCCTAACGAGACACTCTTTACAAGGCTGTTTCCCCACACAGACGGGCCTTAGTCTGTGAATGGAGGAAGTGGGAAAACGTGCCATTCTCAATATAAAGACCACCTCTGGAAATTGTGCACACCACATAGGTTCAGCTGTCCAGTCTTCTCTGAGCCCCCTCCCCTCCCTGATATGCTGTACCCTAGAAATAGCCGACTGTAACACACGTCTGCTGAACTGCAAACTGAGCAGGCCCACATTTCTCTCTTCTATAAAGTGACAAACAAAGAAAGAAGTGAAATAATGGAACATTTTCCCAGTCAAGGCAAATAGAAAACGATTTCAGATGAAACAAGAAATCAAAGATATACTGATGGCAGTTAAACTTTAGAGAACGTGCTGATCCAGCGGTTTTGGACTGACAACCAAATCTGCAGTGAGGAACATTTATGATATGATTGAGATGTTTAAATACCTCCGTGGCATAAATGTTCAGGGAGAGAGCCTCTTTCAATTGAAAGCAAGTTGGGACATGGGATGAGGGTGAAGGGAGATAGATTCAGGAGTGATATGCGGAAATATTTCTTTACGGAAAGAGTAGTGGATCCATGGAATAGTCTCCCAGTGGAGGCGGTAGAGATGAGGACAGTAACTGAATTCAAAAAAGCATGGGACCAACACAGAGGATCTCTAAAGGTAAAAAGGGGACTGTTGTAGTTGCTGATATGGAAGGACAGACTAGATAGGCCATGTGGTCTTTTTCTGTCGTCATATTTCTATGTTTCCATTACGCACAAGACCGCCACAATTGCCCTGACTCTTGAAAGAGTGCGATGAGGTCTGACCAAGGCAAGAGCAGGGCATAAAACTGAAGCTGAAAGGCCAGGATGCGGACCTCGAGAAAGCACTGATGATACTCCTGGATAGGGATATGGAAATATGCAGTGGAGCAGTCACAGGGGAGTAAAGACCCTCCACATCTGACCCATGCAAAGACGGACTCAAGAGCTCGGACTCTCGTGGTGTAGTGATCACTGCCAACAGACCCAAACAGGGCTAGGCAGCTGGTTCTTATTTATTTATTTATTTACATTCTCTTATATACCGCGCTATTCTGCATCAGTGCGGTTTACATTGAACAAACTGAAATTACATTGAACAGGGCATTATAACTTGGAGATAACTATTTTACAGGGAACATGGGCTATGGAGGGTTAAGTGGCTTGCCCAAGACCACAAGGAGCACCTGTGGGACTAGAAACCCCAGTCCTTCCGGCCCAAGGTTGCTGTCGTCTAGTGGGATTTGAACCCCCGACCTTCCGGCCTGAAGTACCTTGCCCCAACCACTAGGCCACTCCTCCACTCCAGATTCTTCTGATCTTTTATTTAAACCAGAAAGGGAGAGGAATATCGCCCTCAACCTTGAAGTGTGGGGGGCCACAACTGCAACAGAAGGTGCTAAATAGATTCCTCAACTACCGCTCTCTTGGACCAAGAGCCCCAAAAGGAAACTCATAAGAACATAAGATATGCCATACTGGGTCAGACCAAGGTCCATCAAGCCCAGTATCCTGTTTCCAACAGTGGCCAATCTAGGTCATACGTACCTAGCACTTTCCCCAAAACACTCCAGAAAGTCTTCACCAGTTCTAGAGCGTATCTCTGCTTGAGGATGTCTAGAATCCAAGGGCTGATATGAGCCCATTCCAAGTAACCAGTCAGACACCCGCCAACCGCCCATCCCTCAGGAGGGACTCATGGAACACACTAAAGGGGCTTGCTGGCTTCCGAGGAAGCTCCAAATGAGTCCTAAGAGTGCAGAAATCCAAAAAAAGGACCGTTCTTGAGCCGAGGCCCATAGGTGGAAGAGTCCACCAGAACCGCTTCTGGTCTTAAGCTGTTGCCCCCTTCCCACTGAGCCCTTCGTGAAGCTGGAACCTCTAGGCCCATAAGGGAGCCTCTAAGGTAGTGCTTTGAAACATTTATCCCGTATAACCCTATTTTAACAACTGAAAATTCCCGTGGCCCCAGATGACGATGAAATCAAACTGGCAGATCTTCAGCCTCCTTCCCCTTGTGAGTTTGTGTTTCTTTGTAATTCTGTGTATGTAAGGCCGTAACCTGCCTAGGATTTTAGACAGTGCGGGCCGGAAAGGTTATAAAGAAAGAAGAAAAGCAGGAACAGTCAGCACAGAGTCCCTGGTGTCAGTGTGTGCTTACAGACCCCAGTACTCAGCTGGGTTTCTGGCCTAACAGCAAGCTTACGCAGGAGGGACAAGGGCCTGTGAATGTTATTTATTTATTTATTTATTTATTTGCATCTCTTATATACCGCGCTATTACAATCAGTGCGGTTTACAGTGGAACAGAACATAAAACAATGTAGCAGTTACATTGGGTTTACAATAAAACATGGGATACAAACTTGGAAAAACAGGGGAAAAACTATGTACAGTGTTATAGAAGTGGAGGATTAAAGATCAAATGAGGGCATGGTTAAGGGTTGTAATGTAAAGAGTGGATATGTAACAGGAGGGGTATCAGGCTAACGGTTTTTGTAGTTGGGGTTGCGTTAATTGTGAATCTTGGAGAGTACACTGGCTCACAGGCGACAGCCGACTGGTGACTGGGCATAGGTGACAGTGAAAGTCCAGAGAGATGGGGAAATGGCCATGTTTCTATGACCCCAAGTTTGGGAAACACCGCTCTAAGGGCTTCCACCAGGCCCGCAGATCTTCGCAAGGGAGCTATCTGCTCTTAAAATTGAGCTTATTAAGCCGCAGCTCAGTCATGGCCCCTGCAGACCCCAGCTGGAGCCGAGGTTCTCGTCAGGTGCAGGGCTTAACCCAGGACTCCAAGGGTGTTTGGGGTAGAGGCTACTGCTGAGCCAGGACCCAACTGTTCCTCAGCCTCAGCTCCTTTGAGAGGACACGAGCTCTCACAAGGACAAAGAGAGGAGAAGGAATACCTCCAACCCTCTAGGCAAGGGTTCACTTGTGGAACTGCATCAGAGGAAGCTGCGTAAAGTGCCAAGTCAACAGGGGCGGAGAGGTTCTCTTCCTGAGACAGACCAACTCTGACAGAATTGCTTCCATCACCAGGGGAAGCTCCCCTTCTCCCATGTACTCAGCCAGTGAAGGAGGGGAAAAAAACACTCCTCTCCCTAATACCCCTGAAGGGACCTGGCTAGATTCCCAGAAGAATTGATAAGCAGCAAAGCAGTAGGGGTTCCTGAAGCTCCGACACCAGATGAGGAGACACCATAGGACCCCACGCCCAATAAGGGGGGTGCCCCATATCTACTTAAAAGACTGAAAACAGCCTGCGAGCTGTTTCAGGAGCTGTTGCTCAAAGCCAGCTGACAAAAGAACCCTGAAGGGTCTCAGAGACCTGCGGACTTGCCCTACCACACTCGCCCCTTCACAGGGACCCTGCAGCCATCAAAAATGGCCACCAAACCCACCAGCGGGAAAAAGAAAATCAGTGCCAAAACAGGCATCAGACTCCCGCCGATGTGTAAAAAAATGTGCTGAGGCTTCAAAAACTCTCTCAGGCAAAAACCACCAGCTATAGAAAAAGACAACTCCACCCAAAAGAAAAGTGAGAACTCCCGGTAAGGGAATCCCAGCAGCTGCGAGTCTGGCAGCAGAAACCCAAGAAAGGCTGCTCCAGCCACCTACACAGGCCTGGGAAAGCCTGGTTGCCTTACAGGGTGGTTGGATTTTTTTTTAAGCTGCTTTATTCAAGCCAAAACAGGGCCAATTCAAAAACAGAAAGAAAAAAGAACGAATGTCTGCAAGCTTTGCTTTTCTAAGGACATCGAGAGGAAAGGGGGCCTAAGCCCAGATGTACCAACCCTTCTCAGAGGACCTGTGGGATCCTCTTGTCCACTCTCCAGCCTACTAACACTGGGCATAGGACAGCTGTCGGCTCAAGAAGACAAGGGTGTACCCATGCTGAAAGCAAATATTTGGCCTACAGATCTCAAACTCACAGGTTTCATGACCGTGGTCTGGACTAGGGGAGACAGGCCTATCTGCACTGCTGCACCTGTCCACACATCTTATCACCTCCTGGAGGCACATAATACTGGCTTCTCTCAGTGCTGCACCAGCTTGTATACCGAGTGATGACATCACTGAACCTGTTCTAGTCTGCCTCCACCTGCTGGCAAAGGAGCATAACCCACTCGTCAGGGCGGGTCTAGCAGGAAGATAAGAAAGCAGTAACTTACTTTCTCTGGACGATGCGATGTGTAATAACCACTGAAAGCGTCTTCCAATAACTGGAAGATTAACCAGTCAAGGTTTCAGCAATTTTCCTGATAGTCCTTAAAATTTGTAATAAATAATTAACGAATTACTTAAATAACTGAAAGTTGAACTAGTATTTATATCATCATAGACAGTCTTTTTTGAATTATTTGCCTAAATCAGGTATGTTTAGTGTTTTTGAGGTCTTTTCCTGCATCATTTACTATGTTCTCTGTAAATGTTTGCGTCTGTATGTTGCGGGACATTGCTACCTGCAGTATGTATTTTGGACGCAGGCAGGTACGACTTCCTTTTTAACAATCATTAACTGCTGTAGTGGGTATTCAAACTTGGTTATTGAGGTGTCTAGGATGAGCCAAGTCTGCTCAGGGTCTCAAGTACCAAATTTGGAAACCACCTACAGGATCTTAAGCAGGCTGCACACACATATTTCCCCATATCAAAAGGGAAAACAAGACAAGGGACAGAGGAAAACATAAAAGCAAGGGTTGATAGCATGGATTTACTGTACCATCACAGTGCACTTACTGTCTTGAGATGTCCAGTCCAGCTTTCATGACAACATCGTACCGGAAAGACTGGATGGCTTTTTTAAGGTCTTTGTAATCCTTGGGTACACTCTGATCGCTCTCAGCCTCATCGTCTAAGTCACTGCTGTCTTCATCTCCCTCCTCCTCCTCCTCTTCTTCCTGCAATGACTGTCTGTTGCTCTTTTTGGAAGTCTTGTCACTTTTGTGTCTTGAAATACAAGTGATAATCTCTTCTGGGTGTTGTCTCAGAAGCCCGCCAGGCTTTGCAAGAAGGGTATTGCTGAAACGTGTTGTGTTGCAAGTCACCTTGGGTGGACAGCAGCTAGGCGAGGAGAATATGCATCGACTCCATGTCTGGCACGGTTTATGCGATGGGCGTGTTTGCCATAGTCCAAACCAGATATTCAATTTTCTAAAAGCTCCAACGGACAGTCTGAAACCAGTCATATCACAGTCTGCAGAAACAGAAGCACAGAGGCTACATATTTATGACCCATTAACATGCTCTTAAAACGTTACAAAGCATATATACACAAAAAAAAGTTTTGAAGTGGATTTAAAAGACACACAAAGATGAGGGCCGGGTTATAACACCACCTTTCACTAGACCCAGGATTAGTTTCTTAAATCTTACATACCAGGCTTCCCTGACTCTTATCCCACTGCTCTGCCAATTAGGGTACTGCTCTACATTTTAGACTCTGATCTAAGATGGGAACGCAAAGCCTTCCAAAGAGTTGGGGAGAAATATGCAGGGGATGGAACATAAAGTTGACTCAGAGGAGCACAAATCTTGAGAAAGAGCATAAGGAACCAGCTAATTTGAGAGATAGTAGGGTCAACCTGCATGAAAAGCAGGACAAGTCAACTCAACTCAAGTAACTTCAATCTGGTTCTAAAAGCAACCAAATGCCTGGGAAAGCTGATCAAGAATGAGTAATATGATCATTTCTGCACGCAATAGAAAGTACCTACAGAACAGCTTTGAATTAATGGAAGATGCCTGAACCGATGATGGGCAAGTCACTGCAGGGAACATTACAATTGTCTGATCTGTTAGTCAACAAAGTCTAAGTCACTAATTTTATCTCTCTCTCCTCTAGAAGCTTCCTTATGGATCTGACTTTTTGCAAAATAAAGAAACAGGACTTAACCACAGCTGCAGTGCAAGGGGGTCGAAAAAAAAACACCCAAAATAGTCACTGTCTCCTTAAAGGTAATTGGGCGGCTCCCAGTAACAAGGTTAATAATACTAGCAGCTGAGGCTTGTCCAACATCCAAACGAGTTTTATATCACTGTATATACCATTAAGTTAATACCATTAAACAAGATATGCCTTTAAGTTAATCTGTACATAGTTCCCCCGGTTGTCCTATTGTTGAAGTTCCCTGTTCAATGTAAAACTCAATGTTACCTGTATGCATTGTAGTATGTTCTTGTTCTATGTACACCGCACTGATTTTAATAGCGCGGTATAAAAGAATTGTTAAATTAAATTAAATTAAATTAAATTAAATTAAATTAAATTAGAAAACTAAATAGTTTCACATTTGGATGGGTTTAGTTGCAATGTATTTGTGTGGAGCCAGTCGGCAACCATACTTAACACTATTGTTTTAATGGACCTAGACCAGAAGTAGTAAGATCTCCCTAAAGCAAAAAGTTAATTCAACAGCATAGAACCAGGGTTCTCAATCCAGTCCTCAGGACTGTCTTACTCCAACAAAGGCCAACACACCTTGTTAATGAAGACGTGCAGTTTATTTATAATACAAAGCAGGGATAACTTGAATTTCACTTATTTAACTTCTTAATTCGTACTTATTTAGAAAGGCAAGTAATTCATATATCTACCTATGATTAGTTAAAAAGATATCTGGAAAACTATTAGAATAAAAGCACTTAATTACAGAATAGATAACTAGAAAGCTAATTACAGAAGAATAATACTTCACCGAAAGAGCTTTACTTCATCCCCTGTCAAACTTCGATTGAATGGATCCCTGATTCAACCAGACAAGAGAGACTTCTCAATCGGGAGTTTCTCTAGGCAATGCGTCCATTCCTAGATGAATCCATTTCTCTCTGTCTAGCTGAAAACAGGTACCCATTTTATCCAGTTGCAAGAACAATCCAGTTATTTCCTATCATGTGACATATACGTAGTATAGAGTCAGTTATCCATTAAGCACATCCAAGACACTGGCCAGGTGCTTGAAAATGCTCAAGGGAACCCCCCCCCTACATTACAATTGATGAATTCTTATCCTGTAGGAGAAATGTTTCCAAGGCAAGGTGAATTGTCCTGTTTTGTCCTGTTAATGGGTTTCAATTTGTCTGCTAGTAGAAAGACTCCTAGGTGAAGTGTTCTTTTGTTCTCTGTAATGGGTCTCCATTTGTTTGCTAGGAGAAGGTCTCCTCCCTGATCTTTCCAGTATCTGTAGTTATGTAAATTGTTTCAGCAGTTTCAAGTGCCCCTATTTCAATGGTTTGTTTAGTTACAGTTGAGGCATATTCACTGCTGAGACATATTCACTACTGAGGCATAATCAACAGTCAAAATTCATCTGTACCACAAGGACACACCCAGCCAGTCAGGTTTTCAGGATAAGCATCATAAATATTCATGAGAGAGATCTGCATGCCTCCACTGTATGCAAATCTGTCTTGCATATTCAGTGTGCTTATCGTGAAAACCCAGTGCTAGGTGTGTCCCGAAGACTGGGTTGAGAACCCCTGACATAGATGTATGAGCTAAAGTCCAGAGACTGAATTAATAAAATTAGAGGTTACAAAGACAATAAACCAGTGCCGATGCCAAAATGGATCCAATATAATTCCACCGTGAAATGCATGAGTTTCGAATAAAGACAAATTGGAAAAGACTGTACAGGAATGGCCAGAAAGAAGAGAGGTAAACCACTGCCTACATCTTGCAGTGCTACAGAAATGATTAGTAGTGGTAATGCCTAGATCAGATGGCCAGGCTTCGCCAGACCTAAACATTGTCGTAAAAATGAGCAACGGGGGTTACTGATAGGCAGAGGCAACAACAGACTACACCTTGCCAACGTAAGCATTGTAATCCTGATTTCAAGTTAGCTTAAGAAACTTTCCAAAGATGTTCTGCGGAATAGAGCTGTGTCCATTTTCCCATCCACGGTAATCCTGTTTCACGCCACATCAATGGGCTGATGCAGAAAACGGTGCTGTCGTCAACGCTGCAGGGCAGCCTCTCTAAGCACCATTTCTCTGCACGAGCATGCGTGTGGAATGCAGGAAGGGATTTGCCATGAGCCGAATCGCTGCACAGACGCCCGCGTTAATGGCGGTGCCCAGAACATGTACAAGCATTCAAAACAGATGGAAAGGAAGCAATTAGCTGCTCGGTACAGATGCAGAGAAATGTGCCCAAGACCGAGTTCGACACCGGGATTTTAATAGGAGATCCGAGGGCGCGTTAGCCAGCAGTCTCTAAGGCGATTTCTTTCACCGCTCTGGTCACTTTAGTCCAGCAGTGGGTGGTGTGGCCTGCCACGGTGGGAGGGGGTACCGCACCTGTTTATCTCTTTAAGGGGAGGGCGAGCCTTTGTGTGTGCCGAGGGAGGGTCAGAGTGGTGAGGCTTTTCTTTGAGAGTCACCTTTGTGCATGTCTTGCAGAGATGTGAATGGTGAGAGTCCTCTGCTCCCTTCACTCAGCACACGTGCGCAAGGGCCTTTGGTGGGCAGGATACAGGGGAGACTGACACAGACACCTGTGCCCGACTTGCTCTCCTGATTTAGCGCAGACATCTGCACGCTGTCTGCTTATAGCATGGCTGCACAAAACCTGCGCTAGCGCAGGGGTCTACATCGACCCCAAAGAGAGAAAAATAACACAGCAGGACGGCCTAGTGCACCCAGTTTGCCCATTTATTACATACATGAACATGACAACTAGCACAGCTACAACTGGGATCGAGGCAGGCACACTGCTTTGGCCGCCACGTTGCAGCTCTACTGTGCGTTTTCCGTTTCTATGCTTCTGTGCTGCCGTCTTCTGAACTTACGGAGGTGATGGGTGCATGGAAGCACGCGGAGGCAAAGACAGTAACAGAATTCAGTAACGCCTGGGATAAGCACGAGTGGAAAATTCCCAGGTGCCTACAAACTAGTGTCTGGTGTCGGCCCAAGAGGAGCTGCTGCTTTTGCGAGAGGAGCTGCCGTCACTGTGACAAACCTGGGAAAAGTCACAGAAATTGCAGGCAAGACTGTTCCCTAAACACACAAAAAGACAGCCTGTAAGGAAAGGAGGGAGCAAAAGCAAGTGGGGAAAACATGCCGAGCACGGCTCAGGGAATTCTTCCTATCCCTCTGCATATGCATAGATGTGTGCGCTCACACCTCTGTGCTTATATTTGCTTTGTCTGTGTGCTGTATGTGGGTCTCTCTGTTTTGTACGTTTATCTATTTTATTTGTGTGTATATGTGTGTGAGAGAGAGATAAATAGAGTTCATGCAACAGAATGAAAGGAGACCAGAGATAAGTTCTATTCAATATCTGAGACCTTGCACAGGGACTAAAAGGGAAGATTCTCATTTTTGCAGATGACAATCAATTCCTATCATAGAGTGGACCCCTCTCAGGGAATAGACGCAATGAGAAGAGGTCTAAGAAGTGGTCAAGTGATTGTCAGCTAAGATTCAATACGAATGAGTGCAAAACCCATGCATTTAAGGTGCAGAAATCTATGGAGGTTGCACACGAGACAGGGTGAGAAACTGATGCGCACTGACTAGGAAAGACATCTCAGGGCAGCGAAACAGCACTAAAAGGTTATGGC
This sequence comes from Ichthyophis bannanicus, assembly GCA_033557465.1. Classification (NCBI taxonomy): domain Eukaryota; kingdom Metazoa; phylum Chordata; class Amphibia; order Gymnophiona; family Ichthyophiidae; genus Ichthyophis; species Ichthyophis bannanicus. Next base: position 1,301,796,414 of record CM066033.1, read on the forward strand.
AAGAGTCAGAAATGGGAGGGAGCACAGAGAGGCATAGAACCACTAAACAAAGGAAGAGGATAATAACGCTATACAGAATATTAAAGATATCTCATCTGTAACACTGAGCCCAGCAAGGTGGCAAGAGTAGGTAAAAGGAGCGGCAGGTGCACCTACTTTTGCCACCTTGCTGGGCAGACTAGATGGACCATGATGGTCTTTATCTGCCGTCATATACTATGTTAGGTCTGGAGGCCTTATCTGCAAAGTTATGGCTAGACTGAAAGCAGTCCAGAGAAAGGCTATCAATAAGACGCAGAGACTTTGCCAAAAGCTACATGGAATGAGACTTAAAAGACCTTAATAAATATATAACCTAGAGAGAAGAGGTAGGGGGAACATTAAAATATCTCAATGGAAAGGACTCCCAGAAGCACTGAAGCAGACAAAAATAAATGGAGTTCAAGGAAGCTTCACATAAGCACAAAGGGACCCTAGTTGTGAAGAAATGAGGATCTATAGCACTGCAGAAACAATGAAGCAATACAATGCAAAAAAATAAAATAAAAAAGGAGATAGGAAAAAAAATTAACAAAAATAAAAACTTTTAGCAGGTTTTCTATACCATTTTATCATTAAGTCAAAATGGTTTAGAGATAACATTTGAACTAGAAAAATTACATTGAACAGAGGTACATTGTAGGGGGCTCTGCTTCCTACAAATTTTGGCTTCTAAACATTCTACTGACCCCTGACATAGTGAATCCTTAGCTAGGAAGAGGTGATGGAGAAAACAGATCAACTGAGGTCTACTGCACTGCAAGAGCAGACTATATGGACCTTGGGATCCCTATCTGCTATCATATTCCTTTTCCCTGTGATGCCTTTTTAGTCATTTTGAAAATGAATGTATGGCCACCTTTAATAATTTTTTTTTGGGCACACTAGGATGTCATTTTGCTCAAATAAGCAAATTATGTGCTTGTGGGACTGTACATTCTAATATATGTCTATCTTATATTTCTTTTCTTTTCTTTTTACTAGCATGTGGAAAGTCTTTACCTCAGATCTCTTTTTAGTGCAAGAAAAAAATTTAAACAATGCAGCTTGAAACCCTACTTCTTGCCATACCGTTAAACAAAAAAAAAATCATTTTGAGAGTCAGCAGCTGCAGATAAGGAAAGATACCATTGAGATAAGCAATTTACAGTGTTTAGAAGATGCAAATGAAAAGGAAGGCAGGCAGAAGGGAAAGAATAAGAAATTGCTGGCTCAAGCTGTGTTCCAGCAACAAGCAAACCTGGAAATGATTCAGTAAGGGGAAGGAAGGAGTGCAACTGGCAGAGTGGAATGAGACAAAGCAGGGGCCAAACATCAGCAGAGGATTAGCCCCATCAAAGGGGCAGAAGAGCTGCCAAGTTTCCTAGTTCCAGCAGGGAGACTGTTTAGTTAGGTGCAAAGAAGCAAGAAGGAACCTCCAAAAGAGACAATAAGAACCAAGAGAGCTACATCTCCCTGATCCCCACTCCTTTGGCACCCATTCCCTCCCTTTCCTAGCAGCTCCAGCCAATTGGGTTGTGTGTGTCACCTTTTTTACCCTCCCCTCTTGTGTCCCATGTTACTTGCACTTGTCATTATTCGGTAATCTAGGCCCCCCTTCCCTCTTGTTCCCGTCTTCGACTGCTATCGCCCTGTGTTGCCTTTTGTCTGTCTCTCCCATTATACATCTATAAACCGCCTAGTTGCCTTGCTACAGGCGGTATATCAACACTGAAATAAATACATTGCATTGGACTGCCTTGTATCAACCTCCATTTCCTGCCTTTTGGTTCTTATCAGACTTTTAGTTAGGCCTGTTTCTGAATGTACATCCCAAAGCTATGTGGTATTTGTAGTTCTGGATTATGCCCATTGCATTAATACCCCAGATCCCATAATGCATCAAGATAGGGTTGCCAAATCCATAACTAGCCTTAAATCACCCTCCTGGAACTGGGTAACTTGGCAGACCTGGGGCAGGCCCCATGAAAGTAGCAGCAGCAGATGGCCTAACTGCACCAGGGACAGGCCCCATACAAGGAGCAAGAAAGGTAGAGAACAGACCCAGGCAGGTGAGAGGACCCCTGATGCAATGAGTTGCAGGGGCCACAGACCCATACAGGAAGACAATGCTGCAGGAACAGTAAGGACTAGCCCCATGCAAGGGAACGTACGCTTAGAGGACAGGCTCATGCAAGAAATAAGAGCAGGCAAGGAGCTGGGACAACAGCACCACGAAACAGGCCCCGTGCAAGGGGTAAGGGCAACAGGGAAGAGCTCAGATCTCCTGCCCCAGGGCGCACGCGCGCGCCGCTTCCTCACCGTTCGCGCAGCGGCTCGTACAAAGCCGCGTGCCGCCGCTCTCACTCGGCCGCGCCAGGACCCGTGGCAGCGCGGAGCTACGCATGCGCACGGCCGCCGGCTCCGCCCCCTCCGCCTCGCTGGGGATTCTGGGATTTGTAGGCAGCGAGCGTGATTGGAGAGTCTTCGGCTGGCACAAGGAGGTGGACGGTCCGTAGCGGAGGGAGACTGTAGTAACGGGAAGATGCATTATGCATATGGAGCTAACCTGCTAGCTGCTCCTTATCCTTCTGTACAGCTGTAGACCCTGCCCCTGCTTCCGAGAGTTTAAGGGAATTAAAGCTTTTCATTTATCATGGGGAAATACTAAAATAGGGTGAACAGGAGCATACGGGCTTAGATTGAAAAGCAGCCTCCAAATGGTGGGCGTTTAGTCTGCATTTGAATAAGGCCAGAGTAGAAACATTAGAGGCAACCTGAAAAATACTCTTGGCCCTTCACTTTACCTCTCTAGCCATCTTTCCTTCCATGTGAGTTTTTGCCATCCTGACTGCTTTCCCTATTCCATATAGCTTACCCGGTAATTCTTCCCTGCACTTCTCTTTCTAGTCACCTGAATAGACAATATGGCCTCAAGGGAATTAATGGTAGCAAAATCATTTCAGGCTGTTTTAGTTTACACACTGTGGCAACGTCCCGTTGTGCAATAGTACAGAACAGGGCAGTCTTCAAAGCAAGGAGTTTCTTTATGAGTTCTTTACTTATTATTGCCTTTTGCCTAATGCTTCCTTCTATATACTTTATTTTGGGGACCCACCAAGTTAAGACAATTTTTATATAAAAGACATGGCTTGTTGTGGACTTATATATTTTACACATTTTATTTATTTATTAGCTTTTATATACCGCACTATTTAGTATCAGAGCAGTTTACAGTAAACGTGAACAGTGAAGCAACTTTACATAGAACAGGGAGGGAGGAGTGGCCTAGTGGTTGGGGCAAGGTACCACAGGCCAGAAGGTCAGTGGTTCAAATCCCACTAGAGGACAGCAACCTTGGGCCGGAAGGACTGGGGTTTCTAGTCCCACAGGTGCTCCTTGTGGTCTTGGGCAAGCCATTTAACTCTCCATTGCCCTTGTTCCCTGTAAGTAAAAGTATGTGTCTCATATCCCCTCGTGTTAAATGTATCCCCCAACCACTTTGACCCAGTGAAAAGCAGGATATAAATGCAGCTAAATAAAATAAAATGCATAAGCAGGCATAAAATGTCAAAACACTCAACTCAAGCAACTTTACATCAAACAGGCATAAACAACAAAACTGAATAAGAAGGTGCAGATAAATATCCAAACTATCTATCAGGCACTTATCATGCCTCATTTTGACTACGCAAATTCAATCCTGCATGGTCTCCCTCTGTCTACTTTAAACCCTCTACAGTTTGCAATGAATTCTGCAGTGAGAGTTCTAATCGGATTGCCTAAGAAGAATCATATCACACCCATCCTAAAACATCTTCACTGGCTCCCCATTCAGTGCAGACTATCGTTCAAAATTCTGCTGCTTACTTTCAAGTCAATCAATGGTCTAGCCTCTACATCACTAGCGGAACTCATTCATACCACAACATCCAACAGGTCCAGGAGATCAACAGCGATAAACTCATTAGTTGTCCCGATAGAATTAACCCACTGCACTCACGCTACAGCTAACAGAGCTTTCAAACTATGTGCACCAAGAAGCTGGAATTCTCTCCCACCCAACATACGAGCAATCACTGACTTGGCCCAATCTAGGAAGGCAGTGAAACACTACGTATTCCTTCAGTACTACAAGATAGACAAAGATATAGTAACGTCACCTACAGTCTAATATAGATATCATGACAAAACCTCCGCTATAAGACACTTATAAGTTTAGCTTGTACAATATGAAAATCTGATGTAAATAGTTACCCCAAGTTATCCAAGTTCTATTTCCTGTAACCTGTAAACACTGTTTCATTATACGCAACATGTATGTTTTATGTTCTATGTAAACCGCACTGATGTTGAATAGCACGGTATAAAAGAAATGCAAATAAATAAAAATATATAAATAAAAAATAGTGACAAATGAAAGAGTTAACATGAGGGATAGGGTGAGAGGGAGGAAAGAGGAAGGGGAAGGGGAGGATAGAGGCAAGGGAAATGGGAGAGGGAGGGAGAACTAATTACATATTGTGGAGCCGGGTCTCAGGTAAAGTCTTTGTGAGTGTAGAGGCCAGCATAGTAGAGCAGTTCTTAAGTTATGTTGTCATAGGCCAGCTAGAAGAGGTGAGTCTTTAATGCCTTTCTGAACGTATAATGGTCCATAATAGCTCGGACTGGAGCAGAAAGGGCATTACAGAGAGTCGGTGCGTATAAAGAGAAGGCGCGGTTTCTGGCGGCCTTAGTGCAAGTTCTTATTGCTGAGGGAGTGATCAGGGTATTTACCATATTGGATCTTCTCGTTCTGTTGTCTGGGGTATGTTGAACAATTGTTGACCGGGAGGGTGCAGATGAGTTGTGAATAATCTTAAATGTGATAAGAAGAGCTTTATAGGTCAGGCGGCTAGATAGGGGGAGCCAGTGTAGTTGCATCAAGATGGGTGAGATATGTTTGTATCTGGAGACACCTTGTAGTGACCGGGCAGCTGTGTTCATGGCCAGTTGGAGAGGTTGGAGGATGTGTTTCGGGACGCCATGAAGAATAATATTTGCGTAGTCAAAGTGCGAGAGAATGAGGGCTTGGAAGACAGAGTGAAAATCTGAAGGGTCAAGGAGTGGGCGGATATGATGGAGGCTCCTTCTGCTAGACGGCTTTGATAATACTGTGGATATGTGCAGCCATGGACAGATGTTGGTCAAAAATTACTCCAAGGTAGCGAACCTCTGGTTTGTTCATAAGTTCAGCATCTCTCACCTGCAAGGAGGATGGTGGGGTGAAAATTGGTCTCTGGATATAAATAAGACCTCAGTCTTCCTGCAGTTAACCTTCAGGTTCTGGGTAGCGAGCCAATCAGAGAAAGCGTTGAAGCATTCTGAAATGGTTGAGAAGTCAGGGCTGTCAAGAGAGAATGGGGTGTAGAATAGGACACCGTGTTTTGCTTAGGCACAGCGTCTATACTCAGGGGTTCAGGCGACTGGGCAAATGGTGTCTGTTCAGATGCATATGCTAGTCACTAATTTTAAAATGTGGCATTTCACACTTTGTTCATTACTACTACTAATCATTTCTGTAATGTTACACAACATATGCAGCACTGTACAGATACATGAAAGAGACAATCCTTGCTCATTAGAGCTTACAGTCTAGTCAAGACCCTAGACTCATTGTAAATATGTTAAAGTGCAAAGTATATTTCTAAACTCATTGTATATCAGAACATAAGATATGCCATATTGGGTCAGACCAAGGTCCATCAAGCCCAGTATCCTGTTTCCATCAGTGGCCAATCCAGGTCACAAGTACCTAGCAGTTTCCCAAAAAAACACACGGGTTCCACAATGCTTTTATTGGGCAAGCAGTGGATTTCCTGGGTCCTCTTTAGTAATGGTTTATGGACCTTTCCTGCAGGAACTTGTGCAAACCTTTTTTAAACCCAGCTCCTCTGACAGCTTTTACTACATCCTCCCATAACGAATTCCAGAGTTTGATAACGCATTGAGTGAAAAAATATTTTCTCTTATTAGTCTTAAACGGGTTACACTGTAGCTTCATTGCATGTCCCCCTAGTCTTTCCACTTTTGGATGGCATAAACAATCGATCTATGTTTACCCGTTCTATGGAGTTCATTAATTTATACACCTTTATGATATCTCCCCTCAGCCATCTCTTCCAAGTTGAAGAGCCTTCTAACATTTTTAGCCTTTCCTCATGGGGTATCCTTCCATCCCCTTTACCATTTCGGTGGCTCTTTTCTGTACCTTCTCTAATTCTCCTATATCCTTTCTAAGATACTGCGACCAGAATTGCACACAACATTCAAGGTGCAGTCGCACCATGGAACGATACATAGGCCTTATAATATTCTTTGGGGGGTTTTCTATTCCTTTCCTTATGATTCCTAGCAACCTATTTGCCTTCTTGGCTGCCGTGCTCACGGGGTGGAGGGTTTCAATGTGTTATCCACGATGACTCCTAATTCTTTTTGCTGGGTGGTGGTTCCTAATATGGAACCTTGCATCGTGTAACCATAGTTTGGGTTGTTCTTTCCGAGGTGCATTTATTTATTTAAGCAGTTTTTTCTATACCACCCCTTCCAGAGATCACATTAAACAAACAAATTTACAGATATTACAAACCATAACACAGCATAACTATGTGCAGTTACAGAAAAAACATTCAACTATGTACAAGGTGTCCCCCTGCCTCAGGTGAATTAAGAGGATATTTATTTATATTCTCTTATATACCATGCTATTCTGCATCAGTGTGGTTTACATTGAACAAGGCATTATAACTTGGAGATAACTATTTTACAGGGAACATGGGCTATGGAGGGTTAAGTGGCTTGCCCAAGACCACAAGGAGCACCTGTGGGACTAGAAACCCCAGTCCTTCTGGCCCAAGGTTGCTGTCCTCTAGTGGGATTTGAACCCCTGACCTTCTGGCCTGAGGTACCTTGCCCCAACCACTAGGCCACTCCTCCACTCAACAACTATATACATGTTCGTATGGGTAGGGTGAGACGGGAGTGAATAATTGTGCTTTAATCATTGTTGTTAAAATATTCAGTAAAGAGAAGCATTTTTGGCTCTTTCTGAAATGTCTGTAGGTCTTTTATTGAGCTGATGGTGTCTGGCAGAGTTCCACAGAGTCAGAGCAGTTTAAGTAAAAGCTCTGCTGCTGGTTATTTGCTTTGTTTTACGAATTGTGGACGGAATGGCAAGCATGTTCTGGTTGTTCTTTCTTCTGTTCCTAGAATCTGTGCGTGAATTCTAGATGAGAGGAAGGAGGGTGAGATGTTATTGAGTAGTTTGAATGTGGTGATTATTGTTTTATATTTTACTCTGCTCATTATAGGTTCTTAAGTACTGGCGTAATATGGTCTGTTAGATGAGATTTCGAAATAATTCTAGTGATCACATTTTAGACTAGTTGTAAGGTGTTGATGGTCTTTTTGGGAAGACTCTGTAGTAGGCTCTTACAATAGTCCCAGTGTGGGATTATAAGGGCTTGGACCACAGTTCGGAAATCGCTAGGTTGTAGGAGAGGTCTGAGGTTCTGGGTGGATCTAAGTTTATAGAATATTATCCTGGCCATTTGTTTTATATGAAATGACATACGGAGGGATTTGTCCAGAATGATTCCCAGGTATTTCACCTTCTGCTTTACTGGAAGTGTGGTGTTTTGTATGTTGAATACAAGGGGGGGGGGAGCCTGGATTTCTTGTTGTGAAGATAATTTCAGTTTTTTTGAAGTTGATTTGTAGGTTGTTTTTGCCAAGCCAGGATTCTGCCTCAAGAATGCAGTCAATCATGACATTGTAAATGGGGTTTTTTGTGTTTACTGGTGTAAATAACATAATGTCGTCGGCATATATTAGGTATCTTATGTTGTGTTTTTTGAAAATTGAGCAGATAGATTGAATGAATGTAAAGGTTGAAAAGAAGGGCTGATAAAGCTAAACCTTGGGGGATTCCCTGTTCTTGAGGAAAGGACATGGAGGCTTCTTAGTTAATTCTTACAAATTGGTATCTATTGGTGATGTATGATTTAAACCAATGTAAAACAGCACCAGGTATTCCTAATTGTGCTAGGCTAGCGATGAGAGTATTACGATCCAAATTGTCAAAGGCTGAGGCAATGTCTATGAAGACAAGTAAAAAAGCTTGGCTCACATTATGCATGCCATGGATGAGTGAGTCAAATAAGACCGTTAGTAATGTTTTGACTCCGTGGCTGGGCAGAAGCCTTACTGGTGATCGTCAAGGGGAGCGTTTGTGTCAGTGAAGTCCTGCAATTGTATTTGGACTGTTTTTTCGATGATTTTTGCTAGGAAGGGGATGTTTGCAATTGGCCTACAGGAGGTGGGGTCATCACTATTTAGGGATCTGTTCTTGAGTACTGGGCGAATGGTGGAGCGTTTGAGATCATTTGGCATAGCTCCTTGAAGGAGGGATTGGTTAACCATGCTGAGTATGAATGGGGCTAATTCAGAATTAGATGCTTTTATCCAAGCAGCAGGGCATGGATCCAGATGAGAAGTGGCGGTATTAATTTTAGTAATGGTTTCCAGTAGCTGTTTTTCCTTGATAGTGTAAAACGAGTTCCATTTGCTGTGGGCGGGTAGTCTTACCTGTGATGGGGAGCTGGTTGTGTGTTTACTACTTTTTAGCTTAGAGGCAAAATGGTCTGCCAGGATTTTTGGGCTAATGGCTGTTTTGGGGGCATCATTTGTTGGGTTTTAGTTGGAGCATTAACAATATCAATAGTTCTCTGGGACGGTTGATGGCTTTATTTAGGGTGTTAGTGTAGCGCCGATCGGGCGCGATGTCCTCTTTGCTCCAGCTTCACTCCGGCGTTCCATCGGCTCCCCCGTTGGAGGGGTAGAGCACGCCGGAGCAACGCATCTCCCCCCGGATCAAGTGCTGCCCAATCGGGGCAGACAGGGACAGCTTTAAAAAGAGCACCGATCGGGCGCACCCGTGCCTGCGGGCCCGCACCTGAGGGCCTCGCCAGAGGGCCCTTTGGCATGGCCCTTAGGCATGGACCAAAAGTCCAAAAGCCAGCAGATATTGCCAGAACTCAGGCTGCCTTCAAACTGAAACCAATATTGAAACCATCTGATGAGAACAAAGCAGGTTTAAAAATCCTTTCCTCACTGATGCTTCCAATGCTGTAGTAGCTCTAAGAGGTCAGGCTGTTAAATAGTATATATACGCTTTACTGTCATGACACTGTAACCTTTACTATCTGCTATACGTGATATACTGTAGCGTTTTTACTATAACAGTTTACATTGCAACGCTTTCACTTCAGATGTGAGACAATTTAGCGTTTCACTTTATCAGTACACATTGTAGCGTTTCACTACAGCAGTGTTACAATTCAACTTGATACTGCCCAGCTCTATCTCCGTATTTCTGCAGAAAATGACTCCCTCCAGCATAATCACATGCATCCTATACCTACTCATACACACCCTCTTAGGATCTCTCTCCGCTGCATCCAACCATAACACAATTATGATCATAAGTGGGTTAGGAAGGAGAAACTACACCAAGGCTCATCTTCCACCAACAGAGCCCCCTCAGAACCCTCACTCTCACCTGATCCATATACCACTCATACACTCCACGAAACCTAAGCAACCAAGTTACCCACGCAATCTGAAATGTGCTCTCATAAATGCACGGTCTATCCGTAAGAAGTGGCCAGTAATCCCTGACATCATATTACACCTCGACCTAGACATGCTACTTGTAACAGAATCATGGCTCAATAATTCAGACTCTGTGATCATTAACCAACTCACTCCCCCTGAATTCTCGATCTACACCTGCCATAGAGCTGACCGCAGAGGGGGTGGAGCATTCATCCTTGCCAGAACGAACCTGCAATACCAGACAATCAGCTCCAACAGCACAACTCACCTTGACTCTATCACTATAGCTAACAACTTCAATACAATTAACCTTATCTACAGATCACCATCCTCCTCCACAGACGATCTGGCAACAATAATTGAGCTAGCATCTAACCCTCAAAACACACGAAAGCCAAACTGGATAATGGGAGACTTCAACTTACCATCCCTACAGGATGCCCATTCCAGAGCCTTCCTCGAAGCACTCAGTAACCTATACTACGAACAGATAGTTGAGGCCCCCACACACCAAAAAGGAAACACGCTAGACCTGATCTTCAGCCCTCATCCTGAAGTCTGTCCAGACCACAAGTTCAACGTTACTACCTCCCCTGTACCATGGTCCGACCATAATCTAATCAGCTTTCAACTGCCATTACACCAAGAAAGAGAACAAACCTCAAGACTAGCTGACAAAGGGGCAACTCACGCCAGACGCTTCAGACCTTTCGATAGTGAGGAGATCATCACTAATGTCCTCCCCAACATCTCAACCACTGCATCAAATCTCGACGAAATGCTCGCCTCAAGGAATGACAACCTGGGTTCATTTGCTCACTTACCTACCCAAACTAGACCTGATATTATCGAGAAGAGCTGTAGTGGAACCGGCTTGCTGGTACACCACTGAATTAAAGACCTCACTACGGACGCTGAGGAAATCAGAAAGAAAATGGCGACGGACCCGTACAGCACCAGACCTGAAACACTACAACTCTTGCCTACAAGCCCACCGTGATCTAATATCAACTAAAATAAAAGAATACCATTCTGACTTGCTTAGCTGATCCTTGAACAAGTCCCATGTCCTGTTCAACTTGGTGAAGACCCTTACGAAGGAACCCTTAGTGCCCCAGGCAAGCTCGATACATCCCCAAGATTATGCTGATTTCATGATAGCTAAAAGCAATAGCGTACGCAAAGCAAACCCATCTTGCCCTATCAAGAATCCAGCCATGCAACTAACTTCCTTCTCAACACCTTCACATACAAGCATTGCGAACACCTTAGCCAACATCAATGCCACCACTGCCCCCAGCGACCCCTGCCCAGCTTCCCGGATAAGGTCACTGCGTCAGGAGATCAGCCCAATAATAGCTAAAATCATCGACCACTCCTTCTCTTCGGGCCAATTCCCATCAAGCCTTAAGCATACATCCATCAGAACCCTCCTGAAGAACACCAAACTAGACGCCAAGAAGGTCGAGTCATATCGACCCATCTCGAGCATTCCGCTGCTATTTAAAATAATTGAGAAAGTTGCTCAATGACAGTTACAAGACCATATAGACTCCTATGCCCCCCTTGATAAGAGCCAACATGGCTTCAGGGAATACCATGGTGTGGAAACACTCCTTACCACCCTCATCAACACACTAATTACCGGGATTGACAACATCAAACAGGGGTATGCTCTAATCTTCTTAGATATCACTGCTGCATTTGATTCTGTGAACCATGAGCAACTCCTAATTCAACTCAAAGATAAAGGGATATGTGAATCAGCATGGCTATGGTGCAAATCTTATCTTACCGACAGGTGGCAGCAAGTTAGAATTGGTACTGCAACCTCACAGCCATTCCAACAACATCACGGTGTCCCCCAAGGCTCGTCTCTCTCCGCACTCCTATTTAATATCTACATGCAACCTATATGTGACATAATCCGTTCATTTAACATTTTATGCCTACTCTACGCTGATGACGTTCTGCTCTATACGCCATTCATGACTGAAAACCCCGACCTCACTCAACTGACTAAATGCTTTGATGCCATAACCGACTGGCTTCATTCACAAGGCCTCAAGATCAACTTTAGCAAAACCGACATACTATTTGTTTCTAGAGACCAATCCTTCATTCCTCCGCCAACCCTGAAGACAAGACATGCAGAACTCTCAAGTAGACCCAGCATCCGTTACCTAGGTGTTACCTTGGACCAACAGCTCAATTCTAAAGCACACATCAACAATACCATCAAAAAAATATACCACAAGATACGAACTCTACGACACCTTCGACCATTGTTGCAACCCGAGGACTTCAGATCAGTGTTCCAGGCCCTGATTATGCCTCACCTCGACTATGCCAATGTGATCTTACAGGGCCTACCCAAGAGCACCTTAAACCCCCTACAGCTAGCCATGAATGCGGCCGCCCGTGTCCTAAGTGGAGCTTCTAGAGGTGATCACATTACCCCCGTCCTCAAGAGCCTACATTGGCTCCCGATATACTGTAGGTTATCCTATAAAGTAAACATTGTAACATTCAAGGTAATCAACAAATTAGCCCCTATAGCCTTAATGGACCTTGTTCACCCCATTTCAGCAAACAGGGATAGGAGATCCTGCACTGCCAATACCCTACAGATCCCCAAAGAGATAACGAAATGCAATAAATCAACAAAAAACAGAGCCTTCAAACTATATACACCCAGCTGCTGGAATGCTCTCCCAGCGTCCATCAGAGCCATAACAAACCTGACACAATTCAGAAAGGCGTTAAAACATCACCTATTTCTCCTACACTACTCTCAATACACCAACCCAACACCTTCTATTATGTAGACCACAGCAACCAACTGAAAGCCTGCCTAAGAATGTACATATTGTAGATACATATTGTAGTTATTTCTCTTAATATTGTATATAGCTCCCCTGTTCAAATCCAAGTTTCATCCCCCTGTTCCATTGTAAGTGTCGACCAGCACAGTATTCGTTTTATGTAAACCGCGCTGATTTTTTAAGAGTGCGGTATATAAGAACAATAAAATAAATAAATAGTGGTTCCTCTTTGCAGTTTGAATGGCTTCTTTATAAGAACCAAGAGCTGTTGTGTAACGGGCCTTGAGATCTGGCAATTTTTTAGTACTCCATCTTTTCTCAAGCTTGCAGAGCTCTTTTTTGAGGGTGTGCAAATCATGAGAGTACCATTTTTCAGAAGGTCCGTGGGAGATTTTCTTGCAGGTGCTAGTGGGTATAGCTGCTTTGTTAATTATTGAGTGCCAGTGATGAGCAGAAGGATTCAAAGAGCATGGGTTATAGAGAATTTGGCTTCCATGTTTGAAACTGGGTGAAGAGGGGATTTGAGTTGAATGGGAGGCAGTATCTGGTGAGGAGTCTGAGCTTGTTAGAATAGATGCGGGGGTTGTGGCTCTGCTAGGGTGGACACAAGATGTATAGCAGTTGAAGGGGCAGAGAGAAAATTAACAGTAATAGTAGCAGTAAATGTTAAGTGGAGGGGGGTAATAGTATGTTGCGTTAGTGAATAGTAAGTCTTGAAGGACTACAAAAGGGGACTGCTACTTTTGGAGAGAGATCTTCAATTGGAAGTATTTACTTCTGGGAATTTTTCTAAATCTTGGGGAAAAAAGAATTCTTTAGATTGAAGCTGATTATTCTGTGAACCCAGCGTATTTGTTAAATCAGTCAGGGCCTAGTAGCAGCAAAGAGCTTTCAGTTTAAATTTAAAACACAACAGAGAGCTTTCTGGTTAAATGTAGACCGCAAGACTCCCTCTATCCAAGCAAGAGCTGTGGGACTCTCCTTGGAGATTGGTCACAGATTACCTTAGAAGCACAGGACAGGGTACTGTGTAGCAGCCAGCATTTAATGTCTTCTTTCCCTCCCTCCCTCCTCAACACCCACCCACCCCTAGGATAATCATAGCTTTATAGGTGCTAAACCTCTTAAAGGAAAGGAGGTGCCATATTCACTCTCAGGTGCAGCTGTTTATTCTCATCAGGCATGCATTAAAAACCTGAGATTAATTAAGCTTAAGGTGAACAAAGTACATTAAACATATTAGGTATAGTTTTATTAGTGTAAGTATCCCCAGCAACCCTTAGTAAATAAAGAACTTAAATATCTAAACACAACCTTAAAACTAAGATGCAGACAGCAGTCCAGCAGCGAGATGGGAGCTTTCCAGTCTTTTGCATTGGGTGTCATATGTATAATTTTCTCCCAGTTGGTGAAGGATCTTAAGTGTGCACTAGGTACAAGGAGCTCTTTGCTCTCAGGGAATGAGTCCGATCTCTGGAGGCTAGAGTAGCAGACTTGGAAGACATAAGGAAGACACAGAGGTACATAGACAAGACCTACAGGGATATAGTCCTGAAGTTCCACCTCCAGTCTGACAGCATCCCTGTTGCCATGGAGGAGAGAGGTCACGTGATGGGAGGGCATCACCCTGGTGTGGCAGGAAGTGATCCTGTAGCTAGGACCTGTCCTCCAGGTGATGTAAAACCCTCTCACACCGAGGAAGTTTCTCCACGGCCATGTGCCCATGAGGGAAGGGTTAGGACAGCCATTATAGTTGGTGATTTGATCATTAGGCATGTAGATAGCTGGATGGCTGGTGGACGTGAGGATCGCCTGGTAACATGCCTGCCTGGTGCGAAGGTAGCAGATTTTACGCGCCACCTAGACAAGGCCTTAGATAGTGCTGGGGAGGAGTCTGCTGTCTTGGTACATGTTGGTACCAATGACATAGGAAAATGTGGTAGGGAGGTTCTGGAGGCTAAATTTAGGCTTTTAGGTAAGAAGTTGAAATCCAGAACTTCCAGGGTATTATTCTCCAAAATGCTTCCCGTTCCACGCGCAGGACCCAAAAGGCAGGCAGAGCTCCTGAGTCGCAATGCATGGATGAGACAATGACGCAAGTATGAGAGTTTTGGATTTGTTAGGAACTGGGGAACATTCTGGGGAAAGGAGGGGCTCTTCCGAAGGGATGGGCTTCACCTTAACCGGGATGGAATCAGGCTGCTGGCATTAACCTTTAAAAAGGAGATAGAGCAGCTTTTAAACTAGATAATAGGGGAGAGCCGACAGTTGCCCAAGAGCACATGGTTCGGAACAGTGTATCCTTGGATTCTTCCAAAAGAATGAAATTAGGTCATATCAGCAGATAGGTTCCAATAAAAACAAAAGTAGCCCAAATGCCTTTGAGTACGGAGCAGACAGAGCGTAAAGATTCCAAATTACCCCTGCCTACTGATAGCCAGATTAATATGAATAAAATACAGTCTAAAATGCTTGTATGTAAATGCTAGAAGTCTAAATAAGATGGGAGAGTTAGAATATATAGCACTAAATGAGATGTTAGGTATAATTGGTATCTCAGAGACATGGTGGAAGGAGGACAACCAGTGGGACACTGTAATACCTGGGTATAAACTATATTATAATGATAGAGCTGATCAAATTGGTGGAGGGGTTGCACTCTATTTTAGAGAGGGCATTGAGTCACAAAGGATTAAAGTTTTGCAGGAAACAAAATTTGCTGTAGAATCTCTATGGATTGAAATTCCATGTAAAAGGGGAAGGCAATGGCAGTGGGGGTGTACTATCGACCGCCTGGCCAGAATGAACAAATGGATGATGAAATGCTCAAAGTAATCAGGGAAGCTAACAAAAGTTACAGCACAGTAACAATAATGGTGATTTCAATTACCCCGGTATCGACTGAGTCAGTGTCATGGCAGGACATGCTAGGGAGATAAATGACTGCTTCTTGGAGCAGCTGGTTCATGAACCGACCAGAGGGGAAGCCTTTATGGACCTAGTCCTTAGTAGAACACAAGATTTGGTACAAGAGATAAGAGTGTTGAGGCTTCTTGGCAATAGTGATCATAGCATGATCATGTTTGATTTAATAAATGGAGGAGGGAGGGTAAGGAAATCCACTTTTAACTTTCAAAAGGGAGACTATGATAAAATGAGGAAAATAGTTAAGAAAAAACTAAAAGGAGCAGTTGCAAAGGTTAAAGACTTACATCAAGCTTGGTTGTTGTTTAAAAATACTGTCTTGGAAGCCCATAGTATTCCATACTTTAAGAAAAGTGGAAGGAAGTCCAAAAAACTGCCAGCATGATTTAAAGGTGAGGTCAGAGAGGCTGTTGTTTCCAAAAAAGCATCTTTCAGGAAATGGAGAAAGGAGCCAAATGACAAAAACTAGAAACAACACAAGCACTGGCAAGTTAGATACAAGGCATTGATAAGGCAGGCAAAGAGAGAATTTGAGAAGAAGCTAGTTTATTTATTTAACATTTCTTATATGCCACCTTTCATGATATCAAGGTGGTTTACATTGAACAGGGCATTATAACTTGGAGATAACTATTTTACAGGGAACATGGGCAATGGAGGGTTAAGTGGCTTGCCCAAGACCACAAGGAGCACCTGTGGGACTAGAAACCCCAGTCCTTCCTGCCCAAGGTTGCTGTCTTCTAGTGGGATTTGAACCCCTGACTTTCTAGCCTAAGGTAAATTGCCCCAACCACTAGGCCACTCCTCATTGGTTGGGTGCATAGGGAGAGGAATGGCAAGCAGAAAAAAGGAGGTGATAGTGCCTCTGTATAAGTCTTTGGTGCAACCTCATTTGGAGTATAGTGTGCAATACTGGAGACCGCACTTTCAAAAGGATATAAACAGGTTGGTGTCAGTACAGAAGGTGGCTACTAAAATGGTTAGTGGTCTTTGTTGTAAAGCATTTGAGGACAGACTTAAGGATCTTAATATGTACACCTTAGAGGAAAGGTGGGATAGAGGTGATATGATTGAGATGTTTAAATACCTCCGTGGCATAAATTCACAGGGGGAGAGTCTCCTTCGATGGAAAGCAAGTTCTGCTATGAGGGAACATGGGATGAGGGTGAAGGGGGATAGATTCAGGAGTGATATGCGGAAAAATTTCTTTACGGAAAGAATGGTAGATGCGTGGAATAATCTCCCAATGGCAGTGGTAGAGATGAGGACAGTATTTGCATTCAAAAAGGCATGGGACAAACACAGAGGATCTCTAAAGGAAAAAAGGGGACTTGTAGTCGTTGATATGGAAGGACAGACTACATAGGCCATGTGGTCTTTTTCTTCCTTCATGTTTCTATGTTTCTATATATTGAGCTACGTTTAATTTTTCTTCATACGGTTTGTGATCACAAGGTGGCAGCACCTGACCACTCAGAGGAGGCCATAGCTCGCAAAGGTTCTGTAGCGTCAAATCGCCTGCTATTACTATTACTGCGATTAAATATTTATATAGCGCTACAAGATGAACTTAGCACTGTACAGAAACAGAAGAGAGAATTTCTACTCACTGGAGCTTACAATATAATTAATAGGCGAGCATTTGAGGACAGGGATCTTATTCTAAAATCAAGGGGAGAGACTAGTTAGATGGGTGGGGGTTGAGGTTTGGCCATTTGCTTCTGCTAGTAGAGCTGAGTGGTGTGCAACCATGGTTCCTGTAGATAAGAATTGAACCAGGATGTTTGGCCAGCATTTTATCTCATGTTCTTCTTCATCCCCTTCGCCCTTTAAGAGTTTAAAGAGGAATCTGTAGTAGAAACTTTACAATGTCCCCTATAGGGAACTTCAGCTAGAGAAGCAGCCACTGTTATCACTGATGTTTGCAGTGTTAGGGCCTGGCACGAATTGCTGACCTTAGACTGTTTAGAAAGCTTGCAGATCCTTGCCCTGACACCTCCGGAGATGCAAATGAAAGCTGGAATGGATTGAGCAGGACTGAACAACTTTGAACACAGGCCTGTGAATCCTTGCCCTGGCATTAACATGCGTGTTATTCTTTGACTTAAATGCATCCAGCCTTGGCTTCAGGCTGGATGGATTTAGAGAAGGCTTGTCCTGCTTTCTGGATGAATTGCTCACGGCTGTTATCCCGAGACTTCTCGACTTGGCAGCGGGAGATAATGGCTGCTGAGCCTGAAAACAGAGGTGCGGGAGGGAGCACTGTAAACATTTCAAAGTAAGCCAGTCACTCTGCGGGCTCCCTTCCTGCCTACCCCCCCCCCCCCCCCCCCCGTTGCAGGGGCTGTTTGGTCAGAAGCTACACCACTGAGCATCTGGTGATGGTGAAAAGATTTCAGTTTGTTCAATGTAAACTGCACTGATGCAGAATAGCGCGGTATATAAGAGAATGTAAATAAATTAAATAAAATAAAAGATCAATTCCCATTTACCTCTGGAATAGCAACACCTGCCCTGAGTGGGACTAGGTATCTGATCTGTGGAGTAATGTGCATGTGAGAGAGCGTGGCATGTCTATGTGTGTTACAGGCTGGAGAGACCCGGGAGAATGTCTATTCTCATATCTACAGCTGCTGGTCCTTTGGGAGAAAGCCACTTTCAGGAGACTAGGACCATGGACAATGACGACAAGGATCGGAAGCGCCATCTGGTCTGCCCATTCTTGATTCATTACCACGGAGCCTGCCGATTCTCAGGCTGCACTTTCACTTCCAGGCGTCTAAGGACCCTCCATCCCTAACCCAGCTATCTTGACTTCTCTCCTTGTTTTGTCCTACATCACTGTTCTCTGTATTCACCATGGGATTCTGCTCTGAGGATGCCAGAATGTGTAAATGCTCTGTGTCAGCCTGGTCTCAGACAGTGAGATGATGTAATGAGCTGCTGGGAACCTAGTGTACTATTTCATTCCCATTCAGCACGTCTGTTTGCAAGATACACCTCAATAATGATACAGTGCGGTTTTTAGCACACAAAAAGGTGCATTAAAATGATGCATCTTATGCAAATCCCTTTTAAATTAAGGGGTCAACTATTACGCCCCAGTACAGGGACCTGTTGTAAGGTCCTGGAGTACTTAACGCTGTTTTTCTTTTTAACCCAGGGAATTTAACTCATAGGTCAGAGGTGGCATAAAAGTAACTCACATTTCTGGGCTCGTATTAGTTTGTGGGGCAGGACTTGGCATTCCTGGGTGTGGGTATCCTGGGGCCGGACCGGATCGCCTCCAGTGTTTTAAATTTTAAAACCATAATAAAGTTTGCACACATTTTACAATTTTATGGCCATGTTTTATTTATTTATTTATTTTATTTTATTTATTTAACAGTTTCTTCTATACCGCTCCTTCCAGAGATCAGGGGCGGTTTACATTGAACAAAAATTAACATACTTCTGTATATTTTACATGGAACATGTTTTAACTATATACACGTTTTGTTACATGGAACATATTTTAACGTTAACAATAACGCTTTTTTAAAACTTATATACTTATGAAACATGGAGCATAACATAGTTAATTAACGGTAGTTATTTACATTAGTGATATAGCCGTCAGTTTGGGTAAATCGTTTGGGTGTTGTGTATATTAAGGTAAGTATCTTTCTTGTGTTAGTTATTTGTTCTGTCTTGAGGACTGTGGATATTTTTTTGAGATTGTCTTGGAGAGGTTTTTTGTTGGTAGGGGATCTCAAAGTGTTTTTGTAAAAAGGTATGTTTTTAATTCCTTCTTGAATTGGTGGAGGTCCTTTATCATGCGGAGGGTTAATGGAATTTCATTCCAAAGGGTAGTATGCTAGTGTTTAGTATGCTAGTCAATGTAAAATATAATCAAAAGAGACCAATTCCCACAAGCGTTCACAATAGCAACACTAAATATAAGTGCACTTTTTGTCTGCTTGAACTTCTACCTTAGACAGTTGCCATTTTAATACTTTGTGCAGTAAATTTAAAACATAAAGAAACAAATATTTATTAATTTGTCAAATCAAATGCCAAAACTATGTCCACGTTGTGTTATCAAAAACATTTTTTCTGTATGACGGAGTCTTCTATTTGCAGGTGTGGGGACTAGCCACGGGAGTAATGGTCGCCCCTTCCATTGCCACCTCGTTTATGGAGGAGAAGCACATATATCCTCCCCACTGGTTTCAGAAGGTTCTGTTGTGGCGTCGTTTTTTTGGGCGACATCTTTTTGTATATAGTGTGGGTCATCATCTGAGTTCCTACTATTTACAGAGTGCTTAAACCTTAGAGAAGAAACTATAAAATTTACAGTTAAATATCATCCCAATTCTATTGAGTTTCTCGACGTTACTGTTTTTCGTCAAGGTACCACTCTATATACCACACTGTACAGAAAGCCTGCCCAACGGAATACTTTATTATATTTTTGAAGTTTCCATCCTGGGACTTTAAAACCAGGGTTACCTTATGGACAATTTTTGCGTGTCAGGAGAATCTGTTCCACTTTGGATGATTTCAAAACTCATGCTTTTGAATTAAGCCAACATTTATAGGTCTGGGATTATCCCCGTTCTCTCATTCCAGCAGCAAATAAACGGGCTTTAAACAACCATAGGGAACGATATTTATTCCATCAATACCAGCCTTCTGTTTCATCTGACAAGACTGTGGGCATTTTACCGTTTAGTGACCGGTCTAGTCAAGTCAGCAATATTTTACGTAGATTTTGGCAGGTCCTCAGTGTGCATGCTTGCTTTCGGAAACCCCTGAGTGTTGCATACACCAGAGGTAGAAATCTCAGGGATTATCAGGTGCATGCGATCTTGACCCCTCTATTGCGATTGGAGCGGATCGGGTCATTTCCCATGTGGTGAATGTTGTTAGTGTTCGGGCACTATAGCGGGTGAATCGTGGTTAGACACTATGTCCCAGAAGCAATGGCATGCACATTATTATACAAAAATAAACTGTCTAAGAGCCTAAATAATCCAACCAACAAAATCTCTTAGCAAAATATATTCATTCAGAACGCCTTATTTTTATAATCAACTTCAAACCGTGGCTAGCAACCAACAATTCACGAAGGGTTAAAGAAGACCTCAGGATGGCTATATGCCCTACATTTGGCGAAAAATCACCAAAGGGACTAGCAGATGCTCACATCACTGCACAAATTGATTCAAATGGACATGGTCTGAGGTAGAGGTTCAGTCCTCACACAGACATCAGTCCGACAAAAAGTGTACTTATATTTAGTGTTGCCAGTGTGAACACTTGTGGAAATTGGCCTCTTTGGATTGTATTTTATGGGCTAGACCTTTCCTTCAGCCCTTTGGGATTTTTTGGTTTGGTGATAGTCTATGTAAAATGGCATGCCGATCTTTTTTACGTTTATTTTAGTGCACTTATTGAACGCCCATGCCTGTGAATACATGAGTTACTGCATTGGGAATTAACTTGCTTTTTTAACACGGTAATACTAAAAATATGCATTTTATTTTAGTGCTCATTTTTAGCTCACATTTTATTACATTGAGTCTTTCGTGTTTAAGGTTCAGTGAAAGAGATTGTCCTAAGTCAAAGTAAAGCAAGAACAGCATCTCTCTTTACCCAGACACATTGCACACACGCTCCCTTCAGAACATGAAACAGAGAACAGGGATTTTCTCTTCTGTGATCTCTGTTGTGTACCAGGTCCACTGCCTTCGATGTGTGTAGCCTTGCGAGCTTGCTCGACCAAGGGAACCCAGCCTCTGTTTTTACCCTATTGAGGGCAGGGACTTGGAGTGCTGCTTTTTTTAGGGCAATCTGAATTACATCTCCGTGCATGTGTTGGGATAAAACCAGGAGTGGATCAACCCGTCATGACAAAACTAGCTAAGAAGTTGCATGAGAGGCGATGAGTATGTGTTTGTGTAAGGGAGAGAGAACAGTGAGAGGATATGTATTTGTGTCTGAAAGAGGAGGAGATGTGGGGGGAGGGGGGAAAGAGGGGACAAGGAACTACAAGGAAAAGGTGGCATGGCAGAGGGAGGGGAAAGAGATTTAGTCACAGGAGAGGAGGAGGGAGGCGCGTCATGGGCTCCTATAAAAGCCCCCAGGTAGCCTCCTTGCTCTCCATGTGAAGGATTGCAAGCCTGAAGCCACCATGCGGACCGTCACTGCTCTCTGCCTGGGCTGGCTGCTGCTAGCTGCTCTTCTCTTGGGACAGGTGAGTGTGCCTGCCTGCTTTCTGAGGCATTTATCCGCTGAATTACTTCATAGCTGGAAATACGGATAAGGACAATGTGTGTGTGTAGCTCTCTCTGTATATTTACACAAAAAATTGCATGTTTAAGAGCAGGCTTTGCATCCCCTGCACTTTCCGCTGACCTTCACTTACAGTCCATGTTTATTTTGCTTTTCATTTTTCTTTATTACTGGTCTAATTTGTTTTAAAGAGCAAACATAATATATATAAATATGACGATTTATTACATTGAACACTTAGTTTATCTCATGGTTTATGATGCTCCAAAGTGCTGGGTATCCCCCCCCCCCTCACTCTGTCTCACACCCTCTTACATTCTTTGTCACACACTCTCTCTCTTCCTCTCACACTCACTCTCATACGTGCATACCCTGTCTCTCATACACACCCAAACACTCTCTCTCTCTCTTCCTCTCACACTCACTCTCATACGTGCATACCCTGTCTCTCATACTCACCCCACACACTCTCTCTCTCTTCCTCTCACACTCACTCTCTCTGTCTCATGCATAACCTGTCTCATACTCACCCCACACATTCTCTTCCTCTTCCTCTCACTCACACAAGCAGACACACTGTCTCATATACCTTCTGTGCCTCTGTCTCTTTCTCTCATACACGCACACACACACGCACGTCTCTCGTACCCATCTACGCACATTCTCTGTCTCACACTCACACTCTCTCGCACACACACACACTCATAAATACTCTCATGCTTTCTGTCTCTGGTACCTGCGCTCTCTCTTCCCCTCACATTCGTACAGTCTGTCACATGTATACCCTGTCTCTTCTACACACCCACACACATTCTCTTTCTCTCTCCACACACGCAGACACACTGTCTCTCATATACCTTCTCTGTCTCTTTCTCTCCTACACACCCGTTCTGTGTCACATTCGCATTCTCTCTCTCACTTTCTCATACACACATTGTCTCTAAAATATTCTCTCTCTGGCACAACATACTCCACCCTTTCTCTCTCGCATACACTCTCCCACACGCTCTCTCTTGCTGCATCTCTCTCTCACACACACTCACTCTGTCTCTCTCTCTTTCTCATAAACACTACACACATTCTCCCTTTCTTTTCCTCTCACATTTACTTACTCAGACTCTCTCTCACATACACACACACATATCCTGTCTCTCATACACACTCTCTCTCACCCCACACTCTCTCTTTCTCACACTCATATCGCTCATATACCATGCACCCCTGTAAAACCTTAACTCTCCTGAACTACAGTCGCACTGTTTTATGTACCCCCCATTAACTCCCAAGTTGTACCTACCCTATGTTCTATGTAAACCAAATTCACTAGAATTATGTTAATACTGTTCTATGTAAACCGCTTTGATTGAAGAAAAGCGGTATATAAAAACTGTTACATAAATAAAATACATAAATGTGCAGACCCACATACACACATTGTCGGTTCTTGTTTGTGATAATGAGTGCAGCACAAGTTAAGACCGGAAAAGTGAATTAATGCCAGCCCCGATGAAAGGACCAAGCAACACGTAAGATTTCAGAGGGCAAGAAAGAACAGCAGGGGATGGCTGAAAAGAATTCAGTTAAGGATTAAAGGGAGAGGAGGGGCAGAGGGGGGTAGGAGTTGGAGAGGGCATTGGTGGAAGAAAACCGGTTGGAAAAGGAGGGGGGGGAGCAGGGGTCAGAGTTAGAAGGAAGCAAAGGTTAGAGGGAAGGGGGAGAAAAGGTAGGAAGAATGAAAATGAAAAGGGAGAGGATATAGAGAGGCAGGGCTGGCTCACTTTAGGCAAACTAGGTGGTTGCCTAGGGCCCTGCTTTTGGGAGTCAACAAAGAGCTGGTGCAATCAAACCAAACTGGGTTCTGGCAACCCCAGAACCTCAGAGATTCATCAGTGTGTACTTTTACCCCCAGAAAGACGAGGCCGTTTGAAATAAGTTTATTCTTTTCAGTGACTTTTGGAAATTCTCCTCATTATGTAAATATTTACAAAAGAAAGTTTGATCTTTGGATATCATACTTTTAGATACTAGTTTTTATAACATTTTCTTGGAGGGATGGTGTTGTGATGATTATGATTGAGTTTAATTATTAAAATCTTAGGGGGTGGGAGCTGTAGGTCTAAAATCTCACTGTTAGGAGGTGCAAGGCTGAAGGTTTGCCTAGAGGGCATCTTATGACCTTGTATTGGCCCTGTAGAGAGGTATTTCTGTTTTGTACATATTTCTTTCTTTTTTTAAATCTTAATCTCTAAGTGGGAATTTTTATACAATGAAATCTATAAGAAAAGTCCAAAAAGGTGCTTATTTTAAGCTTGTTTTAGAAAGGTAACATAGGTGCCCGTGCGGGTTTATGAAACAGACTCTCAAAACCAGCTGCACCAGATGCCCACTTACAAAATGACACCTCTGCCGACAAAGGTGTAAGAGTGTGTGTGTGTGTGTGTGTCCTCTATGCATGTGCCCATACATTCTACAAAATATGCACATCCACCTCTGCTCCACCTAAACTCCAGCCCTGCGGATGCCGGTGCACACTTTTTTGGGCAATTTTATAAAACCCTTTTTTCATATGTAAACCAGGCTTTATCATATATTACTTCGACAATACATGTACGTTTGTCATGCCAATAAAGTCATCAGAATCTGGGAGGAGAGCAGGGCCGGCCCCAGAGTTGCTTGAAGGTGTTGGCGTTTTAGGCAAACCTCAAGTCGTATATGCCCCCCCCCCCAACAGTCATAATCTATTGTTTAGCTTCGAATGCCCTGCACTTTGCTGCCCTAGGTGACCACCTAATTTGCCTAATAGTTGGGCCGGACCTGAAGGAGAGCAGAGATGAGTCTATAGGATCCCTTACCGACGTAGAGAGGGGCAGGACTACAGTATGAAGAGGAAGACTTGAGGAGTGGAAAGGGTAGGTGTAAGATCAGAAGAACGTAGAAAGGGAGAGAGCGGAAAGAGAGGGCAGCAGGAGTAGATGCATATGGAGCAAGGGATAAGAGAGGTAGAGAACTTAGGGAGGGGCTGGAACATAGAGGCAGCAGGAAGTAGCTGAGTACAGAGAGGGAAAGTGTAGGGAGATAGAAGGATAGGGCAAGACTGGAAGAAGATGACTAACAGAGCAGCGTCAGCTAAAGGGATCTTGCTGCCTGACTAGCTGAGAGTCAGGATGTGGAGTCCATCAGTTGTGCTGGCCATATAGGTTGCGAGACGGTCCACTCCCTGAAGACTGGAAGCAATGCAGACGAGGATTTCTTGGTCCATAGTAACATAGGGAAGAATGGCGGATACAGACCAAAATAGCTTACTTGAGATTTTTTTCTAAGATCAAGAATTCAATGATCTGTGGATCATGTGTAAAAACATGCCAATGTATCTTTTTTGGGGGGGGGGTTGGGGGGGAGAAGGCTGAAGAAAAGCAGGGAAGAATTCATCAGAAAATATTAAGATAAATAGGTAGGAATATGTTTGAAGCTGACTGTACAGCTTGATGGTCTGCTCTTATTAGCACACACACAGCTTTATGGGGATAATGGCGATATTCTTGCCCCATGGGGTTTACACCCCAAGTCCAATGTTCCCTCTAATTTTCTGTAGGCTGTGTGCACATAAAATATTAGCTGTGCAGCTTTTGAAGGACGGTTAAATTTTTGTGCGCCACATAACGACACTCGGAGTTATATACTTTAAAATTTGACTACACGTCAGAATACAGTATGTACACCACATTGATTGCACTAGAAAATATTGTAAAACTTGTGAAAACCATAAATACACAACAGCTTTTAAATTTTAAGACATCTGTGTTTTCTATCAGAATCAGAACCGTAATTTTTGTGCGTTCTGTTGTAAAGTATGTGTACATATGTAAGTAGTTTAGTTTGCATTCCCCGTTTATCCAAGTTATTACTCCTGTTCTATGTAAAGCATAAGCATGTTATCCAAGTTGTTTTCTCCTGTTCTATGTGAAGCCAAACAGTTTGTTATGGTCATTTTGTTGTATGTAAACCGCGCTGACAATAGTGCGGTATATAAGAAATTGTAATAAAATAAATAAATAATAATAAATAATAAATAGTTCATGTATATAGTTCAGCCCCTGTTATCCAAGTTTATATTCCTGTTCGATGTAAAACCAAACAGAATGTGTGTATTGGTCACTTTGTTATACTGTAAACCGCGCTGATACCGAATAGTGCGGTATATAAGCAACTGTAATAAATAAATAAATAAAATGTGCGCTCACTCGGCGAGGTGTGTGTGCGCGCACACGTGCACAGCTTAGAGGGAACAGTGCCCAAGTCTGAGCTTTAATTCCATTCCTCCTTGGAGCCAACTGAAAATTCCAAAGATCTCCCCCTCCTCCAAACAGAAAGGTCTCAGAGTCCACATCAAAATGGCTTGGTTTTATTTTCTTTTCCTCCTTACATTTTTTAAACTATTCCCTCTTCCAGGGCAACATGTACAAGTGGCCTAGGTACCCCTAACTAGCCTGAAAGCCGGAGAAGCTCCTTCTCCAAGACACATCTTTGCTACTGTCAGTCTCTTCCCTCTGTATCGCTCCTTGGTGCGACCGCACCTTGAATATTGTGTGCATTTCTGATTGCCATATCTATAAAAAGATATAGCGGAATTAGAAAAGGTGCAGAAAAGAGTGACCAAAATGGTAAAGGGGATGAAAGGATACCCCATGAGGAAAGGCTTAAAAGGTTAGGGCTCTTCAACTTGGAAAATGTCTTATGACATGTCTTATGCTCCCTCCTTAGGTCTACACATACCATTTCCCACACTGTAAACAAGCTACTCTTTGAGCATAATTTTAAAAAGTGGCCATCTTCCAATTTATATTTTAGAGTCACCTGGTTGGAGTGGTAGTGCTCTAAATACTGCACTGATCCTGTAGAAAAAGGAACTCTTTGTTGGTTTTGGCAACTTCTACCAGTCATAGAAAGGCACACATCACCAAACCACATAGGTTCCTGCTGCTCATATAACTCTTCTGAATTTGATTGACTTTTATGTTTCATAACCTCTCAGAGCTTGGGATCCAGGGCAGTTAAGTGACTTACTCAGGATAACACTGAGTCATGAGAGGAGGGGGTATGGATCGGGTGCCTCCAGGATCATTGTTCGCTGCGCTCACCATTACCCCAGCCTGACAGTCCTAATTCAAATTTCTTTTATGTATTTCAGACCTACAGCCAGACAACACCAAACACCACAAGTGCAACATCCCAGAACACTACTACTGGATCAAGTGCCACACCTGTAGCAGTTGTGACAAAGTCAACAATTACTACCACTCGGGGACATGGCAACCCCTTGTACTCTTCTTCAAGTCAATTCCTCATCATTGCCTCAGTCTCCTTCCTACACTTCTGTTATTAAAAAGCTCAGGACCTGCTGTAACAACTATTATGCTCTTCCTTCAGCTCCCTGCCTCGATCCGTAGATGATGCCCAGTTCATCAGTCTCAACATGGAAGAATGCCACAAATCCCTGTACCCAAAACCAATTGTGGTCTCAGTCAGAGCATGGCACAAACCTCAGAAGCAGGCTGAGGGGACCACTTGGAGCAGTGTGACTAGGAGTTAATTTTTACCCAGGCAAGATCAGTTGCCTATTCTGTGGCTTTCCCGTTCAGCTTAAGATTCTCCTGCATGATATAGTTGCCGTACCAAGGATAGCCACTCCTTGGTCATTCTGTCTAGGCATGTTGGCAACTGCTGGAAGACTGGTGGGTTTCTGCATCAAGTCATCTTGCTAATTCCAGTCCCAGGGAGAAGCCAAGGTGATGAAACCTTTCGATTACGGACAGGCTGAAAGTAAAATGGAACATGGAGCTGTGAGCAATACCCCCGAGAATGTAATCAGAAGAGACTTGGCTAGGTCTGCAAAGGAAGCCCCAAGAGACCTGAAGGCAATCATTAATTTTACTTAAGTTAATGTAACAATAAATGCAAACCCATTAGAAAAATCCAATGTTATAGTTTCATTTATGCCCACAGGCGTCCAATATCCAAAAATCCTGATGAATGGAAGAGAGACTGTCTAGGGAGTTTTTCAGGGGATTGGCTGTAATAAGACTTTTAGAATAAAACCTTAAATTGAATTTAGGACTTGACGTGCTTTAAGTTAACAATACACGAGGGTGTGGATCAAACCGGTGTTTGCAATGCATAGGAATTCACCATCTTAAAGGAAGTTGAGTCCTTTGAAGAGTTTGGGGTCTTGAAGAGATATTGCAAAATGTTTTCTAGGTATGAAATGCATCCTTGCCAGAATGATATGGACTCCGACAATAGTAATGAAGCAAATGTGCTTTTTTTGGCTTTCAGCAAATCAGGCTTTCACAGGAAAAAAAACAGTTTATGGTCTTTTTTCTCACATGCTGAGATCCCGTCCTCTTCTCCAATTCCTGAGTGTTCCAATGATTTCTTAAGTAGTCAAACAATAAGTTAAGTAGCTGTTGCCAGGCCCATTCAGTCTGTTTTACTGTGTCACTGTAGACTTCATGGATCTCCCGTCCTCTCCTCCAACCTCTGCATCTGTTAAAAGCCCGTTTTGGTTGCCATTTCCTCAGCAGGAAGGTGATTCTAGGCATAGACCATCTTTCTCCCGTTTCCTCAGAATCTGCCACTTCAAAGCTTCTTTCTATTTCTGCACAAAAGCATAAGGACGGCAAGATCCAATGTATTAATCGCTGGCTATCTGTTTCCTTCACAACTAAGGATCCCCTGTTTGTCTCAGGCTTTCTTGAATTCTGTTAGTGCTCCTTTCTCCGCCTCTTCCTCTGGGGGGCTTTTCAGTGTACCTACCACCCTTTCCATGAAGAAATAATTTCTGGTGCAGCTTCTGAAACTTAACTCTACACTATCTTGCATACAAAACTTGTATTGTAAGTCCCGTTGGCAGAAAAATACCTACTATGCCTATAGGTAACCCACATTTAATCTGGAAAGGTGTGCAATCAAATCCAAATTCCAAATTTTAATGAAACATAGAAACATAGAAACATGATGACAGAAAAAGACCACATGGCCTATCTAGTCTGTCCTTCTATAAGAACTACAACAGTCCCCTTTTTACCTTTAGAGATCCTCTGTGTTGGTCCCATGCTTTTTTGAATTCAGTTACTGTCCTCATCTCTACCACCTCCACTGGGAGACTATTCCATGGATCCACTACTCTTTCCGTAAAGAAATATTTCCGCATATCACTCCTGAATCTATCTCCCTTCACCCTCATCCCATGTCCCCTCGTAGCAGAACTTGCTTTCAAATGAAAGAGGCTCTCTCCCTGAACATTTATGCCACGGAGGTATTTAAACATCTCAATCATATCACCTCTATCCCGCCTTTCCTCTAAGGTGTCCATATTAAGACCCTTCAGTCTGTCCTCATATGCTTGAGCTGCGCTTCATAGCAAATGTATGCAAAAGCTGCTCATTAATATTAAAGGGAAATTTCCAAACATACCTTGACAGACTACCTATACCTATTACATCTTATGATAACACTTTGGCCCAAGGCAAGTACTATGCCGAGGATTAGCAGTAAATATGAAAGACTGAGGTCATACTCCGCATGCCCTGGCTTAGAAGTGACGTCATGGTATGTGCAAAACTAACCCATTTGGAGAAGTTGCCTCAAAAATTCCTTACCCATCCTTGCCCCCCAGAGCTTCAAACTATGACCACTTGTTTTTTGGGGTTTTTTTTTGCTTTAATAACCTCCAAAAGGTTCAGAGGCCCCCACTTCTTCCCCACCTCTCTTCCTGGACCCTTGCTCTTGAGCCCTAAGCTTGTCCTTCTTAGACCTCTTTAGTTTCCTTCTACAACTACTAAACATTTATATAGCGCTACAAGGTGTATGCAGTGCTGTATATAAGTCCCCACTGGTCTCAGTTACTTTCTTCCTCTCCCCAACCGGTTCTCTTTATCCCCCTCCCCGCCCCCCAGCCAATCCCCATCAGCCTCTCTCTATTTTCTCTTTTCTGTGTCCTGCAGATCCCCATAGCGATCTCACAGACCCCCCAGGGGTCCATGGAACACAGGTTTAGAACCATTGTTCTGTAGTATTCTTTCCTCTAAACGAGATTTGCATTTTCTTCCTGAGCTATACCTTTAAGGTATTTGAATGGCTTTCCTGTCATCCCATAAAGCTTTTGGTGTAGACTCCTCACCATTTTGGGAAGCTTTCCTTTTTTACTGGTTTGTTGGTGAGGTTTGGGGCTTGACAGTTTCCTCCTGCTATTTTGGTTCTCCACTGGGTTGTGGCATAATGAGCTTTCAGTTATCACTACTCAACTTGCTTTGTCTCTGTGTTATTCTTCTCCTCCTACCTCATAGCGCAGTCACTGCAGGGAAGTCTTTTTCTGTGAGCCACACATCAGGGCTTCTCCTTGAACTCTGCAATTATAGACTTTAAGTTCATCCACTAGGTGTCGCCATTGAGTAATGACTGAGATACCCTCTGCCAAGGCTGTGAAGGCTGTCTGCAACATCTCCAGCCCTGAATCCAGGTCTTTCATTTTGCAGCACACAGCAATCCCCATGGGACTTGCTGATACAAAACTTTGGGAGTTAATTGGATAAGTTGTTGGTTTTAAGGTTGATGTCCACTGGCGGGTTAACTGTTAGCCAGACATAACCAGTTAAAAAGAGGCAGGATCAGAGATATTTACAGCACTGTGTACACCTTGTAGCGCTATACAAAGATGCCAATTAAACCAGACAGCACAAACAAGAGCTCTATGTTAACTGGGTGCGATATCCGATTATCTGTAACCTGATACATTTAGTGACATTGAGTTAACCTGTTAACGTTAACTGAAGGTTCAGAGAGATAAATGGGTATCAGCATCTCTGAATAGTGATCCCTTTATGATTAAGGGTGAGGGCTCATTAGGAAAAATTTCTAAGTAAAAAATAATTAAGATCATTTTTTTTCTATGTGAAATCTTAATGATGTCCTTAGGGACCTGACAGCTGTTTTAAACTATTTCTGTAAATATGTTTTAAAATTATTTTGTTGCACTTACAGAATTGATTTCTGTTGCCATTTTATTTGAATCTATTTTATTTTGTGGCTAGTGAACAGCTGGTTGAAAACCCAAAGAAATGCCATTCAGGAGAATGATGGACTGTAGGTGGAAGCTGCAGCCAGAGTCTTTCAAAAAGAATAAAAAGTCAGGATAGTGGAAAATTATGTTTTTAAATTGCCGATTAGCTATTTCTGGCAAGGGTCCTTGGTGACCATTCTAAACATTTTTTAAATTTAACTTGGTGTGGCATTTTTTGGTAACCGTTAATGTTGACCTTGAAACGTTGACCCATTAAATGCTCTGCTGACCCTCAGCCTACACTCCTGGTGTGAACAGATAGGAGCTCCACACTAGATCATTTTCAATATTGGTGTGTTTTATGTAGTAATTTTTGCTTCCTATTAATGGATGATTCTCGTAGTAGTGGATCAGAATTTTCTTTAAG
The DNA here is from genome assembly GCA_033557465.1 of Ichthyophis bannanicus. Classification (NCBI taxonomy): domain Eukaryota; kingdom Metazoa; phylum Chordata; class Amphibia; order Gymnophiona; family Ichthyophiidae; genus Ichthyophis; species Ichthyophis bannanicus. Next base: position 1,301,827,597 of record CM066033.1, read on the forward strand.
GGTTGGAAGGAAGTATGGAAGGAGAGTATGTAAATGAAAGCAAGGCAATGATGCAGATTTCAGGGCGGGGTGCAGTCCAACTGAATACCCCTCCCATCTTTCTGAGGATGCCTGTAAAACTCTGTTGTAATCTATCAATAAACAGTTGGATTCAGACTTGACACTTGCTGCGTTGCAATATGATGTGCACCTAGAGAGACTCTGCAGGAAGCTGGAATACTTGAGAACTCGCCAAAGTTCACCCAGAAAACTCCAAGAATCTGTAGGAATTGTGAATTTCCAGGCAGGAACCTTGATGTTCATAGCTCGAAGCCCTGCCCTGGGCAGCCATAGGGAATAGGAGAGAAGAAGCCATGCAAAAGAGCAGGAGAACGATTATTCTGTGCTTTGCAGAGTCTGCTCCTGCCTCACCCCTCCGCTCCTGCCTTTGCAGGAGAGGAGGGGTGAAGCTGGAGCTGACACTGTAGGCTCTATATGGGGAGAAACAGGAAGGAAGAGACTGGAGAGCAAAGCAGATCAATTATTTTCTGCTGGGATTTGTCCCCTCTAATTTCATCCCCTCCCCTTTTGTGTCAACAGGCAGCATGCAAGGAGAAAAGGGAGAAGGACACAGCTCAGACTGCAAGTCTCTGTATGTGGGCACAAGAACTGAGGGGTAGAGTGTGAGAGCACAAGTCAGGGAGCTGTGACAAACATAGTGGGGTTGGGGGGGGGGAATGAATGCTGTGGTCAGAGCAAGAGAGTGAAATCCACAAAAAGCAAGGTACAAGTTTTGTTTCCCCCCTCTACTAATGCTCCTTGTGGTCTTGGGCAAGTCTCTTCCTTCCCTATTGCCTCAATTGACAACCTGGGAGCCGTTTTACAGAAGGGTTTCTCCTATTTTGGAGATAAGGTGATAGCAGGGCACCTAGGTTAATTGGGCAGGAAGGTGGCTATTGTTAGCTTATTTTATAAAGACATGTGGGCATCAATGCGTCTTTATAAAATACTAGCACAAATCAGATTGAAGCCACAGACAATATACCTGCTCTTAACAAGCAATCGAAGATGTCAGCGCATAGCTTTTGCGCAGGCATGCATATTTTATAAAATTTGCATGTAAGCTTTGATTCCTCCCATGCTGCACCAAATCTCTTCCCCAACATAAGAACATAAGAACATAAGATATGCCATACTGGGTCAGACCAAGGTCCTTCAAGCCCAGTATTCTGTTTCCAACAGTGGCCAATCTAGGTCATACGTACCTAACAGTTTCCCCAAGGGACACAGGTTCCACAATGCTTGTATTGGTTCAAGCATTGATATCCTGGGTCCAGCTTTACTACATCCTCCGGTAACAAATTCCAGAGTTTGATTACATGTTGAGTGAAAAAATATTTTCTTTTATTAGTCTTAAATAGTTTACCCTATAGCTTCATTGCATGTTTTATTTATTTATTTAGCTGCATTTATATCTTGCTTTTCACTGGGTCAAAGTGGTTGGGGGGTACATTTAACATGAGGGGATATGAGACACATACACTGATACTTACAGGGAACATGGGCAATGGAGGGTTAAGTGGCTTGCCCAAGATCACAAGGAGCACCTGTGGAACTAGAAACCCCAATCCTTCCAGCCCAAAGTTGCTGTCCTCTAGTGGGATTTGAACCACTGACCTTCTGGCCTGTAGTACCTTGCCCCAACCACTAGGCCACTCCTCCCTCCCCTAGTCTTTCTATATTCTGATAAGGTAAACAATCGATCTACGTTTAGCCGTTCCACTCCGTTCATTAATTTATAGACTTCTGTCATATCTCCCCTCAGCGGTCTCTTTTCCAGGTTAAAGAGCCCTAACCTTTTTAGCCTTTCTTCATAGGAGTATCCTTCCATCCCCTTTACCATTTTGGTGGCTCTTCTCTGAACCTTTTCTAAAATCGCTATATCCTTTTTAAGATACGGCGACCAGAATTGCACACAGTATTCAAGGTGCGGTCTCACCATGGAACGATATAGAGGCATTATAATATCTTTTGTTTTATTTTCCATTCCTTTCCTTATCATACCTAGCATTCTATTTGCTCTCTTGGCCGCCGCTGCACACTGGGCCGAGGGTTTTAACATGGTATCCACAATGACGCCTAAATCTTTTTCCTGGGTGGTGGTTCCTAATGTGGAACCTTGCATCATGTAACCATAGTTTGGGTTGTTCTTCCCTAGGTGCATAACCTTGCACTTCTCCACATTAAATTTCTTCAGCCATTTTGATGCCCAGTCTTCGAATTTATCAAGATCCTCTTGCAATTTTCCACAATCCTCTTGGGTTTTAACAACTTTAAATAGTTTTGTGTCATCTGCAAATTTGATAACCTCACTCGTTATTCCACTTTCCAGGTCATTTATGAATATGTCAAAAAGCAGCGGACCCAGCACAGATCCCTGGGGTACACCACTATTCACCTTTCTCCATTGGTAAAATTGGCCATTTAGCCCTACCCTCTGCTTTCTATCTTTTAACCAGTTCCTGATCCACAATAGTACACTGCCTCCTATCCCGTGACTCTTTAGTTTTGCCAAAAGTCTCTGATGAGGGACCTTGTCAAAGGCTTCCTGAAAGTCCAGATACACAATATCAACCGACTCACCTTTGTCCACCTGATTATTCACTCCTTCAAAAAAACATAACAGATTAGTAAGACAAGATCTCCCTTGTCTAAAGCCATGTTGGCTGTCTCCCATTAGGCATGACTATCTACATGCTGAGTAATTTTATTCTTTATGATGGTTTCTACCATTTTTCCCGATACTGATGTCAGGCTCACCGGTCTGTAGTTTCCCGGATCACCCCTGGAACCCTTTTTAAAAATTGGTGTTACATTGGCGATCCTCCAATCTTCAGGTATTAGAGATGATTTTAATGATAGTTCACAGATTACTAATAGCAGGTCTGCAATCTCATATTTCAGTTCTTTCAACACCCTTGGATGTATACCATCTGGCCCAGGTGATTTGCTACTCTTCAGTTTATCTAATAGTTGTAATACATCTTCCCGATGTATCGATATTTCCTTCAATTCTTCCGCACCTTTAAATACCACTTCAGTCATGGGTAACATCCCTACATCTTCCTCAGTAAAGACCGAAGCAAAGAATTCATTCAGTCTCTCCGCTATCGCCTTGTCGCCTCTTAGTGCTCCTTTAACCCCTTTATCATCTAATGGACCAACTGACTCTCTCACAGGTTTTTTGCTACTAATGTACTTGAAAAGGTCTTTACTTCGCGTTTTTGCTTCCGCAGCAAACTTCTTCTCAAATTCTCCCTTTGCCTGCCTTATCAATGCCTTGCATTTGACTTGCCAGTGCTTGTGCTGTTTCCAGGTTTCGTCGTTTGGCTATTTTTTCCATTTCCTGAAAGTTGCTTTTTTGGCAACAACAGTCTCTCTGACCTCACCTTTAAACCATGCTGGCAGTTTTTTGGACTTCCTTCCACTTTTCTTAAAGCGTGGAATACAGCTGGTCTGGGCTTCCAAGATAGTATTTTTCAACAACAGCCAAGCCTGATGTACGTCTTTAACCTTTGCAACTGCTCCTTTTAGTTTTTTCTTAACTGTTTTCCTCATTTTATCATAGTCTCCCTTTCGAAAGTTGAAAGGTAGTACTGTGGATTTCCTTACTATCCCTCCTCCACTAATTAAATCAAAGGCGATCATGCTATGATGATCACTATTGCCAAGAGGCCCCAACAACCTTATCTCTTGCACTAGATCTGGTGTTCCACTAAGGACTAGGTCTAATATGGCTTCCCCTCTGGTCGGTTCATGAACCAGCTGCTCCAAGAAGCAGTCATTTATTTCATCTAGGAACTTTATCTCCCTAGCATGTCCTGACATGACACTGACCCAGTCGATACCGGGGTAGTTGAAATCACCCATTATTATTACTGCGCTGTAACCTTTGTTAGCTTCCTTGATTTCTTTGAGCATTTCATCATCCATTTGGTCATTCTGGCCAGGCGGTCGATAGTACATCCCCACTGCCATTGCCTTCCCCCTTTTACATGGAATTTCAATCCATATAGATTCTACAGCAGATTTTGTTTCCTGCAAAACTTTAATCCTTTCTGACTGAATGCCCTCTCTAACATAGAGCGCAACCCCTCCACCAATTTGATCAGCTCTATCATTTCGATATAGTTTGTACCCAGGTATCACAGTGTCCCACTGGTTGTCCTCCTTCCACCATGTCTCTGATATTCCAATCATATCTAACCTTTCATTTAGTGCTATATATTCTAACTCTTCCATCTTATTTTTTAGACTTCTAGCATTTGCATACAAGCATTTTAGAGAATGTATTTTATTTATATTAATTTGGCTATTGTTAGACATGGGTAATTTGGGATCTTTAAGCTCTGTCTGCTCCTTACTTGAGGGCATTTGGGCTACTTTACTCTTTTGTGGAACCTCTCTGCTTTTGGTAGTATCCTTCAAAGATACATTCTTCCGAACCATCCGCTCTTGGGCGATTGTCGGCTTTCCCCTAATATCTAGTTTAAAAGCTGCTCTATCTCCTTTTTAAAGGTTAATGCCAGCAGCCTGGTTCCATCCCGGTTAAGGTGAAGCCCATCCCTTTGGAAGAGCCCCTCCTTTCCCCCAAATGTTCCCCAGTTCCTAACAAATCCAAAACCCTCATCTCTGCACCATTGTCTCATCCACGCATTGAGACTCCGAAGCTCTGCCTGCCTTTTGGGTCCTGCGCGTGGAACAGGAAGCATTTCGGAGAATGCTACCCTGGAAGTTCTGGATTTCAACTTCCTACCTAAAAGCCTAAATTTTGCCTCCAGAACCTCCCTACCACATTTTCCTATGTCATTGATACCGACATGTACCAAGACAGCAGACTCCTCCCCAGCACTATCTAAGACCTTATCTAAGTGGCGCATGAGGTCCGCTACCTTCACACCAGGCAGGCATGCTACCAGGCGATCCTCACGTCCACCAGCCACCCAGCTATCTACATGCCTAATGATCGAATCACCAACTATAACGACTGTCCTAACCCTTCCCTCATGGGCACATGGCGCTGGAGAAACATCCTCGGTGCGAGAGGGTTTTACATTACCTGGAGGACAGGTCCTAGTTACAGGATCACTTCCTGCCACACCAGGGTGATGCTCTCCTGTCACGTGACCTCTCTCCTCCATGGCAACAGGGATGCTGCCAGACTGGAGGTGGGACTTCAGGACTATATCCCTGTAGGTCTCGTCTATGTACCTCTCTGTCTGTCTTATGCTTTCCAAGCATGTCTTCTCTACACATACATGCCAGCTTGTATTGTGGATCCTTGTAGACATTACTTGATTTTATAAAAGCCCTATTATGCCCTTAAAACTGGATCTTAAGAGGGTTTATTTTTTGGGGAACAGCCTGGAATGCAGTTCCTCCACTTCTTTTCGGACTCCAGAGCAGCAGGGGTGTTCTTCTCCAGCCCATCCCTTCCAGACAGCCCTTACGGAAGTCGAGGGGAGGGGGTGAGCTTGGAGCACAGCAGAGAAAAATCCCTGTACTCTCTAACCCACCCCCTCTTTTCTGGTCTGTCCCCTCTTCCAGCTACACCCTTCCACTTCCTTTTTTCCTGCAAATTAGGATTCGGTTTTAGGTGCAAACAAAGGTTTCTAAAACTACCCTCCGAGTGTCTATGGGAAACATTCTTTCAAGTGCACCTGGATTAAGTGCTGCTGAGAGCGATGTTCACTGGCACTATGAGGCCCATTCTATAATGTGCATTCCCCACCTGTGTGTGTGCCCCAAATCTGGATGTGCCCTGGCTGCAGCTGATTCTGATCCTGCTGGGGCTAGACATGCCCGCGGGAACAGAATAGGGTGCAACCGGCCAGAGGTGAAGGCCGTTTCCCGATTCTGGGCACCCAGACATCCAGCCACTGCATGATTAGCCCAGTTAGACTTCTGCATGGAGCCGAAGATGCCGCTTTCCCTGCTGTCTGACCCCCGATCGGGCCTGCCGTGACCAGGATGGGACAGTGGGGAGCCCCCTGCACCTTCTTAGCTTCCTTTACAGCTGCAGGTTTGCCGACCTCCACCATCCAGGATCCATCCACCATAAGGATGTACAGGGCCAGCCTTAGAATTGGCCCTGTACATCCAGGAGCAGGTTCCCACCCACTCCCCGCCCTCACTTCTCCTCTGGCCAACCCCCTCCCCCCCCATGTGGCCTGTACGTGCGGGGAGCCCTATCTTCCTGTCCGCCAGCCCGGCTTTTAGCGGGGGCTGGACATCTGGATCTAGCCCCGCTAAACATGTGCCAGTATAGACCTCTATGTGGACAGTGCCACTGAATATTCTGCCCGCCTTGGCAGTAGCTGGATAATGCCAGGGTGGTCTTGGGGAGGAGCTACACGTCATCCAAATACCGACAGTTTTCAGCGGCACTATATGAATAGCAAGTCAGATGGCTTAGGACAGCAAAAAGCTACTATGCAGTGACCAGATGTTCCGTGCTGGCCATTATGCAATACAGATGCTGAATGTCCAGTTTTTATTTAGCCGCAGCTTAACAGTGCCCATAAGTCTTCTGGAGTTAGGAGATAGGGATTATATCTGAACAGAACTTGGCTCTAGCTTGTTTGGAAAGACGCATATTAAATCCGAATCTGAAAATCTCCCAAAAATTCATAGAACGGAGAACTGTGAGAGAGAAAGCGGTTTCGCGGGAGCATAGGCAGCGGAATGGGATGGGCCACTGGGGCCATGACCCCACCAGTATTTTGCTGAACACTGCATTAGCAAATAGGAAGCTTTGGGACAGGGCTGGAGAATGGTTTGTTTGGCCCCCTCCAACCAAAAAGATGTTCCGCTGCCTCTTGAGTGGGAGAAGGGTATAAGCTGATATGTAAAACTCACTCCTAGCAACAAAACGCTATCCAGAGTTACAACCACTCAAAATTTCCCTGATATGAAAACTGGGTGTCGTACAAAGGGACCAGAAGAGAAAACAGCGCTGCTGCTAGCGTGGGTTTCAACGCGGCATTTAAGCTCAATTGTTCTGTGCTATCATGAATGCAGGAAGGGGATTGCTACGAGCCTAATCCCTGCGGAGAGGGCTGTGCTAACCAGCAGCGCACAGGGCATTTAAAAAACATTCAAAACAGATGGTAGAGAAAGAATTAGCTATGCCGCCCAGGTGCAGAAGGCTGAGCTCAACACCAGGACTTTAACATCAGGTCTGAGGAGACCTAAGGTGTCTGCGGCCAGTACGCACCTGTGTTTGAACACTATGTGCTGCATAAGAGCAGCGATATTAATTCAGAGCAGAATCCCTGAGCAGAATTCTTGCTATTATCTGCCGCATAGCGTCCCAGTACATGCGCATACATGTTCCAGAGCGCTTCTGCCATTTTATTTCAGGCCTCACACATTTCCGCAAAGCCCCAAATAGGCTGCAGGGATTGTCCTCTCTAGAAACAGGTATAAATTCCTCCTCAGCACTACAGTGGGGCAAACTCGGAATTGGCTCACCTGGTTGAGATGACACACATTTTTTGATTTTAAAATTTTTATTTATGAATTTTGAAATGACACAAGCCATAACATAACTTGTAAAGAAATAAGGGTAATCGGAAGATGGATAATATATAGGAAGCACTAGAGCACAAAGACACCTTACAGGAAACAAATTTACCCAGCCCCTTCTCTAGCTCACAATAGAAGGGGGATAACTGAAGGAAATACAATAAGAACGATACCGTCAAAGAAAATAAGACTGAACACAGTTGGCCCACAGAAATTTAAGATGGTGGGGGGTCCGCAGGGGCGGCGTCAGGTGGCTAGCGGGCATTCAAAAAGGACAACAACTGAGAAGGTAACATTTAGAGGGGTATTTTAAGAAAACATAATACACTGAGCTAGAAGACCCTAGGCCGATGAGGAGAAATTCTCTTCTACGGCATTGGGTCTCCCAAGCTAGGTCAGGAAAGACCCGAACCAGGAGCCCCTTAAACCGGACATTTCCTTTGCAGAAAAACATCTGCAAAAACCAATCAAGCAAGCAGCTGGAATAAAAGATTCAGATCCCAAACTCTCTAAGATCGCAGATACATTAAGAACATCGGCTTGTGGTAAAGCTCGATCTTCAATGCTTGACGGGGCCTTTTTCCCAAGAGGCAAATAATAAACTTTTACAATCGGTGGGTGAGAACCCTAATACCTCCATCAAATAGCTCTTTAGAGGAAACAAACTGAGACTAATCGCAGGTTATTCCACCTAGATACATTCTCTTAGTGCTGAAGTCTAGTTTTCAGATAGGTAGAATCTTTTACCAAGGCTTCTACACAGTTCTTTGTCTGCTCAGTACGAGTAGCACAATTAGCCACTGATATCTGCAAGCTGGAAATTTCCACAGTATTTTTCTGGAATTCTGCCTGGGTGGCCTGGACCTGAGAGTTCAAAAAGTGTACTTGGGGTAGAAGAGCCTCTTCCAACTGCTTGATTGCAGACCATATGTATTCGAGGGTTATCTGGTAGGGCCTTTGAAGCATAAATTCAAAAGAAACACCTCCTGTAGCTCCCTCCAATGAAGATGAAAGAGTATCAGTCATTCTCACCTGGCCCATTGCCAAATAACCTATTTCGTGGGGTTCCACTCTCTCTGGACTGACGGTAGCTGCTTGTTGATCCAATGGAGTCTCCAACCTCCTCCCATCCCCCATGCTCCTGCTGGCAAGCCAACTTTGGACCTGTCAGCTAGGCTCTGGCAATCTGGGCTTGCAGCAGTGACTGACAACTTCAGAGGATGCCGCACCTTAGGGGGGGTGAAATCAACACCTGAAGATGATACTGAGTTCTCCACCTCCAATACCACACCAGCCAGGCTTAACACCGCTCCTTCATAAGATGACTGCTGCTCTCGAGAAAGAAGAAAGACATCTATAGGACCTTTAGAAAGAGGTAATCCAGCTGCAGGCTCACGGGCAGCCAGGGGCTGCTTACCCACTTTAGCTTTGCACTTTCCCATCAGTCTCATCAGAACAGACCACTCAGCCTCACGCCATCTTGGAAATCTCCCGAGAAGACACAAGTCTGTTGCTGAGTTTCCATTGCAGTGTGTTGGAGGTGAGAAGCAGAATGAGCCCTCTGTGTCAGCAACAACTTTCATAAGAACATGAAATGTGCCATGTTGAGTCACACCAAAGGTCCTTCAGGTCCAGCAACTTGTCTCATACAGTGGCTATTCATAAGTACCTGGCTGATCCCAAAAGTAGATCCATTCCTTTTTGTTTGCTTCGAGGAATGAATGGTGGCATTTACAAGATTATTTGACAACTAATTTTTATAGACGTTTCCTCCAGGAACTTGTCCAAACCCCTTTTAAATGCAGCTATGTTGGATGCTTTGACCACATCCTTTGGCAACAGATTCTACAGCTTGATTGTTTGTTGGGTAAAAAAAATCACTTTCTTAAATTTCTTTTATATCTGCTACCATGACATCTGAGTACAATCTGGGACGTCCAAGCCAGAACGTCTGAAAAAAACGCAGGCATGTCCAAGTGCAGGAATGATTTCACAAATGTAGACATGCCCGATATGGACGTCTACATAGTCACCCCTGGAATAGTATTCCAGAGTGTGGACAACTAGGCATAGCCTAATGTTTAGAACCAGGGAAGCCAGGGTATGAATCCCACTGCTATGACTGTGCAGGTTACTATGGATGGTGGAGGGCCACCTTCTTTACACCCTCTGGATATTTTATGGCCAAAATGAGTACCTTCTGAATGCCTATTCATACCAGGAGCAAGTATAACCTTAAATGTGACTCCGGATGTTTCTGAGATCAGGCAGTGATGTCCAGGATCTTGGGAATGCCTCCACCTTGCTCCCATTCAGACTTGGACATCCTCACGGTAGGGCCGCCACAGACCTGGTTTCTAAAATGCCTCTGGAGACGTCGCCATCCATGCTTTGAATGTCTCTTTGACCATTTGAGATGTGTAAAGCATGAATAGGGCTTCTAAAATAGCCCCCTTAGTTTCATAGAAACATAGAAACATGATGGCAGAAAAAGACCACATGGCCTATCTAGTCTGTCCTTCCATATCATCCACTACAACAGTCCCCTCTTTTCCTTTAGAGATCCTCTGTGTTTGTCCCGTGAATTTTTGAATTCAGAAACTGTCCTCATTTCTGCCACCTCCAATGGGAGACTATTCCATGCATCCACCACTTTTTCCATAAAGAAATATTTCCACATATCACTCCTGAATCTACACCCTTTCACCCTCACCCCATGTCCCCTCATAGCAGAGCTTGAAAGAAGCTTTCCTCCCGTGCATTTATGCCATGGAGGTATTTAAACGCCTCAGTCATATCACCTCTATCCTGCCTTTCCTCTAAAGTATACATATTAAGGTTCTTAGGTCTGTCCTCATATGCTTTATAACGAAGATCACTAACCATCTTAGTAATCAACCTCTGCACCGACTCCACCCTGTTTATATCCTTTTGAAGATGAGATCTCCAGAATTGCACTCAATACTCCAAATGAGGTCGCATGAAAGACTTATACAGAGGCACTTTCACCTCCTTTCTTCTGCTGGCCATTCCTCTCCCTAGGCACCCAAGCATCCTTCTAGCTTTTGCCATTGCCTTTTCTACCTGTTTAGCTATCTTAAGATCGTCAGACACAATTACGCCCAGGTCCTGCTCTTCTTTTGTGGACAGAAGTACTTCACCCTCTACACTTTAGCGCTCCCTTGGATTTTTGCAGCCCAAAAGCATGACCTTGCATTTTTTAGCATTAAATCTCAGCTGCCAAATTCTAGACCATTCTTCAAGCTTTGCTAGATCCCTCCTCATGTTATCTATACCTTTCTGGGTGTCTACTCTATTGCAGATTTTGGTATCATCCGCAAAAGAGGCAAACCTTACCCAACAGCCCTTTGCAATATCACTAACAAAGATGTTAAAAAGAATAGGACCAAGGACAGATCCCTGCGACACACCACTAGTAACCTCCTTCTCCTCAGAGTGAGCTCCATTTACCTGCACCCTTTGTCGCCTCCCACTCAACCAATTTCTAACCCAAGAGGTAACTTTAGGGTTCTTCCCTAGGGTGCTCAGTTTGTTTATAAGTCACCGGTGTCCCCTGCTATTTGAAGAAGGATATTACTGTTCCCTATTAACATTGTTCTACCATACTCATGATTTTATAAATCTCTATTACTGGGAAAACAGTCTATAAAAATGTCTGAATAAACTAAACATCTCAGCAGCTTATGCAGCCTAGAAGATGGTCTGCTGGAACCCGCCACCTCACATCTTCATTAACTCAACCCGAGCCAAGCAGCAAGAGCCTTCATGATGTAAGCCAACACTTTGAGAAAGGCCTTGGAGGTATGTGTGCCCAGCACAGGCTCCTGCACTAGCTGTTGCCAAATTCCTTACAGTCTTGGAAGAAAGACCTGGTGGAGTTCATGTTTTGGGCTGTGGAGCCCCTATCTAAAAATAGGAAAATCCTGTGGAATTTCAAACAGGCACCAGGTGTACCACTACCTATAATGTAATCTTATTCTCTGCTTAACCCACTCAGTGACTTTTCAAGTACCTATTTATAGCTTTTCCACTCTTAGCAGGCTGCTGGTTTGTTGAAATTATGACCTTCTGCTAAGGGACCCATTTGCAGAATGATAGTAAGTGTGCCATTGTCAGGGTCAATGGGGATCAAGCCTGTGACCCTTAGGAGTTGAGGCTGGACATCTGCAGCAAGGCCAGAGGAACTACACAACCAAGAAAGAAGCCAAGGGATAGTTATCCCTGATCAGCAGAAAGATGGATACTGTCCCCCCCCCCCCCCAGAAGATCCCATTGGACCAGCATTGGGTGAGTTCTGATTAAGAACTGAATATAAGGAAGGTGAAGAAGACACACTTTTGCTGGTCCAACAGTTTCTCTGGAGTACTCTGTTCCAGATCTATGCTTGGTTCTTAGTTCCTGACCTAGGCCTGGCTTTGTACAACTACACCCCGGATCTTAGCCTTTTCTGGCCATTAAAGGATATGAGCACCCCTTGCCGGGGCAATTCTTGATCACAATCCACATAAGAAAATTCGTTCATGTATAACTGGATGCTAACTTAATGTTTCTTAAAAAGTTATCTCAAATCAACATATATAAAGTTCTTACAAAGAGGTCTCAGACTTATCGTGGCTCTGCCATAGGGACTAAAAACGTCCGTATGTAGCAGTGAGCCCTTTTGCATCAATGACCTCAGAAAATATGAGTGGGTTGAAAAACACAGCCTTAGAATCCCAATAAAACAATTGAAAATTCAAAAACGTATATGCTAATGATCTTCTCTGTGTCACCAAATAGCCCACTCTCATGGATTAGAGCACTGATCCCGACGCCTCCCTTTGGTACCGTCAAGCGTTTCACAACGCTCACTTTCATCAGGGGATCTCTCCAATACTCCCGTCCAACTGCACGTTTTCTTTTATATCCTTGAAGCTGCCCGCGTTTCACCAGAGAATTTTCCAAATCAATGAATGGCTATACAAAAACACAATACAATGTATAGCCATTCATTGATTTGGAAAATTCTCTGGTGAAACGCGGGCAGCTTCAAGGATATAAAAGAAAACGTGCAGTTGGACGGGAGTATTGGAGAGATCCCCTGATGAAAGTGAGCGTTGTGAAACGCTTGACGGTACCAAAGGGAGGCGTCGGGATCAGTGCTCTAATCCATGAGAGTGGGCTATTTGGTGACACAGAGAAGATCATTAGCATATACGTTTTTGAATTTTCAATTGTTTTATTGGGATTCTAAGGCTGTGTTTTTCAACCCACTCATATTTTCTGAGGTCATTGATGCAAAAGGGCTCACTGCTACGATAACGGACGTTTAGTCCCTATGGCAGAGCCACGATAAGTCTGAGACCTCTTTGTAAGAACTTTATATATGTTGATTTGAGATAACTTTTTAAGAAACATTAAGTTAGCATCCAGTTATACATGAACAAATTTTCTTATGTGGATTGTGATTGAATCGTTCAGTAGCTAGACCTACGGAGAGAGTGAATACACAGCAGAGGGGCAATTCTTGATAGCCATCCATGTATATGCCTTCACCATTTATTTATTTTTAATACTGTGCTCTTAATTTATTTACATTCTCTTATATACCGCGCTATTCTGCATCAGTGCGGTTTACATTGAACAAACTGAAATTACATTGAACAGGGTATTATAACTTGGAGATAACTATTTTACAGGGAACATGGGCTATGGAGGGTTAAGTGGCTTGCCCAAGACCACAAGGAGCACCTGTGGGACTAGAAACCCCAGTCCTTCCAGCCCAAGGTTGCTGTCCTCTAGTGGGATTTGAACCCCCAACCTTCCGGCCTGAAGTACCTTGCCCCAACCACTAGGCCCCTCCTCCACTCCACTTAAGAATACTCCACTTTGTGTTTCCTACCTGCAAATGGAGCCAGGAAGAGGCAGATGCAAAGAGATGCACAGAGATGGGTAGGCAGATGGTCAGACTCTGCTACGTCTTTAGTTAGCTGTCATTTTATTGACTCCCTGATAGGTCCCTCTCTTCTTTTCTCACTAGTTTCAATGCCTGGATTTCTTTTTTTCTTGAACTGTCTTCCCATCTTTCATTCTTGGGAGCTAACTTCCATTCTGATGATCCCTCTGACTCATATGCTTCAAAGCTCTTTGATTTAAGCTGTTCATTCAACCTCTAACTATGTTCTACCATCCTTTCTCACCAGTATGGCCAATGCCTCAGTCTTGTCTTTTTCTCCAACTGCTTTCTCAGACTTCTTCAGTTCAGTCTTTCCCCATCTGATAATCATCTGATAACTTTCACACTTAACCACTCTCCCCTACAGTCTCTGCCAATCACCACCAACACATTTAGGAATCTCCAGGCTATTGACTCTTGCACTCTCTCCACCACTGTCTCATCTCTCCTCTGCATTATCAGAATCTGTCGATAAGATAGTCTCTTTCTATAACACTCTACTACCCTCTGCTTTGAACACTCTTCCTCCTCTCCTTCCCCATCTGATAAGGCATACCAAATCCCAGCCTTGGCTGATCTCTAGAATTTACCCCCTCTGTTCCTGTGCCCACTCTGTAGAGCATTCCTGGCTAAATTCCTGTGCTCAGTCTGACTTCATAGATTTCAAATTCATGCTAACCTCCTTCCCGTTTGCCGTTGCCTCACTAAGCTGGACTACTATACCCTTTTTACCATCTCTCTTGCCTTCTCTTTGCCATACTCAACTCCCTCCTCGTGGTGCCTCCACCTCCAATCCCCTGCCCTTCACTCTCTGGCCAGATTTTGACAGACTACTTTCATGACAAGGTTCGCCAGGTTAATCTTGAGTTCTCCACCAGGTCGCCTCCATTTCCCTTTCCCTCACTTCATTTTCAGATCCTACCTTAAACCCCTATCACCCTTTCTTCCTTTTCTAAAAATCATAAAGGAAGAAATCACAAACTCACTACCTGTTCCTCTGACTCCATTCCTATCCATTTCCTCAGCTCTGTCCCTCCTGCTATCATCCCTTTCATATCCTCAGTCTTTCACTGAAATGTTCCTGCTGCCTTCAGAAATGTTGTGGTTACATCATTCCTCATGAAACTTTCACTAGACTCTACCTACCCTTCCATCGTCCCATGTCCCTTCTCCCTTTTCTGGCCAAGCTTCTTGAACATGCTGTTCACCTCTGCTGTCTTGACTTTTCCATCTCAAGCCACTCATGATCGCTTTCACTCTCTGCATTCTACAGAAAGAGCCCTGGTCTCCAGAGAGCTATTCCTGGCCAAATCCAAGGATCCTCATTCTTGACCTATGCGGTGCTTTGAACACTGTTGATTGCCACCAGTTCTTGATAGTCTCTCCTCACTTGGATTTTTATTTCTCCCATCACATTTTCGGTGTAGGCTCTGGTGAATCCTCCTCCATCGCTATCCCATTCTGATTGCTGTACCACAGGGCTCTGTCTTGGGATCACTTCTCTTCTGTTTATGTACCTGTCCCTTGCAGTACCCTCTTTATGGAGTATCTTAGTATGACATTGTACTTGACCTTTCTGCATTCTTGCTCCTTCCCTTCTCCATTCTGTAAGAAGTACCAAATCTCAGTCTTAGCCGACTTTTACAATTCACTCTCTGTGTTCCTGTGCCCATTCTATAGAGCATTTTGGGCTGAAAGCTTGTTCCCATGCTGACTTCATTGATCTCAAATACATGCTGGACCTGCTAAGCAGATGACTCCCAGGTTTACTTTTCTGCACCAAACATTTTACCAGAAATCCAGTCCCAAATCTCAGCCTGCTTGTGTGACATTGCTACCTGAGTGTTTCACCACCATGTGAAACGTAGCGTGGCTAAGACAGAGTTTGTTATCTTTCCCCCAAAACAGGGCCAGTGCTACCATTAGGAAAACTAGGTGGACGCCTAGAGTGCCAGTCCTCCAGGTGCACCCACTGCCACCACTGCCACCTCTGTTGCCCCATGCCACCACTGTCAACACTGCCACCCACTGCCACCACTGTCACCCACTGCTGCCTCTGCCACCCACTGCCATGACTGTCACCACTGCCACCCACTGCCACCACTGTCACCCACTGCCACCACTGTTACCCACTGCCAACACTGCCACCTCTGTTGCCCCATGCCACCACTGTCAAAACTGCCACCACTGTCACCCACTGCTGCCACTGTCAACCCTGCCACCACTGTTGCCCATTGCTGCCATTGCCACCCACTGCCATGACTGTCACCCACTGCCACCCACTGCCACCACTGCCACCACTGTCACCCACTGCCACTGCTGTCACCCACTGCTGCCACTGCCACCACTGCTGCCACTGCCACCCACTGTCATGACTGTCACTACTGCCACCCACTGTCACCTCTGTTGCCCCATGCCACCACTGTCAACACTGCCACCACTGTTGTCCATTGCTGCTATTGCCACCCACTGCCATGACTGTCACCTGTCACCCCACTGCCACAACTGCCACCCACTGCTGCCACTGCCACCCACTACCATGACTGTCACCACTGCCACCCACTGCCACCACTGTCACCCACTGCCACCACTGTCACTCACTTACACCCACTGCCACCACTGTCACCCCTCTCTGGAATGTGTAGCAGCAACAATGGGCACAAACAGCCCCGTAGTGCTTACCTTTAAACTTTAATGATTAATAAGAGAAACCCAAATCTACTAATTTTTGTTGGAACACACACCATGAAGATAAACCATTTCTTCTCACAGTGTGTTGTTCCTTTTTTTCTTTTTAAAAGGGGGGGTATGACCCCTACAAGCACTAAGGAGATAGAAACCCCTCAGTACACCCGGGTACAATTCTTTCAGATCTAGCTGTTTACATGAATCAAAGAAAAGTCACTTAGCTGATCCAAAGATCTCTGCTATGGAGAACCGATTTACTGAAGAGGTGTCATTCACAGAGGGTGGAAAACCTTCACCCATTGCCGATCACCACAAAAAAATGCCGACGCTTCAGTTGGGTTATTAGCTCGTGGTCTTACCACAACATAGTTGCTTTTCACGGATGCCTTTGAAAGTTTTAAAAGTCTGTGGAAGAGAAATGGCCGCAAGAAAACGGTTGTAAGCTGAAGCGTCGGCGATTTTTTGTGGTGATCGGCAATGGGTGAAGGTTTTTCACCCTCTGTGAATGACGCCTCTTCAGTAAATCGGTTCTCCATAGCAGAGATCTTTGGATCAGCTAAGTGACTTTTCTTTGATTCATGTAAACAGCTAGGTCTGAAAGAATTGTACCGGGGTGTACTGAGGGTTTCTATCTCCTTAGTGCTTGTAGGGGTCGTACCCCCCCTTTTAAAAAGAAAACAAGGAACAACACACTGCAAGAAGAAATGGTTTATCTTCATGGTGTGCGTTCCAACAAAATTTAGTTGATTTGGGTTTCTCTTATTAATTGTTATAGTAAATTTGTGGGAAACACGTTTTAAGTTTAAGAGTTAGGATACCTTTAAACTTTGGCATCATGATGCTGTTTGCTTCCACCCCTCTCCAATGCTTGATGCCGACCTCTCCTGCAAACGTCAGAGAGGGGGCGAAAGCAATCAGCCTGACGGCACTGGGATAGGAGGCAGTGTACTATTGTGGCTTAGGAACTGGTTAAAAGAAAACAAAGAGTAGAGCTAAATGGACAATTTTCTCAATGGAGAAAGATGAATAGTGGAGTACCCCAGAAATATATACTGGGCCTGCTGCTTTTTAACCTATTTATAAATGACCTGGAAATAGGAATAATGAGTGAGGTGATCAAATTTGTGGATGACACAAAATTATTCAAAGTTGTTAAAATGCAAGAGGATCATGAAAAATTGCAAGAGGACCTTGAAAAATTGGGAAACTGGATGTCAAAATGGCAGATAAAATTTAATGTGGACAAGTGCAAAGTTATGCACTTAGGGAAGAACCCCCCCAGACTACGGTTACACGATGCAAAGTTGCACATTAGGAATCACAACTCAGGAAAAAGATTTAAGCGTCATCGTGGATAACATGTTAAAATTTATTTATTTATTTTTTATTTATTTATTTAACTTATTTATATCCCGCTTTTCACCGGGTCAAAGCGGAGCTACATTCAAGGGTGGGGAAATTAAGTATAAGGGCGGGACCATCACCAGGGAGACAACATTGATGATTTTGATATGAGATGGTTAAAACCCTCCGCCCAGTGTGCAGCGGCTGCCAAGAAAGCAAATAGAATGCTAGGTATCATAAGGAAAGGAATGGAGAATAAAACAAAGGATATTAAAATTCCTCTGTATCGTTCCATGGTGCGACCTGTGATAAGGAAGCTTATCATAGCTCAGGTAGGAGCTATAGAAAAGATGATGTGACTCTGAACAAGCAACCTGTCAGTTCTGGTAGAAGCAAGAAAACAGAGTTTTCACATAAAAGACTACCAGTCCCAGAATGCACCAGGTTTCCAGCAGCCATGAGAGGGGCTGAAGTGAGAGAATGTGTGTGCAATCAAGAGAGCTATGAGGTAATCCCTAAGCACTCATCTCAAAGGGCAGGGCCTGATTCAACACAGCTGCGCTGTGTTAGGGAGCAGCACACATTAGAACAGGATAAGAGTAGAGCTTATTCTTCAGGAAACAGTTTCAGGGAGAGCTTCAGCAAAAGCTTCAGGAAGAGATACAGAGACGGAGACAGCAACGGCTACAAGCTCAAGCACCAGTATCACCTGGAGAAACAGAAGCCAAGCCAAGCGGATAGAGAGAGAAGGAAACTCTCTGGAAGGAAGAGAAGAAAGGCCATTGGAAGGTCTGGGAGATTCCAAGGCAGTACTCATACTGGGAGGTATTCCAAAAGCCAGCAGAGTCCATTGGACTGGATTCAGCCAGAGGAATGGAGTGGCAGAGATAGGAATCACCAGTGGCTACCTGGAAGAGAGAAGACTGCATGTGGAAGGGACTTTCAGACCAAGGCCAGAAGGTATGTGAGAGAAGATCCAGCGTCCAGGGATCAAGATTGGAAGGCTGGACATCAGAATTGGATTACATATTGGCCAGGCTATACAGAGAGAAATAATGATAGCAGGAGAGGCTCAGGTATGAACACTGATCCAGACCCTATCTATAATAGAGAATGGCAGCAAGGGAATAAGCATTCTCATGATAGTGCCTTAATGAAAGACTCATCTGTGCCAATGTATGATATTGACCCTATGATTGTTGATGCAGGGGGAAATACAGCAGATGAAACTATTTACATGGACTGTTCTTTATCTAAATGCTATTGCTAGTTTTCTATGAGCAAACACATCAGCCATCACAAAGAAACCTAACTTTGTTCTTTATTTCCACTGCAAACAGCTCTTAAAGCAGGATTTGGGCTCACACAGTAGCAGCCAGCCAGCTAAAGGCTTTCAGCTGGTCCATTGATAGTAATTAGGGCTGCACCTGATTGTGTGTGTGAGCAAGGGAGAATCACTGCTGAGATCGGTGTGGAAAATAAGCAGAAGTTAACCTAACCAGCAAAGTTTATTCTTTACTTTGTGCCTTTGTATTTGGTAATTACTTGCTAAGAAAACATTAGCTAATTGCCTGACAAGCTGAAGGTTGTTTTCTGGTTTACTTTGTGACTTTTTGTTATCCCTTTAAACACTGCAAGCAAGTAACCTCATTTATAGTGCTATCAAGCATACATGTGCTGGGTAAATTAAACCCCATCAATAAAAGAAGTATTTTATTGATCTTACCACTTGGTTTCACAACTCAAATTATTGTCATCAGCTGTGTTTGGGAGTGAATGAACTACAATACCCACAATACCTTGCAAGAATCATATGAATATATGCATCGTCAAGATTGTGTAAGTTCTCACCCTAGGCAGCCGTCTGACAGACCGCACCTTGAATATTGTGTGCAGTTCTGGTCACCATATCTTAAAAAGGATATTGCAGAATTGGAAAAGGTACAGAGAAGAGCCACCAAAATGGTAAAGGGGCTGGATGGATATCCCTGTGAGAAAAGGCTTAAAAGGTTAGGGCTCTTCAACTTGGAAAAGAGACAGCTGAGGGGGAGATATGATAGAGGTTTATAAAATGATGAATGGAGTGGAATGGATAAATGTAGATTGGTTGTTTACTCTTTCAAAAAAGTAGAAAGACTAGAGGACACATAGTGAAGCTACAATGTGGCACATTTAAGACTAATCAGAGAAAATATTTTTTTCATTCAATTATCAAACTCTGAAATTCATTACTGGAGGATATAGTAAAAGCTGTTAGTATAGCTGGGTTCAAAGCAGATTTGGACGAGTTCCTGAAGGAAAAGCCCATAAACCATTATTAAAGAGGACCTGGGGAAATCCATTGCTTACCCTTGGGATAAGCAGCATGGAATGTGTCTACCTTTGGGAGCCCGGCAGGTTCCCAAAGATAAACACATTCTGGTATGTGCAGAGCACTATGTAGCTCTAGTAGTGCTATAGTAGTGATAAAGAGTAGTTGTAGTGGACATAAAGACCTGGTAGACAAATAGATAAGATGCAGACTGAGACAGGAGCAGAGAGCAGATGAGAGAGTACAAAAGAATTAGGAGAGGAAAAGGAGGGTGGGAGAAGGCAGAGACAAAGAGGAACATTTGACTGACCACTAATTCTCAAGATCACCCCAGCAGCACATCTAGCTTCCAAAAGACAAACTGTTTGAGGCTTAGGCATTATTAATAGGTGTAAATGCATGTTCAGTTCAACCCCCATCAGAGGTCTGAGCTTCTGCTATATGAACAGCAGCTGAATATCAAGTTTTCCAAATGCTGTTGAAAAGGAATATTTGGCTACTTTGTCCCTGGGCATGCTTTCAGGGTTATTCACTCAGCTAGATTTGCAGCTAGAGATGGTCTTTGTTAGTAGAACATTATTGTGTATATGTCTTCACGTCAGCAGATAAAGCCGGTCCATTGTGTCAGGAGAGGGGTTGGCTAGCCCCTCTCAGATCCATTTCTGCAGCAGAGAATAAAAGAAAATATACAGAAACCAACCATTTGAAATGCAAAAGCACAGGTCTTTTTTTTTATCTCTAATATCTAAGCACAACGCTTTATTTTATCTGTTGCATCAGAGACCACACAGCCTAGCTAAATGTGATGAAACCCTCCCAGAAAGCGAGGTTACTTAGCTGTAATGGGGGTTCTCCGTGGACAGCAGGATAATTCAGCCACACCTGTTGACATCATCCAATAGCGCCATTGGATGGAAGTGCTCACCTGAGCTCAGAAAGGAGAACCTTTCTGAGCATGTACAAGGCAGTCCTACCCCCTGGCCCACCCCTACCTAGCCAACGTGTCCCTAGCTGAGAGCTTGACTCTAGGTAGGCGGGCCCCTGGGCATAAGTCTGACCTCATCCAGGGGAGGTGTGCGGGTATGTGTGGCTGACTTATTTTGCTGTCCATGGAGAACTCCTGTTTCAGATAAGCAACCTCACTTTCTCCTAGGACAAGCAGGATGCGTCAGCCACACCTGGTGCCTCCTTAGCTGTGGTGGATGAGGGCAGAGCGCATCCCATGTGGGTGTGGGCTAATCGTTTGCCCTAAGATGACAGTACACTATGTCACCATGAAACAGGGTTTTTAATGAGACAACCAACCTGGACAGAGTCATAAGAAAACCAGCTTTGCAACTTTAGGCATGAACAGTGCTTCAATTAGAATGATTCATCAGTGCAAATGTGAACAAGTTTTTTTTTTTTTTTTTAACGAACAGTGACTTCAATCCAGACCATGAATAACAGTCTGTTCTAAGAATTCATCTGGGGCCCCTTGGAGTTTCCTGACATCTCCCCCCTGAGTTCTGTGTCTAAGGGGCGGATGGGCACTGCCATAGCTAGGACTGTCCAGTTAAAAGAACTGTCTACGTGTGCCTTGAGGTCCAGGCAGTAGTACTTCTGGAAGGTTTGCACCGAGGCCCAGGTGGCAGCTTTGCAGATGTTGGTTACCAGCATGGAGAATAGGTTGGCGATGGTGGTGGCAATGGCACAAAGCTGGTGGGTTCTGACTTTGGCTGTGGCCTGGGAGCCTGCCTGGTCATGGCAGAAGGTGAGGCAGTCTGACACCCATTGGGACAGAGTTCTCTTTGTAACCAAGCACCCGGGTCTGTTCGGGTCAAAGGAGATGAAGAGCTGAGCCCCTTTCCACAGGGGTTCTGTCTTGTGTATGTAGGTGCATAGGGCCCTGATACAGTCGAGGGTATGGAGCTTCTTCTCTTCCAGAGAGACGTGAGGTTCAGGGTAGAAGATGGGTAGTTCCACCATCTGGTTGATGTGGAAGGCTGATGAGATCTTCAAGAGGAACCTCGGATGGATGCTCAGGATGGCACGGTTATTGTGCAGTTGCCTGTATGGCTGGTGGGCCACTAGGACCTGTAGCTTGCTGATCCTTCTGGTGGAGGTGACGGCTATCATCCGGAGGGTCTTCCATGAGGCATACTTCAGGGCTGCCAATTGGAGCGACTTGAAAGGCTCCTGTCTCAGTTGGTAGAGGCCGACATTCAGGTCCCAGTGCAGGACTGGGGGCCATACCGTGGGGAACAGGTTAGCTAGTCTCTTGATGAAGTGGGCAACCAGAGTTAGCGTGGCAATGGAGTTGTCAGTGCAGTTGTGGAAGGCTGCTATGGTGGAGAGGTGGACTCTGATAGACTGAGTCTTGAGGCTATTGTTGAAGAGATGGGTGAGGTATTGTAGGACCTGGGGAACCGGGCAGGTCACTGGATCCAGTCTTCTCAAGGAACACCAGATGCTGAAGCATCTCCGCTTTAAGTTGTAGGACTTCCTTGTGGATGGGTGTCTATCTGTGAGGATGACCTGTTGCACCTCTGAGGAAAGGCAGAGGGAGGATAATTTCCAGGTCATCAAGGCAAGGGCTGGCAGGTTGGGGAGCAGGGTGGTTCTGCTGTCTTGTGTGATGAGCGTGGGCCTCAGGGGGAGGTGGATTGGCGGCTCCAGGGAGCAGCAGTTTAGGAAGGGGAACCACATCTGCCTTGGCCAGAAGGGGGCAATGAAGATGATCTGTGCTTTGTCCTGCACTATCTTCTGTAGGGTCTTGGAGATGAGTGGGGTGGGCATGAAGGTGTATACTAGAGACCACTCCCCCCAAGACACATTGAAGACATCCATGGTGAGGCTCCTGGTGGAAGGGCATTTGGAGCAGAATAGGCAGCAATTTGTGTTTTCCTCCATGGCAAACAGGTTCATCTGCAGATGTCCCCACTGTTGGAAGAAGGACTCTGTCTCTTGGGGGTCTAGATTACATTCATGCGGATCTAGCTGGCAGTTCAGTCTGTCTGCCAGGTCATTCTGTGCGCCCAGTAAGTAGGTGGGTCACATCTGGCAGTGCTTGGAAAGGGCAAGGCCCAGAGTTTGAGCACCTCCTTGCAGAGGGTGTGGGAGTCTGTTCCCCCTTGTTTGATGACATAGAACATGGTCACCTGGTTGTCTGTTTGGATGAGGACAGTCTTGTTGTTGATGTGGGACTGGGAGGCCCACAGAGCATATTGGATGACCCGGAGTTTATTTATTTATTTAGCATATATTTGTATACCGCTCCTTCCAGCGATCAGAAGCGGTTTGATTGTGTGACGTAGAATGTCAGATCAAAGACAGATTTAAAAATTACAGCGTGATTTACAAGGTTATATGTTAAAAGTTGTCAGATCAAAGCAAAATATTTTCACAATATGTACAATGTGATTCAAGGGAAAATGCACAACACACAGTTAGGGGGGGTAGAGGGATATTTACATATATACATTTTACACTTGACTACATTTTTGGTTATACAGGTAATGGTGGGATGCATTACTGTTCAGGACATGTTGTAGGCCTGTTGAAATAAGAATGTCTTTAGTTTTTTTCGGAAGGCCATCAGGTCGTTGATTGAGCGTAGCTCTGGTGGGAGTTGGTTCCAGAGTGTGGGAGCGGTATAGGAGTATGCTCTGTTGCTTGTGGCTGTTTTAGCTGATCTTATACTTATTGGTACAAGTAGGTTGTTTAAGTTGTTGGTTCTCCTGTTTCTGTCAGCAGGTTGCATGTTGATTAGGTTAGCGAGGAAAGTTGGTGCCAGGTTGTGGATGAGTTTAAATGTGGTTATTAGGGTTTTGTATTTTATGCGTGCTGCGATGGGGAGCCAGTGTAGTTCAACTAGCACTGGTGTGATGTGTTCAGCAAAGCCTGTTTTCATGATGATTCTGGCTGCGACGTGCTGTGCCATCTGGAGTTCCAGGAGATTGATGTGGTATGTCTGCTCTTTCATGGTCCAGGCCGCCTGCCTGCATAGGTGCCCTATGTGGACCCCCAGTTCATTGTCGAGGCATCTGTGGTGTTGACTGCATGGTGAGGAGGCTGATGGAGGGGTTTGCCTTCCTTGAGGTTGTCCTGGAGGGTCCACCAGAGGAACCAGTCCTTGACTACTTTGTCCAGGAGGATATGCATGGAGAGTGGTTGGGTGTGCTGGCTCCAGTGTTTGTGGAGGTGCCACTGTAGGTGCCACATGTGCAACCTTGCTAGGGGTAGTACTTGCGTTGTCGCCAAGGAAGCAGAGTAGGCTGCAGGCAATGGCCCAGTCAGCCAAGGAGACATTCCTTGCCAGGGTCGTGATAGTGTCCATCTGATGGGATGGGAGGAAGGCTCTGGAGGATGTGGTGTCGATGTCCGCTCCAATGAACTGTAGGCGCTGGGTGGGCCAGAGGTGAGATTTCTGGCTGTTCACCAGGAATCCAAGCGAGGACAGGAGGGAGGCGGTTTGTCCAACCGTCCTGATGCAGGCCTGTGGTGAGGGGGCTGCAAGGAGCCAAATGTTGAATTAGGATAGGATGCAGAGGTTCTGTTGCAGAGGTGGGCTGCCGCCATAGCGACACACTTGGTAAACACTCTCGGGGTTGAAGAGAGGCCGAAAGGAAGGACTCTGTATTAGTAGTAGTGTTCCAGCACCCGGAAGTGCAGGTATTGCCTGTGTGATCAATAGATGAGGATGTGTATGTACGCATCTTGCAGGTCCAAGATTTCTAGCTAGTCTCCCATCTGGATTAGGGGCAGTATGGACCCCAGGGAGTACATGTGGAATTTCTCCTTGTGGATGAATTTGTTCAGTTCTCTGAGGTCGAAGAAGGGGCAGTTCCCACCAGATTTCTTGCATATCAGAAAGTATCTGGAGTAGAATCTGCAGTTGTGTTTGTCCATTGGAACTGGCTCTACTGCCTGGGATGTGAAGAGGGATAGGATTTCTGCCATCATGGCTGTTTGTAGGTGTTCAGGGGACTCTCTGTTGGGTGGAGTACGCTGGTAGAGAGGAGATAGGAAGCAGTTGCAGTATCCCTCTGCTATTATCTGGAAGACCCATTTGTCCATCGTGATTTTGGGGCAGGCATGGAAGAAGGCAGAGAGTTGACCTCCTATCGGTGTTCTGGCTAGGGGACCAGCCAGGACTGAATTGTCAAAAGGAGGGGGTGCTCTTTCTGGAGGAAAAAGCTGTCTGCTTCTGCTGCTTGCGGTCTCTCTGGCGATGTTTCTGTTGGTAGGGTGCCTGGTATGGTGGAGGCTTGTAGCGTGGGGCTTGCCAGTTGTTGTAGGAGCTATTCTGTCTGGAGGAAGTGTATGGCTTGGGTTGATTGTTCCCTTTGTAGGTGCTACTAGGTTTGAGGCTCTCCTCTGTGAGGGTCTGCAGAGTGGTGCAATGCTCCCTCATATCAATGAATGTGTTCTTCATTTTGTCGCCAAACAGCGAGTCTCCCATGCAGGGGGCATCAACTATGTGGTCATGCATGTCCTCCCATAGGCCCAAGGCCTGGAGCCAGACTAGGCGTTGTGTAGAGATGGCTGTTCCGGCCATGCGTGCGACTGTGTTAAAGGCATTGAAGGCAGATCTGACTTTGTGTTTGGTGCATTCCATCAGGTTCACAAGGGCTGCTGAGGCAGCAACCTGAGCATCTGGAGCCAGGGCTGTCAGGGTGCTCTTGAGGTTTTCCAGCAGTACGTCCTGGCACGGGACATGCTGGAACTGGTGGGCTGCAATCTTTGTGCTCAGCATGGCTCCTTGGGAGACCTTCTTGCCCACCTTGTCCAAGAGTTTCTGGTCACACCCCAGGGGTGTGTTGGCTTGCTTGCAGGCAGACTTGACGCATTTTAGGGCAGATTCTACCACAATGAATGGATGTGGGAGCTGTGCCTTCAGGAACGCCAGAGTGGTTTGCATCTGATATTTGGATTCAAGCTTGCGTGAGCAAGTGGATCCTGAAGCCAGTGTGCACCAGAGTGTAATTATTTTATCCTGTAGTAGCTGGTGGACCGGTAGGGCGATGAATGTCTTGGAGTG
Organism: Ichthyophis bannanicus; assembly: GCA_033557465.1. Classification (NCBI taxonomy): domain Eukaryota; kingdom Metazoa; phylum Chordata; class Amphibia; order Gymnophiona; family Ichthyophiidae; genus Ichthyophis; species Ichthyophis bannanicus. The sequence goes on from CM066033.1 coordinate 1,301,853,484, forward strand.
TTAAGGTACTTGAGGGCCCCTTGAGCATCGTTCTTTTTCACCAGGGGGGGGTCGGCTGGTGTAAGAGCGAGCAGGGATGCCACCTTGCGGAAGAACTTTGGATAGGAGAGGTCCTCGGACTGTGTAGGCAGTTGTGTTTGGGGCCTTGGGGGTGCGGAACCCATCCAGGATAATGTGGGGGCAATGTTCCCGCTAACCTGCGCTGGGTCCGCTGCCAACATTCCTGCCAGCAGGGGGAGGTGCAGAGCGATCGACGCTCTGCCCCTCCCCCCACCAGCAGGAATGCTGGCGGAGAACCCGGCGCAGATTAAAGAGAACATTGCGAGGGTGCTGCGGCATGCATTAGACACAATCTGCGCCGGGTCCTCCGCCGGCAGGAATCTTGGCAGCGGACCCAGCGCAGGATAGCGGGAACATTATGTTGGGGTATCCCCCATGTCTGAGGTGCCCAGTGTGGTTGTTTCCTTCTCCCCACTGCCTGTGGGGTCAGAAGATTCGCTGGTCAGGGGTGGGGGGGGGGGGGGAGTGTCCCCATGTGTCACTTGCCAAGGCTTTCCCTAGTTCTTGCTGGCCCTGAGGGGCTTCTTCCAGTTCCTGTTGGTGATGATGTGTTGTTGTTGTGCTCCCAGGCCCATCTAGTCCTTTCTGCTGGTGCTGGAACAGGTGAAAGAAGAGCTTGGAGGATGGCGGCCGAGGTGCTTGAGGTGGAGTCCCGGCTCGATCTGCGGTGGCTGTGGCACCCCCTAGGCAGTGATCCGGAAGTAGAAGGGCTGCTGGAGTGATTGTGTCAGTGGTTTCCGCACGTGGGGGTGCTTGTGATAGTCGCATGGAGGGCTGTTGCTGCTGTCGCTGCTGGAGTCCTTCCATGGTGCTCTGCCCAGTTGTCCTTCCTGCTCCATTGGCGCAGGGTTGGAAATTGTTTCTGAGGTAATGGGGCTTGAGATGCAGCGTGTCGGCACTGACGGGGGCTTCCTGCATTGGCACAGAGGCATCCCTCCATGCTTTCCTTGTTGCTCCCTCCAGTGGGTGCACAGGGGTCGGAGCTTAGCACCACATCATCACCTTTGTCATGGGAAAGACAGTCTTGGCTTCCCCCATTATCGAGGCACCAGCCAATGGTGCTGGGGAGTAGCGCTGGTAGTGATGACATCACATTGAGCGGCAAGATGACCGTGGAGGGGACCGGGATCAGGGGTGTCTCCGGCAGCTGCAGGGGAGGCATCCTGGAAGGCCCGAGGGTGCGGATTGTGGCTGGAGGAAGCTCTGGACTCAGCCTGAGGGTGCAGATTGTGTTAATTTTTTTTTTTGAGAGCTGTTGAGGTCCGTCTTGCTGGCAAGGTGGATGAAAGGAAACTGGCTAGGTAGGGGTGGCCCAGGGGGCAGGAGTACCTTGGCACATGCTTAGAAAGGTTCTCCTTTCTGAGCTCAGGAGAGCATTTCCGTCCAATAGTACCATCGGATGATGCATCCTGCTTGTCCTAGGAGAAACACAAGCCCTTCTTATACCTTTTCTGAGCTAAGGATAGGTATAGGAATTAGAGGGGGAGGGGGAGGGTAGAAGTATCCTGAGAACTAGCGGGGAGACACATGAAGAAGATAAGATATTAGGGTTGTGAGGGAAGTGGAACAAGGGGGAAATGTTTATGCCAGGGGTTTGTTCTTCAAAGAGGCCTGGGCAATTTCTTCTCAGGAACAGTTGAGGCCCCTTGTAAGATAAGGAGTTTGGCTGTGTGTGTGAATTATTACACATTCAATGAGATCCTGAACATAATTGCCTATCTGAGAACAGAAAGGCAGCTATTTTGGTGTGTGTGTTCAAGGGGAGGGGTATAAGAATGTGTTCAGATCTGAGCTGAGGGAAAAGGCAGTTGCCTGGCCTTTAATGGTTTTCTTATATATTACAGAATGTAGCTATTCCCAGTATATGGTTTTGTTCAACACTATAGTGTTATAATGGAAAAATAAAACAGTATCGGCTTACAGCTGTTCCAGGAATGTTTCCACAGCTCACATAATCGTTTCTTAATGCCACCTACTGCTACAGGAGCAGCTTTCTTTAAAGAGGATCTTTTCTATAATACTAATATATCCTGAAACTGAGATTTCTAGAAACAACTATTAGAACGCATTAAAACTTACTATTACTTTTAAATGAACCAACAGCTAGAAGATATGCATTCACTGCTTATTCCAAATGACAACCCTGGGGGCAGTTTCTGTCTATGCGGGTCCCAGTATGTATCAGTAAAAGGAAAGAAAAGAAAATGTGGAGGGCTTTTCGAGAGACCTGTTATTTCTCCTTGTTCACATTGTCTTTGTAATAAGAATAAAGTGTGTCATAGACCTGGCCGTTCCAAGCTGGCGGGTTCCTTCCACAGAAACCCAAACCGTTGCAATGTGGACGGAAGAGACTTCACTAACAAGGATATTATATGTCATCTGTTTTTTGTTAACCTGCAGTTCTTACACCTAATTAAATGTGACTTTCTCTTCTGTTGGCAGGGTGGGGGACTACGGGAAGAAAGCTATTCTGTTCTTATTTTGTTTACCTATCTCTTGGATTTCACCCAGTTCCTGACTTCAGCTTTTCAGGTCCTTTTACACGGAGCCACAAATCCTGAAGAATGTATGTACAGTACTCCGGGTAACTTGAGTCAAAGGTGCACTGAAATTACTTAGCTGCACGTCATTTTTTTTTTAATTTGAAAGGAACAGTTTGACATGGGTGTAGTCCACACCTTGGCCCATGTTTTAATGAGAGGGGATCAAGAATTTTCTCCACTGCAGGGGGGAGGGGCAGGAAGAAAATATTCTTTGGGGCCCATGAGTAGAGGAACACTCTCGTCTCATTCTGCCACAACTACGCAGTCATCGTTTCTATAGGGTTACAAGATGCACAGACATCGTGCTGTGCCCACACAGTGTCCTGCTTAATAGAGCTCACAGTCTAGTCAAGACACAGACAAGTGGAAGGTTCTGGAAGCTTTCTAGTTGACAGCTGTTTGTTGTTTGCTTGTGGTGTTTGTGTGTTTCTGCTGGGGCCGTGCACGCTACCTGCATGCCTAAATGTAGGTACAGGAGATAACCTGCATGAAGCAGCAGCTATCCTGAGAAGTCATTCCAGCTTCGAAGCGCTGCGATTTGGAGCTGTGATGGATCGCGATAATAGCTAAGTGATTCTTATTCCTTGATGCAGGACATGTCCGAAACAAAGCACTGTGTTGGAACTTGAAGGGAGCTTTGGTATATTGAATTTTTGAATCTTTGCAACTTTAAAATGATGGACTATTTTGCCTATAATAATAGGAGTGCTTTTTGAATAAAATTAAAAATTAAAATAGGCTTGGGAGTTTAAAGCATGATTTTGGATATCGTGTGTTGCAAGTATGGCCCGACAAAAAAATCATTTTCCTACCTGGAGGGGTTTTCTTTCCACCATTGGATTTAGCCACGTGGACTGGTAGCAGATGAAGAATCCAGGTGCAGACCAGAGTATTTTTTTTGTACTTGTTTTGAGACTAAGAATGTGAACGGAGATACAGGGAGAAAGGGTGGACCTGTACTCATACATCCCAAAGGCTGTGCCACTTTCATCTTGTAAATATTTCACGATCTACCTCAAAGTAAAAAATAGGAATATTTGGGAACATCAGTTTCTATATTTGAATTCAAGAAAACATGGAACAAGTACAGAGGATCTCTGGGGGACAGGAAGGGATTGTAGAACTTACTTCTTATGTATGGGCAGACTGTATAGGCCGTATGGTCTTATCTGCCACCATTTTCTATGTTTCCCCTTGCTGATTTTGCCCCTTACCCCTCAGGGCCATCTTACCATCCCCACCTCATATCTCTCCAGCCCCCAGTCAGCAACACTGTTCCACTACCCCTCAGCTGGTCTACAAAACCTCTAGGCCTGGCCGTGGCCCTCCTCCGCAACTTCTTTGCTCAGGGCAAGTGACACCGTTCAGAGGCAGAAGTGAGGCCACCTAAGATAATTCTGGCTCAGTGAAGACCCCCTGCACACCGGTGGTTGCTGCCTAGTAATTTACATAAAGACTGAAGTGGCCCATCTAATCTGTCTAGTAAAATGCAGTAATGAAAGAAAAGCAACATTGGGCAATAGGATTCAAAATTGTATCCAAAAATGTCAAAATGAGTTCAAGGAAAAAGTCACAACTCACCACAATAGGTCTACCGGGGGGACTACATAGTGTTTTATGAATTTTCGTCTATGTATAAAAATATGGGACAATTGGATGTTGCTGAAAACCTGGCAACAATGATGCACAGACAACCTGTGTTCTTCCATATTCAGTGAAGGCTATGAGGATTATAGAGGTCATCTTGGATCATTGGATTATTTTATCATTGATGCCAGGTTCTCCACAAACAAGCAGGAAGTCAGTCCTCACACATGGGTGACATCGGCGCCGACAAAGCCCGCACGGTAACCTCTCCCCAACTTTCAATGAAAGCTTTGAGGAGATGCGCCTCCACTCAGGACCGTACCTAGCCCTGTGCAAGCGGTGCAACCGCACAGGGCGCAAAGGCTTAAGGGGCAAATTTCAGCTGTCTGCCTTTGCCTGCCGCTGCCACTTTTTCTTTTCTCAGCAGCGGCAAGCAACAGCAGACGGCTGAAATGCACCCCATAAGCCTTCTTGCGGCATGCTAAACATGTCTAGTCCCTCCCTCCTCTGACACAGCGACAGAGGAGGGAGGGACAGATCTGCTTAGCGCGCCGGCGACTTCAACATCGAGCGCGCCTCTTCTCACCCGTCAGCCTCCAGAAAGTGGCTAGATAGAGGTGCGGGGTGGGGGGAGAGCGCACGCCCGATGTGCAAGTCGCACAGGGTGCGATTCACGCTCGGTACGGCCCTGCACCACTTCCCACCTAAGTGTGCCATCTTGCCTCAGTCTCCTTTTTTCCAAGGAGCCCATCAGATGTATGTCTGTTCCCCCAGGAAAAAGTTGATTTTTTTCTTCCTTTTTGCTTCAGTTCTTGAATCGATTCATTCTCCAGTTGCTTACCAGTTCCCTTCTCATCTCCCGGCTCCGCTTGCCTCAGCATCACAGTTTTTCTCAGTTTATTATTTTTTTTTCCCCCTTGGTTTTTTTCTCTGGTGCGTGGGTTTTCACGCCCTTTCTGGCCGGGCAAAGAGTTTGATTTCGCAGGGGCCTATTTCCCCACCATGCCTCAGTCAGTGACTTCAAGCCTTGTGACCATTGTGCACATAATATGTCACGCATGGATCAGCATGACTGTTGCCTTCGGTGCCTCGGGGCAGAACATGAAACCTCGGTGTGCCAGCAGATGACCATCAAGGCCCTCTGAGACCATAAGGTGCAGCATAAGTTGATTTTTCATAAGAGCAACTCAGTCCCGGAATCGTCCGTGGGACCAGCACCCTCAAGGGCTGCTGCGGAGGCCTCGGCCTCGTGTGTCGACCGTGCTTCCTCGGAGGCTTGAGGTCACAAGGCTTCGAGCCGGGGCTCCCTCAGTGAGGGATGCCCCTCTAAGAGATGGACATTGTCGATGGCCTCATCGTGTGATGAGCCTGAGGCTGTGGGCAAGTCTTATGGCCAGCGGCCTTGGGGCCCTTGACGCGAGGCCAAGGGCTATGGTCATGAGTGGTTCTGGAAGCTGCATTAGTGGGAGAAGACACCATCAGTGTCCAGGGATTGGTCTCGGTCCTCCAAAGCCATCCTCATCAAGGACACCCCCTCAAGGGTGCTGGCGCTGGGCCCAAGTTCCCCAGTGCTCGCGTCGGTGGCTGAGAAGCTTTCTGGCCTCAAGGCCAGAATGGCAGCCTTAGAACGCAGCTTGTCTGCCTTCATGGCTCAGCAGCGGGCTCTGATGCCCGGTTTCTCCAGGTCATCACTCCCAACCAACAGTCTCTCCATGGCGAGGGAGTCCCCAGAGGTGGAGCCAATCCTCGAGTGCCACCAGCCTTGAGAGACCCCTCGGCACTGGTCCCAGTCCCAGTCCTGCTCGGGGCTGAGGACTTCCCTGCCTAGTGCACCCAACTATGAGCGCAGGGGGATCAGGACCTCCAGGCTGTCTGGGCTTGGGTGCGAGCCTGAGATCTGGAGGACTCTTGAGGTCTCCGACGAATCTGGGACAGATTGGGAGACTGAGGATGACGAATCCCCAGACACTCGACTCATCAGGGACATGCTCTTGGGCCCTTCTCCTCTCGAAACATGGCTCTGTTCACCACCCAAGGATCTGACCTTCCTGGACTTCATCTGTGAAATGGCGAAGGCTCTTGCTATCATTACCAAGTCTGAGGAAGAGCCTCAGGTGGAGGACCTCGAGATCCTTCAATACGAGGCTCCCTCTAAGGATGCACTCATGATGTCAATTCCCCCCATCCTGGAATGGCTGCTTTTCCATATGTGGGAGACCCCAGCCTCAGTGCCCATTGTGAGCAGGTGGCTGGACTCGATGTACTGAGTCCACTGGAGCCCTAGCTTCCAAAAAGCTCAACTGCCTCACAACTCCATGGCGGTGGAGTCAGCCATGCATAGGTTCAAGAGCCAAAAAATGCACTCCTTGGTGCCCCCTAGCAGGGAGGCCCGTGAAATGGATGCTCTGCGCAGAAAATGCTTCCAGAGTACAATGCTTATCAGCTGGATCCAGGCATACCTGCTGAACATGGGCATATACTTGTGGGACATGACGAGGGAACTCGCCAGGTTCTTGGCTAGTCTCTGCGAGAAGCCTCTCCAGTGGTTCTGGACCCTGACCTCCTTGGTCAAAGAATGCTCCAAATTTATGACTTGAGCGGTCTATGACAACTTCAAGTTGGCAGCTAGAATAGCCGCAATGGGCATTAGTGTTCAACACCAGGCCCGGCTACAGTTTTCCGACTTGGAACAATGGGTGCAGGACAAGTTGGTCGATGTCCCTTGCTGGGAAGAGCACTGGCTTGGGAACGAAGAGACCAGGGTTCAACTCCCACTAGCACTCCTTGTGGCCTTGGACAAGTCACAACCCTCCATTGCCTCAGAAAAATCCCAAGTTATCAATGTCCTTGTTTAATGTACATTATCAAGTTGAGTTACAATGTAAACTACTTTGACTGAAATGATAAAACAGTATCAATCAATCAATCAACCCATAACAGACAAGGGGAGGAGTAGCCTAGTGGTTAGAGCAACTGCCTAGTACCCAGAAGATCAAGGGTTCAATTTCCACTGGCACTCCTTGTGACCTTGGGCAAGTCACTTTACCCTCCATTGTCTCAGAAGAAAAGGCTGGCAATCTACTTCCAGTGATACATAGCTGGGTCACTATGAGTCAACACTGACTTGATGGCACTAAAAAAAAACAACAGACAAGGCTGCCAAGCTGGAGCCTAAGTTCATGACCTGGACCAGGCTCTCAAAAAAGATCACTGACCCTTCCCAAGGAAAGCTTCAGGTAAAAAGCCCCTATACCCAAAGAAGAAGAAGGCTTATAGAATCTACCCTCAGTACTCAGCCTTTCCAGCTCCCCAGCAGGCCAACAGACAAGGGCATGACCCTCATAAGTCTAAGACCCCCAAACCCCAGATGGCTAGTTACTAAGGTGCACCTCCAACACAACTTGGAGGGCTTTGACTCCTTGGGCATAGCCTCTCTTCCCTTGGGAGGCCCTGCCCCACAGCACACAAGGAGGCATCTAGCATTTTACACTGACCAATGGTCCCTCATCATGACTGATGCATGGGCCCTACAGGTGGGGAAGGAGGGCTACCTCCTCCACCTCAAACAGATGCCCCTGCCTTTCTTTCTGGGAGAGTTCCCTATGACTCCCCTTCACCAGGGCCTGCTTCCACAGAAACTCACAAGTCTTCTGGCAGACATGGCGGTGGAACCCATCCCCCTCCATCTCAGAGGCAAGGGGGTTCTACTCCTGCTACTTTCTGGTACCCAAAAGGACCGGAGGTTTTCGGCCCATTCTAGACCTGCAGGACCTCAACCGGTTCCTGGTGAGGGAGAAATTCAAGATGCTTTCCCTTGGAACATTGCTGCCATACCTCCGGCAGGGAGACTGGCTATACTTCGTGGATCTAAAGGATGTGTATATGCAGATCCTCATCCATCTCCTTCATAGGCAGTACCTCCACTTTATGGTAGGAGGCTGCCAATACCAGTACAGGATTCTATCCTTCGGTCTGGCCTCTGCCCCAAGGGTATTCATCAAGTGCCTGGCAGAGGTTGCCGCCTTCCTGCGTCTCTAGGGGATGTTCGTCTTCCCCTATTTGGATGACTGGCTCATAAAGGGAAGAACTGCCGCCACCATCCTCATTCTGGAGCATTTGAGATTCGTCATAAACTAGCCAAAGTCCCACCTCTGAACAGCACAATGACTGAAGTTCATAGGGGCACTGCTGGACACTGTCCAGTCCAGTGCCTTCCTCTCTCCAGATAGGGCCCAGCACCTCAAGGCTCTTGCAGGGAACATCCAGGGTCGCCCCTCAGTGTCTGTCTGCCTCCTGCTTCGCCTGCTGGGTCACATGGCATCCACGGTACCTGTCACTCCAGATGCCCACCTACATATGCAGCCGGCTCAATGGGCCCTCTGCTCTCAGTGGTCGCAAGTGATGTACAAAGTTGCTTAAAGTTACATGTATTTGTTAATAGTTTAATTATTGTGTCCTCTATATTTTTTACATTGTTCTCTGTATTATGACATTTTGTTTGATGTAAACCGCCACTGATCTTAGGAATTGGCGGTATATAAAAACATTGCAAATAAATAAAAAAAAGTGATGGGGCACCTGCAGGACAGAGTCAGTGTGATTCGTCCTCTAGCTGACTCCCTCGGCTGGTGGCAACAACTCCAGTACCTACAGGCTGGGGTGCCTTTCCAGGCCCCCACCCCCCAGAGGATCCTTACCACGGATGCTTCCAAATTGGGCTGGGGAGCCCATTGTGACAACCTCAGCACTCAGGGCAGTGGGCCACAGGTGGAGAGACTCCAGCAGATCAACCTCCTGGAGCTTCGAGCCACAGCGCTAGCCCTCCGGGCCTTTCACCACCACCTACAGCACCAATTGGTACTGATCTAGACTGACAACTAGGTGGCGATCTTCTACAGGGTGGCCTAAAAAAAGTGAGAATATCTCATAGCATATAGGTTATTTGAAATTTCAAAAAGACAGATGTAAACGATTGACAAATTAAAAGAAAAAAGATGGCAACCGGAAATTGTCGAAATAAAGACGTTATATAGCTAAAAAAGGTAAATAAGTAAACTAAGCTTTTAATTTACGAGATTTTCTCACTTTTTTTGGGCCACCCTGTATATCAACAAGCAGGGAGGTATGGGATTGTACCTCCTGTGCCAGGAGATGGTGAGTCTCTGCTCTTTCGCCAGCAAAAGTGGAATGCTGGGATTGTACCTCCTGTGCCAGGAGATGGTGAGTCTCTGCTCTTTCGCTAGCAAAAGTGGAATGCTCCTGTGGGCACTCTTGGGCCAGGACAATGCCATGGTGGGCCTGCTCAGACAAATCCTCCAATGGCACGAGTGGTGGCTGAACCTCCAGGTGGTCAACCGGCTCCCACAGATGGACTTCTTCACCAGTCCACCCAATGCTCAACTGCCACACTTCTGCCAGCTGGTGCTGCAATACTTGTTTCACATATCTCAGGCAGGGCTGAAGTCCAACTCCATTAGAGTACACCTTAGCGCACTTTCAGCACACCACCACCTTGTTGAGGGCAAGCCCCTCTCTGCTCAGCCCCTCCTGATTTGCTTCCTGAGGGGACTACTACTCTCAAAGTCACCTGTTCACCCCCTGGCAGTGGAGTGGGATCTCAACGTGGTTCTCTCAAAACTCACAGCACCCCACCTTTCGAGCATCTCAGCTCTTGCCACCTTAAGTATTTCTCCTGGAAGGTAGTCTTCCTCGTGGCGCTCACCTCAGCTTGCAGGGTTAGCAAGATCCAGGTTCTGGTGGCCCATCTACCTTATACGAGGTTCCATAAGAACAGGATCATGCTCCGCACGTACCCCAAGTTTCTGCCTAAGGTGGTGTCTCCATTTATTTATTTGACATTTCTTCTATACCGCGCTATTATAATCAGCGCGGTGTACATCGAACAAAACATACTGCAATGCATACAGGCAACATTGAGTTTACAATGAACAGGGAAAATAACACATGGGATAACCGGGGGAACTATGTACAGGTTAACTTGATACTATATACAATACTCTAAACTCGTGTGGATATTTATTTTATTTATTTATTTATTTATTTATTTATTTATTTATTTCTCTTATATACCGCGCTCTTAATTCAGTGCGGTTTACATATGAACAAATATAAACACAATGGTACAAGCAGCATTGGTTTTTTACATAGAACAAGGTACATAAACTTGGTGAAAATCAGGGTAACTATAGACAAAAAACTATATACATGGCTACTATATACATGGTTATTTGGTTAATTAGATGCGAACAAGAATATCTATAATGCCGTGGGTAAGAAATTAATTAAAGAGCAGAATAAAAATGCCAAATATCGTGATAATAAATATGGCATAGTATAATGAGCATGTAATAAACATCATAATTACCCATTCTCTACCGGGGTCAAGTATGAGAGATCTGCATGAGTACTATTGTCAGATGGAGTGTCTTCGGGGTAGTATGTTAGGAACAAATAGTGCTTCAATGCCTTTCTGAACTTCATCAGACTTGATATAGCTCTTATTTCGGGTGGAAGGGCATTCCAGGCTCTGGGAGAAAACAGAGAGAAGGCTCTAGCGGCTGTTGATTTAGAGCATTTTGTGAGGAGTTTCGGGAGGTCAATGGAGTTTAATGTAACAGACCTCCTGGATCTGTTATTTGGGGTGATATGTATCATATTACTGAGAGGTGATAGAGATGGGCATTTTGAGGCTTTAAAAGTCATGACCAGGGTCTTGTATAGAGTTCTGGCCTGTAGGGGTAGCCAATGTAAACTCATCAATATTGGAGTTATGTGTTCTGATCGTGGAGCGCCTACGAGGATTCTCGCGGCTGCATTCATGGCCAGACGGAGAGGATTCAGGGTGGATTGCGGGAGACCATGTAGAATGATATTGGCGAAATCCAAGTGTGGTAATATCAGGGCTTGGAATATAGTACGGAATTCGGAGTAGTTAAGTAAAGGTCGGAGATTACGTAGTGATCGCATCTTGTGGTAGATTGCACTCGTTGTTTTCTTAATGTGGGCTGACATATTAAGCTGTTGATCTAATATAATTCCTAAGTATCGAATTGTGGGTTGTGCTTTCAGCTCAATGTTGTTTACCTGAAGGTAGGTAGGGGGTATGAATGTTGGGTTCCGTGTAACGAATAGAACATCAGTTTTGTTGTGGTTTATCCGTAGATTCTGATTAAGGAGCCAGTTGGATACAGCTTCAAAGCAGTGAGTTATTGGTGTAAAATCTGGTTGTTTTATGTTGAATGGAGCAAACATGAGGATGTCATCAGCATAGGCAAGGCATTGTATGTTGAAAGTGCGTATGAGATCGCAGATTGGCTGCATATAGATATTGAACATTAAGGCGGACAATGAGGAACCCTGCGGGACACCTTGTTTAAGGGGGAATGGATCAGACGTTGCTTCTCCTGTTCTGACTTGCTGCTGTCTATCAGATAAGTAGGATTTACACCAGTTCAGGGCTAGTCCTTGGATTCCCTTGTCTTGAAGGCGCTGTAGGAGAGTATCGTGGTTTACTGAATCGAATGCTGCAGCTATGTCGAGAAAGATAAGAGTGAACCCTTGGTGGATATTATCAATGCCTATGATTAGGTTATTGAACAGTGTTGTGAGAAGGGTGTCTACACCATGTTCTTCTCTGAAGCCATGTTGTGAGGGGTCCAGAGGGGATTCGGAGTCAACATGATGCTGTATTTGTCGCTGGACTACTTTTTCCATGATTTTTGCTAATAGAGGGATGCTGGAGATGGGTCTGAAGGATTCAACTTTTGTTGGGTCAAGTTTACTGTTCTTCAGGAGCGGACGGATGGATGAGTACTTCAGGCTCTGAGGGAAGGATCCTGTTGAGAAGGAATAATTGACAATCTTGCTAATAGTTGGGCTAAGTTCATGTCGTAGTTCTTTGATCCATCTGGCTGGACAGGGGTCATTTGGTGCGGTAGTTAAATTAATAGCTGCTATGATATCTTCGATCTCTTTGTGGGATACCTGGGAAAATTTGTCAAGCGATACTAATTGGACCACGGTCTGTGGGGTGGAAGGTGATGAAGTTGTGGTAATCATACTGGTCTGTATCATTTTTGATTGTAGGTATATGGCATAGTCTTGGGGGTGTGGCATAGGTGGTTGGGAAGTGGATGGGTCACCTGTTAAGGATTTAACTATATTGAAGAGGTCATGTGGCTTGTTTAAGGACCTCATTAGCGTATTTGAGTGGAATTTCTTTCTTGTCTCAATTGTCATTCTTCGGTGAGTTTGTAGGTATGAATTGTACGAGCATAGTGCGTCGGGGGAACGAGAGGCGCGCCAGCGTCTCTCAAGTCTGCGCAGGTGAAGGAGAGATTCTTGTAATTCCGTGGAGAACCATGGTTTATGTTTGTCCTTGGTCTTAATCTTGTCGGTAGCAGATATGCATGCAGCAGCTTTTAATGTATTGTCCTAGTTAGTTACTAAGTCCTCTTGCGAAGGTAAGTCTTTGTGGAGAGCAGGTAGAATTTTTTCCAGGACTTCGATCTTATTGAAAGGACGGAAGCGTGTTTCGAGGGCACTTGGGGGGCGACCTGGTTTGTTGCAATCAGTAGTGGAATGTTCGGTGGGGATGTTAAATATGAGTAGATTGTGATCAGACCATGGTACCGGGGTTATGGAGATCATGATCTTCTGAGATGTGTTGGTTATCAGTTGAGGTGCGAATATTAAATCCAGTATGCTTCCTCTGGAGTGGGTGGGGGCGTCGATAAGTTGTTCATAGCCTAGTTGGTGCATGGCTTCGAGGAAAGCTGAGGCGTGTGATGCTGGTAGCGAAGGCAAGTTAAAATCCCCAACTAGCCAGTTAGAAGATTGTGGGTTAGGGACGTTACATGCCAAGTTGATTATTGGTGAAAGATCGTCTGAGGAAGGTGATGGAGCTCGATAGAGTAAGTGGATTGTACAGGACCTATTTGATATTGATAGTGCATCAAGGTGTGATGTGCTGGAAATATTGATCTGTTTGAACTGGAGGTCTGATTTAGCAAGGATGAGTGTGCCACCCCCTCTCTGATTGGATCTGTGGCAGGTGAAGATGGAGAATCCTGGTGGGATCATCTGGTTGATGAGGACGTTGTCGTTGTCGGTTAGCCATGTCTCAGTTATCAGCAATATATCCAGATTATGTGCTGCTATCAGATCAATAGCCACAGGCCATTTAGAGCGTATAGATCTGGCATTAATTAAGGCACATTTGAGTAGCTGATTGGTCTTGTATTTCTCTGTAGTGATTTCGTGTGGATGGTGCAGGTAGATGGTTATCAGGTGGGCTAGTGTATAGGCTAACCATTTTCTGGTTGTATTAAGGTGCTAAGGCGTCTGGGGTATGTGGGAAGCTTGCCAGATGTGTGAGTGTCCGGGATGACTTCTGGGTAACATTTTGTGAACAGATGGTGTTTCAAAGCTTTTCGGAATAGTATTAGGCTTTTGATGCCACGGATTTCATGGGGAAGTGTATTCCAGTTTAAAGGAGCGAATATTGAGAAAGCTCTGTTTGAGGTAGCCTTAGTGCACGATGTCATCATCCTAGGAACTATTAAGGTGTTCATTGCAGTAGGCCTCCTGTTTCTATTTTCGAGGGTGCTGTGGATTAGCTTGCTGATTGGTGTAGGTGGGTAGTTATTCAAGGCTTTGAAGGTAAGGACTAATGACTTATAATGGAGTCTGGCATGTAAAGGTAGCCAATGCAGATCTTTCATGATAGGCGTTATGTGGTCGGATCTTGATGATCCAGAGAGGACTCTTGCAGCTATATTCATAGCCAGGCGAAGCGGATTTAAAGTTGATTGAGAGATACTGTGGAGGATGATGTTCGCAAAATCCAGGTGTGGGAGGACCAATGCCTGGAAGGTTGTTCGGTAGTCAGTAGAATCCAGTAGGGGGCGGAGGTGGCGTAGTGTTCTGATCTTATGATATATAGTCTTTGTCACATTCTTCACATGTGTTGTCATATCCAGGTGCTGGTCCAATGTGATGCCGAGATATCAGATTGTGGGTTTGGACTTCAATTCTACATTGTTGACCAGTAGCGATGGGGGGGGGGGTATGAACTTACGGTTCCTCGTAACAAAAAGAACATCAGTTTTGCTATGATTGATCCATAGGTTTTGTGTCAGCAGCCATTCAGCTACTGCTCCGAAACAATTGATTATTGGGGAGAACACTGGTTGGTCAATTTTGAACGGCATGTAGAGGAGGATGTCATCTGTGTACGCCAGGCGCTGTACGTTGAAAGATCGGATCAAATCACATATCGGCTGCATATAGATATTGAACATCAGTGCCGATAAGGATGATCCCTGAGGTACCCCTTGGGACTGCAGGAAAGGTTCTGAGGATGCATGGCCTGTTTTGACTTGTTGCCACCTATTGGATAGGTAGGATTTACACCATTCTAGTGCTGTGCTTCGAATCCCCTTTTCTTTCATTCCCCTTAAGCAAGAGGTGGTGCTCCCCACCTTCTTCCTGCGGCCTCACACTAACAGGGCTGGACTGTAAGTGGACCCTGGCCTACTATCTGAAGCATTCCCAGGCCCACCGTCGCTCCTCACAGCTCTTCATCTCCTTTGACCCAAATCGGCTAGGGACAGCAATCTCTAACCAGTGTAACCAGTCCATTTGGGTGGTGGACTGCATTGCCTTCATATATGAGCAGGCCGGTCTCTCACTGGAGCACTGTGTCATGGCACCCATTGTCTGGGCCATGGTAGCCTCTGTGGCGAACCTGCGCTCCGTTCCCTTGCCAGAGATCTGCTGGGTCACCACCTAGTCCTCAGTCCATACCTTCGCAGCCTGGAGAGGGAGTCCCACCAGAACAGTGCCTTTGGCCAGGCAGTACTCCTTCATCTGTTTAGAGTGTAAGGAAACTCCAAACAGATGAAGGAATACTGCCTGGCCCTCCAGCCCGTCGATGTGTTCAGGCTACCAGAGAACTGGTTCTTCGCTTGATACTCGGGGCCACTTGTGGATCTTGCTGTTCCTTGATTCCATTGCTGCTTCTCACAGTTCACTTTTTTTTGGTCATCCGTGGCTTTTACAGATTTTTTCGGTAGCCTGTAGCTGGGGAGTCCCATATATGAGGAATGACTTCCTGCTTGTTCCTGGAGAAAACATAGTTACTCACCTGTAATAGGTGTTCTCCAGGGACAGCAGGAATCAGTCCTCACAACCCTCCTTCCTCCCTGTGGAGTTACTTTTTGTCTGTTATAGCCATTTGATTAATCTACTTAAGCTTAAGGGCATTCAGAGCTCAGCTCTAGATTGGTGTCACTCATATCTAACAGATCGTCAACAACAAGTCTGTATGGACAATCAAACATCAGATATGTATCGGCAAACACAAGGTGTACCACAGGGTTCTTCCCTATCCGCCTTGCTATTTAACATATATTTACAATCGATTTGTACAATCATACAGTCCTTCGCCATTCTTTATCACATCTATGCAGATGATGTGCTTTTCTACACTCCTTTCTCAACAGAAAACCCAAATTTCACCAGAATCATTGACTGTTTCAATGCTGTCTCTGACTGGCTAGCTGTGTACAAACTGAAAGTGAACTATAAAAAGACAGAAGTCCTTTTTGCCACAAAAGTCCTAACATTCATACCCTCGACAACTCTGCAGGTTAAGAATGTTGAGCTGAAGTCTAATCATGAGGTTAGATATCTGGGCGTCATGTTTGACCAGTCTCTAAACATGGAGCCCCATATAAGCAATATCACAAAATCTGTCTATCATAAAATACGTTCCCTCCGTCATCTCTGACCCTTACTGGAACCTAATGACTTCCGCACTGTCTTCCAAGCCCTGATCACTCCGCTCTTCGACTACGCAAATATCATCCTGCAAGGGCTTCCTGGATATTCTATCCATCCTTTACAATTAGCATTGAATACTGCAGCACGAACCATCTACAGAGCTTCCAGATACGAACATGTAACTTCTTTCCTAATCCACCTTTACTGGCTCCCAATATACAGTCAACTCAAGTACAAAACTCTCCTGATAACATTTAAAATTCTCCATCACCTATCAGCACCTTCACTGGAAGATCTCCTACATTGGACTCCTGACAACAGAGTGAGAAGAACAAATATGGTAAACACTCTTCCCATCCCATCCATAGCCAGAAAAAGCTTCCAATTCACCAGGAACAGAGCCTTTTCCCTCTTCGCCCCTCTACTATGGAACTCCCTACCTGCTGCTATTTGTCTCATATCAGATTTGGCCACCTTTTGCAAAGCAATCAAAACACACCTAATCCACTTTGCTTTCGACCACGTAACTTAAAGCCTTATCTGTACTCAAGATCCTGTCAGATTGCAAATAGTTCGCCATTCTTATATGCTACTGTGTTTGATCTATTGATCTATTAATGTAAATCAGTTAATTGTTTTATATCTTGTCCACGTGTTCAATGTAAACTGCTCCATGTAATATGTTAAATGCAAACTGTTCCATTTAAGATCTTGTTATTTTGTAAACCGTGCTGATCATGAATAGTGTGGTATAAAACCAAATAAATAAATAAATACATTTTTGCCTTCTTGAGCTATGTCATCATACTGAGTCCTAACAGGACATCCGTCCCCGCTATTCGTTGCACTGAATGACCCCCATACTGTATAAGGGTCCTCCTGGTACATAGGGGAGACAAAGCTCAAGGCATAAGCTGGAGGGAAAGAAATTGACCAAAAAGCCATAAAAGCAAGCGGGCACCAGAGAATTAGATCTAATAAAACACGGTTATTAGTGATCCCCACAAATAAAGTATTTTCAGTTAAGAAATGAAAAGCAGAAGCGCAGCCACAGATAAACATAGTTGAAAAGTTGGGTAAAGAGTTCAAAGCCCTTGGACCTGAAGTATTCCTCTGATTCTCTTCCCCTTTAATATCCTCCTTTATAGTCCTGAGGTGGCTCCTTCACTCTTCTTTGTGCTTTATCAGGTCAGGCCCCATGCCTACAAGAGACTGCAACTCCCACTTCCAAACAGGCACCATCATTGTTTAATTGATCTTGACCATAGGACGACATCAAAACTCCTTTAAATGCATGCCATTGGGGGTGGAGCCTCTTCAAGATGGTGATATCCAACTAACCGTGGCTGCACGCTTTTTCTTGATGGGTAGGAAGCGGAAAGGGAGAGGTCGGTCGGTACCCTCCCAGCCCTCCTCGACCTCTACTCCAGTTCCCGTTGGACCATTAGATTCCTTCATGGTACGTGTTGCCCGGGACCCAATGGAGGGGGAAGAACGCCGAGCTGCTTCTGCTTCGGAGTTGGGTGACTCGACGGGAGCTTCGGCTATATCTATCTCCCCCTTGAGTCCGGCGCCGAAAATCTCCCGACAACTCCTACCGGAGAAGTTCCTGGAGTTGGACCTTCCCTTGGATAAAGGTGAAGTTTCAGGCTTGCGAGGGTCAGGCGTGGAGGAGTGTCAACAGTGGGAGAGTGCAGCTCTAGAGCAGCATAGCCCAGTTTTGGGCTCTATGCCGTTGAGTGGATCTAACATGGGTTGAACTGTGCCTGTGTTATTTGGGGACCGGTCACTAGCGCCTATGGAACCTCCTGCCGTGGCTGTGTCTTCGGTTGTGTTTTCCTTGCAACGTCCTGAGAGTTTTACTCTAGAAGCCATTTGGCAGGCGATTGTTTCGTTGGGAGAAGCTTTGGCTCCTAGAATTTCTTCGTTGGAATCCAAGGTGACTAACACTGTTTCTCTATTGGAGGATTTGGAACGGCGCGTGGTGGAAGTACGTTCTGAAGAGGAGGAGGATCGAAGAAGAATTGTGGAGTTGGCTGAACAATCTGATGCTTTCAGGAAAAACTTAACTTTTATTCAATTAAAACTGGAACATTTAGAGAATACTTCCAGAGCAAATAATTTAAGGATAATAAATTTTCCTAAATTGTCTACTGTTTCCCCCAGGGAGATGTTTCGTTAATATTTAGTGGATGTTTTGGGGGTTGCTTCAGAGCTTCTTCCACCTATGGTAAAAGTTTACTATTTACCTGTGATTAAATTGCAACCTGATTTATCTCGGTTGGGTGGGGAAGGGGAACAGGGGAAGTTGTTAAATGTTTCTGCATTGTTAGAACAGTCTGATTTGGAGACCCCAGTTCCTTCTACTCTCTTAGTCACCTTTGCATTGTACTCTGATCGTGAATGGTTTCCAAAGCTTTTCTTTAGAAAACGTAACTTATTGTTTAGGGGCTTGATGGTTCGTATCTATCCTGACTTAGCGAGAGAAACACAGAAGCGCAGAAGGGATTTTCTTCTTTTGCGTCCTGGAGTATTGCAATTGGGGGGCTTTTCTTTTTGAAACACCCATGTAAGTGTTTGGTTAA
This sequence comes from Ichthyophis bannanicus, assembly GCA_033557465.1. Classification (NCBI taxonomy): domain Eukaryota; kingdom Metazoa; phylum Chordata; class Amphibia; order Gymnophiona; family Ichthyophiidae; genus Ichthyophis; species Ichthyophis bannanicus. The sequence continues at coordinate 1,301,872,064 of CM066033.1, forward strand.
ATACCATTCTGTTTCTTATGTTTTTTATGATCCCCCTCAATTGACTTCTTTCATTAGTGCTAGGAGGTCTGAGTCCCCTGCTGAGGGTCCACCTGTACTCATTTGAATTAATATCGGGTTAATTGGTGTATCGCTTGTTGTTTTCTTTGGGTAAGAATAAGAATAGTCCCCCCCCCTCTATCTTTTTTGTGGTGGGCTAGTGTGAGCGAACACTTGGTATTTTTTCTTTTGTGGATTATGATGTTTCTTTTGTTATTTGCCTGTGTTGTTGCTCTATTTCTTTCAAGAATAGTTTGTAACTTTCTTGGATTAAATTGTAAAATTTTTCATAAATAAAAAATTAAAAAAATAAATAAATGCATGCCATTGAGCCAATTCTGACGCCTGGCAACCCAGCAGCCCCTGGGTTTTCTTGGCAAGATGTGACCAGAAGTAGATTGCCAGGCCTTTCTCCTGAGGCAATGGAGGGTAAAGTGGCTTGCCCAAGGCCACATGGCGTGCAGGTATATCTTTTAGATCAGGAGTCCCCTTATATTTTGGACCGGGGTCACACTGGACCTTTCAGATCATTTTAAGACATTTGCACAAATGCTGTGAAGCTGGCTGCAAGAAACTCTCTCTGCTAAACATACAGCACTAAAGATTATGACATCACAATGCACAAAACAAGAGAACTCAGGAACTGGGAAACATTTTGCATCCCTTCAAACCAGGAACATCTTGTAACAAAGCCTAACCAGGAAAGCTATCTAAACTGCAGAACTGTACTGCTAACTACCTGGATCCTCTGCCGCACGTCAAAGGCTCTCCTGCAACATATCCAGCAGACAAAGATAAGAAGATCTTAAAGAAGTGATCACAAACTGTTAGAAAATAAGGATACAACTTTCCAGCCATGAACAAGAGAGGAAATGACAGCAGGAAATTGTAATACTCTCCAAACCTTCCCCCCCCCCCC